>JAVGWX010000014.1:9129152-10329152 GCA_036924085.1 Ariolimax columbianus
TCATAAGAGGCGACCAAAGAGGATTGTGCATGGGACTGGCAACCTCATTATGTAAGAACAAGTGCATTGAAACTGCACTGCAAATTACTTGAAAAAGGCTTTCCTGAAAGCTGGAACGCTGGTCAGGGTAAGCCAAATACAGCATTAGACCTATGCTTCAACAAATGTAGAGATGAAATTTGGATTGACTGATTGATAGTAATCAACGACCACTTTGTCTATTTAAATTTACCATTTATAGAGAATGCATAATAAAAAGAAGGCTAATACTGTAAAAATTAATACTGACAAAAATATAATAATTTAATCAAAACAAAAATAGTCTAATTATTCTACTAAGGATCTCCATACACTTAGGCTGAAGGCTAAACACAGAGCTGCTAATGACAAATACTCTATCAGCCATATTACTTCTTAGTCGACCTGTACTTCTACAGGGGCAGATGCCCCTGTGAAGGTCCCAGCTGTGGTATGAGCTGGATATAGCCGGGAGAAGGATTTCCTGCTTAGCGGGCTAGGCTTGAGCAGCTTAATACTTCGCTGTGGTAGATGGTTAACCGATGTACGAGTTCATCTTAATAAATACTAGAGCAAAGTAGACCCGCAGCCTGTTAGGCACCATCTATACTGCTCTAAACAAACCACCTAACCATGTCACACAGTTAGTCGCCTCTTACGACAGGCTCTCTGTGAGATAGTGGTGCTATTCTTGTCCTTATCATATACAAATACCGCAGCAAACAGCTCGGCCATATATAATTTTCATTTTTAATTACTATTATATAACTATCAATGTTGATATATGTCCTAGAAGTGAGAAAAGCCCTGCAGTAAGACCTCACACAATGACAGCTTAGCTGTTACGGGCACTGCCAATGACAGAGTGCAGGTCTTATACTACATGGCTAGGCTAAATGAGAGCTGCACCTTATCCAGGCCTAGTAAGTCACAAGATGCATATCACCCACAAAACTGGCTACAAATAGTCAAATGTAAGTCTGATATGCAAACCAGGAAAGAAACAGGGCAGCACCTACTAAGGGCCAACCAAATTGATTTTGCAAAACAAAAGGATAGTTTTTGGTTCCCTGGCACCACGCATTGATCTGCCAGAACAAAAGGATAGATTTGGTTACCTGGCCCCATGCATTGATCTGCCTAATTGGGTACCAGTTTTCCAGTATTACTATTATTACTTTGTTTACTGTGTCTATCACACTAAAACAGTAAATAAAATGTATAAACACTTTGATGAGCACAATATTCGGTGATCAGAACGAGTAATACACAACAATGTGGTACAAATTATGTCTGCTAGCAAACTAATGACATGTTCAACAGTGTTGGATGGGTACAGGTGGTTGCACCATGTCACTAAGGGGTTGTATCTTAAAAACGGTTGTTGCAGGATGGGAAGTGGTGTTAATGCATAAAGTGCAGCAAATGTGAAATTGCGTAACTCGAGGTTCACCTGCAGTTTTTTTCCCATTCCAGTACAGTTTATAACTCCTCCATTGCTAGTCCCAAGCCTAGGTGAGAAATAAGGAGAGTTGAGTATGGAGCTAATTCACCTGCCCCTAATAAAAATTGTTCTGCTTCAAAGGTATCAACCAAGTTACTAATCAAGCAATCCTTTAAGCAGAAAGGTCCCTCAACTTTATGATGAGGACCAGCCAAACCTGAAATTAAAAAAACAAGTTTATCTATCTACTTCCTTCCATCAAGGAAGACCTCCAGACTTGGTGCCTGAAACCCCTTGTGTCATTGCTCCCAACTTCATCTCCAACGATCTTTATCCTGATTTATTGAGGTCCAATGTGCAATAAGATTTCCTTTTCATGTGTTGTTGTTGGCTGCATGAGAATGTTCCCAGCAATCTTTTTCCATCTTGGGAGTACCAAACTGCTATTGATGTTCTCCAATGTTCATTCTTTCTTCTGAGCATATGGCCTGCCCTGTCTGTGTGAACAACTGCATCACTCAACAATGATAAATGCCATAGCTTAGAATTATGGAGATATGCTGATTGGGGACAGTAAAGTTGACCATGCATCTCAATAGAGAGGTCTGGTTCACTCAATTTGTTCTCCATTGCTTTGGTAAGTGTCCATGATTCAGCAGCATAGTGCATTGCAGACATCACTGTAGAGTTGAAGCAAGAGATGTGTCTGATCCTAGCAACCATCTAGGACTGGGCAGATTGATGAAAAGGCTGCTTAGCCCGTGCAGCAGTGTCTTATTATCATAAGTGTTTTATGATAATACAGTTTATTGCATAATACATAACTGTTACCATATGGAAGAAATCAATTTTGCATAGACCACTACGAATAATGTTGATCGTATAATGAATAATTGTACTCACAATGTGAATAAATATTGATATGATATTTTTCTATGACTCGTCTGTAATAATCATCTTCTTTCAAATCATCCAGGACAAGAATGGTGAATGGGGCTTTGCCACAGTGGAAGTCCTAGGCAGAGAGCATGGCATTCAACGAGTTCCGATCATTGATGTAGGTCTTAAAGACGTTGGAGGAAGCAACCAGGAATTTGGCATTGAACTGGGCAGAGCTTGTTTCAGCAGCTGATCAGCTACATACCCCCATCAACCTTCATAATAGATGGTTTTATTACATTGCTAAATCTATTGAAAACATTTTCTTAATAATATTTCATTTTCTTGACAAATTCTTAGACATATGCATTTGGATTTTTAACGTGTTCATTTTGAACACTTTTTTTTTCAATCAGAAAATATTCCTTTTTTACGTTTAGGAGTTCATTAATATTCTAAGTGGTCTATGAAGAATTCATTTCTTTCATATGGTCACAGCATGTATTCTGTCATAAATTCTTTTACCATATATCACTTTTGTAATTGTATTGTTACAGTAATAATGTAGCAAATGCTCTCTCAATGAGTATTTGTACTTTGGCTACGTTTTCTTGATCTCCCTGTCTTGGCCATTTTTGGAGTATTTTTTACATGAGTAGCAAAGTCTGATTCATCTTTAAAAAAAATTTTTATCAATAAAGCTGAAAAATTTCAGTCCAAGGTCAGATTATTTAAATTTGGTTAATTAACATCTAAAATTCATTTGATCTTCATGTTTTTAAGTAAATGAATCACTCTATCTGTTTTAGATGTGTAGATCTGACCACAATGGCAACTATAAGTTGCAGCTATTTTTATCAAAACTAATATTCAGTCATAGAATTGGTTCATGTATCACCTCACAGCATGTCTGCATCATTTCTTCATTAACTAGGCACCATGGAAAGATTTGTACTTTGTTGTTTTGTATCAAATCTAACAAGAAATAAAGGGCAAACTACTTGTAAAAGTTGGCAATGCTGACAAATTGTATTTGAAGTCAATTTGTAGTATTTTCCTTGTCAAAATGAACAGATGATGAAATTAGGGGAATGCACTGCGAAGCATTGAATCTGAATTAATATTTTCATCAAATGTAATATATAACATCATAAAGCAGCATACTATGATATAATAAGATCAATTATTGTCAACCTGTGGGTATTCAGTTCCTATGCTTCGCAGCCATTCTCAACCTAACCTCATTATCATTCATAGTTTATCACACCTTATATTGCAGCCCAGTCACTGCCCTTGTGGAACATTAACTCTGAAAATGATTTTATAGCCTGAAAAGTAAACAACTTTACAATCACATGAATGTTTTTGTGGACTTCAGAAAAGAGAGTAGCACCATAATATAATCAAATAACAGACCAATGTATCATTTATTCAACAAATAAAGATAAGAAATATGAATAAATATGTCTGCGGCACTGATAAATTGATTCCTAAACATCTGCTACAAATGTATCCAATGTACAAAGAACAGAGAAAGCGCAAATAGACATCACCAGTACCATCCCTAAATAAGCTTTATGGAGATGTCAAGGGTTGCAGACTGACCACTGCTTTCTTTAGATATATTCAAGTTGATGCCTGACAGTGTACGTAGAAGAATACAGCCAAATAGTGGGGTTGTGAAGGACATGTCTCACCTAACGGAGGCAGGGACTTACTGAACAATGAATAATAATTCTTGTATATATTTAACACTAATTATGAATCCTCGATACATCATATGAATGATTTATTTGTTTCGTTATGTGTATGAAAGATTATCAACAAATCTTTATGGGAGTCTGTGATCTAGGAGGAAAAAAATGACATTTTAATAATTGTGAATGGAATGGAAGTGCTAAAATCAGGCAGGGGTAATTTGGTAACATTATCATCGTCATCCTGTCATTTTCTTATCAAACAGGAGAATGAGACCACACCTGCATTTGGCCTCCGATAGGAAACCTGGAGTGCCAAGGCACTTATGTGCTTTTGCAGTGATCATTTCTGTGGCACTTTTGTTTTAGAGGGTGCCAGGCCTATGCACAACCCTTCTTAGTCATGTCTTGCAACACACATAGTATGGTGTAGTGAATCTATTCTTTTTACTCCAGTAACTGGACCTGAGATTTATCTGAAAATGAGACAGTTTGACAATTCTCCATTTTGAATACTATCCAGTTTCATCATTTAGTTTTAGAAATAATCTGAGAACTATCCATTTTGAGAGCTATCCTAAAGTAGTGGATATATAAGCTAGGGCAGCTTTAGGACTACTTTGAGATCTATTCTGTTTGAGCGCGGATCAGCTTCAGAGATATCTTAAGTGTGGTGGATATAGTTCTATGTTTAAACCACTTGATATCCCAAGATAAAATAAAGTGTTTTTCTGTACTTGTATGATTACAATGTGGATTGAGTATTTGCTTTGTTTTCTTATATGGTTCGCTACATGGATTATGTGCAAGCAGATTGAAAGTAATTTTGTTAACATGTTTCAGCTTTGGTGTACGCTTTTCCTGTAAATACTCTAAATGTGTGCACAAATTGGATTATTATATTTCTGTATGGAAACAATGGTGGTGGTTTTTTTGATGGGTTTTTCATGATGAAATAACAATAGTTTTACACCACCTTGTGCCAGATACCGTCCAGATTTTTGCCAATTTTTATAAATTGCTATTTTTTACTTTATCGAAGTGTAGATTGAAAGATCATTAAACTATCTTCATGGTATAATTATTGTTTCTGTGATTTTGTAAGTTGTTGTTTTGCCTGTGCATCTGTGGATTGCATGGTGTCCGGGTAGCTAAGAATATATTAACTGTGACCTTTCAAGCATGTTATCATTCATTTATATAGTTTTCCTTAGAACATAGGGCCACAATCTCGAGGGGAATCAGCTGATAAATAAGAACTCGCAGGATAGTGTCATGTCATCATATACACCAACGAATCGGTGCTGCACAAGTGGGCATCAGGCTGGGGCTTCTCAGCAAGAGTGAGAGGATAGGTTGTTGCTGAGCGAAGTGGGGCACACATGTCAATAATCTCCAGTTTGAGAATGGATATAGAAGCAGTGACCTCAGCATTAAGATGGCTATCTGAGACCCCTTTATCAAGGGCAATCATCGTGACTGACATGCAAATCGTACTTCAGAAGGTACAGAAGGGATGCTGAGATATGAGTGGATAGCGACTGTTGAGGCCTTAACCTTACAGGGGTTGATATGGACCTGCTGGGATTCAGAGCAACAAAATAGATGACTTCTTGGCTTCACAAGCTCCTATCATGGGCACATTAGTGATGGATAGGAGAGACATTTTGAAATAAATCAACAACTGTCTGTTGAATGAGGTCACCGAAATAGATGAATCAGTAATCCACAGACTGCAAAGTTTTGACATCAAATCAAGTACGAGCGGAGTGGGGTGCATGAGAGAACGGAGCAGTAGAATGTACAACCAGCGAGCTACAGGGACCATCAGCATCCAGACCCTGCACCATTTGCTGAGAGAGACTGAGCCCTTATGGGTATGCCCGGAGTGCAGTAACATTGATTCTTAGAAACAGAAACCTAGGGCCACAGTTGATGCTTTCCATCTGTTCCTATTCTGAGCCGCCTTCTTGAGTTCTGCCCACAAGACTGGTCTTCCCTCCTACTATTTTCTCCAAGTGTTCTTTTGCCTTCTCACTTGTCTCTTCCCTCGTGGGTTCCAATCAAGCGCTTGTCTGGTTATACTGTATAGCTCTGTTCTTAGGATGTGTCCTTTTCATCTCCACTTTCTCTCCTCAAGTTCCTGCTGTATTGGTTGCTATCCTGTTTTTTCACACATGTCTGTTACCTCTAGTCATCTAACATAAACTATGAGACACAGACATCTATTTGTGAAGGTCTGCAGTCTCAACGTGAAACTCTTAGTCACATGACATGTCTCAAACCTGGACTGACATTACATTTGGGTTGAACAGTCTAACCTCCTTTTCCATGAAAAATGTTGCATAGTTATGAAAGCAAATCTATCTGGCCTTCTTAATCCTGGCATTAGCATCTTAGTTTGTTCTTCCATTTTTGATAATGTTATTTCCCACATGTGTTCAACTTTACATTTCTTGAATTACCATATTTCAGTAATTCTAAGATGCCATGAATTAGAATATGCACCCCTTCCTTTCAGCACCACCAACTCAAATTTTCTCTGGTAGCGACTTCTAGTTACATCCTTGGACGAGTACTGAGGAAGGTGAACCTGAGTCCTTTCTGAAGTGCAATGCAAGCCGTTTCAGTAGACTCATCACTATGGTGATGTCAGTGTCTGTGCTCACCTTGCTGGCCCAGTTGCTGTAAACAGCCTATTTTGATATGCACAGTGTGGATGTGTGGTGGAGTCTAGGGATGTATGGTGCACCTGATTTTGATGTTAGTCTTCATACCAAACCACAGAAGACAACTGAAAAGGGTTGTGACTGAGACCAGGAATCACATAATGCAAAATGAATTATTGCAAACAGAAATCACCTCTGCAAGAACACATGAAAGCACTTTGATAATGACTTTCGGTCAAAGAACCAGCTGCTGGTGGCATCCTTTACTTCGCATGGAGCAATATGTAGACAAGAAGAAGATTATATATTCAATTGCTGAAGACAAAGGTTAGTTTCAGGGCCAGGCACAAGATACTGACCAAAAACATCAGGACCCGGTACAAGATACTGACCAAAAACATCAGGACCTGGTACAAGATACTGACCAAAAACATCAGGCCAGGCACAAGATACTGACCAAAAACATCAGGATCCGGTACAAGATGCTGACCAAAAACATCAGGACCCAGTACAAGATACTGACCAAAAACATCAGGACCCGGTACAAGATACTGACCAAAAACATCAGGTGCCGGTACAAGATACTGACCAAAAACATCAGGACCCGGTACAAGATACTGACCAAAAACATCAGGACCTGGTACAAGATACTGACCAAAAATATCAGGTGCCGGTACAAGATGCTGACCAAAAACATCAGGACCCAGTACAAGATACTGACCAAAAACATCAGGACCCGGTACAAGATACTGACCAAAAACATCAGGTGCCGGTACAAGATACTGACCAAAAACATCAGGACCCGGTACAAGATACTGACCAAAAACATCAGGACCTGGTACAAGATACTGACCAAAAATATCAGGTGCCGGTACAAGATACTGACCAAAAACATCAGGACCTGGTACAAGATACTGACCAAAAATATCAGGTGCCGGTACAAGATACTGACCAAAAACATCAGGGGCTGGTACAAGATACTGACCAAATACATCAGGGTCAAGTACAAGATACTGACCAAAAATATCACAGCCAAGTACAAGATACTGACCTAAAACATCAGGGCTGGTACAAGATACTGACCAAAAACATCAGGGCCGGTACAAGATACTGACCAAAAACATCAGGTCCAGGTACAAGATACTGACCAAAAACATAAACAGATGAAAGCTCTGTGATGGCTCCAGGACAGACACAAAAAGAAACTCATGTTATGGCCATGATGCCTTTGTCAGAGACAAAGAACAAGTGAAAAGAAACTAACTAATCACAATAAAAACAAAGACAATCCCAATCACAATACAACTTGAGTTGGCAGCCATCAAATCACTTTCTGTTAACTGCCGCCAACATTGCATGCTTATCATGTCTATTGTCTTTGTTTTTGTTGTTATTCATTATGTATTTTCATTTGCTCTTAGTCCCTGATAAAAACCTTGTAACCATAACGTGGTTCGTTTCTGTCCTAGTGAGGTCATTGAGCCATGCTTGTTTTTTGTTTTTATCGACTATTGACTTTCAGTACCACCGCAGCTCCACTTTATTTACAAGATATTAACCAAACAACATCCTTACATCCACACCATACACCTGGAAACAGGAGGTGTTACAGCAGCCTGGACAACAAGATGAGAATTGAAACTGTCATCCTCGTAAATAGTGATTGCTGAGAAGACTTGTATTGTAGTATAGCAAAGATAATCCAGGTCCACCTTCTTCAGTATACCATAGCAGACATGAAGAGCTGGCACCATAAAAAATATGCCAATAGAGAACAACTAATATCTATATGTAAAAATAACCTAAGATATTTTTATAAAGGTATCTAGGTATTGATGTTAAGAGATGAAAACTTCAATCCAATTGCAATCATTAATTATAAAAACAGATCCTCAATATTTAACAAGCATGTAAGACAACAATATTTCCAATAAATATTCCACGCAACAGTCACTCAGATGTCATCAGAATCAATATTTTGTAAACAATGGTAATCTGCAATCTGACATACTGATTTAGTGATTATAAAGAGCTATAATAAAGATTAATCCAAGAAACAAGTCACCTGGCATGGACGTCAAGCATTTGAGAAGACAGGACTGAAATGACAAAAGAGAATCTTTACAAAAACAGGAAAAGAAAGAAGACGATTGACAGCAAGCTACAATAATGCAAAAATGCAATAAAAAATGTGCTAAACTAAACTATGATACATACAGATGCTAATCGTTACCTAGGTATAAGAAAAAGTGTATGCAAAAGTACATGAACAAAGAATAAGACAAATAAGATCACCAGCTTCAACCTGTTGGAAAGATCTGCTCAGCTATGAGTACAGAGCTACATACAGAGAAAACCTTGACCCTGCAGACGTCATACTTAATGCAGTAACCTAATGATATAGCAAGACAGGCACTGTTCTGAAACTGAAAATATAAGAAAAGTGTGGGAAGACAAAAGCGCACTTGAAGAAGAGAAATGGAGTTAAATTTGAGAGACATGCATCTCTCGCCTTAGACAGTCCATGGTATAAACTAGAGCAGATGGCAAAGGACATGCATACTTAGTAGTTGTTGTTGGCTGAAGACATATGCTCCACTGAGAGCTAAAAGGTTTTGACTGATTGATTGATTGATTGATCCAGTGGTTGAGCCTCAGCTGACTAAAGCTTGAGCTAATTCCGTAATTAAATATAAATGGGATATCCTGATGTCATATGCACCTTAAGACAATTTAAACGAAAGATGAATATAATATGACTAAAATTTAAGCATAACATTTTTAGATCAGGAGAAAGCTTTTGATGTAGTAAATAGGAATAAACTCTGGATAACTTTGGGGTACCATAAAATACAATGGCGGCTCTAAAATAATATGAGATATAAATACAAATGTAATAAGAACAATTGATGGAATTACATATACTTTTGAAATAACCACAGAAGTATGAAATGGATTTCTGATTTCAACATTGCTATTCACCGCTAGGTCGAACGACTTTATTCAAATGGCAGTAGTGGTCGATGGGTTTTTAGGCTGAGGACTACAGGCCTCTTCGTCACTGTTAGTGTTGTCACCATGTAGAGTCCTGGATATGTTTGTTTATTTCACCCCCAACAGAAAAACAAATATGTCATACCGTGGATTCAATACGCTGCCCTCCTTTTCAGCAAATATCAAAACATTTCAGCCACATGCTCCCCCAACGGTAATATGGATAAAAATAACAACAGACGTCAGCAAAATGACATCTCTAGAAGTAGAATTCAACCCGGGCAACGAAAAACCTATCTCAATCCATGAACGTCTTTTTGCAGATGACCAAAACCTATTATTAGAGAACGAAGATATAGGCCCTACTTCGAAATCAGATGAATGCCCATGTCTTAATGGCAAATATCTGCGGCTAAACGACAACCCAAACTACTTTGGCGTCACATTTGATCGGCGCATGACGTGGAAAAGTCAGATCGAGAGAAACCGAATAAGAGCAAGACAAAGAATGGCAATCATGAGGAAACTTGCTGGCACAAGCTGGGGAGCAGACGAAAGAATACTGAATAAACTGTACACTGGAAGAGTGAGACCAGTTCTCAAGTATGGCATTGCGGCATGGACAACAGCAGCAAAGGCGAACTTTGATAAAATTAGCAAACTTCAAAACCAAGCCATGAGAGTTATAACGGGAGGTATGAAGTCAACGCCAATTGTAGAACTTGAAAAGATTACAAATCTGCATGGACTAGACCCATGCATACACCGACGGTTCTGTAACAAACACAACACAGAATGGAGGGGGAGGGGTATTCCTGACCCTAACAAACGGTAGAAAAATAACACTGTCAGTGGCAACTGGAAAATTCTCGAGCAATTTCAGAGCGCAGGCAGAGGCACTGAAGGCTGCAGTAGAAGCAATGCTGACAGGCGAAGCAATGAAAGCCATACAGTCCTGTTTACAGATGCCCTGTCCGTGGTTACAGCACTAAAAAGCCAGAAAAATACTGAACTTAATGATTTAAGAGCAGTACTCTGTCAACTATGCCAGCAGTCCGCACCAAAAAGAGTAGTGGTACAGTGGGTTCCATCCCACTGTAACATTCAAGGCAGACAGACTGGCAAAAGAAGGTGCAAGATTACCACAACCAGATTCTAGTGTGACCTAATGACCAAATGGGAAACAGAGCAAACTGGCTACACAAAAAATGATGCCTATTACCAGTTGAACAGAAGAGAGCAGGTCGTGGTCTTCAGACTCCGCACAGGCCACAACAGACTGAGGTACCATCTATTCAATAAACTGAAGATAGGTGGCACTGACGAATGCACCTGTGGTACAGGGAAAATGACCGCTGAACATCTGCTGCAAAATTGCCCGACATACGAGGACCAGAGAAAGCACATGTGGCCATCACCAGTGCCAACACTAGATACGCTCTATGACAGTATCGACAGCCTCAGGATGATAGCTGCTTTCTTCGCACAAATTAAAGTTGACGTCTGACAGCGTACTAAGAAGAAGAAGAAGAAGAGGAATGCCCTTGTCACAGCATAAGAAAGATTTGAAGATTACCACATAAAGACAGAAACTATAACGAAAAACAGAACGGGGAGTCTGAGACGCTGACTTCTCTTGTGAAAGAGGTCTCTGATAGCTACCCCAGAGCTGAAGTCACTGCCTCCATCTCCCTTTGCATACTCGAGGTCATTGTCATGTATGCTCTGCTCCACTGGGCAACCCTATGTTCTCTAGCAGAGAAGCCCCAATTTGATTTCCCATTGCATATCATCTACCTATTGGTATATATGATGGCATAACTCTCCTGAGTGTTAGCACTTATCAGTTGGTTAACCTCGAGTTCTACTTTCCCACTGCACCACTCTCCGCAATCCCTGCCTAGGGTTAAGATGACTCTGTGGTAATCGGTCATTCTAACACTAATCTGAACTCTTTCTTCTCACTTAACTTTCACTTAACTATCGCTACGACTGTAGTCATCTGTCTAATCATTTTCTTTACCTGTGCCATCAAAGATTCCCCTATTGATTCTTGTTCCTTTGATGTTTAAAGTGAACAGCGAGTGCCCTTTGTCTGCAATAATCTTTAAATAGACTTTGATCAGAATAAATGAATGCCTGGATGTTACAGACAGAAGATCAAGCATGTACCTCATCTTTGCAATCGGGGTATCTCTAGTGCAACAAATAACCAGTCTTTTTCCTTCATTCTGTATGCTTTCCAAAATTTCACACTGTGAAAGGGATAGATGACAAGGGACAAGTCTGCCGCACACGAGTTCTCATCTCAAAGGACACAAAGCTCATCTTCGTGAATAACTCTGTCTTAAATATCTTCCCAGGTTTCGTAATTATGTAAGTGGCACTTGATTTTCTGTCAAATGCTTTTTCATAGTCCACTAATCCAATATAATGTCATGAGTTGCATTCCATGTTTTGTTCCACTATTATTCTCAAGTTTAGCTATTTGGTCTGAACAGGATATATTTTGTCGAAAGCCTGCCTGTTCTTCACTCAGCTGTTTGTTTATGGCCCATTTTGATCTCCTAGTGTGATCATGTTCAAAATTTTACAAGGCACGTTCGGGTAAAATAATATTCTTCTATAATGTGTATACTATTGCAGGTCTCCCTTTTTTTGCAATTTAATTGGATAGCTTCCGTTCCAGTCTGCTATTTCTTTTTTGCAAGACTTTATCAAATAATTTGTAAATAATTGTCTGTTGAAGTGTCAATGTCTGGTTTACTTGCTTCTCATAAGATACCATAAGAAGCAGTAGTGTACCATCGGGCAGAAGCGTTGTGCTTCTTTATTTCTTCTTTTTTTTCCCTAATTTTTTTGCCCTTTTTGAACGAGGGGATCTCCCCTGCATCTTTTCAGTCCCCTGGAACAATATCTTTCGCAAGTGATTGAGAACATAATGTAACCAATGGTTTTGCTGACAGGCCTCTCCTCATACAGCAACTTTAGACGAATACGATCTTGTTTCGGACATTTATCCACGTTTAACCCCTCCAATTGTTTAAAAACTATTTCCTCTGTAATGCAGACTGATCGTAATCCCTCTGCATCCATGTCCCTTTCTAAAATATCTATGGACTCTGGGATCTTGGAGCAGTCTTCTTTTGTGTAGAATGTGCCGAAGTACTGATTGAGTAGATTAGCAGCATCGCTATTCTTACTGGGTCGACCCAGCCTTAAATGGGTACAGATTCGGTCAGGGAAGTTAAAGCGGCGAGGAAGAGGAGATGGCTACCGCCCTCATATAGCCGAGCTTTCGAAATGTGAAATCGCTAAACACCTCACACCCCTACGCAGTAATGCTATAGATTACTTTACTTCACCTTTACTATTCTCACTTATTAATTTTGATGTGCTAACTTTGAATGAGCCTACTTTGTTTTTCGTTCTCTATGCCTAACATAGGAAAAGAGGCTCCTTTTATCAGTCTTGGTCTTTTGAGAAAGTTTCTTTTCGAAGTCTATTTTTGCTGCTCTTTTCACTTTATGGCCTATTTTTTGCGTGTCCAAATATGTTTCTTTTGATTTACCTGCCTCTATATACTTTGTCCACACTTTATTTTTAGCTCTTCTACATTTAACTGCAGATCTAGTTTTCAACTTTTTACGCTTGAGGTTTACCTTCCTACACGAAACACCTTCTTCTGTTGAGGCTTTTGGCAAATGATATTTCTACCGCCTGTTTGTATGTTGAATGTGAAACTGGCACCCCTTCCGGTTTTCCACAATGTAGTTTTAGATGAATTAATGTGGGATCAAGACGCTGAGCAGCACATGAGCTGCAGTGGTCAACGACCCATAACTGACTGCCAAGACCCTTCTACACCTCCACGCGGTGATCCTGGATAACAGGCTGCAGTATGGCAGACTGGCTAAGGAGAAGGGATCGAAGAGGGAATGCTAACCAGGTACTCAAAAAAATGCTTGCTGAAGTCGGATGTGTTGGACCGAAAGGTGCACATATCGCATTCCGTTCTCTGGGCTACATTCTGCTACTTAAGCCCTTTCATTAAGATAATTAATGTATTTGTTCTTTCTCAGCGAAATCTCGAATTTTCTTAGGGCCAATGCGTTCTTAGAATCCAACATTCTATAAATTTCACGTTGAATAACTTCTTTGTCAAAGCTATCGACTTCCTTATTTCTTCCACGGTCTCTGGTGGTATTTATAAACCAAGGCTACTATCACGTTCTAGTGTCAAGTGTGACAACAGCAGGTCGCTAATTCCCAGAGCATGCATTGTTCTTATCTAATGGTTTAAAATACTGTGATAGACTCCCAAGTCTTGCCTCCGATGAGAAATATTTATACAATTACATTGATTGCAATGTTTTTTAGTGTAACGAATTTTAACTTTCAACGCAATTCAAATAATGAAATGTACTATGTATTTCTGTTACGCCTTAATAAATGGAAAACAAATATGATTACAACGTAGTACCCTAAAACTTACTTAACTTAACGTCTTTATACTGGTTTAGAAGACTCTGCAGAGTCTGTATACAACCAGTTCCATTTACAACACCTTCCTCTAGAAGCTGTACGCATCCAATCTGTTCTTAAATGCATTGACCGTCCCAGCCTCCACCACCTCACTTGGCAATGCATTCCAAGCATTCACTACTCTCTGGCTAAAGAAATATTTCCTAATATCTAATCTGGACCTCTCCTTAGTCAACTTGTAGCTGTGCCCTCTTGTCCTTGTTGGTGGTTGTACTTTAAAAAACTTGTTATAGTCCACTTTATCCATTCCTCTGATCATCTTATACACCTGTATTAAGTCACCACGAATTCTTCTCTCTTCTAGACACTGAAGGCCAGTTCTTTTTAATCTTTCTTCATAACTGTAATTCTGGAATCCCACTATCAGCTTTGTCGCTCTTTTTTGTATTCTCTCCAGCATGTCTATATCCCCTCTCTGATAAGGACTCCACACCTGTACACAGTAGTCCAATCTAGGTCTAACTAATGCTTTATACAGTTTGACTATCACCTCCTTGCTCCTGTGTTTAATGTTTCTTTTTATCATCCCTAACATTGCATTTGCCTTTTTTACTGCTACCTGAACTTGCTCACTCACCTTACATGTATGATCTATTATAACCCCTAAGTCCCTTTCTTTATCTATCTTTCTAATATTGTTCTCTCCCATTCTGTAATTATGTTCCATATTGGATTTACCCATGTGGATGACTGTACATTTATCTACATTAAACTCCATTTGCCAGATTACAGACCATTCTCGAATTTTATCTAAATCCGACCTCAATATATCCACTTCTGCTTTAGATGAGACACTACTGCATAGTTTCGTGTCATTAGCAAATTTTGCAATAATGGATCCCATACCTATGTCCAAATTTTCATTCTGAAATCGTTCCAGAGCTAGAGGCCGACCCCGCAAAAGATGGATGGATGAAATATCCGAGGCAGCCAGTTCCACCTTTTACAAAGCGCACACCAATGCGCGGTTCAGATGTCACTTATACACCTGACGCCAAAAGGCAAACCAGGATCAGACGATAGATAGATAGATAGATAGATAGATAGATAGATAGATAGATAGATAGATAGATAGATAGATAGATAGATAGATAGATAGACATACAGACAGAGACAGACAGACTCTAAATTTACGGCACATCTAGATACTGTCAGTGCAATAGGGAGCATTTAAGGTTCAATGAAGAAGCTTTCCCATACACCGCCATGGTTATGGTAGAACTATAGTGCTATCCTATCTGGCAAAGATGGCGCCGTAACTGGCTCCGAGTTTACATTTCTCTACTGTTTTGAATCATTATGGATGCCGCCAGACCCCGGATTCACTTCACGGAATTCACACTAGTGAATCACTTGTGATGGACAACTATGATGACGAGTGCTATCCAGCTAAGAGGTAAATTAATCTATATACCCCAAATAATCTAAAAATGCATCCTTATTACTTTGTATAACCGAAAAAAGCGATATTTTGTCGATCTTACAATAACTAAATGTAATTTAATTATTTTCATCAAGATACTCGTCTATTTCATAATTGCTGCGATATATTGATCAAAAGATCGGCACGTATTTCTGAACGCTCTAAAATAAGATTTGATGGGATTGGCGACATGACATCATTGTACATTCCATGGTGGGTTGTAACGCAAAAGACGTCCTCATGTCAAGTTCAGACTCTTAGGCCGTAACAGCAGGCCATCTGTAGCACTCAGAACAGCCACTTTCACATTTGAACTTTTGCAACATTATTTCTTGAAATATAATTGATATTAAACAAAGGTGTCATTCACATACATGTCCCAAAACATTTTGAAATTACGCATCCCTTCCCTTCCCCTCCATCTCCCCAACCATGCCTAATACTTCGTCACAAACCCAGACCCCACCCACCCCCCACCCCCCTTCGCAATGTGACATAAAAATGTCTTAAAACTTTCCCTGTAGGACCGTTCAGATACAAAAGGATTGGCATGTCGCAAGATGTATGTAGGCGCAGTTTGATTTCCAAGGAGAGTCTCTGCTGGGACCGGACAATGTGCAGAGGGTTCCTGGATGATGCTGCAAGGCCGATCCTCCGCGTGAATTCCAGGTAATTGCGTGCATCAGAACAATTGTTTAGGTAGATGAAGTCTTCGGTGGGATTGACAGGAATTTCACTGACAGTGATTCCCGCCGCCGATGGACCGCAAACAAGACTTTGAATCTTGATCTCCACCCAGGAAATGTGCAGTCTTAACTAGTCAAGCTGTCAATATAAATGTCAAATTAACTAGATACTGTAATTCATGTTAAAAATGCTGTTTTCTCTTTAAAGTTATCTGATATACGAGGTGTGCTCCGATAGTGATGCCTCCTATTTTAATATGACGTCTCACCACGTCAGAAGTGGATTTTGACACTATGGTAGCAAAGTTTAAACGGTGTTTCCGTCCGACTGGTGGCAGGTTAGGAGCAGTCTGATAAAATGGCGTCTGTCATGGAAGTGTGTTTAAAACAGAGGTGCGTTTGTAACAGTTCCAGCCTGAGCATGAGCGTTTAGGGCAGGGTAATGTGGTCGGCGACTCTGAGAACAAAGGTACCTGAATGTGTGCAAAGGTCACTCACCGTCTCGATACTAAGTCAACAAAGGAAAACATGGGGTTGGGGGAAAGAATGTGTCTAGTACAGATAATAATAACAATAAGAAAAAACTGGATGCGCATAGCTTTTAGAGCAAGGTGATGTAAATGTAACTGGTTGTATACAGACTCTGCAGGGTCTTCTAAACCAGTATAAAGACGTTAAGTTAAGTTACAGGTAGGAGTTAGGTGCTGACCACTCTGGCGTTCCGAATTGGTTAGTGTGGGATTAGTGACAGACAGAGGCCAGCAGAGCTTGCTGCGACATTTTGAATGACAGTAATTCAGAGTGATTCGTTCCAATA
Source organism: Ariolimax columbianus (assembly GCA_036924085.1). Lineage (NCBI taxonomy): Eukaryota > Metazoa > Mollusca > Gastropoda > Stylommatophora > Arionidae > Ariolimax > Ariolimax columbianus. Next base: position 9,146,325 of record JAVGWX010000014.1, read on the forward strand.
ACGAATAAAGGGAGGTAGATCCAAACTAGGTGATGGCTGGAGCAGACATCGCACAGAGGATGATTGGACAGCTCTGATACTGCTAGAGAATATATAATACTAGACAAAGTTTACCTCAAACAGACTGGCCATGGAGAGAGAGAGAAGAGAGAGAGATAGAAAATTTAGCTAGGAGTCTGTTTAGCTCGCCGACTTTATAGAAGAGCAATTGATAGGCTGTTTGACGAATGTTAGTGAGATAGTATTGAATACAGGGTGACTCAACCAGCATACGCCTTTGAGTATTGGTCAGTCGCTCTATAAGGTGTGTGTTGGGCGCCCTGTGTCTAGGAGAGATCTAGATGTGTGTGTGGTGTGTGAAGGACACAGAGGGAACGATGTATGTTCCAGAATGTGTATATACGCAGATCGATTGAGTGTGTGATCACATGTGAGTATACGTTGAATAGATTGATGTCAAGATCACCAACCTGAGGGGACCTGAGTGTGAGTAAATGCACAGAATACGATCGTAAAGACGAGTTTTTGAGAGTGTGTTGAGGGTGCAGATTAGAGGAGGGGAGTGTGCGGCTAGAACTGGGTTGGGGTAGTCTGGAGCAACATTCAATAGCTTATGCTTATAAACTCCGAGTATCTATTTAGATTAAGATGTATTTCTTGTGTTGTTTGTAATCTCATTGCACTCACTTTAATAGTAGTTGTATGAGTATGGTGTAATAAATATGCCACCTGCTGCGTGCTATGTTATTTGCTGTGTGTTGTCAAGAATGATGTGGATATATGTGGTAACATTCTAGATAGAAAAACCCTAGTGAAAACCTGGACTCTGCTACATGTTATTGAATTCCACCATGCCGAAAAAGTTGCACCATTTGACATTCATCAACGCTTGCTGAACGCTTGTGGAGACCAAACAGTGTAAATGAACAGTGATGACGTGGGTGGTGCGTTTCAGCAGTTGCAAAAGTGACATGACGGACAAGCCACATTTTGGATGGCCTTGCACAGCTGTCACAAAACACAATGAAGAAAATCTCGATCAACTCATCCACGCAAATCAGAGAATTACTACCAGGAAACTGTCTACGGAGCTGTATCTCAGCTTCAATGTGTTGGAAACGATGGTGGCAATGTTGGAATATCACAAAGTTTGTGTCAGGTGGGTCCCACGAATCCTCACACGGGAACAGAAAGTTTGTGCCAGGTGGGTCCCACGAATCCTCACACGGGAACAGAAAGTTTGTGTCAGGTGGGTCCCACGAATCCTCACACGGGAACAGAAAGTTTGTGTCAGGTGGGTCCCACGAATCCTCACACGGGAACAGAAAGTTTGTGTCAGGTGGGTCCCACGAATCCTCACACGGGAACAGAAAGTTTGTGTCAGGTGGGTCCCACGAATCCTCACACGGGAACAGAAAGTTTGTGTCAGGTGGGTCCCACGAATCCTCACACGGGAACAGAAAGTTTGTGTCAGGTGGGTCCCACGAATGCTCACAAAAGAACAGAAAGAACATTGCATGCAAGTTTGTTACGACCTCTTGAACCATTGTGAGAATGAAGGTGAGTTTCCTGGATCGTATCATCACGTGTGATGATAGTGGTGCCATGACTACTACCTCAGCCAAAACGCCAGTCCATGGAGTGGCAACGTAAATTCCTCATGAATGAAAAAGTTCAAGACACAGCCCTCAGTGGGTAAAATGATGTGCACTGTCTTTTGGAATAGGAAAATGGGTAATCCTTCTTGATTTCCGGAAACCTGGACAAACCATCAACTCTGACCCTTACATTACGTCTGAAAGCTCGAATTTTCAGGGTCAGGCCAGAGAAGAAGACAACATGTCTTTTGCAACACATACCATACCATTTTGAAGACCGTTGAGCACATTGTCAGTCTTGGCTGAACTGTCCTGCCACACCCACTGTATAGTCCGGATTTGGCACCTTCTGACCACCATCTGTTCGGGCCAATGAAAGATGGACTGTGTGAGCAACATTTTCTTAGCAATGACGCCATCATAATAGCTGTAAAACAGTGGATCACCTCCGATGGTGCAGATTTTTACGAGCCCGGCATGTATGCTCTTGTTCATCATTGGAGAAAATGTCTAGCCATTGTTGAAAAATTATAATTGAAAAAATAGTTTTTTGAAGGCAAGACATTGTTCTATCTAATGGTGCTATTGTCCTATTTTTATCTGTTATGGTTTTCATGGAATAAAATAGGAGGTATTACATTCAGAGCGTCTCTTGTATCAATTAACTTTTCATTATTTAAAAAGCTTTATAATAAATTTTTTTTTAGTTGGTGGGGAGGAGGAATCTTTAGTCTGCTAGTGATGTCTCAAATGGATGGAGGGAGTTGTATGCGGTGAAGTATGCTGAGCGTTAAGGAAAGATTTGGGAGGGGGGGGGTGGTGGGGGTGTGTGTGGGAGTGTGTTAAAATGACACAAAACATTTTGGGATGCCATAGGTGAAACCTTCTCCTCCCCTCCTATCTATTCACTCATGCCCAAGGAAGAATTGAGTCAGACACAATAACTGCTATGATGAATGGAAAGTAGAATGATTGGAAACAAATAAAGAAAGCCATCAACTAATTTCAGTTACAATCTTTCTTCCGTTTATTTCTCAAACAATGGTGACAGATGGTATAATGGTTGCTATTTCATGACTGTTTCAATCATTAATTGTTTCAATCATTAACTGTTTCAATCATTAACTGTTTCTTCTCTGTGATTAGTAAATGCAGATTTTTACAATACAGCATTGGTATTTAATGAATGATAAATATTGTTATGTCCTACATTATTTTCTGCACTTCGTTTTTGTAATATCAGGCAGCGAAATATGATTAGGACGGACAGAAAAGAAGGACGTTGAAGGTAAAGCCAGTATTATCATTTTTGCTCTTCTTCCAACACAAACTGTTTGGATGATGTATTTATATTTCTTTACTGCAGTATACTGACATATACAGTTCAAAGGTCAGATATGCATACAGTGTCTTTTTTAACTGCTGGATGTTGGAACATGCCAGGTAAATATTTGTTAACTGCATAATAATGACATTTACAGTTGAAAGGTCTGACTTGAGCATAATGTTTTTAACTGCATGATGCTGACATATACAGCAGAAAGGTCAGACGTGAGGATAATGTTTTTTAACTGCAGGATATTGGCTCATTCAGTTTAAAGGGGTACCTTCATGCTCCTCTGGCGCAATCAAAAATGGAAGCATGATGATATTGTTGCGCAATAAGAAGTACTAATTCACTCTGAAGAGCCGATCTATTGGCTTGTAAACTTTCTTATATGGTTACAGAGCCGTGCCATGCTTACATTTAAATATTTTTCAATAACAACTTTTCCCAAATTGATAAATGTACTTATATTTCCATCCTGGAGTTTTACATTAACAAAATTTGTGTCTAGAAGTCCAAAATATTCCAAAGTGAAAGACTTAACTTCCACCAATTGTTAAACACCAACTCTTTAGTAAAAGAGTTTATTTGCAGCAAGCATCTCTTCTTATGTCCTTTTATGGCTTTCGTTAGTCTGGTGTAGCCTACAGTTATCGTCTGCTGAAGTTAACAGGTATCCTAAACAGAATGTTTTTTTCTAGTCCATATTCATACACAGTAAAGAGGAAATCTGAGAAAGGACAAAACATACATAGACAACAATTACTTTCATCAAACGTTCATGTAACATTACAGATGTTTGCTGCACAGATTCATAATGAATATCATGTAAATGAAAGTCTTTTATTTTGAAAGAATTGTTTACTGACAATATCAATGTTTCTTCATAATTTACATTCTTGGCTTGCATGCATTCGTGGTTGGTGTGTATTCCTGGCTTGCATGCATTCATGTCTGGTGGGCTTTCCTGGCTTGCATACGTTCATGACTGGTGTATTCATGCCTGGTGTGCATTCCTGGCTAATTTGTATTCATGGCTGGTGTGTATTCCTGGCTTGCATGCATTCATGGCTGAGTGCTTTCCTGGCTGACAAAAGCTGTTATGTGATTTCACATATATTTGCCTCTAGTGCAGTTTATCAAAATTATGTTGTTGATTTTCTTTCATATCATGATGTTAAACTGTGTAGTTTTTTTCTCACCTTGTCACTCTGTCTCTTCCAAACTATGTTGAGCTGTCCAGTACTTTCCCTCTTTGTCATTGTCTTTTAAATTCTGTTGACACTTGCTTCCGTGGTATTATGTTGAACTGTCCAGCACCCTTCCTCTATGTAGTCCTGCCTCCTTTCCCCACCAATTTTGTATGTTTTCACAGATAATCATCTACTCATGGCAAACATCTTTTAAAAAAAGCAAGAAATCCTTTTTTCAAAGGTTGTACAAGCTACTCTGCTCTTGCTTTCACAGCAGATCTTCATGTCTCATTTTAGCATTCTGTTCTAAAACCATATGTCTGTGTTTATTGATTGTCCATGCTTCACCAACTTTTGGCAGAATAGGCTGTATGTAACACAGAAGAACTTTCTTACTCGCTTCCATTGATACAAATTTGTTGAACAAAATAACACATTTTTCAGGAAAGTTGTTTTTATCTGCACTATTCTGTTCTTTATATCAGCTGTATCTCCCATCTGATTTTATTAATATGATCAAGTATTTAATAGTATTGACTTGGTTCAGCATTATCTCTTCTAGACTGATGCTGAATTAGGGAGCATTCTGTATCTTAGAGATGAGCATGACTTCTGACCTTCTGTTTATTAAAATGAGGCTTATATATTTACTGTTATTTGTAATATTAATAATTTGTCTTCTAGCTCCAAATGAAGCATACATTACAGAAACCAAGCATTTGCAGTGGTGGTTTCAATAGTAATGATTTACATAATGAGCTCACCAGTCCCATGCACAGCCTTCTTTAGCCACAATTTACGACATGCATGGAAAGGTTACAGCTGTTCTATTAATTTCCACCGAGGTATTTATATGGCTTAACAAAATTCAAAGAAGAAAACACTTTCCTTAATTTTTTTGTACTTGGATTTTATATTTTCAGTAAACATTTCATATAAAAAAAATACAGCAGAAAAATGAACGTGTAACAGATGGCACTACGGAAGAACATAGAAATAATGGACGGATTTGTGATAAGACACTTAACGAAAATAGTGTCCAAACTTTGATCAACAAAACTGACAAAATCTGGCACATGGATATAGAAACAGTAAGTAAAATATATAATAAAATAAACTTTGCTAAGTCCACTTGCAAACCAGTCGCCCTTTTTATATATATTTTTTTAAAGGTGTTTAAGTATTTATAATAATAGGTGTTCAGAAAAATAAAAACTTGTACATATATAAAGTATCGTCAGTCTGTTGTTTAGAGATGAAAAATGTGGAAGTACATCCATCAAGATGTTTACAAATTTATGGTTAGGTACACAATCTCATATCTGAACTTAGGACATCGTAAAATACATCAAACCAAGTTTTTAACATGGAGGTCGCCAGCACATCTGGCAGTTTTCCTTGAGCTTGATTTTGTATGAAGTTTTACGGATTGTTTGACAAAATTGTGAGATCAGACATGGCTCCAGCAGGGAGAGGTGCCTGAAAGCAAACTACACGAGTTATCTTTATCCACAAACTTCATCATTTGTTGAAAGAGGTTGTACACCTTTTGATCTGCCCAGATTCCATTGATGCCGACTCTTAACAGAACAGAACTGACTGTTTTGCTTAGAAATGAAGGGAGCCAAGACGAACATCAGGGTCAGGTGAAACATACTGACCAAAATCCAATCTTATGCCCATGTTGTACTTCTAGAAACTGGCTATCTTACAGCTGCCTGGCCAACAAGGTGGAGATTAAACCATGATCTCCATAGTGGTGAAACTACTGAGAAGCTTTGCTTTGTGCTACAGCTAGGAAGACACAGGTCCGCCTTCTTCAGTTCACCTTGGGATATAAGAAGAGCCCTTGGATAATATTTCAAATATATTTTCCAAGTGGTAAGAAGAACACAAGCCTATGTGATCATTGTCTCTACAATGTTTACCATTTACCAGTCTCTGAGGTTCCCGTTGCTTCCTGAATAAAATTAAGCATTAGTTCTGGTAAGCACTGGTATGGATCTTGGGAGCAAAGAACAGACCCACAGTTCACTTGACATCTCCACATCAAAAGTTATCTTTCATGGATCTACAATATTATTGTCTTGGAGGTACAATCTGACAGACTTTTCCCTGTCCATTTTTTTTATGTTATCCTCTCGTTTGTAGAACTGTTTCCTTCTGGGTACTTGCTCTTCCAGTATGGTTTTCAGTAAAGTCTTTTGATATGGCCAACATATTTTGATTGTCTTACTCCATTTCATTCATATATTCTCTTTGTACTTCCAATTTCTCCGCCCGCAATCTTTCAATCATGTAAAATGATATCAATGGAGTTTGTGCGTGAGTAGGCTTCCCTAAGGACCACTGCAGAGGTGGCCCTATGCGTGTTAGAAGCAAAACTCAGACAGATACTCATAAATTGTGCAATAGTTTCACTTAGCTCCTGGCCTCTGCTCCCTCTGATTAGCTTTCTGAAATCCGAAAAAATACTGAAACATATCTGGCCCCAAGTATATCAGATACAAAATTGTGTCACTGCAAAAATTTTACCAGAAAGACTGAAACCTACTGATAAGTTTATAACATAGTTTTTCAACAAATTTACTTAAATTTATATTTAAATGTATATATCAAGTACAACTTCTAGACAACTCTAAAAAGATAGAAAAACATGGCGTTATAGTTTGCAGGGCTGTCTAACTGAAGCAGACGTTTCCGACTTGTATACCAAATTGCTGGTTCTCGCTGCCAATGTCAAACAAAAGGACATCAGTCACTGGAAGGGCATTGCTGTCATTGGTTTTGATATTGATGGTAGCTTTATGCCACTGGTTATCTTTGTGCTGTGAATAGAAAACATGAAAGTGTTTCAAATGAGGAACAATGATGAATAAAATGATATGCAAAAAATAACTGGAAATATTTCCTGATATCCAATAGCCCTGACAACAGTAAATTAACTTGCATATTTACTTGTATTATTAAGAATTGCGATCCGAGTGGTACATGTGTTGAAAAGAATAGGACAACTATAACATTCAATGCATGTCGTTAAAAATGACTAAAGATTGTTGTGCATGGGGCTAGCAACTTCATCAAGTAAAACCATTACTATTGGCTACAAAAGCTCAGACACAGGCTTCCTGGAGCAAAAAGTAGAATCATCACATCCATGCATAGAAGAGGAGTGACAAAGTGAAGATACCACTCCTCCTTCTTCTTCTGCATTCGTTCTCAATCTCCCGCTACCAAACCCTGAACACAGCTTTGCAAGTAGCATAATGTAGTCTGGAGAACGGAATGCGTTGTGTCACTAGTTTACAGTTTGACTGTGATATTTGCACCTTTCGGTCCAACACAACCGTCTTCAGCAGGGAAGACCAAATTTACACTTATTTGAAGTTCCCATATAAAGTGCAAAATAAGAGTAAGAAAACAAGCCTCTACTTACACATCCATCAGACACTTCAATGGAAAACAAGCCTCTACTTACACATCCATCAGACACTTCAATGGAAAACAAGCCTCTACTTACACATCCATCAGACACTTCATTGGAAAACAAGCCTCTACTTACACATCCATCAGACACTTCAATGGAAAACAAGCCTCTACTTACACATCCATCAGACACTTCAATGGAAAACAAGCCTCTACTTACACATCCATCAGACACTTCAATGGAAAACAAGCCTCTACTTACACATCCATCAGACACTTCAATGGAAAACAAGCCTCTACTTACACATCCATCAGACACTTCATTGGAAAACAAGCCTCTACTTACACATCCATCAGACACTTCAATGGAAAACAAGCCTCTACTTACACATCCATCAGACACTTCAATGAAAGTTGTTCTCCTGTGGCGGGCTTCAGCGATATCAATTTCTTCTCCAGTGTTGGAAGTGAATCTAGCTCCATAAGGACTGGAGTTGAGGCAGTTGTAAGTGACTGTCTGTCGAGCTGAAGTGGATTGAAGCTGTAGGTACCTCAGTTGTTGGGGGTCAGTCTTGTACACAAACTGGCAATGAAAGGTTAAAATATTTTACAGATCGTTGACCTTCGAGGAAATAATAATATATAAGGTGGCATACTTTCTGTATGGTGCGACCTGCTGGAGAGTAAATTTTAAAAATGTCAAAATTCTGTATGGTGTAGAAATATGAACATTGTTTATTTTAGCTTCTTACCCTGAAATATAAAAGCGGAGAAATGGAGATGCAAGATATAAATCAGAAAGATAATAGGAATGTCCAAATCTGTGTTCACCAACATGAGATAAATATTGATAACCAAACAAATAACTAAGGAAAATGTGAATAATCACGTGTAATACTCATCGTTATTTTGTGGCATAAAAACATTGGACATAAATCAACAGTTGTAGAACAGAGTTGGGGCATGTTAAATGAGGATAAATAGAAGTATACGGCACATCTCGTTGAGCGAAATAAAAACAAATTAGGGGGGGGGCACGAGATGCAGCAATGCATGAACTGACAGCAACTCATAGCTGGCTGCTTGCATCAGAGTCAGCAAACCATAACTGGCCAAGACTCTATTTCACCTCCATGTGGCAGACGTGGAAACAGGCTGCACTAATCACTGGGGATCAAAGTGGGAGTGCAAACTTGGTACTCAAAAAAGCTAACTGAAAGATGTGTCAGGCCGAAAGGCACACATATCGCAGCCTCACTGTAAACTATGACACAACATCCTGTTCAGGACAAATGCCTAAGAAGACTAAAACAAATAAGGAGCTCTTGGATAAATGGGGAATAAATAGAGAATTACTAAACATATCAAAAGATCTTATTGAAAACCATACTCAAAGAAAAGGAGTGGTCATATGTGTGGAAGAGCAAGACAATACTTTCAGTGGAAGAAGAACATCAAATGATGAATAGGGAAAATCATGTCATTGTGCCCTATCAAGGCAAGAGATAGAAGGTGTTGAAGATCTATTGAGGGGGTCTTGTCATGGTAACTGAATTGAACTGAAAATGAAAAAAATTAGATCTTGTAGAATAAAAAAAGAGCCTTGTTGAACAAATACAGAATAAGACAATTATGATATTTTAGTCATTTCAATAGAATAAAAAGCAGAGTACAAATGTGCCAGAAAAAAACATAGTTGGGGGGACATTGGGGATTCTTCTTCTTCTTCTTCGTTCGTTCTCAATCTCCCGCTACCAAAGCCTGAAAGGGCTTAAATAGCAGAATGTAGTCCAGAGGAAGGAATGCGTTGTGTTGTAGTTTACAGCTTGACTGCGATATTTGCACCTTTCGGTCCAACACATCCGACTTCAGAAAGCATTTTTTGAGTACCGGGTTAACATTCCCTCTTCGACCGCTTCTCCTTAGCCAGTCTGCCCTGTTGCAGCCTGTTATCCAGGATCACCGCGTGGAGGTGTAGAAGGGTCTTGGCAGCTATGGTTCGCTGGCCCTGACGCTAGCAGTCAGCTATGGGTTGCTGACCACTGCAGCTCATGTGTTGCTCAGCATCTTGATCCCCATTGGGGATTCATCTCATTCAACCTTTTATGTAGAGATTGCAAATGAATTGATCTGACTATGAAAATAGTCCCTGTCATGCTTACTGAAGAAGGAAGAATGGCAACACATGCTCATAATTTGCAGTACTCACTTTCTTTCCATTATTGATTTCCTCCATGAAGTATTGCCCATCGCCTGTGGTCTTGGTCCATCGATTGTTGCTAAACTGCAGCATGTTGAAGAGAAAACATTTGTTAAACTATAAAACAACTTTGTTAAACTATAAAACAACTTTGTTAAACTATAAAACAACTTTGTGAAACCATAAAACAACTTTGTGAAACCATAAAACAACTTTGTGAAACCATAAAACAACTTTGTGAAACCATAAAACAACTTTGTAAAACCATTAAAAAACTTTGTGAAACCATAAAACAACTTTGTGAAACCATAAAACAACTTTGTGAAACCATGAAACAACTTTGTGAAACCATAAAACAACTATGTGAAACTGTAAACTTACGTTGCATAATTTTTAGGAAAAAACTCAATATTTGACACTGTGAAACAGTAAAATAACATAATAAAACTGTAAAATTTCACAGTAAAACATTATTTTGCTAAAATGTGAAACTTTGAAGATAATATTTAATAATTGACATTAGTTTGGTGTCCATGAAGATAATTTGGATAATATGTAAGTCACAATGATACAAACTAAAGTCTCACGACAATAGAATTTAATGATACTAATGATGATAATGAATATCCAAACATGATTATAGGAACATCAAGAATGAAGCTACATACATCATGGCAACCATATTGGATGGGACACACTCTCAGAAATAAGCACAGAAATATTGTCAGATATGCGATTGATCGGAAGCCACAGAGAAAGAAATGAGCGGGAAGCACATGGCAAAGTACACTTTAAGAGGAAGTCAGTGCAGCTGGAGTTTTGGGGGTATAGTTGAAAAAGATGACCCAGAATAGGAACAAATGGAGAGATCCCATTGCGGATTTATGCTCCAAGGGGAGTGAACGATAATGACGAATAGATGACTCATGTAATTGCTGGTACCTCTACACCTCACGGTAAAAGAGGAGCGACTAAGTAAGTAAGTAAGTAAGTAAGTAAGTAATTGCTGGTAACATTACAAGGCAGCCTCTGTTCTGGAATCCCCAGGGCAACAGAAATATAGGGAAACCAAAACACATAGAGAAGAGCATATGATTTAAACACAAAAGTGATAAAGATGATGTAGAGAGCGAGCAGGAGTGGATAGTACAAAACAGGAGGACGACATGCTCATTTTGGAAGACCTAGTCTCCTTAGACGGCTAAAATGTTTCAATTGATTGATGGATTGATTGACTCAGGCCATCGAGAAAGAAAACTAACATCAGTGTTAGATGAAACATACTGATCAAGACCCCCACCTCATGTCCGCATCAGCCTTCTGGAAACAGGCTGTGTCACAGCAGTCTGGACAGCGAGGTGGGGATCGACACTGTGATCCTCATAGTGGTGAACCTATTGAGTGGCCTCACATTGCACTACAGCCATTAGAACACAGATCCACCCTATTCAGTTTATTTCAGGATGTAAGAAGAGCCACTGTAATTGCTACCAAATAAACATCATCAAGCATTAAATTAACTCAGTACGAGTAGCTTCGAACAATAACTCACGTTATTAGGGTTTGCATTAATGCAGCTTTCCTCTGTGTCAAAGTTGCAGAATACTAGAATGGCATCATGAGCAGATCCTTCATTAGGGTCGATCCAGTACTCACCTACAAAAGAGTTACAACATCTTGATCACGTGGTGATTGAAAAACTAAAAAAGGGAATTAAATGCTCCTTTGCAAAGAAAAAATAACAGATGATTTGACTAATTAACTATTGAGTGCATCTGTCCTGTGATGTCAGATTTATTTTGAGAATTCTGGCATTCCAATAAAATACCAGAAACATATAAATATGAAGTCACAGGCCCATATAAGTACACATTTTCTAAAAGTATATTAGACAAAGACTTGTAGGGGATGATTTAGAGTATTTGAGTTTAGATAATGTGATATACAAAAAGTACAAACTGTTTCTGCTTTCAGTCTTCCCACACCATTATTGTTTAATTATATTTATAATTTGAAAAAGTTTTAAGATAATGTAATTATGGAATTTTTAAATGAATAATGTATTTTTGGTCAATTTTCTTTTTATTCCTGGTCTAATTCTCTAGGTTCTTTGATATTTGGATCTGGTGGAGTTACCATTTCCTCTTTTAATTTAGGACATAACTTGTTGACCACCAGATGGTCTGTCTACTCTGAGTATATATGTCACAGTTTGATCATATCTAGCACCAAAATGTGATGTGAACGAAGAGTAACATCAGGGTCAGGTGAAATATACTGATCCAGACCTCCATCTCCTTATAGGGCTCCTGAAAACAGACTGTGTCACAGCAGCCTGACCAATGAGGTGGAGATCAACACTAATCTTGAGTGTCATGAGCCTGGATGACCCTTCTCAAGTATGCCTTGGGGTGTAAGAGGAGCCACAGTAACCCGCCAACAAAGATATGTCAAGAGCAAAATTAACTCAATACAAGTAGCTTCCAACAAAACAGCACCAAATTGATGTTCTGAAACACACTATGCATCTATGACCTTATTTTGCTATTCAATGTCTTTATCAGGAACTGGACAACATTAAATAAGTATTTAAACATTGGTAATGAGGTTTAATGTGTAATGTAAGTAAAAATCTTTGAAGAAGATTTGGCCAACCAGACATATGAATCAATCAATTAACAACCTCTTTACCCCCTATAGAGCACAGGCCTTCAACCAACCTTTTTTACCATTTTAAACCTTCAATTCTGCACAGGCATTTATTGATAAATATTTGTATCCTTTTGGTAGCCGCTTTTTTTGTCCACCAAATTTCAGAGCCATGCATCAATTTAACACTGGAATTGAAGATACCTGTTCTTGCGCAGGATCAAATCTCTGTTGATTGTAGCAAATTCCTTAAGAGCTTTGAAAATATTTCTTGCCTTTTATATCCTAATTTGTATATTCTTATAAGTGTCTCTGTATTTATTTATATTACTTCCAAGATATAATTAGGACTGAACTTCCCCACCTAATTTAATCAGATTGTTTGCTGAAACAATTCTTCTTAGGCGTTTGTCCTGAAAAGGACATTGTGTCGTAGTTTGCAGCGAGGCCGCGATATCTATACAATTCAGCTTGACACATCTGGTTTCAACAGGCTTTTTGGGTGCCAGGTTTGTCTTCTCATTGTGATCCCTATTCTCTTTGCCAGACTACACTAGTGCAGCCTGTTTCCAGGGCTACCGCTTGAAAGCGGAAATAAGGTTTTGGTCATCTCTGGTTCCCTACCCTGATGCAAGCAGCCAACTATGGATCACTGACTGCTGTCAGCTCATTCACTGTGCTGCATCTTCATCCTTGCTGAAACAACGACTCTCAAGATGTTGGTGTTTCCTCTATGGATTTATAGTCTCAACTTCTGAAATTTCTTTTGTTTTGCATTTTGATGTTTCATAAATAAATGCATGCCTGTAAATCACTGTCTATCAATAAACAGAGTTCCAACTGTCAATGAGCAGAATTTCAAACTGATATTTGTTTATACTAACTTTTAAAATTTTATTTTGTTGTTTGCTGTCTGCAACATTTTAATTTTTACAAAACTCGATACAAGCTTTTATAGGTCAAAATTTTTCTACACAGTGTAGATTTGTCAAGTGAAATAATTGTTGCTCCTCTTTCTACTATAGGATGTAGAGATCAGTTCTTATGGCTCATACTTTTTAAAGGATGAGGTAGCTAGCCCTTAGTCGCCATTTATGATATGCCTTACAGATTGCAGTGTTTTAATCACTGTGCACTATTCAGACCCCTGTATCCCATGGATGCAACTGACATACACCGCTTTATTTTATTGGTTGATTTGTTGTTCATATGATGTTTAATTCCGCTGAATTTTGCTGCAAATATTGAGCAAACCAGAAAAAAGAGATGGTTGATTATATATTTTTTTACTTGAAAATTCATAATTAATTTGTTGTTACTATAATCAGGTGAAAAGCCTGAATGGAACATATGTACAGCAGTACAAAATTAAAAGTGAAAAAAAAATGATGTACATAATACATGTAACCCTTATCAGATGATAACTATGAGAGTAGACCTTGCTTGATAGCAAATTTGAAAGTAAGTTCTGGTCTACCAAACAAATACTGATATTTGATATGAACATGGAATACCATCTACAGCACTATGAATGATGATGCTGTATTTTCATGATTTACCATTTTTAATGCCAGGGTTAGCCTTTTTGATTTCTTTGCAAGATTGACCAGGTGATGTTTTTTTGCCAGTTGGTTTGTAGATTCTGTTCATGGTTTCCTTGGCAAAGCTCAATCCAACATAGATCATATCCCTATCCTGAAATAAAATGGAATTATAATAAGTGCATGTTCTTTTGATGTGCCTTGCTGTGGAGTGGAGTTTGTGTGTCTCATTGAGCCCAAGATCTATGATGGTATTACTATATCTACTAACAGGGTCTCCCAAGCCAGGCTAAAGCAGCTTGTGTGTAAGGATGCACAGAGTTTACAATACAATACAATATCGTCAACTTCAGTCCGGTGGGTGTGCCGTTTGCAAGGTAGCTAACAATGTCCTGTATGCAGTCTGATCTTTCGTTGTGATCTTTCGAACCTATGTCTCTCAGCAGACCATCTCGCCATCGTATGGGTGGGTGGCCGCGTGGTTGTGTATAATCATATGGCCACCAAAACATCGTTCTAAATGTCTATCTGTTATCTGGCATGCGTACCACATGGCCAGCAAAGTGATATTTGCGAGACGCCGCAGCCTCCATGTCTCCAAATGCGTTCTCTGATTTCAGCATTGTGGATTCGATCTCTGATCGAGATCCCGAGGATGCATCTTTCCATCACTCACTGGGTAACTCGTAGTTTCTCTGCATCAGCGTTGCATATATTCCACATCTGTAGATCATGGCTGGTATGACCACAGAATTTAAAAGGTGCGCCCTTGCCATGGCGTATCTAGAAAAAAAGTAAGATGACCATGCCTGATTGGCTAAGCTCTCAACTCGTACCAGTGTTTGTGTCGTTTTCTGCAGTTTGCTAGTTCCTGCTCGGATTATAATTCACAACTCCTTCATCAGGTGGTATCAAGGACTTTATTATGTGGAATTCATGTGCTTTCGTTCGGTTATCCTGTTGTTATGCTGCATCTTGCTGCGGCTGGTTATGGCTTAAACTGTGAGAAAACAGTCCAGGATTGCGTTTAATGTTCCACTTGACTGTACCACAGAATTCAGTGCAGGTTTTTACTATTCAAAGGTCTTCCTGCTTGAACTAAAGCCGACTTCCTACTGCCTCCCGTATTCTCAGCACAGCAAGAGTCACGCTGATCCGTAGGTGGACACAATTCAGAGGTCACTGGGGCAGAACGCGAAGTAAAAGGGAATCAAACACGGACAGACAGGGAAAGCCGACACAAATGTTGGTTCAACACACACTCCTCCCAGCCCTCATCTCAAGGCTGCGGAGTACTTGGTCTACCTAGGAAATCACTATGCATGAACAATCCTCAGTGGTTGGACTTGGTGGTGGTCGATCGTCGCAACGGGCCTTTGACGCCTAAACGAACATTATTATTGCCATGGTGTCTTAAAAATGCAGGAGTATAGGCTTTATGGTATTGAAGCTAGACCAGGCTACAGCAATTTGTCTGGAGATTTCCTGGTCTAGGGTTGGGTGGCATTTATTTCATGCCCCAAGTATATGAAGGCGCTGACATCTTCGACAGACTCATTACCCAGCTTTATCTCACATTTGCAGTTGTATTGGTTTCGATGACATTGCATTTTCTTTTTGTTCATCCGTAGTCCGACACCTCCACTGGTCTCATCCAGTTCGTTCAGGGAGTGTTTGACGTCCTCGGTGGTGTGGCTGATAAGCACAATGTCGTCCACAAAGTGTAGGTGGATGAGCCTTTCCCCATCTATATTTATTCTTCTATCTGCCCAACTCAGTTACACAGAGTATTCATATTTAATTTGGTGCTGAATACTGTATTCAATTCAATGAGTTATTTCATATTTGGTCATATAATACACTGCAATTGAATACAAATAGATTAAAGAGTGATGTGGTAATTTTAGACCCACAAATGTGGATAACTTTCAGTTTCTTCTTCTTCATCTTCATTCGTTCTCAATCTCCCACTACCAAACCCTGAAAGGGTAAGTAGCAGAATGTAGTCCAGAGAACGGAATGCGTTGTGTTGTAGTTTACAGCATAGCTGCGATATTTGCACCTTTCGGTCCAACACATCCGACTTCAGCAAGCATTTTTTGAGTACCGGGTTAGCATTCTCCCTTCGATCCCTTCTCCTTAGCCAGTCTGCCCTGCTGCAGCCTGTTATCCAGGATCACCGCGTGGAGGTGTAGAAGGGTCTTGGCAGCTCTGGTTCGCTGGCCCTGACGCTAGCAGTCAGCTATGGGTCGCTGACAACTGCAGCTCATGCGCTGCTCAGCATCTTGATCTCACTTTCAGTTTCAATTCTGTACTTTTGAATTGAATTTTTTAAATGGTAAAAGTAATTCCATAGCACTGCTGTGGGGGATGAAGTGTTAGAGATTTCTCTGTACAAGGCCAGAGCTTGTTTTTGATGTGGATTCGTCAGTTCCCTGCCTTGCTGTCTCTCCTTCCTTAACAATAAGCCAGGTACCCATTTACAGCTGGGTTGACTGGAGCATGCTGTAACATGAGTTGAACTCTTTACTTTTGTCACAAAAAGAGGGTGCTCTACCACTTATGCTAAATAGATGCTCATTAGGGTCAAGTGAAATATATTGACCAACACTCCACCTCATGTTAGGGTCAGGTGAAAGATATTGACCAAGACCCCACCTCACGTCCATGCTGTGCATCTAGAAACTGGCTCTATTACAGCAGCATAGTCAATGAAGTAGGGATTGACACCATGATCCCAGTAGTAGTGAGCCTGTTGAGAAGCCTAGCATTGTACTAAAGCCAACAGGATCCAGTTACACATTCTTCATAGTATGCTCAAGGATGTAAAAAGGGCTACAACCTGTCAACAAAGAATATTTGTCAAGAATGATGAACTCAGCACGAATAGCTTTGGACAACAAAAGACAACAGAACCTACTGATAGAGATAAATTCATAGACTTCATTGTACTAGGCTATTCTTGTAGTTTGCTTATTTTGTGGTGTGTGTGTAGGGGACATTTGTTCCCTTCCTTGTCAGTCTGTCTTTAACTGTTGGTCAGGTACCCATTTACAGCTGTGTAGGTTGGATATCCTGGCCCTTCACTGTGTGGGAATATCACTCTAAAAACAAAGACAAGACTAAATGTTCTCAAGTGCATTCCCAGAAACCCTTACCTCTTCAGGCTGGTCATATTGCAGGTATGGATCGTTTCCTTTCTCTGCTTGTTGGCTTTGTTGACCGGGGTACACTGGTCCATAAGACTGAAAAAGAGTAAAAACATTTTATTTTAAAAATATGTGACAATTGGATGAAGTGACAATAACTTACTTAGTCACTCCTCTTCTACCCTGAGGTGTACAGGTAGTGACAATAACCATAAGCACAGAATTAATGTGACAAGTGAATTGATTATATCCCAAGAATAATTTAATGTGACAGTTGAAAGAAAATAGCCCTGGGTGAATAGTCAGTGTGGTCAATAGATGAAGTGAAAATTTCCTGAGAACAAACTCAATGTGACAGATGAATTGACACTATCCCAAGAACAAAGTCAATGTGACAGTTACATGAAATGACAATAACACTAGGAAAATAGTCTTGTGTGATCATTTGATGAAGTTACAATATCCCAAGAATAAAGTCAGTGTGACTATTAGATGAACCATTGGCTATATTATGTTCTCAATCACTTGCAAAAGGGATTGTGTCACATGATTGGAAAGATGCATGTGTGATCCCCTATTTAAAAAAAAAGCAAAAAATAAGATCCAGCAAATTATAGACCGGTTAGTTTAACGAGCATAGTCTGTAAATTGTTGGAGTCAATAATCAAAGAAAACATTGTAATGCATTTAGACAAGTTTAATCTAATCAGAAATAGTCAGAAATAGCGGTTATTAAAATGATAGATAAAGGGGAGCCAGTGGATGTTATTTATCTAGATTTTGCAATGGCCTTTGATAGAGTACCTCACCAAAGATTATTTAGAAAGTTAAAATCACATGGAATAGGTGGGGAAGCTGCCAAATGGATTGAAAATTAGTTAACAGGAAGAAGGCAGAGGGTGGGCATAAATAAGGAGTACTCTGAGTGGTGTGAAGTGAAAAGTGGTGTGCCACAGGGCTCAGTTTTGGAACCAATATTGTTCTTGATATATATATATAAACGATTTGGACATTCATATGGGATCAATGATTGCAAAATTTGCTAAGGACACAAAACTATGCAGTAGTGTCTCATCTAAAGCAGAAGTGGATATGCTGAGGTCAGATTTAGATAAAATTCAAGAATGGTCTGTAAGCTGGCAAATGGAGTTTAATGTAGATAGATGTACAGTCGTCCACATGGGTAGATCCAATATGGAACATAATTACAGAATGAGAGAGAACAATATTAGAAAGATAGATACAGAAAGGGACCTAGGAGGTTAAAATACATCATACAGGTAAGGTGAGTGAGCAAGTTAAGGTAGCAGTGAAAAAGGCAAATGTAATGTTAGGTATGATAAAAAGAAATATTAAACAAATGAGCATGGAAGTGATAGTCAAACTGTATAAAGCATTAGTTAGACCTAGATTGGAGTACTGTGTACAGGTATGGAGTCCTTATCATAGAGGTAATATAAACATGCTGGAAAGAATACAAAAAAGAGTGACAAAGCTGATAGTGGGATTTCAGAATAACAGTTATGAGGAAAGACTCAGAAAAACCGGCCTTCACTGTGTAGAAAAGAGAAGAATTTGAGGTGACTTAATACAGGTTTATTAGATGATCAGAGGAACGGATAAATTAGACTATAACAAGTTTTTTTTAAATACAACCACCCACAAGAACAAGAGGGCATAGCTACAAATTAATGAAAGAGAAGTCCAGATTAGATATTAGGAAATATATTTTTGGTCAGAGAGTGGTGAATGCTTGGAATGCATTGCCACAGGAGGTAGTGGAGGCAGGGACAATTAATGCATTTAAGGATAAATTGGATGCGTACAGATCTTAGGGCATGGTAATGTAACTTAAACTGGTTGTATGCAGACTCTGCAGACTCTTCCTAACCAGTATAAAGACGTTAAATTAGTTAAGTTAAGTGACAATTTCCAGAGAATAAAGTAAATGTGACTGAGATGAAGTGACATTATCATGAGAATAAAGTCAATGTGACTGAGATGAAGTGACATTATCCTGAGAATAAAGCAAATGTGACTGAGATGAAGTGACATTATCCTGAGAATAAAGCAAATGTGACTGAGATGAAGTGACATTGTCCTGAGATAAAATAAATGTGACTGAGATGAAGTGACATTATCCTAAGATAAAATAAATGTGACTGAGATGAAGTGACATTATCCTGAGAATAAAGGAACTCTTAGATCTTTTTGTTCTTGTACACCACATTAAAATAAATTATGTGCTCCGGTTTTCTGGATACAAAGGTTGCTGTAGTAGAGAGTTCTTCAGGGTTTCCAAACAACTTTGTGTTGACGTTCGTCTTAACTTAACTTAACGTCTTTATACTGGTTTAGAAGACCCTGCAGAGTCTGTATACAACCAGTTACATTTACATCACCTTGCTCTAAAAGCTATGCGCATCCAATTTATTCTTAAATGCATTAACTGTATTGCCTCCACTACCTCCCCTATCAATTTATTCCAAGCAGACACCACTCTCTGACTAAAAAAATATTTCCTTATATCTAACCTGGACCTCTCTTTAGTTAGCTTGTAGCTATGCCCTCTTGTTATTGTGGGTGGCTGTATTTTAAAAAACTTGTTATAGTCTAATTTATCCATTTCTCTGATCATCTTATAAGCCTGTATTAAGTCACCACGAATTCTTCTCTCTTCTAGACACTGTAGGCCGGTTTTTCTGAGTCTTTCCTCATAACTGGAATTCCACTATCATCTTTGTCGCTCATTTTTGTATTCTTTCCAGCATGTTTATATCCCCTCTATGATAAGGACTCCACACCTGTACACAGTACTCCAATCTAGGTCTATCTAAAGCTTTATACAGTTTGACTATCACTTCCTGGCTCCTATGTTTAATATTTCTTTTTATCATACCTAACATTGCATTTGCCTTTTTCACTGCTACCTAAACTTGCTCACTCACTTTTCCTGTATAATCTATTATAACCCCTAGGTCCCTTTCCTTATCTATCTTTCAAATATTGTTCTCTCCCATTCTGTAATTATGTTCCATATTGGATCTACCCATGTGGATGACTGTACATTTATCTACATTAAACTCCATTTGCCAGCTTACAGACCATTCTCAAATTTTATCTAAATCCGACCTCAATATATCCATTTCCGCTTTAGATGAGACACTACTGCATAGTTTTGTGTCATCAGCAAATTTTGCAATCATGGATCTCATATCAATGTCCAAATCATTTATATATATCAAGAACAAAATTGGTCCCAAAACCGAGCCCTGTGGCACACCACTTTTCACTTCACACCACTCAGAGCACTCCTTATTGATGCCCACTTTCTGCCTTCTTCCCGATTTTCAATCCATTTGGCAACTTCCCCACCTATTCCATGTCTTCATGAGCTAGTGCTCAGTACGCAAATACCTAAGCAAATAACAGTTTTGTAAAATATGTTCGGCTGTCTATGCTGCTTGCCTGCACATGCACAAGAGTGATGAAGCCAATTTTAGCCTGTATAAGTGGTAATTTAATCTGGTATGCCCGTTCTCATTTGGAACAGGATCACTTGCTCCACTTGATCAAGGCAGTGATAGTTGTCTCTTATTTGATCGACTTTCATTATGGCTTGGATAAAGGTCGTCCTTTCCTTGAAGAAGGGTCTTCCTTTCCTGGAAGGTGATTATTTGTTCTCGTGTTGCTCTCTCTTTTGCTAACTTGTCGGCTCTCTCGTTTCCTCATATGTCAAAGTGTGATGGTAACCCTTCATAAAGATAAGTAATTCTCATTTAGATTGTCTTTTGTCAACAGACAAAGACCCTTTGGTAGATCCTATGTTGTTGATTTTGTTATGTGTGCCTATATCAAACTGACACATACTGATTGTTGAGATTTTTGTACATCAGAATTAAATCAAACATGAATATCACTGAAAGCAAGAGAGATGTTAGTTTTGGATAAAAATGTTAAGACAGAAGGCAACAAAAGATGGAAATGCTATCAAGACAATAAACACTTACAGATGGTCCTGGAGGTCCTGGTGGGCCAGATGGGCCTGAAGGTCCCTGAAAAAAAATACAAAACTTTTCTGTCAGTATTTCTCTCCTAAACTAAAAACAGGTCATTTGACTACAAAAAACAGGACATAAGACTAATGAAGAGAAGGAAATAGTGGTCCCATTTTAGACAGTGTTTCTAGCAAATGTAATGTTACAGATTTCAATTTACTAGCTTTCAGTTTTTTTAGCTGGCTTGACCAGGTAAAGTAAAGTAAAGTAACCCATAGCATTACTGCCATAGGGGTGTGAGGTGTTAGCGATCTCACATTTCAAAGGCTCGGCTATTTGAGGGCAGTAGCCATCTCCTCTCCCTCGCCGCTTTTACTTCCCGGACTGAACCGGTACCTATTTAAGGATGGGTCAACCCGGGAGCCATTGCAGTCTGAAAAAAACATTACCGCCTCAACTGGGGAATGAACCCAGGACCACTCAGATGCGAAGCCAGTGCACTAACCACTGCGCTACGCGGCTCCCTTGACCAGGTACCTTCCTTAATAAGAAAATTAGTCAGACATATTTTTGCAACTTGATAGACTGAAATTTGTCAATACCAAGGACTGAACAAAGTACCTGTCACTGCAAGCAAGGACTCTAACCACTCTGCAAGTCTAATATGTTTTAATTGGATAGTTGCAGATATTGATATGGGGTAGAATCAACAGGAACATAGAAGCAAGAACTATGAGAAATTGATGTGACATTCTAGCTATCACCATTGCTAAGACTTCTAGAACATTCACGTGGAGAAAAAGTATATTCATGCAGACTTTCTGTTATCAATGCCAGGCATTGAGGCTAACATGAAGTCTGCAAAAAGAACAGGAATGAAAGACCACAACATGTGAACTGAGATGCTTGTGAAAAGCAAACAGTGTGACTAGAAAAGACAGAGTGAGAAATGAAGAAATTCAACAGAAAGTGGAAACAATGTCATTTGTGACATTTATAGTTAAATGTTTTGGGTCAAATGTCAAGAAGGCTTCAGACTTATCTGCCAAATGAGCCTATAACACAAGGTTTCAGAGCAAGTGGAAAACCAAGAAAAATATTGATTGACATGTTAAATGAATTCTCCCGAAGTAAGAATTGAAAAGAACAAAGGCCACACAGATAACTTACAAAAGAAGTGTACACCTCCTGGCTGTAGTGTATTAATAGGCTTCTCAGCAGGATGACCACTTTTGAGGAAACTTGCATTGCACTACATCTAGGAGTACTAAGGACTACCATCTTCAGTACACCATAGAATGTAAGAAAGAGCCACAACAAACCCACTACCAGAGACAATTCATCAAGAGTAGAGAACTCAGTATAAGTAGCTTCAAAATAAAAAACAAACACTCAGGTTTGAAAGCTGTTCTAACAGTCTAACACATGTAGGTGCAGTCATATTTGCACCAGTCTAACACATGTTGGTACAGTCATATTTGCACCAGTTTAACATGTCTAGGTGCAGTCATATTTGCACCAGTTTAACATGTCTAGGTGCAGTCATATTTGCACCAGTTTAACATGTCTAGGTGCAGTCATATTTGCACCAGTTTAACATGTGTAGGTGAAGTCATTTTGCACCAGTTTAACACATGTTGGTGCAGTCATATTTTCACCAGTTTAACATGTGTAGGTGCAGTTATTTTTGCACCAGACATGTTTTGTTAAATGAATATAAAGTAAAACATTCAACAAGAAATGGGGCATCATCGGGTAAAGTTCACAGGTACTGACTATCTCATAAGCCCCTAGGAAATAAAAACCCACTGCTCACCTTTGGTCCATCATCTCCTGAGGGCCCACGAGCTCCCTGAAAGAAAAAAAAACCATTGTAGTTCAGCTATATTCATTTCCAATATACAAGAGCAAGTCAGTAAATAGATCATGAATGGCTATTTTTTTTAAACAACTAAATGAGATACTGACTTGAAAACAAAGCCATTTATTACTGCTCTTACATTTTCCCTTATGTCTTAAAATTGATCTCCACCAACATTGATATACTTATCCCATTATATATATACATATACAGGTAATATATAATTTTATGGCAACAATTCCACTATAATTGCAACAAAAAAGGAAGTCAAGCAACTTTATTCAATCAATTCTTCCAGTTGCATCTCTCCCCCACTCTCATCCCTGACAAGAAGAATAGCAACTATTTGTTGCATTTGAGGAATTGTACATATATCATTCATTAAACCTAAATTGGACTACTCTGTAGACTTTTCCTGTGTGATGTTGACATTTTGTGCAACCTATTCGCTCAAGAGTCCTCTATGCTAGAGGCGTTTATTGTTTAACTTAGCAAGAAGGATAACAACTTACGCTGTTTCCAGAGCGACCAGACCCTCCAGCTTCTCCGGGTCGTCCAGGCTGTCCTCTTTGGCCAACTGGACCCTAAATATGGATGGACAAAAGAGAATCATTGTCTATCTAGTGTTGATATTGTATATGAAACACATCTATGGACTATTAAATATCCTCTTGTCTGTGTAATGTTTACACTGACACATTTTATCAAATCAGATAGAAGAAATGTTAGGACATAACTTGTTAAGGGCTTGGTAGCAGGAGATTGAGAATGAATGCAAATAAAAGAAAGAAAGAATTGGTGGAGTGATAAACAAATAACCTTAGATATGCAGAGTTCTATTAGCTGAAAGTAAACAAGAATTCCAAGTGAATCAAGTAAACAACACGTCAAGAATATAGATTTGTCATTTATCATCATCATCAGTCCCGTAACCGAAAAAGTCATTGGAGCACCAATACTGCAGATTGTTATACCAGTTCCCGTCACTCCACTCGGTTTTGTGCCAAGATATTTGTTCTAGCTATGGACCTTCCCGTCCACTCTCTGATATTGTCTTCCTATCTCTTTTTCTGCCTTCCTTTCTTATGCTTCCCAGACACAGTACCTTGCAGGATAATATGGGCCCATACTATGTGAGCTTGAGTGCTTTTACCTTAGTCATTAGGTCTTTATATTGGCGACCTCTCTCTTAACGGTGTCCCAAACTGCCTTATACGTGATGTAGATACAAAATGCCAAACAATATCATGTCATTGATTGATTCGACATAAACACATACAAAATGAAAACCTATGATTTGCAAGGCAGACAAGAAATTTGCTCTACAGATCAGAATAATGAAACAGGTCAATTACTCTCCTGTCTTGAAAATAAAATAAGGGAGGATGGATGGTGGGAAATGGAAACTAGGAAGAAAATAAATTCAATTCAAGTGTCATTTCCACATCAAAGGTTGGCTGCAATGGGATTTCCAATATCCTCTGTCTCTTTCCTTGATGGTACAATCTGTCAGGCTTTTCCCTAGCCATCTTTTAAAATTATATTCCAATTTATATAATTTTTTGCCTCTGGCACATTTGCCCTCCACCTTTCCTTCCAGTATTGTTGTC
Organism: Ariolimax columbianus; assembly: GCA_036924085.1. NCBI lineage: Eukaryota > Metazoa > Mollusca > Gastropoda > Stylommatophora > Arionidae > Ariolimax > Ariolimax columbianus. The sequence goes on from JAVGWX010000014.1 coordinate 9,170,877, forward strand.
AGCAAGGTGTTATAACTTAACTTAACTTCATTATACTGTTTTAGAAGGCTCTACAGTATACAACTAGTTTATTTCACTCCACCGATACTGAAAATACTGTGAGCATCCAATGTATTTTTTTTAATGCATTAACTGAATCTGCTTCTACTACATCCTGCGGCAATGCATTCCAAGAATTCACCACTCTCTGACTAAAAAAATATTTCCTTATATCTAATCTGGGCCTATTTTTAAACAATTTGTAGCTGTGCCCTCTTGTTCTTGTACACGGTCGTACTTTGAAAAACTTGGAATTGTCCAATTTATCCTTTCCAGTTTTTAATTTATAAACTTGTATTAAGTCACCTAGAATTCTTCTCTGTTCGAGACACCGAAGACCAGTTTTATTTAGTCTTTCCTCATTACTATAATTCTGAAACCCCCTGATCATTTATGTCTTTTGATGTGACCAAAATATTTTTTTTTTTTTTTTTTTGCGTTCGCCTTATTTATCTATTCCACAAGGCGTGTGTGCGTTACACTGTGGTTTTTATTTTGCGCCTGTCGGCCCAGTGCATCCGACTTCAGCATGCATTTTATGTAAGGGTCTGCTTCCTCCTGCATTTTCTAAAGGTTTGCTTCCCCGGGGTAACGGCCGGTGCTGTGATGGGGATCGAACCCAGCACCTTCTGGTTGTGAGCCGTGCCACTTAACCACTAGGCCACGCTGTCCCCGACCAAAATATTTAAACTCTTCAACTCTGATTTCATTCATCAAGTCTCTTTGGGGCCCTAATTTGTCTAAGACTTCCTAATTTATTTTATGTTCTTTCCACGAAATGAACCCCATTCTTCTATCCACATTTCAAAGGCACCAATTCTCTTCTTCGTTTATCGTCGATGTTTCTACACCAGACAGTAATGACGAGGATTTATAACACTAAAACACTCATTTTTAATTGTGATTTACTGTTTGGATGTCATGTAAGGAAGGGAATAGGAACGACCAAAGCTATTTTCAACACGTGAGACAGATATTGGCATCTAAATAAATAACTCACAAATTATAAAAATTATAGTAAAAAGTGTTGTGTTACAATATTTTCATAATCAACATCACTGCACACCATGCAGACTATATTTGTTCATACATACTCATCACTTCTGTGTTGAGTAGCATTGTGCACAATGATAAATAACAGTTGAAAAAGACAATTGAGGTCTTTTAAATGTGGATGTAGAAAAATTGAGAACATCTCGGGAAAATAAAATAAATAAGACATTGTAGAGGTTTGAGGCAAATAGATAATTAATAATTGAAATCTGAGTAAGGCAATAAAAAAATATTGGCCATATAATACAATACTTTACTGAAAATTGTCATTATTATTATCTACCTGCCACTCCAGATGGTGGAGGATACTTGAAGGATAAGTTAAAGGACAAATATGCAAGAAGACTGCCAAAGATGGATGTGTCGGACTGAAAGGTGCAAATATCGCAGTCAAGCTGTAAACTAGTACAGCGCATTCCGTTCTTTGGACTACATCCTACTACTTGTAAAGCCCTGTTCAGTGCTTGGTACCAGGAGATTGAGAATGAACGCAGAAGAAGAGGAAGATATATGTGGGGGGATAATGACAAGAGATGGACAGGGACAAGCCTGTCAGATTGTAGCATCAAGACAAGGAATAGAATTTGTTGGGAGGATATTTCCAAAGGGACATGGATACAGAAGGATTAAGATCAGTCTACATTACAGAGGTTGTAAGCTAGTTAGTTAGTTTTCTTTCCACTTATGCTGTTAAGTGTCTTGGGGAGTTTAAGTCATCTGTCATGTGCCAAGTGTGTTGCATTTGTCATTGTGAGTCTCTGTCATTACACAATCACTCTAATGTCATCTATCATTTTGCTTTGCACCTGTGGTCTTATACTGTAGTCAGATCTACCAGCATTGTAAGCCATCAGTGGAAGTTGGCGAGGGTGCATTATCATGAGAAAGTAGATGTGATGTGTCAAAAGTAGACGTGATGTGCCAAAAGTAGATGTGATGTGTCAAAAGTAGACGTGATGTGCCAAAAGTAGATGTGATGTGTCAAAAGTAGATTGATGTGCCAAAAGTAGATGTGATGTGTCAAAAGTAGACGTGATGTGCCAAAAGTAGATGTGATGTGTCAAAAGTAGACGTGATGTGCCAAAAGTAGATGTGATGTGTCAAAAGTAGATTGATGTGCCAAAAGGTTGTAACATGTGGCACAGCATGTGCTGTTCCAAAATACATTCTTTTTAAACAAACAACAAAACAAGATCCACTTACAGCTTGTCCAGGGTTTCCAGGAGGTCCTGGTGGTCCATTTTCACCACTGTCACCCTACAAGAATATTAATATTACACGTCTTTCAAAAGTGTTGAAATCTTTCAAAGATGGCAATATAAAAACCACTGAACATGGCTTTTCCATAAAATTGGAAGGAAAAAAAAATGTGAGTGAAACAAAATAGAGAATAACTGTTCACTTTTTCATGCACTTTGGTTTTAAAACCAGATTTAATATAAAATAAATGACAAATGGTTATGATTCAGACCTTTTAACTAGAGACGCACATGTTAAAAAAACCTCAGTATTTTTTTTATATTGGAAGTTAAATGTATACCCAGCCTGCAGACTGCATGATGGCTGCAAGGTCAAGTGGTCTCCATTAACCAGCCCTATCAATCTACAAGTTTAGATAAATCAACGAGGCAGACTAATTTAAACAAATGAAATCAAAGAATTACATTGTTGCCATTGTTCAAAGCTACTCATGGCGAGTACAGTTAACTCTTGATTATGTTCTTTGGTAGCGGGTTACGGTGGCTCTTCTTACACCCCGAGATATACTTGAGAAACTAGACCTGGATCTTCCTGGCTGTAGTGTAATCTGAGGCTCTCCAGTAAAATCACCAATTTAAGTTTTAAAGTGTCGATCTCAACATTGTTGACCAGACCGCTGTGACACAGCCTATTTCAAGTGCATGATCAAGGACATGATGAGTATGTTTCCCCTGACACTGATTTCTCTTCTCCCAAAAGTATCGTATTAAATGAGACAGAAAAATATGTGATAATTAGCAAAAGAAAAGTCAGCATTCAGATCCAATATAAAAATCACTTAAAATGTGTTCTAAATACAAATGAGACAAACAAATAAGGCTAATTAAAAATGGAAAATTTTCATCGATCAAAATTTCATTGCATCTTAGAGCCCCTATATGTGTGTAGACCCTTTCATTTCTGAAAGTGCAGACAGAGCAAAACTCTGTAGTCCCTGTGGAGGTTCATAAATTTCCCCCCTGACTTTGTCAGGTACCCATTTATAGCTGGGTTGACTGGAAGAAGCAGTCATACCATGAAATAAACCACAATATGCTTGCATGTCGAACTGAGCACAATGTGATTCAAACCTAGGACTTTGGGATTGTAATCCAAGCTCATAATCCCTAGGCCACCAAATCTCAGGATTACTGCAGTAATAAACAGCACAATGTATAAATAAACAGTACACACCACAACTAAACATTGTGTCAAAGAACTCAACAATACTATAGAAATAAACACAACTAAACACAGAACTAAACAATAGATTACCGGTACAGTAATAAACAATACAAAACGCAATAGAACACACAATAACTAAACAGTATTAGGAAGTAGACTAAAATCTTTGACTGTAACCCTTCTTTATCTTGCATTGTATATTGTTTTTTACTTACTGAAGGTCCAGGCAAGCCTTGACCCCCTGGTCGTCCAGGCCATCCCTTATCTCCCTTGGGTCCATTCTTGCCAACTCGACCACTATCACCTTGAGCACCTACTGCACCCTGTAGAAATTTAATGCCATTTAAACAGTTTTATAAGTATTGATTACGGCCATTTGATAAGAAATTGAGTGCTAATTAAATCAATTAATCAAAACCTTTCAGCTTCCTGTGGAACTCAGGCATTCAACAAATATATGTCAAATTCTCCTGTCTTGGGCACTGCTCAAACTCTGTCCATGTTTTCATTGTTTCCTTTTTGTTTGTCTTGAGCTCTCTTCTCCATATGCGTTTTTGTCAGTCTCTATCTTTCTTGTCCTGGGGTTCCGGAACAGAGACTGTGTAATGTTATCAGCTTGTTTCCTCATGTTCCACTGGTATCTATCTATCTGGATTTTTCCAACAGTTCCATATTGGTGGTCAACATGCATAAAATGAAAGCAGCACAGACTGCACAATTCACATTTGAGAAGGAACCTCAGACACCAGAACACATCTTGCAAACATGCCCACTGCATCAAAGCTTCCACGAGACGACCTCTAACCCAAAGTAAGAAGTATTTGAGACTAAATGAGGGAAGCCATTGAGGATCTACGACTGTCTTGAGGACCTACGACCGGCGCGTCATTTCATGGAGGCTGCCTGCCCTTTTAGTGATATAAAACAAGCATTTGAAACTCAAAGATGAAGAAGAAGATATTAGTAATCTTATCATACCACTTCAATCCCTCTATTTATGATGGTTTGTACCTTTTCAGTAGTTGTTTTTGTTGTTCTCCATGTTTCAAAGCTATATAGTTGCCCAGACTTTGCATTGGAGTTAAAGATTTCTATTTTTGTTTTGGGCTTAATTTCTTTTTATTTTCATAAGTTCTCCAATGCAATGAAAGCTCCTCTCACCCTTTGTACTTTTAAATTTGATATCTTTATCTGTATCTCCTACTTTGTCTATATTGCTAACAAGATATATAAATGTTTGTTTCTATGTATCAGTCCCAATTTCTGCGTCCTCTCATAAAAAATACTTGTTTTGTTTTTTCATTTGATTACGGTTATAGGACAGAAGAGCAAAGTCCAGATCATCAAGTTGTTTAGTCAGAGCCCATTGCATTCCATTTTTGTTGATAACTGTTGCTATCTTCATAATCCAGTCGATAGCCAGCAAAAAGAGAAATGATGATAACAGACATCCATGTCACACACCAGTTCCTATCTCAAATGGCTCAGAAAGCTGATTTTCAAGTAGAACTACATTTAATATCTTCATACATTTTTCTCAATTATGTTAGAGAACTTCAAGAGCACTCCACAGTGCCTGGGCAACTGCCAGAGTGATTTTCTGTCTAACTTTTTCATATTCCACGAATCCAACATGAATTGACGAGTTTCATTCTACACTTTGTTCAATTTATATTCTCAATGTAGCTATCTGGTCTGTAAGAACCTATTTTGTCAAAAGGCTGCCTATTTGTCTATGGTCTCTCTTTTAATCTCTCTAGTATGATCCTATTTAATATTTTTTCAGGCACTGAAGTTTTATAAAGCATGTATTGATTACAGCCATTTTGCAAGAAATTCAGTGCTAATTCAGTTGTTTAAGTGCCATCTCCCCATCAGAGGCCGGCTACAATTGACCTTCAGTGTACTGTATCTCTTGCTGTAATGGTGCAATATGTCGGGCTTTTTCCAGTCCATCTCATGATGTTATCCATCCACTTAAAACGTTGTCTATCTCTTGAACAACTGCCTTCCACCCTACAATCTAATATGGTCTTCAACAAGGAGGCATGTCTTGTTAAGGTAACTTTCTAACCCTGATTTCGGTCATTAATTTTCTTTTCACCCCCAACTTTTTCAATACCTCTATGTTTGTTTTCTTCTCTTTCCAATAAATGCGACCCAATCTTCTATATACCCACATTTTGAAATTTCAATACTCTTTTCCAACTTTTCATTCAGAGTCTATGTTTCTGCACCACAAAGTAGTGATGAGTATACATAACACCTGACAATTCTCCTTTCCAAATTATGATTTGTCTGCTTGGATGACAGTATGTGCCTCATGTTGCTAATTAATGATGCTTAAAAAGAAATCATTGTATTTGTCCCAGTGTGATTGGGCCCTAATAGAGGAGCAAAGAATAGTACACTTGTAACATGCTATATGGCTTGGATACATGGCATCTGACTAAAAGTATTACATCCACACTGTAGACATTGATCCACAAATGTCTATGTTGCATACTTCAGAGTGGATAGCCAGAGGTTACAGCAAACACAGATCTGTGAGAAAGAATACAGCAACAACCATCACAGCAGGCAATTGGAGATAGAAAGTGGAGACGGATACAATACACCCTCAGAAGGAAAATGGACAGTACAACAAGACATGTGCTGGATTGAAACCCACAGGGAAAGTGATGATTGGGTTGGTCAAGAAGCACCTGGCAGAGAACAGTGGAAGAGGAAGCCAGTTCAGTCAGCAACTAATGAAATTCAAGAGGACAGCGCAGATGGAGATCATCTATGGCTGCTCTATGTTCCAAAAGGAATTAGATAGATAAATGATGATGATGAATCTGCCAGGCAACAAAGTAGTTACCCCATCCTTTAGAAACTATAAGCCACATGAAACAGAAAAGAACACTCCCACACGCCATAGTAGAAGATGAGCAACTAAAAGGGCTTGAGTATCGAGTCAGCCACCCAACTCGTAGAAACTACAGGGTGACAAAAAAATAGTTTTCCATACTCTACCATCAGTTAACTGCATTGTTAACCTTCATTAGTTTCCTTATATTTCCCACTTATTTCTATATTTGGTCAACATTATTGCAAAGTGTCACCGTTTTGATACAAACTCATAAAGTGGTTCAGTGTTTACTTTAGGTATGGGTTTTTCAGATTGCCCAGTATAAGTCACAAGAAAAAGAAAATGAGACTTCTACACCCATGGTAGAAGAGAAGTGTTATGTGTAAGTATTATCATCATGAAAATTTTTTTTTACACTAGTAAGAGCATGTAGCGTCCCCAAATAGCACTTGAAACAGAAAGAATTGAGCCACTTTAATCTTCCAAATATGTTGTAAAAGGTGACTAATGAAGGTTGTGCACTGGGCTAGCAACCACATCATATAAAACAAATTGCTACAGAAATCACCACTGAATAAAGCTAATGGCAGTGCTTTGTTACAGGCTACCTGTGAGAAGCTAGCTGCTGCAGCGCAGCCCAAGCTTTAAACGGAATGATCAAAATGGCACAGATAAGGACCATCTTATCTCGCATTTGTGTCACACATTACCTGTTGGCCATTTGGACCAGTCAATCCTTGTGGGCCAGATGTTCCTCGTTCACCCTGCAAATAGATTTTTGTAAAAAGAATTGCTCATAAACCAAAACAAAGTAAGAATGATAGTTGAATGGGTTATCTACAATTTCTATGGATTCTCCACAATTTGGTTTATCCAAAATGTGTATGAGTTATCAACAATTTGTTTGGTATTTTCACATTTTGTATGGGCTATCCACAACTTCTTTGGGTTATCCACAATTTATATGAGTTATCCATTCAATCTCATAGTTCTGGCTATCATTTGTCTGTAACAGTACCGTCTGATCCTCAGCATCCACTTATTTCCTACATTCAATAAATTCTCACAGTTGACAATTTAGAAATTCTTAGGTCATTAGTTTGAATCCAACTAACAGGAATTTTTTTTTTCTTTTAAAGTTGTATGATATAAACCTTTTCCATTTTTGTAAATTTTATTTTGAAAACCATTATTGAAGATGCACAATTAAGTCTGCTCTAAAAAAGGCGTTAATTGGCAGGTTCTAGTTTCCTCACATACCGAACCTGCTGATAAAGGTAGACCGTGGTCCTCCAGCCGGTTGTGTTGTTTGGTTTCATCTGCGTGACGCTCACTACTATGGGGATTACGCCGTTCCAAATCTTGTCAGCCAGACTGGCTTGAAAACAGCTGTTTCCAGGGAACGTTACGTGGAAGTGAGATAGTGGTCTTGGTCAGTATATTGTGCCTGACCAGACTAGCATCTCAGTTCCCCTTTTTGTCAGTGAATTGTGCAACATAAAGTGAGTGAGAGTGATACTTGAAACTATTAATTGAATGTTAATATTATACATTTTTTACTGTTGACATATATGGCCAGTTCTATATTGATTTCTTGTGTGGAACAAATCATGAAAATTTTTTTTTTAATGTTACACTCCAAACATATCAGGTCAGGTCATCCCGTAACCAGTTATGATTACATATAAGTACATCAAATTCAGAAATATCTGTATGACCTGTGATAGTTCAGTTGGGAGTGGAAAATTTTGAAATCTTTAGGTCGATTGCTGGAAAACAGTTCGTGGGAATTTTTGTTCTTTCAAAATTGTATGATAAAAATCTTGTACATTTTTTTCATTTCATTTTGATTACATCTTTTTTCCAACTGTAGTAGCAAATTTATTACATTTTATAAAAATATTTGTTCCGATGCATAGATCAGTTGATAGATGATTCAATTTGGTTATTAAATTAAAAATATAATTTTTGCTCACTTTTTTAAAATGAATATTTTGTTAACACATCTATTTTTCCAAATTCTTATATTCCTCTGGTCTTAGGATGAAAGTATATTTACTTGAGATGGACTATAAATGGCTACAAGAATAACATATTTTACAGCATATGTGTTTCATGAACTTACCCTCTCGCCTCGTTCTCCCTGTGGGCCAGGGTTGCCTGGCTGCCCTTGTGGTCCGGGAACTCCAGCAACACCAGATGGTCCAGATGAACCAACGGCTCCCCTAGATCCCTTTTCTCCTGGTCTTCCTTGAGAGCCAGGGTATCCATCTTGGCCACGCTCACCCTAGTAGATAGCAGTTGTGTAGTTAAATGTTGTAGCTAGTGAGCATATGGACATGTGGATATATGGAGCAGTAGACATTTATAGCAGTGGATTTATGGAAAAGGGAATATATGGACATGTGGATAGATATATGAAGCAGTGGATAGTTTTAATTTAATATCTTTTTAGCATTTGCCTTTTTTTCTCTTCTAAAATGGCCTTCATTGTACTTGTTTTTTGCGCTTAATAGCCCAGTGAATAGCTACTGGGACAACAAATTAAATTAAGAAAATAGGACTGGATAGGATATACGCTGTGTTAGCATTTACCATAGCCAGACAGGTTCTTACATGAAATCCCCAAGGGAACAGAACCCTGGACTACTAAAATCCTCAGCCAGCGCGCTAATCACTAGAAGCAATCGTAGTATGTCATAAATTTCCAATGAAGAATATAGAATAACATTTGGAAGTCTGTGGTACATCAGAAATACCAAACTAAGAATGAAAATAACATTTGGAAGTCTGTGGTACATTAGAAATACCAAACTAAGAATGAAAATAACATTTGGAAGTCTGTGGTACATTAGAAATACCAAACTAAGAATGAAAATAACATTTGGAAGTCTGTGGTACATCAGAAATACCAAACTAAGAATGAAAATAACATTTGGAAGTCTGTGGTACATCAGAAATACCAAACTAAGAATGAAAATAACATTTGGAAGTCTGTGGTACATCAGAAATACCAAACTAAGAATGAAAATAACATTTGGAAGTCTGTGGTACATCAGAAATACCAAACTAAGAATGAAAATAACATTTGGAAGTCTGTGGTACATTAGAAATACCAAACTAAGAATGAAAATAACATTTGGAAGTCTGTGGTACATCAGAAATACCAAACTAAGAATGAAAATAACATTTGGAAGTCTGTGGTACATCAGAAATACCAAACTAAGAATGAAAATAACATTTGGAAGTCTGTGGTACATTAGAAATACCAAACTAAGAATGAAAATAACATTTGGAAGTCTGTGGTACATTAGAAATACCAAACTAAGAATGAAAATAACATTTGGAAGTCTGTGGTACATCAGAAATACCAAACTAAGAATGAAAATAACATTTGGAAGTCTGTGGTACATCAGAAATACCAAACTAAGAATGAAAATAACATTTGGAAGTCTGTGGTACATCAGAAATACCAAATTAAGAATATATATTTGTTGCATGTTTTCTGCTTTTCTGTACGTAGACAGTGCATCAAGTCAGACAATACATCAGCTTACAAAAAAAAAACTGAATCTCCATCTAACACCTCACCAAAAGAAACAGAAAAGAAAAAATGTAAACATTTACTTGACTAGATTTTAAAAATAAGATGTGCTTAAATAAATTGATTAGACAGCAAATAAATTCATCCCAAGTAATACACAATACAACATAACAATTGACAGCAAACATGAATCTGCTGGTATTCCCAAGATGAGACTGTTCCTACTACCAGGCGAAGGGATGTGGTTAGAGTCCCTGGCACCCTAAAACCAGAATGCTCTGATTTGACAAAGCTAATAAGCATAGGTGGTAATTCATCCAGTAGAAGGAAGACTGATTTTGACACACCTGCTGCTTTGCAGGGAGGCTGTAGACAGTCTAAAGCTAACAAGAGTTGATACCCGTAAATATCAAAACATTTGCAGAAAGTGAATGTACTTAGCCAAATGGTGCAGATATTACAATCCAACTGTAAGATGCAATACAACAGAACTCAAGTTCAACCTAAAATAAGTCAACAAAAGACTGATGGTTCAAGGCTTAATGAAACACAAAATATATTAAGAATTAAATGTACTAAAAATACTAACAGATCTGCCAGACTCTCCAGGGTAACCTGGGGGTCCACCAGAGCCAGATGGACCTGGGGGTCCACTTTGTCCATCATTTCCATCTCTTCCAGGAGATCCTGTATCTCCCTAAAATGAACAAAAAGAATATCTTAACAATAAGTCTAATTCTCAGACAACAACAAGTTATGTTATGTTATACATAACATATATAATTGCACTCTGGGTAGATTCATAGGTATAAACCTCTCCCTCTTCTTTTCCCATCACCCAATTTGGTGGAGTATAGGTCCAACATTGCATTTGGCTCCCTTAACCAACTGTGGAGTATAGGTCCAACATTGCATTTGGCTCCCTTAACCAACTGTGGAGTATAAGTCCAACATTGCATTTTGCTCACTTAACCAACTGTGTATAGGTCCAACATTGCATTTGGCTCCCTTAACCAACTGTGCAGTATAGGTCCAACATTGCATTTGGCTCCCTTAACCAACTGTGTATAGGTCCAACATTGCATTTGGCTCCCTTAACCAACTGTGGAGTATAGGTCCAACATTGCATTTGGCTCCCTTAACCAACTGTGGAGTATAAGTCCAACATTGCATTTTGCTCACTTAACCAACTGTGGAGTATAGGTCCAACATTGCATTTGGCTCCCTTAACCAACTGTGTATAGGTCCAAAATTGCATATGGCTCTCGTAACCAACTGTTGAGTATAAGTCCAACATTGCATTTGGTTCCCTTAACCAACTTTTAGCAAAACCTGCTTTAAGTCATTTGCTGTGTGGTTTTATAGCAATGGCTTTTGCAGGGTGAGGTTGCCAACCCTACGCACAACCTTCTTTAGTTGCTTCTTATTACTCACAAGAAAGGAAACAGTGGTTCTATTCAGTGGGACATAGAAGGCTGCAGTGAGTCAGAAAAAGGTTGCAGTGGGCAATAAATAGGCCGCAGACTGCCAGTTGCCAACACCTGATCAAGATGCTGCGAAAGACTTACCGCTTCTCCAGCTGGTCCAGCTGGTCCAGCTTCTCCCTGGCCACCAGATAAGCCAGGATTTCCTCTCTCTCCTTGAGGTCCTGCCGGTCCAACAGGGCCAGAGGATCCCTGAGAATAAGACACATTTATATCATTACTAATCACATCATAATCATCATCAGAACCATTTTAAGGAAATTAAATGGTTACGGTAATTCTGTAGAAGACACTGCCACTGGGGATGAAGTGTTAGAGAATTCATTGAACTATCAAATCAATCGATAAAAATCTTTCAGCTACCTATGTAGCACAGGTCTTTGACAAATATGCCCTTCATTCCATCTCTGTCCATGTCTTTTCTATTTCCTTTATGTTTGTTGCTTGCCTCTATCCCAATCCTATTTCTATTGTCATGTACTCACCAGTTTTACATTTGTACATATTTATCCTGAGTTGAATTGTTCTTGTTTGTTGACTTTTTCACATTTGTTGAAGATTTTGTGGCTTGAAATTTCTACAGGATGAAGTAGCCAGCCCCATACCCAACCCTCCATAGTTGTCTTTTACAATATGCTTGGTAGGTTTACAATGTTACTATACTTTGATCCCTTTTCAGGCACTCTCTTCATGCAGTGGGATAGTCAGCTCTCTTCCTCACTGACTTTCTTCCTTAACAGTAAACTAGATACTCATTTACAGCTGGGTCATCTAAAGCATGTTGTTAACAGGGATTAAACCCAGAACCTTTGCTGTAAATGAAGCATGAATTTGAACACATGCAGGTTTGGTTTGCGAATCATGACACTAACCACTAGGCAGTGATAACACCGCCCTCCCAGCTACTAAGACCAAGTTTGACATTGGTAGCACAAATTTGGTATAAATATATTGTTTATCTGTTGTTGTTTTGTTACCAGGCTGATAGTTGAGTGTTTCAGTAGTAAATAGGCAGTAACTGATTTGAGTTCAGTATGTCCCCCATATCCACTGGCAACATGGAAAGAAAGGAAACCGGGCACTACACCTAAGAAAAATCAGAAACCTCATACAGTGAGAATTCTAACACTTCATCCATGGTTGCAGCAATTCAAATAAGACTGCAGCCATCTTATTTCTATTGTCATGTACTCACCAAAGTCTTACATGTGTACATATTTATCTTTTTCTCCCATTACTCTCACCCAAGTTTTACACATTTACATTAATCTCAAACTACTCTCACCCAAGTTTTACACATTTAATCTCACATTACTCTCATCCTAGTTTTACACATTTACATTAATCTCAAACTACTCTCACCCAAGTTTTACACATTTAATCTCACATTACTCTCATCCTAGTTTTACACATTTACATTAATCTCAAACTACTCTCACCCAAGTTTTACACATTTAATCTCACATTACTCTCATCCTAGTTTTACACATTTACATTAATCTCAAACTACTCTCACCCCATTTTTACACATGTACCTGATTTTCACACTACTCTCACAAGTTTTACACTTTTGCATAATTCTCAAACTTCACTCACCCCATTTTTTACACATTTACCTCAATCTCACACTACTCTCAACCAAGTTTTACACATTTACCTTCTTCTGCGGTCGCTCTCAATCTACCACTACCAAGCCCTGAACAGGGCTTTGCAAGTAGTAGGATGCAGTTCAGAGAATGGAATGCATTGTGTCGCTAGTTTACAGTCTGACTGCGAAATTGGCACCTTCATCCGTCTTCGGCGGGCACACACATTAACCTTATTCTCAAACTACTTTTACCTCAGTTTTACACAACTATCACACTACACTTACTCTAGTTTCTGCTATATTTTTCCAGATTAAAACATGAAAGAATAAGCATACTTACTGCAAGACCAGGGCTTCCTGTTTCACCAGCCTGACCGTCGTTACCTGGTGGTCCGGCTACCCCATTCTGTCCACCAACACCTGGAGGTCCTGCCTCACCTTGTGAACCCTGTTAAATAAAGTTTTTAAAAAATGTAATAGCTATACAACTACAAAGAATGTGATACCAACAAATAGAACTAGAGATTAAAGACAGAATAGGCAGACGGATAGGGCACATCTTCAGAATGAAACAAAGGGAAGGATCAAATTTGAGGTGTGTGTAAAAGCGCCCCTAAAGAGGAATAGTAAAACGGGAAGTGAAATTGATACGTTGGTACGTTGTTTTCAACCCTAAACTGGATCTTTTTTGGTTATAATAAGGCGTACAAAGAGTATTGTTGTTGGTCAAAGCTACTCATGAATAGTTCATTCTTGATGATGTGTCTTTAGTAGCAGGTTACAGTGGCTGTTCTTATATTCTGTGTGTTTGAGTAGGTGAACAGGATTTCTGGTTGTGGTGCAATGTGAGGCTTCTCAGTAAGATCACCACTATGGGGATTACAATGTCTATCCCCCACCTCACTGGCCAGACTGCTGTACGACAACCTATTTACAAAAGCATGAACAAGGACATGAGGTGGAGTTTTGATCAGTACGTTTCACCTGACACTGATTACTCTTTGCTGCCACCTTGATCAGTATGTCTCACCTGACCCTGATTACTCTTCGCTCTCACCTTGATCAGTATGTTTCACCTGACCCTGATTACGCTTTGCTGCTACCTTGATCAGTATGTCTCATCTGATCATGATTACTCTTCGCTCTCACCTTGATCAGTATTTTTCACCTGACCCTAATTACACCTTCACTCCACATATCAACCTCATTGTGTAAAACAAATTGCTGCATAAACCACCACTGTAGGAGCTCATGAAGTGGTTTTGAACAGGCTGACTGTAAGGAGTTATCTACATTGAGGAGCCTAGTATTGAGCAAAATGGAGAAGAAGAGGATGGAGAGAAAGAAACAGAGAAGAAAAAAGCAAGTGGAGGAAGAAGAAAAAGAAGAAAATGACATTTTAAAATCAAGGTTATTCAAATTGGATTAAATTAATTTACAAAGAAAATTGCAACAAAATATATTTAAAAAACTAGGTTACCTAAAATTATACCAAAGTATAAAGCAAACTAAATATAAAAACTGGATTTTCTTAAATTGGAGGATTAATTTGAAATAATCTTATACTTGGTTATGTAAAGCTTGCGGACTAATCAGAAGCCAAAAAAACCAATGTCTACACCCCAGGGTAGAAGAGGAGCAACTTAGTAAGTAAATATTACCGAAAATTAGAGAAATGGAAATAATAATGGACTGGGTTACCTAGAATTTGATGATTAATTAGAGATAATAAGAAAATATATCATCTAGAAACAGAGTATTAAATAGAAATAATAAACTGAGTTGTCTAGAGCTAGTGGATTAATTATAAACAATAAGGAACTGGGCTATCTCAAATTGAAGAATTATAATTACAATAATAATAAACTGAGTAAACTAAAATTAGAGGATTAATTAGATGTAATCATAAAATGGGTTGCCTAGAATTACAGGATTAATTATAAGCAGCAAATAATTTCAATACTTGTCAGCTTACCCTTTCTCCTTGTGGTCCTCTAGCCCCTTCGGGACCAGGACCTCCTGAAGGACCTGCTTGACCCTGAGGTCCAGCTACACCTGGCTGACCTGGTTGTCCAGAACTTCCTGCGGCACCTGCTTCACCATTAGACCCCTTGTCTCCATCAGCTCCTGATGGTCCCTAGAAAAATGTAGGTTCATTAATGAAAAATTCAAATGTTTGGGTAGGTGGGTGTTTTGGTTGGTTGGTAGGTCAGTAGGTAGGTGGGAGAGTGGGTTGGTGAGTAGATCAGTGAGTAGATTGGTTAGTAGCAATGTTGTTTTCCAGTCCTTACTTTCAATGTCAAGTCTGACTCATGTCATCTTTAACACGTCTCAAGTCTTAGTCGATCTGTACTTTTACAGGGGTGGATGCCCCTTGTGCAGGTCCCAGCTCTGGCGTCAGCTGGATGTAGCCGGGATGATGATTTCCTGCTTAGCGTGCTAGGCTTAAGCAGAATATTACTCCATTGTGTTGGGACAAGTGCTGCAGAGGGTGGTTAACCAATGTGCAAGTCCATCTTAATAGACTCAAACACTAAAGCAAAGTAGACCCGCAGCCTGTTAGGCACCATCTATGCTGCTTTTAACAAACCACCTAATTATGGCCAATGTTATGCCATGTCACAGTCAAGTCTTAAGTTATTATGTAAAATATGAAACCAAGTCCCTCTAAGTCTCGTCATCTCTAAGAAGTCTCTTTAACAGACTGACTAACCAGATAGACAAATAGATAAATTGGTAGACAGACATGATAATTTGATAGACAAGACAGACATTAAAATGTGATAGCCAAGAAAGACATGACAATTTTATAGACACACAATATATTTTGACAGACAGATAGATAAAATAAGAAAGAAAAAATGAGTTAAAACTACATAGCTAAGAAAGACAGGCAAAAGATAGACAGATATATAGAGATGAACAAAACAGATATATAAATTGATGGATAGGCAGTCAAAACAGATACTGAATGGCATCTAGATGGATATATAAATGCATGCTTGAACAGACAGAAGAACAAAATTTATATCTAGATATTCTTGTAATTCAGATTTATACTTACTGACTCTCCAGCAACACCAGCTTCACCAGGATAACCACGAGGGCCAACATCACCCTTAATTAGAGAAAACAGATTGTGTTTAATTAGAACTACAAAACATCAAATTCATCATTATAACACAAGTATAAATGTTTGTTTAAAATACAGGGGTTTGCAGTTCTTTTTGTACAATGTACACCTTAAGCATTCTGGTCAAGTACATGTTCCTAAAACCCATCGACTGACTGAGCCTATTCCAAATTGATGCACAGAAAGATCACCCGTGATAGACAAATATAAAAATGAACTCTATGATAGTCTGACCAAGTATATGTGCTTCTATGGTAGTCTGATCAAGTCTATATGCTTCTATGGCAGTCTGATCAAGTCTATATGCTTCTATGGCAGTCTGGTCAAGTCTATGTGCTTCTATGGCAGTCTCATCAAGTCTATGTATACCTTTCCTAGTCTGGTAAAGGGTACATACTTCTAATGCAATCAAATGAACCTAAAGGCCCTCTTTTGCAAACTGGTAAAGTATATGGACACCTTGGGTAGTCTGATTAACCTATAGATCCCTTTCGCAGTTCGGTGAACCTAAGACCGCTTTGACATGCTGGTGAACCTTTAGACCTATTTGGAAATCCGGTTAACCCGTGGAACACTTTAGCAAGCTGTGAACCTATGGACTACTTTGAAAGCTGGTAAACCAAGAGACCACTTTGATCATCTGGTGAAGCCATAGACCCCTTTAACATCTGGGTTAGGCCCAGGACCCCTTTAGAAAATTTCATGAAGCTCATAGTCCTTATTTGCAGTCTCAAAAAACCTGCAGACCTTTTCAAACAATAATATTTGTCAAATGTTTTAAAAAATACATAAGATCATAAAGGAAATCAAACAGTATAGCCAGACATGGACTAGATTGGAACCTACAGGGTGAATCTGAAGAATGGGAAGGCCAAAAAACACATGACAAGGAATAGTGGATGAGGAAATCAATACAATTCTAGTTTCATGGGTACAGGTCCAGAAGATAGCAAATAATAGGAGTTGTTGGAAGGTGACTATAGAGAATTAAAAAGGAAAATAAAAATGAAACATATAAAAGTGAGCAAATACTAATGCACAAGGGAAAGTTACAAATTAATCTTCATATTTTTTAATGAACAGAACAAGACATATTATGGTTATTGCTGTACTTATTCCTTATAGTTTAAAGCACTTACTCTAGGCCCTGGTGAGCCATCTTGACCCTGACCTCCATTTTCACCTGTTGGACCTGCTGGTCCAGGCAGGCCTGGTGGGCCGGTCACTCCAGGTGATCCATTTCGTCCCTCAATTCCAGCTTCTCCAGGTGCTCCTCTAATACCAGCAGGACCAGCGTCTCCAGGGTTTGATGTGCTTCCTCCAGGTCCTGGAGGTCCTTCTGCTCCTGCGAATCCAGGTTCTCCTCCCACTCCCTCCTCACCCTCTGCACCAGACTCTCCAGGGGCACCCTAGATGAAATAAACATGATTTACACAATTACTATCATTCTGGCAATGATATTCAGTAGTATGGACTCCCTATAAAGGTAAAAGGAGTTCTTGACCTAACTGCTGGTAAGGAATGAAGTTATAGTGACTTCACTGTAATAAATCCCAGCTTGTGTGAGGTGGCCAATTCCTTTCTTCCTTTCTGCCTTTTCCTTCCCTAACCACAAATCAGGTACACATTTGCAGATGGGTTAACTGGAACGTGTCAGTTGTGGGAGTTGAACAATATAGCTTTGCCATGAAAGCTAGCATTCTATCCCTACACTATAAATCATTTGAGTGGTATGAGGGAAAGGCAGAGCCTAGTGACTCAGCCTACAAACCAAACTTACATGTGTTCGAATTCATGAAACAGCAATGTTGTACCCATATAGGAAGTTAACTCATTTACAAAATGAGTGCTGAAGTAGGATACACTGGGCCATAAGGCACAAAACACAGTACAAAACACTCTGCCCTAGGGAATCAAGGCAATCATCAACAACAACTTGTGTGATATTTGAGGTAGAAAGAACATAGCCATTGCAACTTGCCAAGCATGTAATAAAAGACAGCAGAAGAGGGTTTTCCATAGAGCAGCAATCTTATCTTGTGAAACCGTTGCTATCAAAGCTGCCCCTGCAAGTGCTCGTATACAGGCTTCATGTATGAGGCCCAACTGTAATGATGACTGTATACAGGTTTCCTGTATGTGACTCTCATACAGGATAACTTTAACAATGGCTGAATACTTCAAATAAAGTGAGAGAACAATAGAGAAAGAAGAAGAATACGAGCCGCAAATGTTTTTTTGAGTCCATAAAAACTACGAATTAGAATACTTGTCAGAAGAACTCACAGAGACCAACAATAAAATTAACAATCTGAAAATGCAGATAATGCAATGGATTCCTACCCACTGAAAGAAACATAGAAATGAGACAGATACACTTGCCAAAGAAGAAGAAACCAAAACCCAAAGTCAAGGAAGGAGATCAGGAAATAAAAACAATGATTATAATTAACTTCAAAGACAAAGAGTACAGAGAACACCCAACGTTTGACATAACAGAAAAAGCTACTTCCACGCTAACATGATATCAATTTACAATATTCAGACTGTGAACAGCTCACTGCAGACTGAAATATCATGTTTAACAATTACAAATCAAAGACACACAGACATATGCCCAAATGAGAACAAGCAAGCAATAGAATATGCTGTTTTCCAAGTAATTTGACTTTCCAACTGTTATTACTACTTTAATATTCGAGCATCAGCTTTATCATAAAACAACTGATAAAAAGGATATTTTTACCAACTCTTTGCTACCAGTGTCAGATTTGGTCCTCATCCAAGACACAAGTGAGGAAAACTACACCATGTAAAATAAAATGTCTGAGAAACGTCAAGAGGAGACAGAGAGAATGAGAAATAATAACATTAGACTTTTAGTGAGAACTACTTCTGAATACATATCAAGTCCAAAAATATTGTGGTTTGGTCATCTCATGGAAATTGAAATCTATCAACTAGTGCTACGCACATATAATGTAAGAACTTGTTACAGTACACAAGAAAGACCAAGTGGCATGTCACAGCAGAAGTCTCAAAAATGAACTTACAAGAAGAGAGGAAAATTCTGCTTCTTGCAACACATAGCAGCACAGGTAAACAGAAAAAATAAAAGAACAGGAATATACAATAGCAGACATTTGAAACTTATCAGTCATTAAATACAAATATTTATTTCTGCTCTTTCTTGGATCCAGTGTCTATCTTAACAAAAAATAAATAGGACTAGTCAGACAATGATCAACTGTACACAATAACATTAGCAGGTCTGATTAAAAGGCTTGAGAAAGATGATTTGAAGAAAGGATAGATGACATAACAGACACAGAAAAATCCCTGAGTTGTGAAGAAACGACTGCTGGATGACAATGTTCCAGCCCACACATCATTGCTCGTTTGGAAATCTATGGCAAATATGTAGGTAAGTGTGCTTCTCTAGCCACTGTACTTCCCTGACCTGGCCCAAGCAGATTATTTTTTATTTTCAAAACTCACTTCGAATGACCAACGCAATAAGTGAACAGAAAAAGAAAGGAAGTAAGTAAACCATTCACCATGAGTATGGAATCAAAGTACTCCAAAGGAAAAAAAAAAGATCAATCAACAGCATATTTATACCAACTCACTGATGTCAGTAAAAACACTTGAATAAAATAAAAACTATAAAATTTAATTTGAAGCAGTATGCAAATACACAAACACAGAATTATGAGGTCAAGTGCTCTACTCACCCTGCTTCCTCTTGGTCCAGGACGGCCACCTGATCCTCTCTCTCCAGGTGTTCCCTAGAAATGGCATCACAAGATGACATTTAATCTCAATATTTTAAAAACTAGTAAATCAGCAATCATGCAAATATCAGAAATACACACAACAGAAGGCAAAAACAGTTAATAGAAGTATCTTCTTATTCTTCTTCTTCTTCGTCTTCTTACGCTGTAATAGAAGTATATTCTTGTTGAGCTAGATCTGCAGAAATTATATTACAACCACCCAAGTGATACCTCGAATGAACAGAAATATCCACTGTAACTTTCCAAATGTGACCCATATTATGTGAAGGTTGTTCATGGGCTAGCATCCTCATCATGTAAAATCATTACTATTGAAACTGCTACTGAAAATGCTTGATGCAGATCTCGTGTAAAGGGGTCAGCTGTAGTTGTGGCTCTATGCTTTCCTTGAAGCAAAAAGGTTATTATAACACAACTAATGAGTTCTACTGAGCTTTTGCTCCTTAAGTTAACTTAAACTTAATGTCTTTATACTGGTTTAGAAGACTCTACAGAGACTGTATACAACCAGTTTCTAGCAGGGTGGTTTTTACAGATGTGCGGGTCCATCTTAATAGACAAAAACACTAGAGCTAAGTAGACCTAAGATGGATGCAACTTAGTGGCTGCGCCCTCGACTCGCCGGTGTTTGTGTCGAGTTTTCCGATGTTTGGTGGTTTCTGTCCGGATTATATTTCATAACTTCACCAGGTGGTATCAGGGACTTTATTCTGTGGATTTTATGTGCTTTCTTCTTCTTCTTCGTACGCTGTCAGACGTCAATTTGTATTTGTCCGAAGAAAGCAGCTGTCATCCTGAGGCTGTCGACACTGCCATAGAGCTTGTCTAGTGTTGCCACTGGTGATGGACACATGTGCTTTCTTTGGTCCTCGTATGTCGGGCAATTTTGCAGCATATGTTCAGCGGTCAAGTTCCCTGTACCACAGGTGCATTCGTCAGTTGCACCTATCTTCAGTTTATTGAATAGGTGGTACCTCAGTCTGTTGTGGCCTGTGCGGACTCTGAAGACCACGACCTGCTCTCTTCTGTTCAACTGGTAATAGGCACTTTGACATGCTTTCAATCGGTTATCCTGTTTATTATGCTGCATTTCATGCCTGGCTCAAATCGTGGGAAACCAGTCCATGACGGAGTTCAATGTTCCGCTTAACTGCACACCGGAATTCAGTCCAGATTATCACTACTCAAGGACATTTCTGCTCGGACTGAAGACGACTTCCTCCAGCCTACCCCTCCTTCCACCGGAGGTTATACGATACTTCTCCCAACCTCGTATTCTCAGCACAGCAAGGGTCACGCTGTCCAACAAGTGGACACAGTCAGAAACCTCAAAGGTGGGACACGTGAAATCAGGGAGTTTGACATGGACAGACACGGAAAGCTTGACACAAACATTGGTCTAACACGCTCCTCGCAGCCCTTATCCCAAGGCTGCAGAGTACAAGGCTCCACCTGGAGAGTCAGTAGAGATTTCGGTCAACACGCTACGCATGGACATAGCCTCAGCAGTTGGATATGGTAGTGTTCAATCGACGCAACGGGCCTTTGACACCTGCACAAATATTTTTACTCATCATCATGTAGCATGTCCTTTGTAGAATGTCGCTCCCATCACAGTCTGTTGGAAAGAAACTCGTTCCCTTGCCAAAACTTCTGCCTCTGCCACATTCATACTCAGGCATTCCTGGATATCTTGGTGCCATTGTCTTCTTAGTCTACCCCTTTCTCTTTTACCTCTTTCCCTTCCATCTCTGTTCTCTCGAGACCGTTGTGTCTCTTGATGTGACCAAAGTATTTGCATTTTCTAGCCAAAATGGAATTGATAAACCAGTTCTCCTCTATGCTCAACTCTTGCCAAATGTCTACATTTGTTTTTTTCTCTGTCCAGGGTATTCTGAGGATCTTTCTGTAACATTTTAACTCGAATTATTATTATTATATTTTTTTAAATAGCAATGTTTAGTTGCTGAATCCGACATCAATATATCCACTTCCGCTTTAGATGAGACACTACTGCATAGTTTTGTGTCATCAGCAAATTTTGCAATCATGGATCTCATATCAATGTCCAAATCATTTATATATATCAAGAACAAAATTGGTCCCAAAACTGAGCCCTGTGGCACACCACTTTTCACTTCACTCCACTCAGAGTACTCCTTGTTTATGCCCACCCTCTGCCTTCTTCCCGTTAACCAATTTTCAATCCATTTGGCAACTTCCCCACCTATTCCATGTGATTTTAATTTTCGAAATAATCTTTGATGAGGTACTCTATCAAAGGCCTTTGCAAAATCCAGATAAATAACATCCACTGGCTCCCCTTTATCTAACATTTTGGTAACCTCCTCCATGAATTCTAATAGATGTGTTAAGCATGATCTCCCTCTGGTAAACCCATGCTGACTATTTCTAATTAGATTAAATTTGTCTAAATGCATTACAATGTTTTCTTTGATTATTGACTCTAACAATTTACAGACTATGTTCGTTAAGCTCACAGGTCTATAGTTTGCTGGATCTGCCTTTTTGCCCTTTTTGAATGAGGGGATCACTCCCGCATCTTTCCAATCCCGTGGAACAATCCCTTGTGCAAGTAATTGAGAACATAATATAGCCAATGGTTTTGCACAGTCTTAACTTAGAGATCAAGATGCTGAGCACTGCATGAGCTGCAGCGGCCAGTGACCCATAGCTAACTGCTAGCATCAAGACCAGCGAACCATAGCTGTCAAGACCCTTCTACACCTACACGCAGTGATTTTGGATAACATGCTGCAACAAAGCAGACTGGCTAAAAAGAAGGGATCGAAGAGGAAAGGCTGACCCGGCACTCAAAAATGCCTGCTGAAGTCAGATGTGTTGGACTGAAAAGTGCAAATATTGCAGTCATGCTGCAAACTACGACACAGAGCATTCCGTTCTCTAGACAACATCCTACTACTAGCAAAGCCCTTTTCAGGGTTTGGTAGCAGAAGTTTGAAAACAAACAAAGAAGAAGTTTAATTTAGTTCACTGTTGTTAGTCTGTGTTCTCATTTGGCCAGTCGGTGATAAAGATTAATTTAGATCAAAATGTCAATTAACATCTGTTTTTTATTTTTGTTAACCTAGTTTGTATTTCAGTCTTGAAAGGTAAAATAATTGTTACTGGAAAAATGATTATTTTTTAAATTTCAAAGACAAATGTCATAGGGAGTTCTTGGAAATGATATGTCAGGTCCGTACATGGGAGGATATTCTTAGATCACTGCACCACACTTAAGTCACAAAAGACAGCATAATATGGGTTGAAATTTGGTTGTTGGTTAAAAGGAAGAAGGCAGAGAGTTGGCATAAATAAGGAGTACTCTGAGTAGTGTGAAGTAACAAGTGGAGTGGAAAGGGGCTTGGTTTTGAGACCAATTTTATTCTTGATATATATATAAGTGATTTGGACATTGATATGGAATCTATGATTGAAAGATTTCCCCATTTCCCCAGCTTGTTGGCCATTCTGTTGTGACATAACTTGTTCCAGGCACACAAACAAGGATGCGAGGTGGGAGTCTTGAACAGTTCTTCTTCTTCTTCGGTGCTTGTATTGAAAAGGAAGTTCTGTTGCAGTTTACAGCAAAGCTGTGATATCTGGACCTTTCAGCCCAACACATCCAATTTCAGCACTGCATGAACCTGATGCAAGCAGCCAGCTATTAATCGCTTGCTGCTGTCAGCTTATTCACTTATTCTTGGCCCCAAATCTTGATCAATATATTTCCTCTAACCCTTATTATTCTTTGCTCCAACCTTGAACAGTATGTTTCACCTGACCCTGACTAATCTTGTCTATATACTTGTTTATAAGGAAAGCAAACGTGATTAGTTTGAGAGGAAAAAAAAAGATGTTTATGTGTTGTTTAAGGGTAAGGGACAAAATTGAGAGCTAGCGATAATAAACAGTAGATAGAAAAAATGATAAGATGTAGTCACCACCTTGCAGACACTATACAGTTAGGTAGATTAAACATCTGCCAATATGACTTTTCCCCATTGCTGTGGTAGTCGAGGGGTTGTTTAGGCTGAGAACTACAGGCCGCTTCGCCACTGCTGTTTTCACATCGTGTGCTGGCTATGTTTGTTTATTTCACCCCCAACAGAAAAACAACATATGCCATACCGGGATTCGAACCGCTGCCCTCCTTGTCGGCAGGCAGGTCTCAAAACCATTCGGCCATGCGCTCGTCACTTAATTAAATATCAACAGGTAAAAACCTGAGGCCTGAAAACCCCAGAGATGCACCTTCCTCAGACTTAGTAAGTCCCAAGAAGAAAACCACCCACAACTTTTCTGAAAATATCAAAAAAGGCAGTTCAAGGAATACAAGGAGTGGTTCATTCTAATGGACAACTGGCAATTGGCCAATAAAAAAAGATAAAGGCTGAAGTGATTTTAAACATCTTTTGCCTACATAGCATCAAACACAAATTCTGTCTGATTGAATACTGGCATTACACATAACATAATACAGATTACAGTGTACTCACTGGGGGTCCTGCGCTTCCAGGGTCCCCTCTCTGTCCTGGTGGCCCAGAAGGACCCTGAAAAAAGGAAGTTATGATGTGAATATATGTGGGTTGGTGAATGGTTGGATAATGGATGGTTTGGCAGATAAATGGGCTGATGAATAGTTGGATGGTTTGCTAGATGGATGGTTAAATGGTACTTACTTAGTCATTTCTCTTTTACCCCGAGATGCAGAGATTTGCCGGAAGAGCACCAGACTATGGATCCATTGTTTTCCTCTTTGCCTGGTTCCAGTCTAGTCCTCTGTCTATAATATACTGTCCTATATTATAATCAAAGCAGACTTTGAGCCATCTTGGGAGATTGAATCCTTGGCTCTTTGTTTCACATGACCGCCATTGTAAGTGATCTTCTTTACTTCTACAGACATGGTCAAATCAAAAATGCTAACTTTGCTGCACTGGTTTTTGAGATCGTGTCGTTATCTCTGATTTAGGGTATTGTCTCTTGTTGTCACTTAACTACCTTTCTTGGGATCTTCTTTCTTCTTTTTTTTTTTTTTTTGTTTTGTTTTTTGCGTTCGCTTTATTTCTCTAATCTCCAAGGCGGTGTGCATTGCACTGCGTTTTTATTTTGCGCCTGTCGGCCCAGTGCATCCGACTTCAGCATGCATTTTATGTAAGGGTCTGCTTCCTCCTGCATTTTCTAAGGGTTTGCTTCCCCAGGGTAACGGCCGGTGCTGAGATGGGGATCGAACCCAGCACCTTCTGGTTGTGAGCCGTGTCACTTAACACCACTAGGCCACGCCGTCCCCTTTTCTTGGGATCTAATTTCAGAGGCTTGGAGCTGGCTTTTCTGGGTTGTGGTCATTGTCCATGATTCACATCTGTAAGTCAAATTTGGTGCTCCAGAGAAGCAGTATGCAACCATCTTAGTTTTTTGTTTTCTATTTCTCTTTTACTGAGAAATTTATAGCATGAACATGTTTACTAGTTGCTGCTCTTAAGTAACCAACTCTTGTGTGATACCTCCCTTCTGGTCTATTACTGCTCCAAGGTATTTGCTGCTAGACCTGTTCAAGAGGTTGTTCTCTCAGCATAATGTGATACCTCGTCCAAGACCACCATGGATTTTGATTTCGAGTGGCTGCTTCTACTCTCCTCTAGCTGACTCTTCAGCTTCTTGAGATTGCATCTTTGATGTTAATACTGTAAGGTGAGTTACTATGATGAACAATTTTGAGTTTAGCATTTTATTGTTGGACTAGTGTTTATTCTTTAACTGGCCATACAGGGTCCTGTAATATATGCTCAGCAGTTCATTTGCCTAGTTTGCATGCGCACCACGATGAAGTAGACAGTTAAAGCTTGTATATGTGTCTGTTCAGTCTGTTGAGTCCTGTCCTGACTCAAAGAATGGTGATCTGTCCCTTCCGGTAAATGGTGTGATAGTCATCATTTAGTTGGTTCTGTTCTCCTCTGTTCATCTGGGTAGCTGTCTTTTTTCTCAAAGGATAGGATTTCAATTTCATCTTGTTCACAATCTCCTCCCCTTTCTTACAAGCCTATCTGCTTTCTTGTTTCCCAGTAAACCACAATGGGATGGTAGCCATTGAAGTATGGTTTGATTTCTGGCAGCTACCTTGCTTTGTTCAGTCCCCAGTTGTGGGAGTTTGCCTCCCTTGAGAGCTTGCAACACAGACAGAGCATCTATAAAGATGACTATCTGGTATGTCAGAACTGTTGTTATAAATTATGTTTGCAGCTTGGTCAAGTGTTTGAACCTCAGCTGTATAGTTAAAGCAGCATTTACCAGTGAAAGAGCTCCTTGTCTCACAATAGTTATCAGGAAATGAGATTAAGATTCAGGCTTGTCTATTTTTGGCAGCATTTCTTGCCTATCCATCTTTGTAGGTGTGTGTCCACAAATGTTTAGGGAAGTTTTTTTCAGTCATAGTGTGGCTGCTTACTTTTGGAGATCATTATATTCATGTCCAGTTGCGAGGCAACTGATTGATGTTTTCTTTTGTAGGGTTTAATTATCCTGCTACCATGGTATTTGGTGTAGGGTGGGCTTTAGCAGTGCTGTCTTCATGGGTATGTCTGCTTCATACTGTGTTTTAAGTCTCTTTCACTGATTGATGAAGCTGTTGTTTTTAGATAGCCCAATGCGAAATCATATAATCTTGCCTTCCCAGACTGATGTAACATGAAGTATTACAAACAATAAGACAAAAGTCTGAACTAAACAAAGCAGACAGACAAATAGATCATACTCACAGGTCCTCCACTCTCGCCCAGAATACCGGCAGGTCCTCTTTCACCTGGAGCTCCTCGAGAGCCTTGGGGTCCACCCTCACCTGGGCCACCTTGAGGGCCCTAAATTTCATAGAAATTAGAAATTAAAATGTTGACTTAATGACATGTACTGGAACAATTACCTAAATGCAATTGGAAATACACATTTTTGTTAGGGGAAATAGAAACTCCCCAACAAGTGCTTTTTATAGGAATGCACAAATAAGGATTTTAAATATTCACTTTAAATAGAAATTTTTAACTATTCAGTCAAATATGAATTTGAATATGAATAGTGAGTGAATGTTTGACCATGAAAAGTTGTGTTCAATAGAGTTACCAACATTGCCAATAATTATAAAGTAATCAACAAAAACATATGATGTTTCAAAGTGTTACATCATTTCTAAAATAGAGTAAATATATTTTAACTATTTAATACTACTAACTAATCACTCATTTGTATTTTAAAGTCACTATAAAGCATATTAAAACAGCAAAGCCCAATTTAAACCAATAGAACAGTCATAGTGTGAGGACTAACTCAGATGAATAAATTTATATGTTTTGGTTTTAACCAGCTGGCTGCCTATCCTCTACCCAGTCAGTTGATTTAATTTGCAACACTATAGTCTTCTCGTTGCAAGAAGCCAAGTGTCATGTTAGTGTGGAATTGAAATTGAAAGTTATCCAGCTAAAATTATCATGCAAATCTTTGATCTATTCATATTCGATTGCAGGGTACTATTTGGCAGATTACAAATAATTATTTGAATGCGCTATTTGGCACCAAATATAACATATATAATATTATGTGTATTCCTAGTATTAACATCACTGGATTAACATTTACAAATATGAGGTGAAAACCTTGATAACAACCAATACAACTATAGATTCACTAAAGAAGTACTTGAAGAGGGAAAAAATAGGACCACTGTAACTTTCTAGGCATGTCATAAAAGATGAGGACAGAGGGTTGAGCATGGAGTTAACAGATTGTTACAGAAGCCACCTCTGTAAAATTACATAAAGTGTTTTAGAACTGGCTTCCTGTAAGGAGCCCTTTACATTGGGGGCCCTTTGCTTCATAAGGAGCCAAATGGAAAAGAAGAAGAAGAAAAAGAAGAAGATAGCTTGAAATTAAGGATAGAAAGTAGAGGTGATTAGAAACACAATCTGTAAAAAATAAAATAACATGTAACTAGGCATAGTTTGCAATCAAACTGACAAGGTATGAGAAGTAGGGAAATATAAGACCGTCTGGTGAAACGGAAGCCAAGGACTCTCCTGTACAAAGCTCCCGAAGATCACATAATTTAGATACTGACGGGAAGCATCCATTGCTGCTATAATTCCTAAGGAAACTGGAAGGGATTACGGCAAGATTAACATATTAACATATCGATTGATTGATTGACCTCTTAGTTCCAGGTGAAGCATAAGGTTGCCATTACAGCTGGTCCCTTTACAGAAAGCTCGCTAGCAATGTGCATTGGTGGTTTCATAGGTATGTTTTTTTATGTGATGAGATTGCTAGCTCCATGCACAACCCTCTTTAGTGCCCTCTTATGGCACACCATTAACGCAGCAGGGATCCTATTCTCTTTGTTACACACATAGAAAGTTTTCTATTTTAGAAAGGTTGGACAGCACTCATAGCATATTCTCATTGAGGTAATAGTCATATTCTTGTCTCTGGTACACACACTGCTTTTTCTACCACCAAAGATGGATGTGTCTGCCCAAAGGTGCAAATATCGCAGTCAAACTGTAAACTAGTGACATAACACACTCCGTTCTCCGGACTTCATCCTGCTACTTGCCATGCCCTGTTCAGGACTTGGTAATGGCGGATTGAGAACGAACACAGAAAAAGGAGGAAAACAGCCCTTTCAGAAATAATACTGGAGTAACAGTGGCAGTGGTTTTTACCTTTGGCACGCATAGAGCCCTCCATAAAACCACTCACGCGAATCAAAGTAAGAATGAATAGCACAAAGAACCTTCACAATCATGTGATGTTTAGTATCTCAAGTGTGAAGAAAGGACAATAAAATGTCGAGAGCAAAAATAATTAAGAAACTTGACATTGTTATGCTTTATGATGCAAACAGCGTGAGAAATAACAATAGCTATAAACATTGGCCGCAAATAATAACAAAATAACAATGGCAAAGAGATAAATCAGCTCCAACATTAAATGATCAATAGACAGACTGGCTGGTGAAAGTTGATAGATAATAAATGCCATGAGGCAAGACACATAATGATGATAACTAATAGTTATGACTCATGTTATGAGATCAAGGAAATGAGTGGCAAAGGAAGATCTGGAGTAGTATGAAGGGGGAAAAATACAGTGCATCTGAAGGTCGTGGAAGGAACTGATCATCAATGAACTGCGACATGAAACATGTTGATCTCTCCACAAAAAAACTATAAATTACAATTTTTTATATAAAATGAAAAAAACTGACCCTATCTCCAGCGGGTCCAATTTCTCCAGGGCTTCCTACTGGTCCTTGGTCACCAGCTCTTCCATCATTGCCACGAGATCCAGGTTGTCCAACGATTCCCTGGAGTCATACAGATGTTGATAGCATGTAAGGTCAGGCCAAGTATAAAATGTTGATAAATATTTCAATTACTGTTTAGCAGAATCGACATCACTTTACCCTTGCAGACACATGGATAATCATATAAATAGTCAAAATAGTTCTTATTTAGCAGAATAGACATCACTGGACCCTTGCAGACACATGGATAACCATTTAAATTGTCAAAATAGTTCTTATTTAGCAGACTTTACCTCACTGCCATCTGGGAAAAAAACATAGAGGCTAATCTTCTCCTTCTTCTGCTGATCCCTGGGACTATGAGTTATTTACTCTGTTATTATGTATTGTATAGAGTAATATTTATATGGGTCTTTTGAGGATCTGTTCACAGCTATCAAAAGGCGAAAAATGTCTTGGTATTGGCACGTCACGAGGTCCAACGGAATTACAAATTCAATACTAAATGGTTCCTTACCAGGAAAGAGGAGTCCAAGGAAGAGATGGGCAGACAACATTACTGAGTGGTCAAATCTTTGTCCCGGTGAGGCATGTCTGACGGCAGCAGACAGAGAGAGATTTCGTGGGATTGTCTTCAAGTGTGCCCCAACGACCTAATGGGTTACGGGATGAACTGAACTGAATGTTTATAGAGATTTTTTTTCAAATTCAGCAAGATTTTGGCCAGTGTAAATGGTAGCTTATGTGTGATTTATTATAACCCCTACGTCTTTTCCTTTTCTATCTTTCTAATAGTTAGTCTTCTTCCCTTAGGGTCCTATACATAAATAGTCAAAGTAGTTATTATTTTTCAGAACAAATATTTCTGCATTCAGAAAAAATATGTAGATACTGAGTCTCTTTCAACAGGCATGCTAATGGTTCTTATAGCTGGTTATACACAGTCCTGATCCATCATGTTCTTTGATCTACCCCATCTTCTCTTTCCTTGTTGGGTCTAATTCAGTGAATGCCTGGTTATAGTTTTTGAATGTCCTCTTTAGGGACTGTCCTGTCCATCTCTACTTTCTCTCATGAATCTCCAGTTGTATTGATTGTTATGTTCTTTGTTACATAACTGTATGTGTTATTACATCTAATCATATGACATATAGGGGAACAAAGAAGATATTTGTTGATGAAGGTCTGCAGTCTGGATGCGTAGATGCTTAGCTGTATGCCAAGTTTCAAAGTCAAATAATATGACTGTTTTTATGTGTTCAATAATTGACTGAATGATTGATTAGCTGACTGATTGCTCACTCATTCAGTATCAATTTACCTGTTCTCCCGTTTCACCAGGATTCCCAGGAGGGCCGCTCTCACCTGCGGGGCCCTAGAGAAAACAATTATAACATAGTTAGTGTTATTGTATATTCAGTTAATAGGGTGCTCAACTATGTGTCTGTCTGCTATCTTTATGTTTGTATGTCTGCCTGTTATCTATTTGTATGCATGTCTGCTAACTTTATGTTTGTATGTCTGTCCGTTATCTATTTGTATGCCTGTATGTCTGCTATCTTTATGTTTGTATGTCTGTCTGTTATCTATTTGTATGCCTGTCTGTCCGCTATCTACCTGTTTATCTGCTATTTTTATGTTTGTCTGTCCATCTGCTATCTACCTGTTTGTTTCTCAGTCTGTCTGTCTGCTATTTATCTGTATTCATGTCTGCTATGTATGTTTGTATGTCTGCTATCCATCTGTGTGTATATCTGCTTGTCTACTATCTGTCTGTTTGTATGTATGTCTATTATCTATCTGTTGTGTGTATGTCTGCCTGATTGCTATCTATGTATCTATGTGTATGTCAGTCTGCTTGATACTTATGTGTATGTCTGTCTGCTACTGCTATCTATGTCTGTATATGTGCTGTTTCACTGTGTCAATTGCCACATATGTTGGACACACACACACACACACACATATAAATATATATATATATATATATATATATATATATATATATATATATATTATATATATTAGTCTTCCTCCCCTATATATTTATAAATATCTGTCTGACTGTATGTCTGCTACCTTTCTATTTATCTGGATCCCTGTCTTTAGTAAAACATTCTTGTGTAATGGTAAAACATTCTTGTGTAATGTGTAATGATAAAACATTCATGTGTAATGGTAAAACATTCTTGTGCAAGGGTGAAACATTCTTGTATAATGATAAAACATTCTTGTGTAAGGGTAAAACATCAACGTGTAATGGTAAAACATTCTTGTGTAAGGGTAAACATCAATGTGTAATGGTAAAACATTCTTGTGTAAGGGTAAACATCAATGTGTAATGGTAAAACATTCTTGTGTAAGGGTAAACATCAATGTGTAATGGTAAAACATTCTTGTGTAAGGGTAAACATCAATGTGTAATGGTAAAACATTCTTGTGTAAGGGTAAAACATCAATGTGTAATGGTAAAACATTCTTGTGTAAGGGTAAAACATCAATGTGTAAGGGTAAAACATTCTTGTGTAATGACAAAAAAAATGTTTGTGTAATGATAAAACATTCTTATGATATTGTAAAACATCTCAGTGCTCATCCCAGGGTTCCTTACTGGGGAGGCAAAAATAGAGCCATTCTACCAACCATACATGTCGTAAAAAGACAAGTAATGGGAAGCATGCACTGTTTGTTGTAGTTAATCAGATTTCCTGAGCAGTTAGCTCTTGGTGGTCTATACAATAATTGTGTTTATTCCCAATTTGGGCAGAAATCAGAAAGATGCTGGCTCTTTCCCAACCACAGAAAGAGCATATACACTTGGTGTTGTGCAATGACAAATGTTGATCTAACAATTATGAGGAGTTTGGGTGGGTTTAACACCTCCAATACTAAAATACGAGGTCTTGAAAGAGCCTCATGTCCATCAATTCGTTTATGTTTCAGCTTTGAACTGTAACAGACGTGAAATGGTTTGTTTGATTGTAAATTGTGTTAGTTTTATTTTCTCAGACTGATTTAATTCAGATTTTTTTAGACCAGCAGTGCTGGTAATTGTGTACTAGACTGAGACCAATCTGAGGCCATCACTTAACTGCTCATTGGGTGTGAGAGAAAAACAGTTGTCAAGCGGTGCTATACTGCTTGCCATCATTGCATCCAGTGATTGAGAGATTTTCGATATGAGAAACACACAGTGCCTAGTCTGCCAGACACAACGCAACCAAATGCAGTGTTGCTCACTTGATGGAAATTCCAGCTTGTGGAAAGCCCCACACATGTACTGCAGTACGAATCGAACAATGTCTTCTCAAACACTAGAAATGTGCAAAATGATTTTCAAGAGGAGTGTGCTAAATCATCACATAAAATATATTGATCTAGAAATCATACCTGCAAGATCACTCAAATTACTTTGACGCAAATTCCTGTAAGATACCTTCAATAGTGCTGGCCCTATGTTCCATAAGACACTACATGAAGAAAAAGGAATGGTCCTATACCCACATAATCTCTTAGCTACTGTTGTTGACTATCACACAACTAATCACTTACTGGTGATCCAGGATTGCCTTCAGGGCCAGCTTCCCCTGTAAAGCCTCTCTCACCTCGTGGACCAGGTGGACCTAATCGTCCATCACCTCCTGGACGTCCTTGGGTTCCCTAGTCAAGATCAAGATCAAATGGATATATTATTTTGTGAAATCTTGCTTTCCCATTGTTAGATACTTACAGACTCTATCTGCAACATGAATTGATTAATAATAAATGCGTGAAACATTGTTGAAAAGGAGATAAGAATAAAAAATATGAAACCTTTCAAATAAAACAGCACACTAGTATAATCCAAGGAAATATTATTTGTTCCTGGGATAGTAATTGATCTTTGACTATTATTAGCTAAATGTCTATCAGGCTATCAAATAGTAGCTTTAAGTAACTGCTGAGAAAATTGAAAGGCCATGGATGACCAGGCACATAGAATCGTCTGAATGAACGTCTACCTACCAAAACATCAATTTATTAATTTTTAATGATGAACAAAGCATTATTACTTACTGATTCGCCTCTTGGTCCTGCAGGCCCTGTAAGACCTGTAGGTCCTGCAGATCCCTGGGGGCCTTGTTCACCTGGACTACCATTGCCGCCATCAAGGCCCTATAGTGGTGAAAGTAATACAATTCAGACAAGCAATGTAGAGTGAAAAAGTAAAGGTTGTCCCACAGCAGACATTGTCATCAAGGATGACTAGTAGGCATGTCAAAATCTTTCCCTCCTAATTGCCAGGTCTTTTCTAACTGTAAAGTAAGCACAAATTTACAACAGGGTAAACAACTTATTCTTTCTTCCCCAATTTCTAAATTATTTCCTCTTTAGTACCTTCCTTGAGACCAGAGTGGTACCTGGGAGGAAAAGAATATGTCCACTGTAACCTTTGAAGCAGGTTGTAAAAGATGACTAAAGAGGGTTGTGTGTGGGGCCAACACTTCATCATGTAAAAATACATTGCTATAATAGTCAGCCACTGTAAAAGCTCAGATACAGGCTTCCTGTAATTGATAGCTGCAGTTAAAAGCTTTGCTTCACATAGGAGTGAAAAGGTGAATGATTGCAGGCTTTCTTTAAAAAGAGTCATCTGTAGTGGTGGTCTATGCATTCAGGTCCGGTAACCGGTGAGGTCGTTGGGGCACACATGAAGACATCCTCACAACGCCACGCCACTCTTCTCTGTCAGATGCCGCTGCCTGTGACTCTTCTGGTCGGATATTGGTCCATTCTTTTATGTTGTCCTCCCATCTCTTTTTGGGACGGCCTCTTCGTCGTCTGCCATGCACCTTTTTGTGGAGGATTGTATTTGCAAGAACCTTTGATCTCGATATGTGACGGTACCAAGCGAGTTTCCTTCTTTTGACAGTTGCCAAGAGGTCTTCAAAAGGTGCTATTGCTGTTGTAATTCTATCTTGTATTTCCTCATTTGTAACTCGATCTTTGTACATGACGATTAAGTCTACGGAAACATCTTATCTCCAAGGCCTGTATCTTTCGTTGAAGGTCAGCTGTAACTGTCCATGTCTCACATGCATAGAGGAATATTGACAGGACCAGTGTACGCATTAATCTTATTTTCTATGCATTATATTGGAGCAAAACGTTGATTGCAAATGAATGTACCTTCCTTGAACTAGGACAGGGATCCTCAATCAGTGGGAAATCCCTCAAACATCCCCTCCCCCTAATTAGTTATGAATATGAAAAGACTACTTTTATGTAAGCTTTAAAATCATCAATATTTTATTTATTGCTGTTAAATTTGCAATACATTTAAAAAATAATTCAAGTTAATGTATATGTGCTAATATAGAAAAGATTGTCATATGTATTTAATATACCACCGCCTTGGGGAATAGAGAAATAAGGTGAACGCAACAACAACAAAATAAAAAATATTTAAAAAATATATGTATATTATTTGGAATGCACATTTTGCCCCCAACAATCTGGGAAAGGAGGGAATGACATTCTAACGTATTGTGCATGAGGCAGAAAAGGTTGAAGACCTCTGAACTAGAGTGTCATAAACTCTGTCATAGCTGGGTGTGGAATTTAAGATATTACCTCAGTTCTAACAAAATACTTCCAAGACATATATACCTTATAGACTAACAGCAAAATCCTAGCTAATGATCTTCTTGAGGCAGAACTGATCCTACTAACAAAAGAAATGTGAGGTTAAAGTCTCTGGCACCATAAAACCAGAACACTCTGTGTAGATAAAGCCAATAAATCATAGCTGATAATTCATCTTCATCTGGAAGAAAACTGTCGACTTCAAACCAACTGCTGGCTTGTGTGAGGGAGAATCAAAAAGTAACCTTTGTATATTTTATTAACAGAATATACAATATTAATATTATTTTTTGATGACTCCTCATAGATAGTCTAGCAACAGCCAAATGCTAGAGAGAGTTATCAACGTTCAATTTATAGTAAGTGGATGTAGATCTGAAAGGTGTGGAAATATCTGTAGTCCAACTGCTAAATTCAGCACATGTCTTACACTAACAAAAATATTTCGCTCAGCCAGAGGTCATCCATCAAACGATGTCCATGCTCTGGCTTATACACTAAATTGCAATGTGATTTTTGCATTGGTGGTCTCTAAAGCACTTCACCATGAGGTTTACTAACTCCAAGCACATTATACCTTTGCCACCTTTTATGACATGTAAAGAATGGTGAAAGGATATGGTGAAATTGGCCCCACAATCTCTTTGTTTCATGTTTCCCATAATCTAACCAGTTGCAGGAGCATCACATCCCACCACTTCATGAATTGTCTATCGCCACTTTAGTCTGTCCAGTGATTGCATTCCAGTTTTTTTGTCTGTCCACTTTTAAAAACCATTTGTCAAACGGATCCTAGGGCGACCTCTCTCTTGCAGGGAACTGCACCATGGGATATTATGTTTGACAGTCCATTTTACAAATGATAGGAGGTCTTGATATGGTCTAATAAACTGTTTGATTGTACTGTCTAAATTGTTATTTGTGATATGATCTATGTATGCTATTTCAAGGATCTGTCTGAAAATCTCATCACCATTGCTTAAATTTCTCACTCCAAACTGGCAATGTATCTGTTTCACATTCATAAAGGTACACATATAGAATAAATGGCTGTATAAACTGATTTTAGTTTTTAATTGATATTTTTATTTCTCCACAGCGGTCTCAGTGAGGTGAGAATTGGTACTGCTTGCGCAGTTTTTGTTCCTAGCTCTGCTTTAGTTCCTTTTCCCCGAATTACGTACTTTCTGAGCATTTAAAAAAAAAAGATTTACAAATAAAAATAGAAGTATTTTTTCTAATCAAACGAAGAAAAAGGTTGAAATAGATATAGACACTTACTGGACCACCTCTCTCTCCTGTTTGTCCATCTTTGCCTGGTGCACCTGGAGATCCCTGAAATACAAATGTTTTATTTAAAAATCTGATACTGGAGTTAAAAAATAGGAATGGATAAATTAAATTAAGGATAATAACTGCATTAATTTTGTTAACAAATTAATGTAGGAATTGTATATTTAGTATGTATAAGACTGTAATTCTATAATGAAAGTAGTTTGAGAAAAAGACATAGTCTAAGATAGTTAATGGGTATCTATCAGGTAAACCTATGAATGGAATGAAAGTTAGATGGAAAGTTGATTGTTAAAAATGGCAGATAGAAGCAGATAAATAGACAGGCAGACAGACAAGCAGACTGGCAGACAGACAGGCAGATAGACAAATAGACTGACAGACAGGCAGGCAAGCAGGCAGACATAAAGGCAGACAGACGGACAGTTTGCTAAATCTAATCACCAGAAGACACTTTTGTGTCTGGTGAAGCTTTCTACTTTTAGACTTGACACAATCAGATAATGAGATAATCAGGTAGACAAATATAGAGATGGAAAGATGGTTACTTGGATGGACGGATGCATGAATGAATTACTGCACGAGTGAATGAATGGAAGGGTGGATGGATGACAACATGGATGGATGGATGAGTATTAGAGCATGCAGATAATCAGCAATACATACAGAGAGATGAAAGAATGACTGCTTCAATGAAAATATGGATGGATGAAAGAATGGATGGATGGAAGATGTGGACAAATAGATAACATAACTTACTCGTTGGCCAATGCTACCTGGTGGGCCTGCTGGGCCGGGTGGACCCTGTGAATGTAAAGACAGATTCATGGATGAATCAGAAGATTTATGACTGGATAAACTAATACAATGGTTCTCAACATGGGATCTGCAGACTCCTATTAAGTCATAAAGAGTTCTGTTGAATTTAGCATTCCAAAGTTTAGATTTGTTAAATTTTTGGTTCATTTAACATAATAAATATTCACTCTTCATCTTGCTTGAATATCAGTTGTTTTTATTCATTTATATTGAAATAGTCACCAGTTATTGTCCATTATTGAAAAGCCATCAGGCTTGTTTTCACTGTTCCCAAATTGAGTACTAGCTTTCTTTATATTATCTTGATGACCCGCTCCTCAGCATAGCTGCGGGTCCCAATTTCGTCTCTAGCAGACTCTAACTTGGGCCACGGAAGTCTAGTGTGTGGTAAGTGCTCGTCTTGAGGCATCTTGGACATTGCAGCATATAGTAACGGAGTCTGACCAGCACATTGGAGGTCTTACCCGGGGTATCTTCTTACCTCGGAGGTACCAGACTGCTGTCGCTGTGCTCCATCGTTTGGTCGCAACATGTGACCTGCCCATCTGTTTTGCCTTGGCTGCATGGATTACCGCATCCTTCACCAGGGAAAATCGTCTTATGTCAGAATTGTGGAGACCTTGCATATGTTGGTTCCAGAGAGTGATTCCGAGCAAGTGTCTCTCAAGGGAGGCCTGGGTAACTCTCAATTTGCTCTCTAGTGATTTTGTTAGAGTCCACGTCTCGGCACTGTAGCACATCGCAGGGAGTACAGTGGAATTGAAGAGAGAGGTTCTTAGGCCTTGGTCTAGGACCATGTTAATAGGCGAGAAGGCTGCCCAGCCCATGCGACAATGTCTTGTCAGTTCAGTTCTAGGTTATTCTCCATATTGAGAAGACATCCAAGATAAATGTACTTATTGACATTCTCTAATCGTACCTCGGCAGGACAACTGTATCACAAGTGGTGAAGCGATTGCGCAACATTTTCGTCTCGAGACATTCATCTCCAGACCCACTTTCTTGCTGTCTCTATCGAGTTGCGGCATCATTTGGTTCACTTCTGCTGCAGACTCTGTGATGAGCACTATGTCATTGACAAATTGAAGGTGATTGAGGCGTCTGCCATCAATAAGGATACCAAAGCTGTCCCAGGTGCATCGGCTAATAACTGATTCCAAACATGCAAAGAAGAGGATCGCCCTGGCAAACCCCATTTTGAATTGGTACCACAATATTATTGTCCTATTAAACATTATTGTTCAATTCAATATCAGTGTTTTTCCATGTTTTTTTCTCTGCACATTCTCAATACCAATTTCTGGGTTCCAATCCAGTACAGCACATTAAATATACTTATATATTATTTAATTTTAAAATTCATATTTGTCTCTTTTTTAATTGTTAAAATAAATTAGTAAAAACCACAAAACAAACAAAAAAATGATGACAATAAGAAGTACATTATTTCCTGAGTTTCCTCTCTCTCCTGCTGGTCCACGTTCACCATCCTTGCCGGAAGCCCCTGGAGGTCCTGTTCCTCCTTGTATGCCACTACCACCTGGTGAACCCTGGAAGTATATCAAGATTATTATCAGTAACACAACAAAGAAGCAACAATCGCAAAATCAAGTATATTTTAAGGACTCCTGGAAAAAAAATAATAAATTGCAGAAAGGAAAATGAAGTAATAGGCAATCTAGATACAAACACTAGACTTCCAGGTGATGGGTGTGCCTCACTGCAAGAAAGACACCTATCACTGACTAACAAGTGATGTCATGTAATTCTGTGGTCTATCTTTGTCCTTGCACAAGTTGATGTATTGAGTTAGGTTCTTTGATTTCTGTGTTGAATTCTACTTCCTGTGTTGAATTCTACTTCCGGTGTTGAATTATACTTCCGGTGTTGAATTCTACTTCCGGTGTTGCAATTTGGCTGGTTTCTTTTGTTATTCTAGTATAGTGCAGGGTCAGTTAATGATATCAAGAATAGATTGGATGCACATAGTTATTTTTATATAAAGGGGAGTAGAAGAAACTGGTTGTATACAGACATTGCAGAGCCTTGTGAACCAGTATGAATAAGTTAAGTTAACATCAGAATGGGTAGAGTTTAAGTCTCCGATCTCAAAACTAGAGTGTATGGTCACATGAAGCCAAATAGACACAATTGATGAAGAAAAAGTTTGACTCCAAACAATCTGCTGCCTTGCAATGCAAAGGTTAGACAGAGTGAACAGTGGAATATTGGTATTTAATTAGCCAGGTCAATATCTGATGCGAGGTAGACAAAAGCTTTCCTTTTGTCCTGAGAATCCACCTGATCTGCCATTAGATGTCTGCCATGGTTTGCTTTTGGAATTCATTTGGTTGTTAGTGGTAAGTGAGTGTTTTCCTTCCTGTGGCATACTAGGCCTGGGAAAGTGCCGCTTGGGGGTTTCCAGCCTCCAAGTTTTTTTTCCTGTTTACATTTAGCTTACCAAGCAGTATAGGGTCTCCACTCTGCCTTTGACGATGCAGGTAACTGTCAAAGTGTCATTGTGTGAGGTCTTGCTACAGAGCGTTTCACACCACTACCTCTGGGAGGTATGTCAACATCAATGGACAGAATAACAATACCACCAAAGAGACAGAATTATTTTTTTATTTTTTAAAAATTTGTGTGTGTGTGTTTGCCTTATTTCTC
This sequence comes from Ariolimax columbianus, assembly GCA_036924085.1. Lineage (NCBI taxonomy): Eukaryota > Metazoa > Mollusca > Gastropoda > Stylommatophora > Arionidae > Ariolimax > Ariolimax columbianus. Next base: position 9,210,516 of record JAVGWX010000014.1, read on the forward strand.
TATTCCTCAAGGCAGTGTGCATTGCACTTTCGGGTTGTGAGCTATGCCACTTAACCACTAGCCCCTGTCATTCCCCAGAGACAGAAAGAGAGAACAAGAATGGAAAATATGTTTGCAGAAAGCGAATGTAGTCATGTTGAAAGACAAAGATATCGCAATCCAACTACAAAATGCTGCTAAAATTATATCACCTTATGTTAGACTCAGCAACCGGAAAGAATTCAAGACCAACAAGCAAATAAGAGAAAACACCAACCAGCTACCATCAAAAGGAAAAAGTGGCAGACTCACTTCGGGCTTGTGCTTAGAATGAACAGCAATAGACTTCCACTGGCAGCAGAAAGAGAGGAAGGCCAGAAGAGACTTCACAGAATAATCATCAGAGAGGGCTCAACTATGAGTCTAAACAACATACATGAACTTAGAAAGTAGCATCACAAAATTTAAACTGAAGCGCACTTGTTTCTCTGTCTTATGTGCAGTGTTTGATGTTCAAAGACCATAGAAGGATAGATGTAAGATAATCACCAAGTGGTACCTGGGCTGAAAAGAATAGAACCTTTTCAACTTATCAAGATTGATGCAAAAGTTGACTAAGGTTGTACATGGGGCTAGAAGCCTCAACATGTAAAACTATTGATACCACCACTGGAAATGCTGAGATACAGTCTACCTGTAAAAGACCTTGCTATAGCCAGCATAATGGACATACAGATAAAAGAATAAATAGTTGCTTACCGCATCACCTTGTGCTCCAGCTGGACCTGTAGCTCCTGGCGCACCAGATGACCCCTGAAAAAGCAGAACAGTTTGGTATAACAGTGCAGAAATGTTTTTACTTTATATAGTTTTGGAAGTGATTTTATCAAATTAAAAATAAATAAATCAAAGTTGAGGCTGTACTGAAAGGTTAAAAGTTGATAAAAACATGAATAGTTACTATACCGTGTATTGGTGCGTATATCCATTGTTTCACGTATTATACATATTTGTATTTGTGCGTATGTATAAACATATGTACTTATTCATATGTACACATTTTATAACATATGTTAGTTAGTTAGTTAGTTAGTTAGTCGAAGGATAATCTTCATTGCACTCAGGATGTCCACACGCGCTCAGATCGCATCCTCAGTATGTCTGCCAGCATGTTATCACTGATCTTTCTGGTCCTGTGCTGGTTAACTAGATGTCTTTTGATCCTCGAGTGGTGTTCCTTACTCTCCACCCCTCATTTCCCACCCAATTCAACCAGTCACGTCAAGGACGTAGAGTCTGGATCAACTTCCAAATTTTTCATCCAGTCAATTTCCCTAATGCCGTTTAGAATACCGGCTCGGTTAATTGATCTCCCGCCCACAACTATAGCTATACTCGCCTCATATTTGCTCTGTTTGTCCCTTCGATGCCTGCATGTCCCGGAACGAGTATGAAGGTGACTCTGTAACCTTTATAATATGTATGTTTTTGTGTGTAACCATTTTCATCATTTTTTATTTCGCCTATTCTATCGTGACTTGCATATTATGATTCATGCATACCTACCACTCTCAGATTAATGGCTGCCACCGCAAGTCATATTGTATTCATTGCTAAGTTCATTCTCATTGTTTTCATGTTGACTTTTGTTCTTTGTCTCTGATGAAAGCCTACTAATTATAAATGACTGACTGCGGTCTTCTCATTACGTGTCTTCTACTCCTCTAGATCTATGATGCCAATGAGGCTTTGCAATGGCTGCAAAAGATTGAAGAGCTCAGCAGCTCAAGTTCAACAACAATAAACAACCCACTTGGCTGTGTCCGTATTTGTTTGTGCCAGAGCCACTAATGTCCCCAAACCTTTCTACAGTGTCAATAACAAGCTACATTCACTTACTCGTTTTCCATCCTGCCCTGGCAAACCTGGCTGACCTCTTTCTCCAGGTGACCCTGCGTTACCTGATGGGCCTGATTCTCCTGGTGGTCCTGCCCCACCATCACGGCCCTGTGGAGAAACATAAGTGAGTGTTTGAATATATGGTCATTAAAAAACTCAGGGTAATACTCTATAAACTTTTTCACATGTTCAAAAGTGTTGTTTACACAGTGGATTCCACCCCATTACAACATCCTTAGCAATGAATCTCCACAGGGAGCTGAGAGATCTTCATTAGTTGATGGCATTAGTGAATAGCAAACATAGAGACCTTGAACCTACTTGATCCCGTGTGGATCTACTGTCCTGGTCATGCTAGGGTTTGTGGAAATGATAGAGCTGATATCCTGGCCTCAGAGTCATCCATAGTGGGAACATTGAAAATAGATAAGAGGTCTGTTTGTATAAGACTATGCACTCGATAACTGGCAATTCACAGATTGCAAAGATTTGAAACGAGGCTGGCCTAGCTGAGAGGGGTGTCTGAGAAGATGGAACAGGAGTGAGTTCAACCAGAACATTATTGGAATCATCAATATATTTACATTCTTCATTATTTACTGAGAGGACCTAACCACCGGAGGGCAGTGATATCGATATATTGATTCTGAACAGAACAGAATCAAGAAAGAAATATTGCTTAAGAAGAATACTTGATGGATATTCAACACCATATGACCTCACTTTTGCAGGTTGAGACAAAAACATGACAAACAAACAGTTCCAAAAAAATGCTGATTGGTAACATCATATGAACATTTTTAGTGCAGCCAAGTATGAAGATCAGCTTTAAATGAACACTGACTGGATACCTGATATTACATGACTTTATGTTTGTAGGTGGAGCCAAGAATACATGATTGCTCATACTTTATACCCAGACAAAAAATCATTCTCCTTCTTGTGATGTTTACACCATCAGACAATTTCCCATCATGAGCTATTCTTTAGTTTTGCACAGTTTTGAGTTTAGTATTGAATTGGTGGGCAGTGTAATACATGTTCAGCAGTTTGTTAATTTAGTCCACATGTACAAATAATCAATAATTTTTAAATTTAAAATTTCAAACAAGGAAACTGAACAATTTTTGCTCATTTGTTATCATGCAACAGCTAGAGTAGTGGAGAGAAAAAGGACAATGCCAGTTGGATAAAACATGATATGACTTTATGTTTCTGGGTGAAGCCAAGAGTAAAGAGCAGCTTTAAAACAACAAATTGTTGGCTACCTAATATGAAAGATTCTAATGTAGGGGGATGTAGCCAAGAATGAAGAACATTTTGGAAAGAGTGCTTGTTGGCTACTTAATATGAAAGATTCTAATGTAGGGGGATGTAGCCAAGAATGAAGAACATTTTGGAAAGAGTGCTTGTTGGCTACTTAATATGAAAGATTCTAATGTAGGGGGATGTAGCCAAGAATGAAGAACATTTTGGAAAGAGTGCTTGTTGGCTACTTAATATGAAAGATTCTAATGTAGGGGGATGTAGCCAAGAATGAAGAACATTTTGGAAAGAGTGCTTGTTGGCTACTTAACATTGCATGATCTTATATTTGTGGGTGGAGTCAAGGATAAATGATGACCCATATTTTATACCAAGAAGTGTGGTAGACATATGTCATATAATATGTTTGTGGGTAAATCCAAGGCTGAATAACAACTCTAAATAAATGCCTACTATAATGTGATCATATTATTATGAGTAGAGCCAGTGTTAGACAGTTCATACTTACATTATCTCCCTTGGATCCAGCTATTCCAGATTCTCCAGGATTACCTGAAGGACCTTGGGCACCTGGGAATCCAGGCTGTCCGTTAGAACCTAAGGCACCCTGTTTAACAAATAAATGTTAAGAAATCATTAGATCAATCAATCAAGCCTTCATGTCGTGAGCTGTCTGTATCAATTCTCTCCGTGTCTTCTTTATCTGTCTCAAGTTTTCTCTCTTTGTATGTATTTGTTACGCTCTATTTTCTCATTCTTAGGGATTCTATAACAGATACTGCCTTTTATATAAGATGGTGACCTTAATATATATCCCTATCAAATGTGAACGTCTTTGTCTCACCTCCCATTCTAAAGTTTTTTGGTTCTTTCCAACAGTTCCACACTAGTGACCTTATCATACCATTTCAGTTCTTCTATTGACAGTGAGAAATCATTTAAGAAAATCTTAATCTTTTATGTGTCTTGTTTGTGTTGTTCTCCATGTTTCAGAACCAAATAGTAGGACTGAATTCACATAAGAGTTGAAGAACGTTTATTTTTGTGACTGCCTTTTATCAATTGTGAAAGATATCAGCAGAATGCTTAACATTAGTATTTACTTTTTAAGGCTAACTGACATTTGTTAACATAGTCTTCATTAAATCTTTACAGCCGTTCATTTTTTGTAGATAGAAAAATATTATAGCAACCTGTACTTTGACAGATTGTTCCTCGTATGCCTCAGCATTTTGTGAAAGTTTTATTCTTTAATGAGAGTTATTTTTTTTACAAATTACATAATTATATGTGGGTAATTGATTACATCTTGAATTCAGGATTCATTTTGGTAAGGGAGGATGTGATGATACACAATGCAGTGAGCTAAAAGGAGAGCCCATTATGCTAGTGAACCACACTGCTAGTGGCCTCATACGTGATACCCTCAATGTGGTATTGGGTCTGTACTCACCTCACGTGTAGAGACTTTCCAGAAACAGACAGAAAATACAGTAAACAAAGGAATGAAGAGATAAAAACAGCAATTAAAAAACATCCACAGAAATTGCAACAATAGGAAGAGGAAAAACAATAATAATTAGAAAAGACTCAACATAAAGTGAAATAAGACATGTGACATTTAAAAGATCTGAAAAAATATGACATCAGTTAAGGATAATGAAGAAATACAACAGTAGCAAAATAATCACCACAAAAATAGAAAACAAGCAACAAGAATAACAAAAGCAGTCGAGAATAAAAATACAATTACAAAACTGTTATTTTTCCTTTTCTTCTTCATGTTAAAATTTCAACATGAATATATCTGAACAGAGATATTGGTAAGCTGCGGGAGCATGGTTTGCTCGATTCCATGGAGCTGAGCACCATAGTCTATTCTTCTTAGATAGTTGGTCAGAGGCTGGCAGAGCAGTCAATGACGTCCATCATGCCTGGTGGTGTCTTTAAGGGCAACAACAAAGTCCCTCCACTTTGCCCAGTATGCAGTCATCTTTAATATGGCTCCTGATTTTCATTTAGTCTTCCACGTGTCTTCAACAAGTTGTCTTAGGTAGACTTCTTTTTGGTACTCCCTCTGGGGTCGATACCATGGCTGGCCTGGTGATTGTGTCAGGTTCTCTTCTTAGGACATGGTTGAACCAATTCCATCATCAACCAGTTATAATGGTGTGCATTCCTTCTCGATTGCTCCTGGTAAGCACTTCTTGGTTGGTGATGGTTTCAGTCAGAATATTATATGAATGTCTTAGACAGGCTGTACGGAAAGATTACAATTTTGACGTTTAATTTCTGTTGCTCTCCAACACAGAAGCACAGAATGTAAGCAACGATTGCACATATTCTTAGTTTGCTGTTTGTGGTGTACTAAGACCTCAAACATTGTTTAAGCTATCAACTTCAATTCTGTTTTTGATGATTTTACTTGTTCAACTGTATGGTGCAACTGTGCTCCCGAGATATTAAAATGCATCCGTATTGGCTAGTTTTTTATTTTCTATTTTAGTTGGTGTGGTTTTTAATATATTTAGTGTCATGATGTCTGTCATCTTGATATTAATGTTCAGTCCCTTTTGTTGGATATGTGCACTTAGTATTTCTGTTTTCCCTTGAATGTGTTGATGTGAGTGGAGCACATCACTTACTTGTTATTTATAACATTCTCACCGAGAAAAAATTAAACTGCACTGCCATTCTTCTTCTTCTTCGTTCGTTCTCAATCTCCCACGACCAAGCCCTGAAAGGGCTTAAGTAGCAGAATGTAGTCTAGAGAACAGAATGCGCTGTGTCGTAGTTTACAGCTTGGCTGCGATATTTGCACCTTTCGGTCCAACACATTCGACTTCAGCAAGCATTTTTTGAGTACCGGGTTAGCATTCCCTCTTCGATCCCTTCTCCTTAGCCAGTCTGCCCTGCTGCAGCCTGTTATCCAGGATCACCACGTGGAGGTGTAGAAGGGTCTTGGCAGCTATGGTTCGCTGGCCCTGACGCTAGCAGTCAGCTATGGGTCGCTGACCACTGCAGCATCTTGATCCCGCACTGCCATTCAATGTGTTTGATTTCAACCCATGTTTCTGTTGGGTTTTCATTTCTTAGCAATTGACAGTCCCTATCCTTCCTACACAGCAGCAGAATTATGTCTCTTCTGATCCTCAAACCTTCGCTTGTCCAATTAGGGTTTGTAGTTATGCTACCGTTTGTATCGAGGACATAGGGACTCACAAGATTCTTTTGTCTGCCTTAGCAGCATCTGCTTGTGGTTGAGGACCCGTGGTTTATACATTCTACTCACCCTGTTTCCCTTAGATCCAGAGTTGCCATCCTGACCTCTCTCACCCGAAAGACCAGATGGTCCAGGAGCTCCTGGAAGCCCATCTGAACCAGAAGGTCCAGGGGGTCCAGATTCTCCAGCTGATCCATATTGTCCCGCGTCACCCTAGAGAAGAAATATGGTCATAGCTGAGTTAATAATCAACAGATGTCTTCATCATTTACTCAATATCAAATGGTTAGAGATAGTAGCAAACACAAATCTGTGGCAAAGAACACAACAGCAATCAAAGCAACGGCAGGTTGGAGAGAGAAAGTGGATATGGATTGAAAAAAAGAAAAAGATATATTACCAGACATACGCTATATTGGAACCAACATGGAAAAAGTTGAGTGGAAAGGTCAAGAAACACATGGCAAAGAACAATGAAGCATGAGCCAGTACAGGAGTCTTGTGGGTGGAACTCAAGAGGGTGACTGAGAATTGGAAAAGATGAAGACAATTCAATGTGGCCACATGTTTCAATGGGTACCAGATGAATGAATGATGATGATGAAGAGGTAATAATAGCAGAAAAGACCTTCGTTCACAATCATATGCAGAAAAGACCTTCGCTCATAATCTTAAGCAGAAAAGACCTTTGCTCACAATCTAATGCAATCTCAGCTATTATGTTGGTACACATCTTCATTTGTCTCTGTTTTACTTGCTCTTTTTATATTTTTTCAATCAATCAATCAAAATCATTTTAGCTCTATTTAGAGCATTTATCTTCAACAAATACATTCTAAGTATTCAAGTGTTGACCTACCTATTTCTATTTAAGTTTTTGTAGTTTAAAGTTTCTACAACCCTTCCTAGTCACCTCTTACGACATGCCTGGCAAGTTATACTATTAATTTTCTTTCCTACCCCTTCAGGTTTTATCACCTTTGACTTACAGGCCTCATCTACTCAAAGCATTCTGGTTTTAGGGTACTTGAAGCCTATAACTCACTCCTTCTCCTATTAGTAGGAAGTCTGACCAAAAGAAGGCCAGAAGTTAGGCTTTTGTTATCAGAGGCTATGTGTTGTGCATGTCTTGAGAGCATTTAGTTAGAACTGAGGACATTGGAGATTCATTGCAGTCAACCTTCAATATGGAGATGGCACTTGAACTGAATTGAACAGCCTTTTTATATTGAGGTCAATTTTGGTATTGATCTCATCGCCCAAGATACCATCTCATGCCCATGCCCTGACCTGGAATCATGGTGTATTAAAGCAATCTGATGGGGATGAACACTGTAATCTCTATAGTGGTGAACCTGCTGAGAACTCTTGCATTGCACGACAGTGAGAACCAAGAACCAAGATTCATCTTCTTGAGTATATCCCAGGATATAAGTAATAGTTGTCCATCACAAGTGATGAAGACCACTCTCATTGTTCAGCCGTGTGGATAGTCATATCTCTTGCTGTGTCCGCTGAAATGGGTGACTTGCGCGGTGATTTGGATTAAAGTGAGGAAGAAACTGCGCATTTTGTCAACCTCACTCACAGAGCCTAAGCTACCTTCTGCCAGTGGCAAGACATTCATCGAGACGACTGGAGATAGTATAGGATGCAGATTTTGCCTCAGGGTTACCACCGAAGCCTTTCCGTAAACATGTAACCCGCAGGGTAGAAAGGTGGGATGGCATCTAACGCAGTTTGTCATGCCTTTTCGATAACCACAAGAGGTCGTATTGACAACACTCAGCGCGTGAGTGAGTCTGGCATCTCTCCCCAGCTGTATTCAGCTCATCATAGTAGCATCTAAAATTTACACACACCAAATTCGTGAAGGTGAACCGGCAGAACTAACCCGTGAAATACGACACAGGTATAAGCGTAGTTCCATTCAGCCAGCGTCCAGACCAGGATAAACGGATGGAAGAAATCACAAAAAAAGAACGAAATAACAAGTCCAGACGGAAAACAACACCAAGTTTCCGTGAACACAAGTGTAAGTCGTCGACTAGTGTGAATTCCAGGCAAATCCGTGGTCTGGCGGGATCCATAATGATCCAAAACAGTAGAGAAATGTAGACTCGCAGCCAGTTATGGCGCCATCTTTGCCAGATATAAGTAGAGCCAATACAAACCCACTACCAGAGAACATCCATCAAGAGTAGAGAATTTATAATCAGTACCTTTGAAAACAATAAGCTGTAAAAATTAACTCTTCCACGAGCTTATAACTTAACTTAACTTAACGTCTTTATACTGGTTTAGAAGACCCTGCAGAGTCTGTATACAACCAGTTACATTTACATCACCTTGCTCTAAAAGCTATGCGCATCCAGTTTATTCTTAAATGCATTAACTGTCCCTGCCTCCACTACCTCCCCTGGCAATGCATTCCAAGCAGACACCACTCTCTGACTAAAAAAATATTTCCTAATATCGAACCTGGACCTCTCTTTAGTCAGCTTGTAGCTATGCCCTCGTGTTATTGTAGGTGGCTGTATTTTAAAAAACTTGTTATAGTCTAATTTATCGATTCCTCTGATCATCTTATAAACCTGTATTAAGTCACCACGAATTCTTCTCTCTTCGAGACACTGTAGGCCGGTTTTTCTGAGTCGTTCCTCATAACTGTAATTCTGGAATCCCACTATCATCTTTGTCGCTCTTTTTTGTATTCTTTCTAGCATGTTTATGTCCCCTCTATGATAAGGACTCCACACCTGTACACAGTACTCCAATCTCTAATCTTGTACAATCTCAACAATCACCTGAGTGGTATCCAGGATGAAAAAAATAGAGCTGTTCTTATCTTCCGAGCATTTATTAATAGGTGACTAAAGAGGGCTGAGCTTGAGGTTAGCAACCTTTTCATGTAAAAACAAAACATCGCCATTACAATCAGCCACTGCAAAAGCTCAGATACAGGCTCCCTGTAAAGGAACAAGCTGTAATTAAAACCTATACTTCCCATTGGAGGGAATAGGTGAATGATTGCAAATACTTGGAAACAGGCTTCCTTTAAAAGGGGCCAGGTGAAGTGTTGGCCTATGCTACACATTGGAGTAAAAATGATGAATCAATGAATCTCAAATAGTCATGACTATAATAATCTTACCTTTTGACCTTGAGCTCCAACATATCCTGAACTACCAGGTGGTCCAACTCCACCTGGTGGGCCTGCACTGCCAGGAGCACCATCCTCTCCTCTGCTACCCTAACCATTATAGACAAAAATATTGTGTTTTCAAATTGCACTGTCAAAAACATATTCAAATTGTATTTGCAAGCATAAAATATGGTACAATAAAAATAATAAAATATTTTATTATTTATTAAAATAATAATAATAAAATAATATAATAAAAGATTAAATGTTTTTTTTAATACATAAAATCAGAAAAACAACAAAAAAGAAATAAAGTTGTTCTAAGTTCAGCTCTTTTACGGGTTTTTTCTTCTTCTTCTGTGTTTGTCCTAAAAATGCTGCAATATCAGCCCCTTTCAGCCTGACACATCCTTTTTCAGCACTGCATTTCTGGGACCAGGTCCACCTGCCCTATTTCATTCCTACTTTCTTAGCCAGGTTGCAGTCAGTGACGTTATATTCAATATGTGCTACATGTGCGCCAAACAGACAAGTTGAACTCCAAACATGTATGTTTAATCGCATGTTTTAAAAATGATTTTTATTAATTAAAAGATAAATTATTTAGCAAATTTTCTTCAAATGTTATTGCTGCGACAGACACTTAATAGCCACTGCCTGCTATGTTGGTAAGTGATCAACAGTAACAGGCTTTTACTTGCTTGCTTCTAGAAATGCAGCACATAACCCTATGCTAGGGTTAGGGTGAGAGATAGTTGGTGCGAAGGACATACCAGCTTGGCGTTTAACTAACCATTGACATGTGGGCGCCAAAAGTCCACCACTCAACTAGATGAACTCAACTACGAGGCATGTTCAAATGAAACCGAACCAAACTAAAACAAGTGAACATACATACAATGCGCATGATAACGTCACTTCTGATGTAAACAGCACATACCAACTCTCAAACTTGCAGAATTTCATTATCCTCCAACTCATAGTTTCCTCAGCATACCGTTGAAAACATGCGCTTCACCTGGTCTCAGAAGATCTTTTGTTAACTCATGTCATTCTTTAAACATCGTTGTCCAGTTCTTCACCGTTGTCTTCTACACACTTTTGTCACATACACTGCCTGCATTCTGTGAACAATGTCAACTGGTCGACATCCTTCAGCTGTTAGAAACCGAATCACCGCTTGCTGATCAACTCTAGATGGATTCCGTATCATACCTGCCATGTTTTCAACGGTCTGCTAAGGAAACTATGAGTCGGAGGACAATGAAATTTTGCAAACTTTATAGCTGGAATGTGCTGTTTACACCAGAAGTGACGTCATCATGCGCATCATACGTATGTTCACTTGTTGCAGTTCGATTTGGTTTTATTTGAACATACCTCGTTGATTAAACATGAGAGTTTTGCATTTTAAATAAATTTTAGATAGACTACATTCTGTTACTTTCAGGGTTTGGTAGAGGAAGTTTAAGAACGATGAAGAAGAAAAAAGTTTTATAGTTACAGGAGAGTACATACTAGTTTATTTATTATTGTGGAGAGCATCTATTAGTGTATATAGTTTTGTGACATGTATTTTATACTTTATTAACTCTTCTTCCTTCTATTTGTTGGAATTTTGGGAGAACTCAGTTGTGTTCTAGAAGATCTTCTGACAAATAGATTCTCAATGAATATGTGCTGTGTGAAAGTCATTCTAGAAACATTGATTTATTAAAGTATTACATTCTAAGAATGTAGGACATCTTGTATCAGTGACTAGAATATACCACTGGCTGCAGTCGGTTTCCAGATCCATACGGTCCTGGTCAGTTATGGGTCACTGACCCTGATGCAACCAGGCTACTGTCAGCTCATTTACTGCTGTAATTGTCTCAGGTTGTGTTTTTCACTACTGATGAATATTTTGTTTGACTGCCTAAAAGTCCCAATATAACTACAAGGACTGTGGCTATGAACACAAATGTAGAGACAGTCCCAGAGGAGATGTTCACTGCCATTGGGGATGAAGTGTTAGAGGCTTATTGTAATATGTGGGGGGAGGGAGGAAGGAAGGGAGGGGGGGGGGGCAGTTCCATTCCTCTCTGTCTTACCTTGCCTTTCTCAACACAGGTACAAATTTACAGCTGAATAGATTAAATTCCCAGACAGGGCCCCTTACTGGAAAGAAAGGAAAGGTCCACTGTACTACCATGCTCAATGTAGAAGGTGACTAAAGAAGGTTGTGCATGAGGCTAGCAACCTGATCATGTAAAATAATTAACTGCTGAAATCATCAATGTAAGAAGGCACAAAGTGCTTTGGTGCAGGCTTCCTGTAATGGATCATCTATAATGGTGGTGGTCTATTACTTTGTAGGGAGCAGAACTGAAAACAACAAAACATATACCATTCCAATAGTGCTGTGATACAGGCTTCCTGTAATGAGGACAGGTATAGCTACAATCCTATGCTTTGTATGGAGCAAATAGAAGACAATACAAGAAGAATAAAAAGAAGAGTTTTAAAAAATTAAAAAGTGCAGGCTATCCTACAGCAGACATTGCCATCGCTGCTTTTTATTCCTTAACTGTAATTCAGGATACCATTTACATCTGGGTAGACTGGAGTGTATCTAGACCATGTGTTGAACTCGGAACAATTGAGGTGAGAATCTAGCACTGAAACCACTATGTTTCTCAGATATTCAGATGACATAAATACATTTAAAATAGCTTACTTACCAGTGGACCAGCTGAGCCATCACGACCTCGTTCACCTGATGAACCCCTGGATCCCACCTGTCCTGGGGCACCTGCAGGACCTGCAGAACCTGCTGTTCCCTGTGTGTGATAATTTGTTATTAATGTATTCAGTAGAATAAGTAAAAGTAGATTTATATAGCTTTTTTGCTTGGTGGGTGAATGAGAAGGTGAATGAGGAGGTGGATGAGAAGGTGAATGAGAAGGTGGATGAGTGATCAAATAAGTGATTGGAGATTTATATAGGCTGTTTGGTGGACATATTGATGGAAGGGTCAATGGATGGATGAATGAATGAGTGGGTGAGTGTGTGAATGGGTGGGATAGTGTGTGAATGGGTGGGTAGGTGGATTAGTGGGTTGGTGGATTAGTGGGTATGTGAGTGGGTTGATGGATTAGCAACTGGATATATGGGTGGATTGGTGTTATGTCGGTGGATGGGTGGGAAAGTGAATTGGTGCATAGGTTGATGGGTGGTATGATGGATTAGTGTGTAGGTGGATGAGTGGGTTTAGATGGGTGGATATATGTCAGCAGAGTGGGTAAGAGGATTGGTTGGTAGGTGGATAGATGGTTTAGGGTCAGGTTGGTAGGATGGATGAATTTCTGGTTCTGCAGTAAATGGATAGATAGATGGATGGCCAGTGGATGGATGGGTGGATTGATTGATAGGTGAATGAGTAGATGGATGTGTATGTGGAAGGGTGAGTAGTTGAAAAGATGGGTACGTGGATGAGTCAGTAGATGAGTGGCTTGGAGATGAATGGAGGGAGGAGTGGGTGAATTTATGAATGAATGGGGTGTTTTGAATGAATGGATATGCAGATGGATAGTTTAATGATTGGATGGATAGGTGGATGGCTAGATGTATGTATTACATGTGTGGATGAGTTGATAGATGTATACATGTGTGGATGGATGGGTGAAAGGATGGATGTGTGTGTTGATGAATGTATAGATGGATGGATGCATATGTGGCTAGGTAGGTTCATGGGTGGATAAATAAGTAGCTAGATAACGTAAATGAAAGGTGGATAGAGTGTTATATGGGTGAAAAGTTGTTGAAATGAATGAATTTATAAATAGATATATGGATGAATGAAGAAAGGAATGAGTGAATGAATGAATTGATAACAGTTTAATATATTGATAGGTATGCAAATGAATGGATGAGTGAGAGTATGATTGAGTGACTGGGTGAGGAATAAATTAATAAGTTTAAAATTAATGAGAACATTTGGTGGATAACCTGAAAATGGTTTGGTGAGTAGCTATTTAGAGATTAATATGTGGTACATATAATAGAAATATGATACTGACTGGATATACAGGTTCACAGATTTATTAATAGCATATGTCAATGAGTTTCAGATAGGTTTTCTGCAGGATAGAAAAATGGATAATGCATTTAAGAGCAAAATATAAATGATTAACCTTTTCTCCTTGACGTCCACGCCCACCTTCTTTGCCCTCACGTCCGGGAAATCCCTGTAGAGACATATTGTTTTTCAAATTATTCCTGGAACATTTTTAACAATGTGTTTTGGGTACTTTGTATTTTGTTAATAAATTGTTCCATCTACATGTATATATAAAAAAGTTTTTTAATAAGAATTACAGACAATTTCAGGTTTACAAACAAATCAGGGTTACATAGTCCTTCTTACGACCACATGGTCTTACTTAGGACTAATTAGTCCTCTTCAGGGTGCAAAGTATTTTCAAGACTACAAATAGTTCTTTCCAGTGCTTAAAAGAGACCTATTTAGGCTAGTCCTTCTCATGGCTACATACTATTCTTTTCAGTGCTACAAAAGGTCCTTTGGGCTTTATAGTCTTTTCAAAGCTACCAATAGTTCCTTTCATAGTTATATACAGTCTGTTCAAGGCTACACACTGTCACATTCAGAGATATATATAGTCATTCAAAGCTACAGTATTTCTTTCGGGGATATATGCAGTCTTTTCAGTGCTATAACTATCTCTTTTAAAGCTATATAGTCTTTTCGGGGTTACAAACATTCCTTACCAGTGCAACAAAGAGTCCTTTTCAGAGCTACATAACGTCTTATCAGTGCTACAAAATGTCCCTTTCAAAACGATATAGTTTTAAAAAAGATACAAACTGTCCCTTTCAGGTATATAGTCTTTTCAGGATTACAAACAGTCCTTCTCAGTGCAACAAACAGTCCTTTTCAAAAGCTATATAGTCCTTTCAAGGCTAATAACCAACCTTTTAAAGATATATACAGTATTTTATTCAGCATTTTCAAGTCACTTAACTCATTCACTTTGGAATATCTGGGGAACTCTAGGACATTTATTCTTGCTATGTAAAACTGTCACTATGAAAAACAGGTACATTTATAAATTTGGAAAACTTGGTTTTGAAAAAGTTGTGTATTTTTACATTGACAATGGTTCAAGTCAATCTATCGGAATTGATGACATTGTAAAAAAGTTTATGAAGTGAATCCGTTACGAGTTACAGACAGTTTTTTTTTAAAGGTTGCAATGCTTCTTAGAACTGCATGCTGTAAATTATATAGGTATGATAATAATGTTCTCATATTTCTATCACAAAAGTATAAATAATTATTTATTATGAGGCATGCATTAGCTGAAGGCCACATCAAATGCTGCTGCAGACCAGGTGTGGCCCTAGATCATATGTGTTATAAAAACAGAAAAAAAGCAAATGACTTACCCTGTGGCCCTTAATTCCTGAGGCACCAGGGAAGCCTGGACTTCCACTGTTACCCTGGAAAAAGAGAGAAATACGGAAATATAATCTCATACACATATGTAAGGAAAAGTGATAATTTGTGCAGGATTTTAAAACATTGTATGGTTTTATAAATAATGTTTTGCCTGCAAATAATTTTTACAAATTTTATTTTTTGAAGACAGAGTGTGCTTTGTACTGTGCTTTGCACTGTGCTTTGCACTGTGCTTTGCAAAACTGTTGTACGCTTAGCCAATTGGTGACTGAAACCTGTCCAACAGATGAATCTCTATTCAAAGCTGTTTGGAAGCCTTAAAGAACTCTTTACTACAGCAACCTTTATCCAGAGAACTGGACTTCATTTGTAGAAGTAGCAAGAAAAAGCATGGCCAAAGAGAAGAAGAAGAAGACTGTATTTCATGCTTAATGGTTCAGCGACTACAGCACACAATTTTGATTGCGGGTTTACTTACTATAGGTGTACAACCTTGCTGTTTTGAGAATCTTCTTCTTCTTCTTCGTACGCAGTCAGACAGTAACCATTATTTTTTCGAAAAAAGCGGCGGTCATCCTGAGGCTGTCGCCACTGTCATAGAGCTTGTCTTGCAGTTCCACTGGTGATGGCCACATCTGCTCTCTCTGATCCTCGTATGTCGGGCAGTTCTGCAGCAGATGTTCAGCGGTCATTTTACCAGTACCGCACGGGCATTCGTCGGTACACCCTATCTTCAATTTGTTGTTTTGAGAATCTGAACCCAACAAGTTTGGATTGAGAACCGAAT
The DNA here is from genome assembly GCA_036924085.1 of Ariolimax columbianus. Taxonomy (NCBI): domain Eukaryota; kingdom Metazoa; phylum Mollusca; class Gastropoda; order Stylommatophora; family Arionidae; genus Ariolimax; species Ariolimax columbianus. The sequence continues at coordinate 9,226,276 of JAVGWX010000014.1, forward strand.
CACTAAACACTTTTTCTTATGACATATCCTTAGTGTACAAGTGGACCTAATCTTATCACTGCATACAAATAACTCTTTTCTTAACTAGTAGCGCAACAACTGACTGTTTTAACATATATAACTTTCCTGTCACTGCATTTTATTGTAGAATATGTCCACACTGCATTTGACAGCATAATAAACTTTTAGGAAAGCCTGATTCAAGTCATTTGTTGTAGCATAGGTCCAACACTGCATTTGGTTTAGCCTAAGAAACTTTTAGGAAAGCCTGATTCAAGTTATTTGTTGTAGCATAGGTCCAACACTGCATTTGGTTTAGCCTAAGAAACTTTCAGGAAAGCCTGATTCAAGTCATTTGTTATAGCATAGGTCCAACACTGTATTTGGTTTAGCCTAACCAACTTTTAGGAAAGCCTGATTCAAGTTATTTGTTGTAGCATAGGTCCAACACTGCATTTGGTTTAGCCTAAGAAACTTTCAGGAAAGCCTGATTCAAGTCATTTGTTTCTATGAATCTTTCTTAGACAGGTTGTTCTGCAAGATGTGATCTTATGTAACTTGTAACTGTAAAGTCCAATCCTAGCACCGCAGACTCTGCCACATTAGATAGACACATGTGAGGAGTTAACCGTTGTGTCATTGTGCATTCTGTTCTATCGAGCAACTCATTTTCTCAGAGCCTCAGCAATGATATTCCGTTTGGTGATCCTTATATAATGTTAACGCATTAGGTGGAAAGGTTCTGCACAAACGTCTCCAAGGAGATAACATACATCTATGTTGAAGCTCTGTTAAGGAGGCTTTGTTTCTTCTGTCTCCTTGACAAAGGTTTCAGAGTTAGGTACTTTGTCCTACCATTTAACTCTGAACTGCCTGCAGGAACAGCTCCTGATGAAACAATTTAGCCTGCTATACATCGTCAACGTATAAATAAGTATGGCTCAGATAGCATGACAGAATAGAAACAAACAAAAAATAAGCCTATGTTTCCACCACTAAGTCTTCATCAGGGACAATACATAACACAGATGAAAACATGAAAATATATAACAATATAATAGCTTCACTTTATATTTACCATCTCTTTAAGTGCTCGGATCTCAAGTCATAGTCATAAGTTATCAGCAATCCGTTTCTCGACAAGGCAGTTAATTTTGTGTGGGTCCCAACCCTGTTTCTTGTCGTGTAATTTTGTCACCAGTGATCAGTGGATGATTGGATTGTTCATGCCCACTGAAGTCACCCCCTCGCAGTCATACTGGTGCTGTAGGGGTTTGAGCTATTGGTTCTGAGGTTGATATTGGCCATCTCTTTCCTGATCAACAAGCCAGGCTTCAGCAGGGTTGTTGGTTTTAATACTTCCGTACTTTCGTAGTTGACTGCTTACATTCTGGGTCACTGGGTCAGGGAAACAAAGCTGTCTAAGACCCTATTTCACCTCCGAGTGGTGGCTCTGGAAACATGCTGCATCCATGTAGTCTGACTGAGATAATAAAAACTAATGGGAAGGCAAAGCCCCGGTCCTAAAAATATATAGTTCTGGAACGTGATGTGTGAGACCAGAGGCACATATATTGCAGCATTGTTGTAAACTACAACACAACAAAACAAAAAGGTTTTTCAGAACAAATAACAAAAAAGAAGTACAGAACTAAACAACAATTAACAAACATGCACAGATACAATTACACAGCATTGGGCTAAAGGGTGAGAGCCTGAATACTGATGGAACAACAACAACATAATATAATATAAAGAAAGTCACTTACAACTGGTCCAGCGGGTCCAGCTTGCCCAGCCTCACCAGATACTCCCTCATCTCCCTGTAAGATAAAGGCAATGGGTAACAGAACCAAAATGAAGATGATATAGATGATTATAAAGATGACAATGTAAGCAGTACTTGCAGTCTTCATCTTCTTCTTCACTTACTTTCAAATAATCTCATATATTTCCCTCCTATGAACTTGGTGGTCTGTCTCAGATCTCTCTTAACTCAACTTAAACTTAAAACTTAACTTATCTTAACATCTTTATACTGGTTTAAAAGACTCTGCAGAGTCTGTATACAACCAGTTTCATTTACATTTCCTTGCTCTAAAAGCTATGTGCATCCAATCTATTCGTAACTCATTCACTTCCACGAGCCGATACATCGGCTTACGTTTTTTTTCTAGAAAACCCAGAAGCCAATGTATCAGCTTTTGCTACTGTGTTCACAAAATCACATATTTTCCCATTCCTAGTTCTCCTAAATGTTTTATTTTGGTTATTGGCGGAAGACCAGATTTTGCACTTTTTCATTCCAGAAGAGTTAGTTTGAGTTTCATTGAAAAAATGTTTAGTTTCGTAACTTGAAAAATATAATTTTATTCGGGGAGCAGCTTTGAAGCTATTCTATGCACCTTCAGCCACACCAAATAAAGTTTTTTCAGTACAAGCTCGGGAATAGATAGATTATATTATTGCTAATGGTAGTGATGATGAAGATATAGATCGTTATGATAGCGCTGTTTCAATTTATTTATCTAGTCTTAGTTCTGTCGAGCGATGAAAGTAAAACTAAATCTACTGACGAAGGGGCGATGCCCTCTTTTGTCTCAAGCAATGGTAATAACAGTTCACAAATTCAGTTAAGGTTCAAGATCCTGCCCAATTAATCTAGTGTGTATAATATAAATGTGTGTACATAATTTGAATCCATTCTTTCCGTGTGCGCGTAAATTGTAAACACTCACACTGATGTTGATCGGAGCTTTTCTTTTTTAGCACGTTTTCAACTTCACATGCCTTCAGTAAAATGTAAATACTGTGAAAACAACTGCACCAAATTAGGTGCAACTTTCAGAACATCGTCCTTTGGGGATTACCATCAATAGAAATTCATTACGTTATTTGAATATTGGTTTAGAGCTGAATAATGTATTGATGAGGGGAACATTTTTGTTCATAATTTTTTTAAAATAACAAACAATTTTGCGACTTTAATCCATCAAACACAAATTTACACCTCCATTTGTAAAATATGTGTATTCAATTCTATTCTAGCCTGAATTGTGAACAGTTTGGTATATAATATGTGTTATTTCCGTGAACATTTATTGAAGACAAATAGATCGCAACTAAGTGAGGCTGTATTTCAGTTTTACATAAGAAAATAATTGTGTCCAGAGGTCCAAAATATTTGGGAGTGAATGAGTTAAATGCATCAATTGTCCTTGACAACACTACTTTCTGTGGTCGTGCATTGCAAACATTCACCATTCTCTGACTAAAAAAATATTTCTGAATCTCTAATCTTGACCTTTTTTTAAATAATTTATAGCTATGCCCTCTTGGTCTTGTAGGTGGTTGCATTTTGAAAAAACTTGTTATAGTCTAATTTATGTCTTATCACTATAAAGCTTAACCTTCAACAGTGTTGGAGAGGGTTATGTTGTCATTCCACCCTCTCATGGAGTAAATAGGCTTAGAGAACATGTTCTACTTTTGTCAGTTACATGTCCATGTATCCAATGTTTTATTTGTTGAACAGATGGTGTCAGAGTCTGTAGTGTTTGGTTCAGTCTGAATATCGTCACTTCATCTGTTCCTCATAAGCTGAATTATGGATCCTGTTATATTTACCTCTCAGACTGTTTTTCTATCATTGTTTTCACTTCTCAATATGTTGCAGTTTTTTCAGATTAGGGGTTTTCTTCCCCCTTGTTTGGCTTGTCTATCTGCCTCCTCATTTCTACATATCTTGCAGTGAACACTTTCAGTGTTTTTGACTTTACAGGATGATATATAAATAATTATTGTGGCAATTATTATTATGATGATAATCATTACTATTATTATATTTATTATTATTATGTTTATTGTTGTGATTATAATTATAATAATTATTATTGCAGTGATTATTATTATGCTTATGATTATTATTATCGTGACTATTATTATGATGCTGATTATTATGAAGTAATCGGTTTTGCACGTTGAGATAAGGCCTTCTCAGCGAGCAGCTTGGGACTTAAATGGGTTTGGAAACGGTATTTTAAAAATATTCTAATAGTTCAGCATATGAGTAGCAGAGTGGTTAGAAGGTATGCTCTTTTGTAAAAGATTCTGGGTTCAATCCTGATCTTCACACGCTCTTGCCTAACCATCTGTAAATGAGTACCTAACATACTGCTAAGGGAAGGAAAATCAGCAAGCAATGAAAATGGTCACCATATCTCAGAAAAAACGGAGACAGTACAATATAGTTCCTAGAACTTTATCCCCGCTGCAGTGTGTGCTATAGCAGAGAGGTAAGGCACTTGCCTCTCAAAAAATGAACGAAAGAATGAAATAGCGAGTGATAAATCCTACAAGTGTCAAATCATTCCTGGTTTAAATGGAGATGAGATTGTGTGCCTAGACTTCTCCAAGACACAAGATAAACTTATAGGTCTCATGTGCATGCTGTGCATGCAAACGAACCCTTGGTAGTTGAAAATCTAAAAGAGCAGACTGTTAGCCAATGTATTGGTAAAATAATTCTAAAAATAATTAAATTCCTATACAAGCTGTGTGAATTATATCTGAGAAACAAATAAATCTGCAACTTGTACTGTCTCCAGTTGTCTCGACTAACATGTCTTATCACTGTACCAAGTTCGCTCAGCACAAGAGAGTGCGGTTAATAATAGGCACAAATCTTCCTCACTTAAATCAAATTAAAGGGTAAGTTACATTATCGCTTGCAATGGGCTACTGATTTTTAAATAAATTGACTGTGACATTGTGCTATGAAAATACCTGAACCTTTTAATAGTTAAGCCTCTCTTTTATTATAATCATTTCTTTAGGTTAGGCTGATTAGTCTATTATTGTCTGAAATTTCTGTGTATTTAAAACACCTTGTATACTACACAAAAAAGCGCTGCAAAAACGATAGACCAAACAGAAGCCAAAATGAATTTAGGTTCAGGTGCCATCTCCACATTGAAGTTGACTGCAATGAATCTCCAACGTCCTGTCTCTTGTCATGATAGTGCAATCTGCTAAGCTTTGTTCTGCCCATCTCTCAATGATATCCTCTCTTGAACGTTTGGTCTTCGTCTTTTCTTCCAGTTTTGTTTTTGATGCGACCAAAATATCTTAACTCTCTAACTCTGGTTTTGTTCATCCATTCTCATTGAGCCCTTAATTTCTCATTAACTTTCTGATTTTTTTTTCCATGAGATACATTATTTTCTTTTATACATTCATATTTCAAAGTCATCAATTCTCTACGCCAACTGTTTGTTCGTTATTCACGTTTCTATGTCATTCAGCAAAAACGAATATACATAACACCCAGTAACTCTCATTTACTTGTTTAGATGCCAATATATGGCTCATGATGGTGAAAATAAATTTGGCAATCTCTATTCGCATTGTGATTTCTATTTCACTTCTTCCATCTTTGGTTATTATATTTCCAAGATAGAAAAAGCTCTTTACCTGTTCGAGTGTTTGACCGCCTGTTGTTTTCTAAAGAGTAGGTTTCAAGTCTACTTTGGTAATTATCATAGTTTTCTTTTTGTTTTCAATGTTTATGTCCAACCCATATAATTGACTTTTGTTCTTTACTTGAACAACCAATCCCTGTAGTTGTTGTTTGCTTTTGGATAGCAGAATTGTGTCATCCAAAATGAGTAGACCTTCAATAGAGACTAGAGAAACAACAATAGTACATTACATACCTTTCCTGTTTTGTACACTACACAGTTTGATAATAATGTGCATGCTGTCTGACCAAAAGCTTTTAGTAGCACGCATGTGTCTAGATTACTATGTTCTTTCATAAAAATATGTAACATATAACTCACTTATAGAAACAGCTTTCAGCTTTTCAGTTTTTACAGAATTTTATTTCACATGAATTTTTAAATCAATCATTTCTTCCCCCCAGAATGATTCACATAACAACAGTTATTATGATGACTTTCATTAAATATTATGGTATTGATTTTCTATGATAACTTGGGACATTATCATGGTCCTTACCTCTGAGCCAGCAGGACCTGGAGGGCCTGGAAATCCACGAGATCCAGGGGTGCCCTAAAGAAGAAAATCAACATGAACATTTGAATGTTACTGAACGATCTACAAGTAATTTTTATTCTTCTCTATTCATTTTTTTTAATCAGAAAGATTCATTACATTTTCTGGTCAAACACTATCACGAACTGAAAACTGCTTGTTCAGAGCAATTTAGAAGACATGCACACCATCATAACCTGTTGATGCTGGAATTTGATCAGTCATATTCTAAAAATATACCCAGACACAATCACTAGATATGCCATGGTAAAGCCTCAAGAGGACAAGCAAAAAAGAGGTTGACCTAAGACAACCTGGCAAAGAACCATAGAAGTTTAAATAGAAATCATGAATCATAGCAAGGGTGGCTGCAGGTCAGGTGAAGCAGAGAAAGTTGATTGATGCCCTTAAGGACACCATTTGGTGTGATGGTCTCTGATTGCTTGTCAGTCGCTAACAAAGGATCTATTAAGAAGAATGATATTACAGATATTCATATTTTAAGTCAAAGTAATCCATAATTTATATAAATATATAATGTGTGATGAACGCACATGCGTGTGTGTGATTTTTTGCTTGTGTGTGCAAGCATGCATGAATGGCTTTATTCAAGGAAAAGTCAAAGTGTAACTTTAATATTGCTTCATGATTCTGTCTTCAAGCTGAGAGAATAGGGATCAAAGAGGGAAGGCTAATCATATCCCAAAAATGTTCAGTTCTTAAACTAGTTGTGTCACGTCAAAAGCCTCAGATATCGCAGCCTCTCTGTTAAAAATGACACAACGTAACAAAATGCCCCCAGGATTAATGACCCTGAAGAACTGTTTGAAAGATCCAGACAGACAGAAGTGGAACAAGAGGTAAGAAGAAGATGATATTAGATAGTACACACATTAAAGAAGTCAACTGTTGACATTACAAGACAATCTTTGTTCTTGGAATCCCCAGGACAAGAGAAGTAGAGAGATATTCTGCCGAAGACGGATGTGTCGGACCGAAAGGTGCAAATTACACAATGCATTCCGTTCTACGGACTAGATCCTGCTACTTGCAAAGCCAGAGAGAAGGAAAACTAACGACTGGTCAGGCAAAATATACTGATCAGGCATGTTAGTCAGGTTCAGGCAAAACATACTGGACAAGACCCTCACCTTGGCTTCCTCGTAGCCCTCCCTGGAAATTGGCTGTTTTCATGGCAGCCTGACTAACAAGGTGAGGGATCGACGTGATCCCCGTAGCAGTGAGCGACACGCAAATGAAGCCAAGCATTGCACAACCGCCTAGAGATCCACCTTCATCAGCAAGCTTTGGATGTAAGCAAAGATACTGCAACCCACCACTTGACATCTTTTTCAGGGCGTACAAAAGAGTAACCTACTCATTGTGGGCATTCGCAAACAACAACTTGGAAAAACCTGTTCAGATATTAGTAGCGGGAGATTGCGAAAGAATGAAGAAGAGAGATATTAAAACACACACGTAAAAGAGAGCTCAAGATATATATAAAGGAAACAGAAATATGGAGAGAGCTGAAGCAAAGGCCTCAGGACAGAAGGATTTGGTGTGAATTTATTGAATATCTGTGCTCCAGAGAGAGCTAAAAGGCTTTGATGATCCGCTGCAGCCATAATTTCTAATGGGACCCTGAAGGGCTCAGTCAAAAACATTAAAAATGAACAATGAACTGTTAGAAATATACTTAGCCATACATGCGTCACCAAATAATATGGACCTAACACCATATTTCCTATGCGCCGCATGACGTGATGGTATCTTTACTTGACTTTACTATACATATAAGTCTATGTATTTCAGTTATAATTCACATCAATACTTCTTGATCTACAGCAAGAACAATAAAAAGCAACTGTTGCTGACATAACTTACTGCAGGTCCAGGTTCACCAGGCTCTCCTCTGGCTCCTTGGTAACCAGCTTGCCCCTGAAATATATGACAGTTTGTTAGTTTACTGACAAACTAAGGTTTGGGTTCTATATAATATATATTTCTGCCCCTAATCTGGAAATTCTAATGTTTGACATACTTGTCAAACTCTGATTGGTTGTAATTGTTGAAGTCTTTTAGTCATTTATGCCAGTATACTGTAGGTATTCTAATCTTTTTTGTCATTATTGCTGTATTAAGTTGTACAATTATCTTGTCATATGTTTTTGTTATATTCGCACTTATAATCTTTCTGTATGGTTGTTTATATAATAAATGTATAATTGTGCACATAAATTTCTTTCAGTTTATTTTCCATGATGTGGACAACTGCCTTCATCCTACAGAATTTTTTTACTATACTGTAATTATATAATCCTGATGTTTATTCAGGCGCAGCATAGGCCCTATGCCAGGTAGCCAAATACAGTCAAAATTTATTTCTGTTTGTTGTCGGACCAAGGTCTTGTCGCAGTTCATCCATCCATCTCATTTGTAGATGTCCTGGTCAATGATTAAAGGTTAAGGGCCCCCATGACGTAACTGCATATTTAAGTGAGAGAAAGTGTGAGATTGAGTGTAAGAAAGATAGCAGAACAGAGTTAGAGAGATTAAGAGAGTGTGTGTGTGAGACAGAAAGAGAGATATAGAGGGAGATAGAGAGAGAGAGAGAGGGGGAGAGAGAGAGAGAAAGCGCTAGCAAGCGTTTTCTGCTGTCTGTCGATTAACTCTCTTAGAATCTATCTTCATTTTTTAAAAATTATTTCATTGCTGGTGTTGCAAATTCTTTAACATATAACCACTTCTGCTAAATATATTGTCAGCTCTTATCAAAAAAATTCTTGGCATTTCATATTTGGATTGCGTTACAAATGAGAGTGTTCTTGACATTGTTAGGAAGGAGTTAGATCAATATAAAAACCTGTTGACTCTAGTAAAAACATGAAAATTGATATAGTATGAACATATATCACGATCGGTGGGGCTGATCAAGACCTTCCTGCAAGGCACTGTGCCTGGGAAGCGTGGGAAAGGGAGATAAAAAAAGAGATGGGAGGACAATATAAAAGAGGGGACGGGAAGGTCTATAGCTGAAACTAATTCCCTGTTAAAAACATCCATACATATGGCGGAAACTGATTTGACAAACTGCAATAACGGTGCCTCAACGACCTTAAAGGTTACGGAACTGATGATGATGATCAAAAAACACCCATGTATTACCAGGGTCTGAAAGGGAAACATATAATAGTAAAACTGTCACCTGCCTGGCATGTTATAAGAGGTGACTACCTCATTCTGTATAAACTAAAAGTAGCAAGAAAAGGAAAAGAATATATTTTTAGGGACCACTCGTGTGGATTGGTGAAGAAGAAACAGTACAACTACACTCTACTATCAATCAATCAAAACCTTACAGCTACATGTGGAGCACAGGTTTTCAACAAATACACACAAATTTCTTTGTTTTCTCTAATATTGAACTATCACATCAAAATATTGTTTCTTCAGTTTATTTATTATCTTTAATATTTAGCTTTAATATATATCACATATTTCTTACATCTTATGATTTTTATTTCCTCATATTTTGCTTTCAAATCTAAGTTTTATTTCATCAGGGTTTTTGAAAATTACATTTGATATTTTTAACTTTCATATCAAAATTGTATTTCTACAATTATTTTTCTTTAATAATCTACTTTCACAACAAAATCATATTACTTCAGTGTTTCTTTCTTTAATATTTTAAGGTAACAGCAAAGTCTCCTTTTTTTCTCTATATTTAATTTGCTTTCTCAAAAATGTTGTGCTGTTACAGTAAAATCTTTTTTCTTCTTCTCATGAATTGATTTGTTTAATATTTTATGTAACAGCAAACATTGTTTTTCAAATTTGTTTCTGTTATCTTTAATACTGATGTTTCTGGTCAAATTTGTTGTTGTTGTTGCAGTTTCTTTGTTTTCTTTTATATTTTACTGCTACAGAAAAATCTCATTTTTTGCTCATGAATTCTTTGTCTTCTTTAACATTTTAAGGTGCAGTCAAAGACATAGTAGTGAATGAGCTGACAGTAGGCAGCGAATCATATCTGTCTGCATGCATCAGGGCAGCAAAACTGAGCTGTCTAAGACTGTTCTGTGTCCAAGTACCGACTCTGGAATCAGCTTGCATTCATGCAGCCTGGTTAAGAGGATAAGGATTAAAAAATGGAAGGCAAATTTTGTTCCAAAGACGCTGTACTAAATCTGGTCTGTCAATCAGAAAGGTACAGATACTGCAGCCTAGCTGCATACTACGACACGGCATCAGAACGGCCTTTACAGGACGAGCTCAAAAAGGAGGAACAAAATGTTAATGTCACAACAAAATCTGTATTCGTTTCTTCATATTTTTTTTCCTGAACAATTTTTTAGACCAGAAAAGCGAGACTATTCTTTTAATAAGTGAGTAAAGTAGGTAAAATACCAGTGCTAGATCTCATAAGAGACAACAAACCAAATGGTTTGACCACGTGATATGCCAAATACCAAATAGTATCCCTCAGAAAGCTTTGCTATACAGACACAATGGATACAAAGACAAGGGTCGCCCACGCAAAAGATGGATAGTAGAAATAACAGAAGAAGTGAAACTCCAGTGTATGAAGTATATGCTAGAGTTCCGGTCAAGAAACCTCTTCATAACCTTATGCTGAAAGGCATAAACAGGACAAACAAGCAAAAAGAAGATTATTTTAAGATAAATTCATTTTTATATACTGTCCCATCAACAATTATTTTTGTCATCAAATGTTTTCTTTGAATATTGTATAGCCACAGCAATATTTTTTTTTCATTGTTCAAGAATAATTTTTTTTTCATTGCTCAAGAATAATTTTTTTTTAACAAGACTTTTACTGTTCTTAGTTCTAAGTCGACCTGTACTTCTACAGTGGCAGGTGCCCCTGTGCAGGTCCCAGCTCTGGTATGTAGCCAGGAGAAGAATTTCCTGCTTAGCGGGCTAGGCTCGAGCAGCTTATTACTCTGATGCGCTGGGACAAGTTCCGTGGAGGGTGCTTAACCGATGCCATCTTAATAGACTCTGACACTAGAGCAAAGTAGACCTGCAACCTGTTAGGAGCAATCTATGCTGCTCTAAACAAACCACTAACCATGGCAGGTGTTATGCCATGTCACACAGTTAGTTGCCTCTTACGACATGCTCTCTGAGGAGCAGTGGTGCTATTCTTGTCATACACAAAAACCCCGGCGGACCACTCGGGACTCTTACTTTTCTTGTAAGATATCATGATTTTGTTGTTTTTACTGACATGGTCACATTTTTTTTTCCTCAGAAATTCTTAGGATTCTTGTATATTTTACAGGCACAGGAAAATCTCATTTTGATTTAAAAAATTGTACACATCTCTTGGATTTGTTACATGCACAGCAAACATTAGGGACTCAGTGGTCTCGAGGTAAGGCAAGTGTTGGACGTTGCGGGTTCGAATCAGGTTGGAAACCAGGATTTTTTCATGTGGATCTTCTGGTAAAAATTCCCCTGATCTCTGGGTAGTGAGATTGGACTCCCGTGGATCTCTGGGTAGTGAGATCGGACTCCCGTGTTCAGTGTCGAGCATGTTAAAAATCTATTTGTAGTTATAAAACAAAAAGAGTAGGCTTAACAGCCCCCGCCCTGACAAAACTAAAAAATTCTAGTTAAAAATCTACCCAAATTATTTGCACCTTCTCCCAGGCCTAGTAAGCTGCAGGAAGTTCTAAAATACCTACTACTTATAGTCGAAGTCTTCGGCTACCTGGCAACAAACATTAAACATGCCTGTTTGAATACTAGGATTCCAAGTACAGCAAACATTTGTATACGCTTAAATGTTAGACACCACCTACTTTCGCAATGCGAAGGTGACACAAAATGAGAAACGAATGCTTCATGAAGGTGACATAAAATTACACATATATGTTCCATGAAGGTGACACAAAATGACACATGTATGATTCATGAAGGTGACACAAAATGACACACATATGTTCCATGAAGGTGACACAAAATGACACATGTATGCTTCATGAACTTAACTTAACTTAACATCTTTATACTGGTTTAGAAGACCCTGCAGAGTCTGTATACAACCAGTTACATTTACATCACCTTGCTCTAAAATCTATGCGCATCCAGTTTATTCTTAAACGCATTAACTGTCCCTGCCTCCACCACCTCCCCTGGCAATGCATTCCAAGCAGACACCACTCTCTGACTAAAAAAATATTTCCTAATATCTAACCTGAACCTCTCTTTAATCAGCTTGTAGCTATGCCCTCGTGTTATTGTAGGTGGCTGTATTTAAAAAAACTTGTTATAGTCTAATTTATCGATTCCTCTGATCATCTTATAAACCTGTATTAAGTCACCACGAATTCTTCTCTCTTCGAGACACTGTAGGCCTGTTTTTCTGAGTCGTTCCTCATAACTGTAATTCTGGAATCCAACTATCATCTTTGTCGCTCTTTTTTGTATTCTTTCTAGCATGTTTATGTCCCCTCTATGACAAGGACTCCACACCTGTACACAGTACTCCAATCTAGGTCTAACTAAAGCTTTATACAGTTTGACGATCACTTCCTTGCTCCTATGTTTAATCTTTCTTTTTATAATACCTAACATTGCATTTGCCTTTTTCACTGCTACCTTAACTTGCTCACTCACCTTTCCTGTATGATCTATTATAACCCCTAGGTCCCTTTCCTTATCTATCTTTCTAATATTGTTTTCTCCCATTCTGTATTTATGTTCCATATTGGATCTACCCATGTGGATGACTGTACATTTATCTACATTAAACTCCATTTGCCAGCTTACAGACCATTCTCGAATTTTATCTAAATCCGACATCAATATATCCACTTCCGCTTTAGATGAGACACTACTGCATAGTTTTGTGTCATCAGCAAATTTTGCAATCATGGATCTCATATCAATGTCCAAATCATTTATATATATCAAGAACATAATTGGTCCCAAAACCGAGCCCTGTGGCACACCACTTTTCACTTCACTCCACTCAGAGTACTCCTTATTTATGCCCACCCTCTGCCTTCTTCCTGTTAACCAATTTTCAATCCATTTGGCAACTTCGCCACCTATTCCATGTGATTTTAACTTTCGAAATAATCTTTGATGAGGTACTCTATCAAAGGCCTTTGCAAAGTCTAGATAAATAACATCCACTGGCTCCCCTTTATCTATGATTTTAGTAACCTCCTCCATGAATTCTAATAGATTTGTTAAGCATGATCTCCCTCTAGTAAACCCATGCTGACTATTTCTAATTAGATTAAATTTTTATAAATGCATTACAATGTTTTCTTTGATTATTGACTCTAACAATTTACAGACTATGCTCGTTAAACTCACCGGTCTATAATTTGCCGGATCTGATTTTTTGCCTTTTTTGAATAAGGGGATCACTCCTGCATCTTTCCAATCCCGTGGAACAATCCCTTTTGTAAGTGATTGAGAACATAATATAGCCAATGGTTTTGCTAGTTGGTTTCTAATTTCATACAGCAATTTTGGGTGAATACCATCTTGACCTGGACATTTATTCACTTTCAACCCCTCCAATTTTTTAAAAACCATTTCCTCTGTAATACAGATTGATCTTAATCCCGCTGTATCCATGTCTCTTTGAAAAATATCTATAGGCTCTGGGATCTCGGAGCAGTCCTCCTTTGTGAAGACTGTGCCAAAGTACTGATTAAGCAGATTAGCAGCCTCCCTATTCTCACTTATTATTTTCCCTGTACTGTCTATGAGAGGGCCTACTTTGTCTTTCGTTCTTTGTTTATTTCTAACATAAGAAAAGAAGCTTTTACTGTCAGTCTTGATCCTCTGAGCAAGTTTTTTTTCAAAGTCTATTTTTGCTGTTTTATTCGCTTTCTGAGATATGTTCTGCTTGTCCAAATATTTTACATATGTTTCTTTTGATTTACCTGCCTCTATATATTTTTGCCATGCTTTATTTTTTGCTCTTCTACATTTCACTACAAATCTAGTTATCCACTTTTTACGCTTGGGGTTTACCTCCCTACATGGAACACATTCCTCTTTTAGCGTTTCTAGAACTGTTTTAAAACTTTCCCACTCCTGTTCAACATCTGTTCCTACAATAATATCTTTCCAGATTATGTGGTTCGCTGCCTCTTTCATCCTCTTAACATCTGTCTTAGAGTAGTCGTATGTTCGCGTGTTTATGTTTACTTCTTTCCCTGCAATAAGATCCCAACGGATGATTTGATGGTCACTTGAGCCAAACAGTTCCCCAACGGTAACGTTTTCAATCATATTTTCCTCTGTGGTAAAAACTAGGTCGAGTATGTTTTTGCCTCTGGTGGCTGCTTCTACATGTTGAATTAAAAAATTGTCAGTTATGCACGTAACAAAAGGTTTTGACTCTACAAGTGCTGATGAAGGTGACACAAAATGGCACATGTGTGCTACATGAAGGTGACACATAATGACACATATGCTTCATGAAGGTTACACAAAATGACACACGTATGCTTCATGAAGGTGACACGACACAAAATGACACACGTATGCTTCAACTTACTGGTGGACCTGGTGGTCCTGAGGAACCTCGAGGCCCAGGCGGTCCCTGGTGAAGAGAAGAACAATTATAGGTTAAGATAAGTCTTCACTGCTAAGTAACAGTGACCCTTACAAGTATCAATTGTAATGTCTAGATGTTCGGTGATGAGAAAATTAGATCATGGATGATATTTGATGATAATTTTATATCAAGGTCAGATTTTGGTAATGGAAATTGTATGTAAAGGTCGATCTTTGATTATGAATATGTTATGCAATGTCGATCTTTGCTGATGAGAATATTATGTCAAGGTCGATCTTTGATGAGAATCGTATGTCAAGATCGATCTTTAATGATGAATATGATGGATCATAGTCAAGTTTTGAAGATGAGAATCTTATGTCAAGGTCGATCTTTGATGAGAATCCTGGACGACCCGTCGTGACTTGTGTGTTTCCTCGTCCTGACAACCACAGTAACAGAACCACTGACATCTGTCATAGGAACGAGCACAGCTGCAGTCGGAGCACAGCTGTAGTCGCCGACTTCCTGATGTTGAGACGAGACAAGAGGTTCAGTAGACATCTGTCTTACATTGAGACGAAACAAGAGGTAGAAATCCACTTTGTGTAATCGGAGAATTGGAACATATGGCCATCAGACGAGCGAGAGATGAGAACTCAGAACTTGTAGATAGACAGCATTATATCAACGCACAGAGATAGACGGTGAATAGAACAATTGCTAGATTCCGACCACGTGATTATAACCCTGGGTAAAGTTTAGTGCTAGAGTAAGTTCTGTGCTAATTGCACAAACCTCTAGAAAGTGATTATAGTCAGTTAGAGAAGTGATGATAACAAACTTCTTGAGAGACAATAAAATTAGTTAACAATTGATGAACAATATAATACGATCTATGAGCCTAGTGTATTGATATGATGTGTATGATGTTTGTGAAATAAACATTTTTTGTTTTACTTTTGTTAAAAGAATTGTTAGTGGTTTAATTAAAGTGTGAGTTAAGGAGTGATAGTGGTAAGGAAGAAAGATAGTAAATAAAGTGATACAATAACGTTAGACCTGCTACATATTAGACCGTGACCTAGGAAAGAAATAACGTTAACCCTGTTCTATGGATCTTATTTTAAGGGCAATGAGAATCTTATGTCAAGGTCAATCTTTGATGATGAGGATCTTATGACCAGGTCAAACCATGATTTAGAAAATGTAAGATCAAGATCAAACTATGATGATGAACATGTTAGGTCCAAGGTCAAATGTTGGTGATGAACATGTTAGATCAAGGTCAAACTTTAATCATGAACATGTTTGGTCAAAGTCGACATCTGGTGCCAAATGTGATGGAGGAAATAAAAGTGTTAGTAACTCATTTATCTATGGATTGAAAGAAAAACAAAAAAGACAAGATCAAGAAAAAGGCGACAAGGAAGATGAAGAAGATTGGGAATAAAAAGAAGAAGAAAAGGAAGAAAAGTAAACAGAAGTGGAAAATGAAGAATAAGACGAAGATATGGTCTCTCAAACTGCAGTCGTGGAAGAAAGCGAATCAGGTCATGTCACTCACCGGGCCAAAGCTACTCTGGCCACCACCACCAGGATAGGCAGGTCCAGCTTTGTCTGCAGAATTTATCGCTTGTTGACTCTGAGGGGCACTCTAGAATGACAGAATTCAAAGTTAAACGTGAAACATCTGGAAATGTGAGTGTAAGTTAAATACAGTCAGATCAGACCTGATGAGGTCAGTTGCCATCTACAAACCGAAGATCATATGCAATCTTTTGATAGCATCAACCCTCTCTGACTAAATAAAAAGTCATAATATCTCATCTGGACCTTTCCTTAATTACTGTAGTTGTGCTCTCTTGTTATTGTAGCTGGCTGAATGTATGGCATTGCTTTCTTCTGCCACCTGTACACTTTACTTTTTCTTCTGCCACCTGTACACTTTACTTTTTCTTCTGCCACATGTACACTTTACTTTTTCTTCTGCCACATGTACACTTTACTTTTTCTTCTGCCACGTGTACACTTTACTTTTTCTTCTGCTACATGTACACTTTACTTTTTCTTCTGCCACATGTACACTTTACTTTTTCTTCTGCCACATGTACACTACTTTTTCTTCTGCCACATGTACACTTTACTATTTCTTCTGCCACATGTACACTACTTTTTCTTCTGCCACTTGTACACTTTACATTTTCTTCTGCCACGTGTACACTTTACTTTTTCTTTTGCCACATGTACACTTTACATTTTCTTCTGCCACGTGTACACTTTACTTTTTCTTCTGCCACGTGTACACTTTACTTTTTCTTCTGCCACATGTACACTTTACATTTTATTCTGCCACATGTACACTTTACTTTTTCTTCTGCCACCTGTACACTTTACTTTTTCTTCTGCCACATGTACACTTTACTTTTTCTTCTGCCACATGCACACTTTACTTTTTCTTTTTGCCACATGTACACTACTTTTTCTTCTGCGACGTGTACACTTTACTTTTTCTTCTGCGACATGTACACTTTACTTTTTCTTCTGTCGTTTGTTGGACTCTTGCTCTAGTTCTGCTATTGCGCTATCTTCTCCGATTACAGATCACAGATACTTAGTAATAGTAATAATAACTGTCAATCACAAGCAAAGATGGTGACAACATCAGACTTGAGCTGCAAGATGTATTCTCATATGACTGCAAAGACCAATCCCGACATGACAGGCCCTGTGGCAATTGAGATACATATGTGTGGAGTCGACTTTGGAGACATAGTGCGTACTTTTCTATTGGGTGGCTCACTTTCTCTGAGCCTCCAGGATGTAATTGTGCTCTGCAATCTAAGCACGCCAGGTAAAATGGTTTCGTGCAAGCATCTCCCAGGAGGTGATATCAATGTTGAAGCTTGATCACAGATACTTGAACAACTGTACAGACTCCAATAAATGGCCATTTCAAGTTTCTGATCTTAAGTAAATAATTTGCTACTCTTCATTTCCCCAGCACAGCATATATGGGCCTATTAGCGAAACACCTTATAACCAAGTACACATGTACTTACTGTGTCTACTGCAGATTCTCCTCTTTCTCTGCTGACCTCATTAAGAGCAACTGGAGAGAAAAAAGAAAAAAACATATTGTCAATGAGTTTAGTATTATATTGTCCTTCTTGTGTGTTTTTCTATTTATACAGCCATCACTACAGCTCCTCCCTTACAGGAAGCCGTTTGAAAGCATTTACCTTACCTATTGCAGTGGTGGTATCTGTGAAAATTCTTCATTTCATGTTTAATGAGGTTGCTAGCCCTATACACAACACTCTTTACACATTGATAACCACATGTAGGGATCCGCGTAGCGCAGTGGTTAGCGCTGGCTTTGCATTTGAGTGGTATTGGGTTTATTCCCCAGTTGAGGCGGTAGTGTTCTTTCAGACCACAATGGCTCCCGGGTCAACCCAGCCTTAAATGGGTACCGGTTCAGTCCAGGAAGTAAAAGCGGCGAGGGAGAGGAGATGGCTACCGCCCTCATATAGCCGAGCCTTTGAAATGTGAGATCGCTAACACCCCACACCCCTACACCAGTAATGTTATGGGTTTCAACAACAACATTTATTTTTTTTTAAACCACATGCGTACTGGACTGAGCGAACTTTGTGGATAAAACTATTAGTTGATTCAATTGATAGGAAGACAACTCCAAGCAGCGTGGTGTGGGGAACACAGAAGAAGCTTAGAAACTAGAACGCCATGGTTGCTCACTGCATCGTGTGACTATCTCCAGCAATCTTGACTACATCTTTCTACTGCATATCAGGACAAAGTTAGCGACCAGAGAAAATCTTTCTCACTTAAATTCAAGTGTAACGCAAGTCCAGTGGCTGATGTAGATCTACTAGCCTGGCCATGCTGGTGTCCAGTGCATGGAAAGAGCCTACATTCTGGCCATGCTGGTGTCCAGTGCATGGAAGGAGCCTACATCCTTTAGATATGAATAGACGTGATACTTTGAAGTCTAAAACTGATCACCTAATGGATGAAGAATCAGGAATTGTGTGACGATAGAGCTTCTAAATCAAAAGATGGTTGGGTAGCATGGTGCGCATGAGAAGATGGAGTAGGAGTGTATACAATAAACGAGCTACAGGCGTCATCACTAACCACATCCTTCCCAATTTACTTGATATTTATGCACCTATGAGTATGTCCGGAGTGCAGTCAAATCGATTCTTAGGAAAAGAAAATAACATTGCAAATTATTGCCTCAGGGTGGAAGTGGGAAGAGAGCTCTGGTGGCCACTATAGAAGAGAGGTAAGGTACTGGCCTTACAAGAAATAAACGAAAGAAAGAAATGAACCCTGAATGTTCTAATCCCGCAAGTTTCAAGCGACTGCTGGTCTCAAGAAAGGAGAGATCGTGTTTCTAGTCCTATCAGAGATGTACCACAAATTCAGAGGTCCTATGTACATGCTATGCACGTTAAATCGAGAGAAGTCGGCTGTTAGGACAAAACTATTTGGAAAAATGTATTAAATTCTTGTCGAAATCGTGTGGTCGGAAAAAGACAGAAGAAAGAATCATCTGCGTCCTATGCTATCTTACATAACACGTCCTTAACTTAACTTGTTTATACTGGTTTAGAAGACTCCAGTCTGTAAATAACCAGTTTCTTTTACATTTCCTTTCTCTAAAAGCTATGTGCATGCAATCTATTCTTAAACGCATAAATTGTCAATGCCCCTACGACTTCCTGTGTTCCAAGCATTCACCACTCTCTGACTGAAAGAATATTTCCTGGTATCTAATCTGGACCTGTCTTTAGTTAATTTGTAGCTATGCCCTCTTGTTCTTACAGCTTTGTGAGGTGGGGTGGCCAGTTCCCTTCCTCGCTGCCTTTTACCTTCCCCTGCCGCCAGCCAGGTACCCATTTACAGCTGCGTCTACTGGAGCTGTCGGTAGCGAGAGTTGAACTCTGTACCTTTGCCATGAAATGCGTGTGCTCTACCACTGAGCTAATCAGCTGCTCAACAGTACAGTAGTTAGTTAGTTAGTTATACTTATACAATTCTAAACTGTTTCATGGATATGAATTAAATTCTACTTAGTTACCTTTTACTGTCGTTAGGACATTATTGGCTATTTAAGTTTTTAAAAGATAGAAAACAATATTTTACACGATTTTTCTAAACATTTACAAAGGTAGAATAGAGAACACGGGAGGGTGACCTTATGACACAATCTGCTTGGTTTGATGTAAAATGTGCAAGATAAAAACCGCTGAAATCCAATACTGGTTGGTGAGTTTGGCTGGGTTATAAGTTATTTAACAAGTGGAAGGGAGTTTTAGGATGAGAAAAAAAAATTACAGATGAATGGGGGGGGGGGGGGGGGGGGTTTGCAGACTTGTATAACTTGAAATTTCGTGTTAAATGTCAAACACACTTTATGCGGGACTGGAAGTGAGTGAATTTGGGGAGGAGAGCTGCAGGGAATGGATCCCTAAAAGTGTTTACATAACTACCTTGCATAGGGCACAAAATAGTTTGGCACTTGTACTGATCCTGCACTACACTAAATAAAACGTAAATAAAAAGACGAAACTGTAGAAAGTATAGATTTATTCACCTTGAGAGGCTACCTAGCAGACAGAGGCCACTGGGCTACACCCCATTAAAACCCATTCCTTAACCCAGCACTGACTTGTACTATCGAGCCTTCCAAAAATTCTCAACTAGGACCATACACCGCCCCTGATGTTTGCCTACGAGTTTTCAGTCATTCTTGCACGATCAGCATTCTGTGAGAAAGGTGTGTTACTCACACTAAAAACATGTTAGACCAGCTAAAGTCTGGTTGGCTTGTTTGCGCCAAATGAAAGTGTCCGTGTTTGCATGATTTCGCGCTCATGTTAGGTATTTTAATGTCTTTTCGCGATGCTCGTGAGTCATTTGGGTTATTCCAACGCGTTTTGACCATCTCGATCGTATAATTGACGTTCCGTGATTAGGCCTGATTAAGGGCTGATTTATTTATATATTACAATGATTATTATATATCAGAGTAATATTTTACAGATACATAACAAAACATATAAAAACTGAAGACTTTTGCAACGCATTGTAGACAGAGAACGACTAGGTCAAGTGAACAAAAATAAAACAAATAACAAGGAGAAAGAAGAAATTGTCATCTCTGGGTTACAGAATCAAATGTGTTGAATACGCGAGTTGCTTTTCGTTTGTTCGTAATGTTGAACGAAATGAACTTATTGTTATTAGGAAAGACTAAAAACTACTGGTCGTCAGTGTCTCGAACAGAGAAGAATTCGAGGTGACTTAATTCAAGTTAATTAATCAATCAATGGAAAGGGTACAACCGAATAGATGAACCGAGGAGCTACAGGTGTGACTGCCAGAGCTCTGTATGCAGACATATCCCAAACCAATGAATGAGAGCAGATTAGTGGCAGCCAATGGATGAGGGCAGATTAGTGACAGCCAATGGCTGAGGACAGATTAATAACAGCCAATGGCTGAGGACAGATTAATGACAGCCAATGGCTGAGGACATATTGATGACAGCCAATGGATGAAGGCAGATTGGTGACAGCCAATGGCTGAGGACAGATTGTTGACAGCCAATGGCTGAGGACAGATTGATGACAGCCAATGGATGAGGGCAGATGAGGATAAAAACAAAGATGAAGAAAAAGAAGATACAAAAGAAAAATAACAAGATGATAAAGATAAAGAAGATGAACAAGAAGTGTAAGAAAATAATGAAGAAAAGAATAGTTTTTAAAAAGTAAAATGTACGGAAGAAATAGAAGTAAGATTTGGGGAGGATGAAGAAGAAGAAGAAAATAACAAGTAGACGAAGATACACAAAGGAAAAGATAATGATAACTAAGAATAAAATCAAGAAGATGATGAAATCTAGAAAAACAGGAGATTAAAAAAAGGAAAAGACGAAAAGATTAAAACGAAGTAGTAAAAAT
This sequence comes from Ariolimax columbianus, assembly GCA_036924085.1. Taxonomy (NCBI): domain Eukaryota; kingdom Metazoa; phylum Mollusca; class Gastropoda; order Stylommatophora; family Arionidae; genus Ariolimax; species Ariolimax columbianus. The sequence goes on from JAVGWX010000014.1 coordinate 9,247,885, forward strand.
AAGGAAAATAGAAGAAGAAGAAGAAGAAGAATAAGAAGAAGAAGAAGAAGAAGAAGAAGAAGAAGAAGAAGAAGAAGAACAACAACAACAACAACAACAACACAACAAGAACACAATAGAGCATTTCATGTTAACAAGTTAGATCCTGCACACATTCCTTACTGCTGTGACTGCACCTTTCCGTATGAGACAGCACCATGTATTTGCTGGCTTGCCCAGGACTCTTCACAGACAGGGAAATGCTTCTGCATTGCTACCCAATAAAAACAAAGGCCCTAGGTGTTCCACTGATCAACTACGAAACACCTGCACATTCCTTTACTTAGCATTGATTGCGAAACGCGAACAGCTCTACAGACCTAGCTATTCAACAACAAAAACAACAATAACAGTAGCGACCCAGAACTGAAGCTGCCTTGTAATACTTTAAGCAAGCAAGTTTCTTTCATGTGTGTCAGCCAGTGTTTTTTCCTCACATCGTGTTTTACTGAAATCTGTCTGGTTCATTCCAACAGCTCAACATTAGAGATATTAACGAACTATTTCAATCTCTCCATTCTTCGCTAGCGCCCATTTATGAAAGTATGTACCCTTTTCTTTGTTTTTGTTGTTCTCCATGTTTTAGAGCCATACAATAGAACGCACTTTACATTGAAATTGAAGATTTGTATTTGTGTATTAGATTTAATTTCTTTTGATTTCCATGTCATTTAATGCAATGAAAACTGCTCTACCATTTTGTATTCCTGTTTTGATATCGTTTTCTGTACCTTCTACTTTATCTATATTGCTACCAAGATATATGAAATATTACACATCTTGTAGAAGTATGTCTTCCAACACAATTTGATTGTCATTAGTTGCTTTTATTCTTATAATCTTTGTTGTTGGTTTTTTTCTCTGTGCATTCTCAGTTTAATTTATGTGGCTTCAAATCGAGTGTGTCGAAAATATAGCTATTGATTCGGTGCTAACTCACAGGACTACTCTCTCCGTCTCTCACTTTTACTCGCTATCTATCTATATGTCTGTCTGCCTGTCTATCTATCTATCTTTCTATCTATCTATCTATCTATCTATCTATCTATCTATCTATCTATCTATCTATCTATCTATCTATCTATCTATCTATCTATCTATCTATCTATCTATCTATCTAATCTATCGATCAATATATCTACCTACCTACCTACCAACTTACATATCTGTCTATCTATCTTCTATCTATCTATCTATCTATCTATCTATCTATCTATCTATCTATCTATCTATCTATCTATCTATCTATCTATCTATCTATCTCACTATATCCGCAAATGTAGTGCTTTTTTTAAAAAAACGTTACCATTATTCAATTACGATCTTCTAGTAACACTTAATGACCTATCGATGAACTTTAAGGTTTTGCAGAACACCATATATAGAAGACCAGATATGTTGACATATCACTTAGAGGTGACGGTGGGAAACTCCCTGTAGCAAGACCCCATACAATGACAACGGTTAGCACTACCACCAAAGACAGAGTGCAGATCCTATACTGCTTGCCGGGTAGGCCAAATGTGGACAGGAAAAAGCCTGAAGGCTGGAAATCCCAGAGCCGCGCTTTCCCCAAGCCTGTAAGCCACAGGAAGAAAACTACATACAATCTTACTAGTCGTTAAATTAAAGTCAGTAAGACAAACCAGAAAAGAAACAGTATTGCACCTTTTAAGCGCTGACCAGATGAATTTACAGAATACTTGGATAGATTTAGGCTACCTTGCATCACGCACTGTTTTGCTTGATTGAATACCAGGATTTCAGTTTAAGTTGAGAAATCCCTACTACGGGTGAGTATCCCTACATCATCTCCAAGAGCAGCAGGACCCATGACAGTTGTCGGAAATTAGGCCCAGGGAGAGTGGATACAGCCCAAATTATCACCAAGGGCATTCCCAAAGAACGCATCCAGGACAAATTTTAAAAAGTGAAGATAAATGCGGTTCCATAAAAAGTAGTGCCATAGGTCAATCATGAATCTATTAATCGAAACCTGTTCAGTTCCCTATGGAGTATAGGTCTTCAACAAATCCACGTCAAGTCATCAAACATTGACCGGCTCATATTTGGTGTCGTTTTTTGCAGCTTACAGTTATTACAGGATGGAGTAGCCAGTCCCATGTTGAACCCTCCTTAGCCACCTCTTACGACATGCCTGGAATGTTACAGTGTTACTGTTCTTTGCTCTGCGTTTGGACCTCAATAACACTTTTGTACCTGACATAGGTAATGAAGTGTTCAACATTTGATTGTACTTCAATTCCGATTGTTGTTACTGTTGTTATTGTTGCTGTTGTTGTTGCTAGTGTTGTTGTTGTTGTTACTGTTGTTGTTGTTGCTGTTGTTGTAGATGTGATGTGGAATGGGTTGGAGGGAAAGAACCACTCCTCTTCCTTGCTGCCTTGCCATCCTTAGCAGTATGTCTGCACCAATTCACAGCTCAGTAGACTGGAGGGTGTCGAAGCAGAGGAATTAACCCATGTCCCATTGCTGCGAGTAGTAATCACTCTAACCATTCTGTTGCAATCAAAGGGTCTTGGAAGCTGTTCTACCTGTCCTTGACATTTGTCTCCACACCGATCCAAGAGTATAAGACCCCAATTACAGTTGACCTCCTTTCTTTAAGTTGTTGTTGTTGTTATTTCAAGCTGCTTGGGCTGAGTGCCAACTCTTGACATCAAATCTTAAGTAGAAGGTTACAGTTGCATTTTTTATTTACATCCTGAAGCGTTCTAAAAAAATGGGCTTGGGATCCTCATAGCTGTAGTGCAATTCGAGGCTACTCAGTAAGCTCATCACTATGAGAATTACAGTGTTGACCAGAATGCATGATGCAACCTCTTTCCTGTAGCACGAACGACAACGTGAAGTGGGGTCTTGGCTAAAAATATATATTAATATCTGTTTGGGGCGAATTACGGGACAAGTACCTATGTTTCAACTTACCCAGATTACTCTTCTCTCCATTAGAAAGTCTACACCTAAGACTTTCTTTGTTCTTCCAGTGGTGGTCTCTGTACTAGTTTCTTTTACACGATGAGATCGCTAACACCATTCACAACTCTCTTTGGTCGCCTTTTACGATGTGCATGGAGATGCAGTCTTCAAATGTTCAGGTTCCGTCTGTCTGCTTCACCAAGATGCAAGTGTGGACCGTGCGGACATGACTTTCCTCTGTATAGCCAGATGATGAAGACTCGCTGGCCAGATGATTCAACACTAACTCAAAGTTGTACGAAGTTAATGAGAAGCTCAAGTTATATCGTAAGAACTCGTTTGGCGGTGTAAAAATTAAAGACCTGTGTTCGAAGAAGAAATGTAGCGGCCCTATTCATTCATCTCCAGTACGTGACCTGAAGAACCACTCGGAGAGATCAAAGAGATATCCGAGTAGTAGTAACCCGACAGTCCTAATTAGGTCAACCTTTCTTTCCCTTGTTTTCCTGGAGAACCGAGTGAAATAATTGCCAGACATCGGAGGAAACCACTGCATTCACAGTATTGTATCTGCATTTATTTATTTAATAATTAAATATGCTATTTTCTTTCATTCATACATTGAACTTTTCGCTCCAATGTGAAGCATAGCCACCACTGCAGCTGACCGTTTCTTTCTAAACGAAGCATGTGTCGTCGAATTTTGTAATCATCTATCTTTACGCTGACATGTAAGCATAGCCATGATCAGACTTCCCAAAAGGCTGACTAGACTGCAGCCTAGATCCTCAAGATTGCAGTGGCCTCATTTTGGGGCCCCTATAATGACTTTAATTGGGCCAGGTGAAGGGTAAGTCCAGCACTGAGCCTAAATGATAGGTCACCATTGTCGCTGCCATCGTTTAAGGTCAGCCCGTTTTCAAACATTTCCAATCGTTCACATTTTCGCTTTAATGTGAAGCATAAATTTCAACTGCAGCAGGCCCCTTCACGGGAAGCCTGAATCTGAGCTTTTACAGCAGCTGATTATAAATGGTGGTGGTTTTTTAACATTATGATGTTGCCAGACAAAAGCACAGGCTTCTTTAGATGCTTCTTATGACGATTGGAAGGTGACAGTGGCCCTATTTTTGTGATCCGGTGTACCATTCATGTAATTTTGATTAAATTTATTTCGTTCTATATTTAGCTTGATTCACTTTACACTGCAAATGAAGCATAAGGACTCCACTACAACTAGTCCTTTATAGGAAGTATGCATCTGACCATTTGCAGTCGTGCTTTCATTGAAGTGGTTTTACATGATTAGGTTGCTAGCTCCATGCACAACACTCTTTAGTCGTCATTTATGTCATACTTGGGAAGTTACAGTGAAATACACAACGCATTCCGTTCTCCGGAATAAATCCTGCTACTTGCAAAGCCCTGTTCAGGACTTGGTAGCGGGAGATTGAGAACGAACGCAGAAGAAGAAGAAGGAGCATTTTAACCATCCAAATGTCGTAAGCGACTACTAAAGAGGGGTGTGTATGGTTATCATCCTCATTATTTAAAAAGAGGTGCTGCAAAAGCCGACACTGTAAATGCGTACCTTATTGCTGTCAACATGCTTCCCGTGAGGAGACTAAAAGCAGTGGTTGCCATGTACTTCATATTGAGCTAATGGTAGACATGACAACACCTCGAAAATAAACAAAAGCTACTTACCCTCAGCCTTGATCAGAATCAATATGGCAAGAACGAATATTAGAGTTTCCTTCCACATCTTGATAGCTTGACAATTTCAGTCCCAACTCTGAAAACTTCAGCTAGGGGCAGTCTTCTGTAGCATTCAAGATAAAATATGGAAGTGCACAGTCAAATTCTCTAAGATTTAAAGTGTTTTTACTATCTAGCGCAATGAACAAACAAAATTTGCATTAGCTAACTATGGTTAGCCTACTGGACTACGGACTGGCTACAATTTGTTTTAATTTTCATATAGAAATCAGTCCAATTCGTTTGGCAAAGCAACCAGACCCATGAAAGTCTGCTGCATAACGCCAGCGGTTTAGCGACTATCGTTTTGGTTTTATTTAGTGCTGAAGTTACGAGAGCCAATCGTGTGCTTGGTTACGAACGATTTTGGTTTTGTGGGCGGGACATCTTGAAGATTGACAGATTCAAGTAATATGTTGCCAAAACTGCAGAAATTGCAGAAATATCGCTGTCTTGGGCAAAATGTAATACTGTGGAATAATAACAAAAATAAAACTGGAGAGGCTCTCCCAAAAAATAGCAGAGAACTAGGCGGGAAGAAAATAAAAGTTCAGTTTTGCAAGTAAGGGAAAGAATCCGTGCGAATTGGAGGCCGTATTGTTTAAAAAGAAACAGATGCTTCACATAAAGTTATTTTTTGCTCCCTATTTTGTGAACATTTTTTTAAGCTGAAAGGTTGCAGCCATTATCACGAGAGAAAGATGCTAGCAATATGCTATGTCAGAGTTTCAATAAATTTCGCTAATTGCAAAAACAGTAAGTGAATGCCAGTGGTATGTAATTTTATGCCAAATTGCAGTTTGTTTGACAATATTCCGAAGAGAAAAGTTTCTAAATACCCACCCAAAAAATACAGTTATACATGATACCAGGACACCTTCAAATTTGGTTGAAGATTTCCTAGACAGCAAACAAATCCAATGACTATATATTACAGTACAGAAAACACCTCAACAAAACTCTCCAGGGGGAAGTCAACAAGGAGATTTTTTTAACACGTAGTTGGCTACGACAATAGCGGGGCTATTACCACGTCACTACACGTCTTTTTTACGTCACTACACGTCTTTTTCACGCACTGCACATCCTGTCCACGCCGCTCTTCTTCCTATTCACGTGACTACCTGCGTCTTGTTCACACAAATACACGTTCTGACCACGTCACTCCACGTCCTCTTTACGTGACTACCTGTGTCTTGCTTACACAAATGCACATTTTGACCACACCACTAAAACGATTTGTCTTCTCAACCACACACACAAATACATATACACACACAATCACAGATATACACATACACAAAGACGGTTGACAGTGACCGTGTGGGACTATCAAGAACGGTCTCACGGGACGTAAGATCAGAGTACATGCATCCCGAGTTACCTCCAGTCGTCTCGACCAATAGTCTTGCCACTGATCCAAGGTAACTCAGGATACGAGTGAGATTGATGACCAGCGCATATTTGTCCTCACTATAATCCAAATACAGCGCACATCACATTATTAAGACAACCCGTCTGATGGTGTGGACACCATCGCTAAGCGATGGGCAATAACTATATCAAGAATGATTAAGTAGGAACCAACTTGGGAAATGTGTGACGGTGTATCATCCATTGTAAATTGGAGTAGAATCAATGAACATATAGATGACATTATAATGGCCACCATCTCATATTTCATCGCATGGACAAATGTCACCTCATTTCATACAAATCTGTAATATCTGTTACCATTATTATACCATAAGTTATATTGACCCGTTCCTCAACAAAGCAGTTAATCTTGTGCGGGTCCCAACCCTGTCTCAATTCGTTTAGTCTTGTCACAAAGTGACCAGTGACTAGACGACTGGATTGTTTTTGTCCACTGGAGTCCCCCCTGCGGGATCACTCTGGCGCTGTAAGTGTCTGGGCTGTTGGTTCAGCCATGGCCTACTCGTAATCGGCTACTCCTTTTGAAAGTTTAAAAAGTTCAGTAATGAGAAAGCCGGAACGGTGTATTCTGCATGACATCTCTATGAAAACTGGCTGTCTATCCACATTTTTAGTTCAATTGTCAGCTTGACGGACATATTTGACGATGTCACAGTAATCGACAGCATTCTGGGACGCTGACCTCGACGCCGGTATGACCTCACGATGGGGAGCGTTGTGAAGGATGCATTTAGTGTTCAAATTACTAGTTTATCCTGGTCTGGACGCCGGCTGAATGGCACTACGCTTATATCTGTGACGTATTTCACGGGTTAGTTCTGCCGGTTCACCTTCGCGAATTTGGCGTGTGGGAATTTTAGATGCTACTATGATGAGTTCAATACAGCTTGGGAGAAATGCCAGACCCACTCACACGCTCAGTGTTGTCCATACGACCTCTTGTGGTTATCGAAAAGGCACGACAAACTGAGTTAGATGCCATCCCACCTTTCTACCCTGCGGGTTACATGTTTACGGAAAGGCTTCGGTGGTAACCCTGAGGCAAAAGATGCATCCTATGCTATCTCCAGTCGTCTCGATGAATGTCTTGCCACTGGCAAAAGGTAGCTTAGACTCTGTGAGTGAGGTTGACAAAAAGGCGCAGTTTCTTCCTCACTTTAATCCAAATAACCGCGCAAGTCACCCATTTCAGCGGACACAGCAAGAGATACGACTGTCCACACGGCTGAACAAAGAGAGTGGTCTTCATCACTTGTGATGGATAACTATTAGTAATGAGCGAGCTGGTGAACCCCGATGCAGGAATGAATCGAAGAGGGAAGGCTAGCCCAGTACTCAAACAAATGTTTGCTGTCGAATACGGCTGTGTCGAACCGAAAGGTGCAAACATCGCAGTCAAGCTGTAAACTAGCGATACAGCACATTCCATTCTCCGGACTACATTCTGTCCCTTGCAAAGTCTTGTTCATGGCTTGGTAGTGGAAGATTAAGAACGGGCGCAGAAGAAGAAGAAGAAGAGAAGAAGAAGAAGAAGAAGAAGAAGAAGAAGAAGAAGAAGAAGAAGAAGAAGAAGAAGAAGAAGAAGAAGAAGAAGAAGAAGTGTCGCATTGTGAATGCTGCGTCATACTGCGAAGTTACTTTGAAGCGTTGGGGTGCAGTTGGAAGAAAACGTCCACACTTACTGATTAAAAGAGTACTGGACTATCATAACAATGCCAGACCACATCTGGTATTAGAAAAAAAAATAGAACAACTTGTGTGATAGCTTCTTGAATATCCGTCTTACAGTCCCAACTTATCCCCGAGATAGGTTTACCTTTTTGGTTCACTAAAAGCTCACCTTGGCGGCAAACGTTTCACGAATGACAAAGGCGTTGAACGTGAGGCATAAACGTGGCTGAGACAGCAGGTCAAAACTTCTATGCTGCATGTTTTCATGCACTGATAAAGGGATGGGATAAGTGTATCAGTGTTGGAGGAGAAAAATGCGGAAATGTAAGTGAAATGTTAAATGGTCGTCAAGTTCGCATCTCATTTATTTTTTGGTTGGGTTGTTTTTTTTTTAATATCAATTTTGTTATACTAAATTACCTTGGTTACATTCAAGGTCGCTTCGCTGTTTTTAAGAAATACGAAACTGCAGTTGGGCCCTCGCTAAAACAGAAGGAACTGCGTAGCGATGGCATGTCTTCAAACACACCTGTACTGGTGTGACATTTGGGCCCTCGCTAAAACAGAAGGAACTGCGTAGCGATGACATGTCTTCAAACACACCTGTACTGGTGTGACATTTGGAACTGTCATTTTTATCCCCATCTGAATGGGCCAGTCTAGATGTGGAAAACCTCACCTGGAATAAAATGATCTTCTGGCATTTAGATTTAATAAAATATCTATCTATCTATCTATCTATCTATCTATCTATCTATCTATCTATCTATCTATCTATCTATCTGTTTATCTATCTATCTATCTATCCATCCATCCATCCATCTATCTATCTATTTATCTACCTATCTATCTATCTATCTATCTATCTATCTATCTATCTATCTATCTATCTATCTATCTATCTATCTATCTATCTATATATCTATCTATCTATATATCTATATATATATATATATATATATATATATATATTTATATATCTATATATCTATCTACTATCTATATATCTATCTGTCTCTCTATCTGCATGTCTGTCTGTTTTTTTTTCTCTTTCTCTCTCTCTCTTTCTCTCTCCCTCTGTCTGTCTGCTTGTCTGTCTGTTTGCCTGTTTGTCTATTGCGGCCCGCCAATGGTGGATCATATTTGGATAAGTTGTGTGCACCATGTTTTTTAATGTGATGTGTTTTTCACTTCCATAAAATCAAAAACATATTTTGCCTCCCGGTATCAATAACAGCCATGCAGTCATTGACGGCAATATCGTTCCTTCGTCATGTTTTCAACCTTCGACCTTGCTCGCACAATATTTAAGTCATAACACCAATTAATATCAATTGTGTAAATGAATTCGTGCATCGGAATCCACACTTATGGTAAAGAATGGCAATCAGTTGACGGTGAACAGAAAAGACAAATTCCAAGCAGCAAAGGGCAGTGCATCATACTAACGTATGCTGGATGTAGTGAAAAGGGACTTTTGCATGACGCTTAACTTTTTTTAAAATAAAAAAGCACCGACTGTAGAGACTACGACACTTAAATGAATGGACACATTTTCAGGCATTGGATGACGAATGATCTGCTTCCAATTCTGGATAGACCGCCATGCCTAATAATGGATAATGTATCCAATCACAATGCAGTATCAGAGGAAGACAAAGTATCAACTGCAACACATACAGAAGCTGAAATTAGGATATGGCTAGCTAAGTAATAAAGTGAACTTCGACGACGCGTATTTGAAGCCCGAGTTGTTGCAGCTTGTGAGGAAGACAAATAAGACAAAGGTGTATCGTATTGACAAAATCATTGAAGAGTACGGTTACACTTCTCTGCCACTACCCGCATATCACGCGCATCTAAACCATACAAAGCTTGTGTGGGCTAAAGTCAAAGAACAAGTTCCCACACAGAACAGGACATTTAAAATGTGTGGTGTTGAAGTGCTGAGAAGTGAGTACCTTTCAAAAATAGACATTCAGTTCTGGAAGAAGTGTGTTGAACATGTGCTCCGGGAAGAAGAACAGTACTGACAACGAGATGGATTACAATTTGTCTAGCCAGTAACAATTATCAACATCTTTGAATCGACAGATTCTGAATGATTAATATCATATTTCGTAGATATACTGATTAGCAGACTTAGATTAATTAGCGTATGTTTATCAAAACAATTAAGTGCACATACAAAGACAACCAATACATTTCAATATTCAAATGCTTTAAGCAACATAAAATTCGCCGTTCAGGTGATACAATCTTTTTGGACTTAGGGTGACTGAAGGGCTGTAGTAACTATTGCATATTTGTGCCATTTTTACGATTGTACATAAGTGGCAACACAAACAATCAATTGATCTATCAAGCTATTAAGGAGATACGCCAATGAACAAAATACGACGAAAAATTAAGCTATGGGCTGTAAAATCTGAAAATAATTGTATGCCATTTCTTTGCATTGGTCCTGAAAGATCAAAGAAATTCGCTAATGTGGAAAATTCTTAACATCTATGGACCATATAATATCAATGTTTCAGGGCTATGAAAATTACAAATCATTTGGATATAATAATAATAATGTTCGCTTAGGCGTCAAAGGCCCTTTGCATGGAACAACCACTACCCTGTCCAACTGCTGAGGCTATGTTTATGCGTAACGTGTCGACCTAAATTCATACTGACTCCCTATGTGGAGCCGAGTACTCCGCTGCCTCGGGATAACGGTCGCGAGGAGTATGTTTAAGACCAATGTTTGTGTCAGGCTTTATCTGTCTGTGTCGTCAATATTACAAGAATTGTCTCTACACAACTTGTTCTCGTGGAGATATGATGAAGAAAATCTAATAAAATCATCCAACATCCTTAACATCTCAAGCGGCAGCAAATTGCCAAGGAAACAACATGGAGTGGAGGCAGACGGAGTGGTATGCATCCGGACGGAACTAGTGAAGCCATAGTCTCTGATAAGTACTGGTCCTCTGATCAGGAAATCGCTGGCCAATGACAAGCCCAGATTCATTACTCCAGACCCCTACAGCGCCAAAATGACTGCACGTGCGTGACTTCGGGGGACGCGGACTTCCAATCGTCTGCTGGTCACTTTGTGACGAAACTACATGACTGGAATGTAACACTGGATGTCTAAAGACTTTGCAGAGTCTTCTAGGGGTCGCTGTGGTCGAGATGTCAGGCACTCTCCTTCCAAAGCGATGAACATAAAAGGTGGACTATCGAATCTCACACGTTTTATAGTGACCCCTGGGGTCACGAGAGGGGGACAAGAGTGCCTGCATCCTGAGTTGCCTCCAGTCGTCTTGACAAATGTCTTGCGACTGGTCCAAGGACCAGAGAGTGAAGTCAATGACCAGCGCAGTTACTTCCTCACTATAATCCAAATATAGCATCATCAGGACAAAACTGTCTGTTGTTGTCGACATCATCACTTGCGATGGGCAACTAATAATAAAGTAATGATGTCTGTCGATAAAGATATCTATGTTCATCTTTCGATGGCAAGATCGTGTCAATGACATCGAAGTTCTCTCGAGGGCTGACATGCCCAGCATCTATGCACTGCTAGAAAAAGCACGACTAGGATGGGCCGGACACCTCGTCCGTATGTCAGACGAAGCTCCCATAGAAGCTCCTCTACGGCGAGCTGGGAGAGGGATGGCACGAGAAAGGGCGCCCAAATAAACGTTTTAAAGACAGTGAAGAACTCACTAAAAAATTGACAGATATCACCACCTGGAAATGTCGTGCGCAAAACAGATCTGACTGGAGAAGTGCAGTCAAAGCGGGTGTAGCTAGGAGAGAATATCACCGTGTTGTGAAAGTCCAGAGCAGACGTGAGACCCGGAAATCACGAGCAGCGGGAACACCAACACCTTCTACTGACCTCGTGTGCCCATTATGCAGCAGATGTTTTCGTGCCCGCATTGGCCTTTTCATCAACATGCACACCCATGCCAAATAGGGAAATATGTGACAAGGATGATGTCGACGGTCTTCATCGACATCGATAGACAGATATTATTATATAGACAAAGGTAGTACTTCCGCATCCCCCCTTTCCCCCACCCCATCTACCAACATTTCAAATTATATTTCCAAAAAACAGTTATTTTGAAGAAAAAACATAACAAACGTATAAATTAAAAACTGCTATATTTATTTCAAATTCAAAGAATATGTAATAAATAAATCAATTTGTGATTATCGTTTGAAGTACACCAGAAAGAAGAAGAAAAAGGAGAAAAAGAAGAGGACATTTTTTTTGTTGCATTCCAAACATTTAGAACTAAAAGGGCACTCGGTAGAACGCATACCCCTTCCAAGGGCAAGACTACCCTCTCTCACTGGACGTGCCTTTTATTCTGTACATTGTCCCCAGCTTAAAATCAGCAGTTGTATATCCGGTTCAAGATGGCGCCACGCTTTTCGAATCAAGCACGAGTTGTGTGTTTCACTTAGGACTGCTCACCACAAACGGTGAACCTTGCACTGTGAATATGTGGAACGCATTTCTGGTCCGCCTGTCGTCGGTCTGAGTTATTATGCTTGTATAAGTATCTACATTTGTAGAGAATTACAGCTTTTTGTTTTCATGATCGTCGGTAGCAAAGGAGTACCAAGACGTTGTTATCCTCCAAAATGGCGTCGTAATTTCTTTCTTAGCTGACTCAAGATGAACGTATGTGTCAACAAAGAACTGCTGCTTTGCAGGTGGGCTGGGGATAGCCAAATGCTGCGGAAGCTGCTCCAGAATTTTGCTACACGAAACCACTTAGGTGCGGTTTACTGAAATGTCCATATCTAGTAAGTGAAATCCCCGAGGGTGTAGCAGGTGGTTGTATAAAAAGGGAACCGAACAGCTTAAGAGACGTACCGGAACACAAAATATCATAACGAATGATCACCGTAAAAGAGATCAGGGGCCCGTCCAGACAGAGGGGGGGGGGGGAGGTGGGGAGTCGGCTGTTAATATTAACAAGAAAGAGACACCTCCTCTAGTAAGGCCATCTATAATGACGAATTCTTCCCAAATTCTAAGAAAGGAAGCATTCTGAGAAAGACCACTTATCAACTTGAGAAGGTGCCTTTAAAATTCATAACTGGTATGTTTGAAAGATAAAAGGGAAAGGGAAGATAGATCATTTAATTTGAGAGGTCACGCATTTCCAACTTGAAATATTGGGCACCTGATACGAGATTTACACGAGGAGAGATCAGTCGTTCATTAAAATATTCACAGGAAGCTGAGATACGAATGAGGAGTAGCAATTAAACTCCAAGCAAATCTGGAAAAATATATATTTGGATATTGGACACACAATGATAGAATGATGCTGAAGTTGCGGACTAAAACATTCGATATTATGGCCGGTTCAAATGTGTGCACCAACTCAAGAATACGGTGATGAAGAACTAGAAGAGTAATATGAGAAACTGCAACGGACCTTCAAACCAATAACATCTACTGATGTTCTGATAGCAATGGCAGATATGAACTCCAAAATAGGACAACGTCAAATAAAATAATATAGTAGTGCAATTAGACTGCGAAACAATTTTGGAAATGGGAAACTAAAGCGGAAAAACTTTGCAGAGATAGCCAAAGCAAAGATGCACGAAGACCCTATGAACGCACTATCAACACCAAAGCCCATCCCTACTGGAGGCAGCATATATTTCCAGAGGTGGTATAAAATATGCCAGGTATTGGAAACAAAAACTGCCAGACTGAAAAAGAGAGAAGAGATACAACCCTGATGTACATAACGAAAAAATACCCAAGCATGGAATGGACCCATGCATACACCGACGGCTCTGTAACAAACACAACACAGAAAGGAGGGGCAGGGGCATTCCTGAGCCTACCACATGGCAGGAAAATAACAGTCAGTGGCAACTGGAAAATACACAAGCAATTTCAGAGCGGAGGCAGAGGTACTGAGGGCGGCAGTGGAAGAAATGGTGACAGGTAAAAGGAATGAAAGTCATATAGTCCTGCTTACAGATGCCCTGGCCGTAGTCACAGCACTAAAAAGCCAGAAAAATACTGAACTTAATGATTTAAGAGCAGTACTCTGTCAACTATGCCTGCAATCCGCACTAAAAAGGGTAGTGGTACAGTGGGTTCCATCCCACTGCAACATCCAAGGCAACGAGGAGGCAGACAGACTGGCAAAAGAATGTGCAAGACTACCACAACCAGATACCAGTGTGTCATACGAAGAGTCAAAACGGCTTATTAGAGCTAGATACATGACCAAATGGGAAACAGAACATACTGGCTACACAAAAAACAATGCCTATTACCAGTTGAACAGAAGAGAGCAGGTCGTGGTCTTCAGACTTCGCACTGGCCACAATAGACTGAGGTACCATCTATTCAACAAATTTAAGATAGGTGGCACCGACGAATGCACGTGTGGTACAGGGAAAATTACCGCTGAACATTTTCTGCAAAACTGCCCGACATACGAGGATCAGAGAAAGCACATGTAGCCATCACCAGTGGCAATACTAGACAAGCTCTACGGCAGTGTCGACAGCCTCATGATGACGGCTGCTTTTTTCGAAAAAATAAAGGTCGACGTCTGACAGCGTAAGAAGAAGAAGAAGAAGACTGCGAAAAATAAATGATAGAAGAGATAGGCTGATAGATTGTTATGAAGAGAACCATTTAGTTGTATGCAACACATTGGAACAGCCCAGACGATGTAGTCAGACATCGGAATGGCTTTGTTATGATAAAGGAAAGATTCAAAAATTGTGTCAACAATGACCAACATTTATCCAGGTAGAGTTATAACGGATGTGTCTGACCGAAAGGTGCAAATATCGCAGTCAATCTGTAAATTAGCTACACATTCCATTCTCCTGGCTACATCCTGCAAAGCGATGTTCAGGACTTGGTAGCAGGAGATTGAGAACGAATGCAGTAGAAGAAGAAGAATGCCTGGGAAATATATATGGGAAGGGAAAGACGCAAGAGGGCTCAGTAACCTCTATTGGGAGCAAACTACCGTTTCAAGAACTGGTAGACATTATGCACAATGTGCAGGTGTTAAAAGGGGAGTGGGGCGAGGACATGTGCTGTCCCCTTACCTGTTTAACATTTACACAGAACACATTTTGTCAACAGATACAGGAAATGTTATTACTCATTATCGGTGCAATACCAAGAAATAATCTCAGAAACCCGGAAAATATTGTTCTGTAGACTGAGAGGGACAAGAACTGCAAGAGCTGATGATTGAAGTCAAAAGTTCTATAGATCAGATATTAACACAGAAACTGAAACGTTGATATTATGAGTAAAGTAGACTCGGCATCTGCCCTGCTGATACAAGTAGATGTTCAAATACCGGATCTGGTCTAGAGTTTTTCCTGTCTTGGAAATATAAAAATGGAAAATTGAGGATGCGAAATGGAAATCATAAAGATAATAGGGATATCAAATCTGTTTTCACCAAGATGAGTCCCTCATGGTGATCCCCTTCCATTGCACTTTGGTTGGGCTAGCTTCTGAAACCTAGCATAGGTACATACAGTCACACCCTTGCACAACTTTTACACGCGCCCTCATGGTGATCCCCTTCCATTGGTTGAGCTAGCTTCTGAAACCTTGCATAGGTACATACAGTCACACCCTTGCACAACTTTTACACGCGCCCTCATGGTGATCCCCTTCCATTGGTTGGGCTAGCTTCTGAAACCTAGCATAGGTACATACAGTCACACCCTTGCACAACTTTTACACGCGCCCTCATGGTGATCCCCTTCCATTGGTTGGGCTAGCTTCTGAAACCTTGCATAGGTACATACAGTCACACCCTTGCACAACTTTTACACGCGCCCTCATGGTGATCCCCTTCCATTGGTTGGGCTAGCTTCTGAAACCTAGCATAGGTATATACAGTGACACCCTTGCACAACTTTCACACGCGCCCTCATGGTGAGACCCTTCCATTGCACTTTAGTTGGGCTAGCTTCTGAAACCTAGCATAGGTACATACAGTCACACCCTTGCACAACTTTCACACGCGCCCTGATGGTGAGACCCTTCCATTGCACTTTGGTTGGGCTAGCTTCTGAAACCTAGCATAGGTACATACAGACGCACACATGCATCCAAGCACTGGTTTATGCGTCCTGATATCGCCCAATGAACTACGGTCTGGGGTGGACAATGGCGCGCCTCCGCCAGTAGAAACTAGTGAGGCAAATATCTAAGCAACAAAAAAAAAAATTTGTCATATATTGGCATCCAAACAAGTCACTCACAAATTAAAATAAGACCGATCAGGTAATATGTGTACTTGTTTTCATAGTGTGTCATTGAGACGTGGACAATGGACATCCGATTGGAAACAAGAATTGATGCCTTTGCGAGCAAGGCAAAAAACAGGGGA
Organism: Ariolimax columbianus; assembly: GCA_036924085.1. NCBI lineage: Eukaryota > Metazoa > Mollusca > Gastropoda > Stylommatophora > Arionidae > Ariolimax > Ariolimax columbianus. Next base: position 9,264,150 of record JAVGWX010000014.1, read on the forward strand.
CATTAGAGATCTACTGCAGCCGACCTTCGATGTGGAGTGTTGCTGTTTCATTCACTACTTGTTACTGTTACTGCAAGTGTGGGAATAGTCCTTACAACTAAGAAAACATTAGATCGGCACATTACCTAGGGCGCTTGACCCTGATACCGGAAGTATGGGAATAGTCCTTACAACAAAGGAAACATTAGGCGGGCACATTATCTAGGGCGCTTGACCCTTATACCGGAAGTGTGGGAATAGTCCTTACAACTAAGGAAGCATTAGGCGGGCACATTATCTAGGGCGCTTGACCCTTATACCGGAAGTGTGGGAATAGTCCTTACAACTAAGGAAGCATTAGGCGGGCACATTATCTAGGGCGCTTGACCCTTATACCGGAAGTGTGGGAATAGTCCTTACAACTAAGGAAGCATTAGGCGGGCACATTATCTAGGGCGCTTGACCCTTATACCGGAAGTGTGGGAATAGTCCTTACAATTAAGGAAGCATTAGGCGGGCACATTATCTAGGGCGCTTGACCCTTATACCGGAAGTGTGGGAATAGTCCTTACAACTAAGGAAGCATTAGGCGGGCACATTATCTAGGACGCTTGACCCTTATACCGGAAGTGTGGGAATAGTCCTTACAACTAAGGAAGCATTAGGCGGGCACATTATCTAGGACGCTTGACCCTTATACCGGAAGTGTGGGAATAGTCCTTACAACTAAGGAAGCATTAGGCGGGCACATTATCTAGGACGCTAGACCCTTATACCGGAAGTGTGGGAATAGTCCTTACAACTAAGGAAGCATTAGGCGGGCACATTATCTAGGACGCTTGACCCTTATATCGGAAGTGTGGGAATAGTCCTTACAACTAAGGAAGCATTAGGCGGGCACATTATCTAGGGCGCTTGACCCTTATACCGGAAGTGTGGGAATAGTCCTTACAACTAAGGAAGCATTAGGCGGGCACATTATCTAGGGCGCTTGACCCTTATACCGGAAGTGTGGGAATAGTCCTTACAACTAAGGAAGCATTAGGCGGGCACATTATCTAGGGCGCTTGACCCTTATACCGGAAGTGTGGGAATAGTCCTTACAACTAAGGAAGCATTAGGCGGGCACATTATCTAGGGCGCTTGACCCTTATACCGGAAGTGTGGGAATAGTCCTTAACCTAAGGAAGCATTAGGCGGGCACATTATCTAGGGCGCTTGACCCTTATACCGGAAGTGTGGGAATAGTCCTTACAACTAAGGAAGCATTAGGCGGGCACATTATCTAGGGCGCTTGACCCTTATACCGGAAGTGTGGGAATAGTCCTTACAACTAAGGAAGCATTAGGCGGGCACATTATCTAGGGCGCTTGACCCTTATACCGGAAGTGTGGGAATAGTCCTTACAACTAAGGAAGCATTAGGCGGGCACATTATCTAGGGCGCTTGACCCTTATACCGGAAGTGTGGGAATAGTCCTTACAACTAAGGAAGCATTAGGCGGGCACATTATCTAGGGCGCTTGACCCTTATACCGGAAGTGTGGGAATAGTCCTTACAACTAAGGAAGCATTAGGCGGGCACATTATCTAGGGCGCTTGACCCTTATACCGGAAGTGTGGGAATAGTCCTTACAACTAAGGAAGCATTAGGCGGGCACATTATCTAGGACGCTAGACCCTTATACCGGAAGTGTGGGAATAGTCCTTACAACTAAGGAAGCATTAGGCGGGCACATTATCTAGGGCGCTAGACCCTAGTGCCGGAAGCACATTATCATGCAGTTTTGGTTGTTGTATATTCTTCTTCTTCCTCGTTCGTCTTCAGACTTCAACTTCAATGACTCTAACAAAGGCAGCAGTCGACTCAAGGCTTTGTACGCTTCCGTACAGCTTCTCGTGGAAGGACACTGGCTGTTGCCAAATGTTACTTCTTCTGTCGGTATACAGTGGACAGGACTGTAAAATATGTTCTGCCATCATGGGGGCTGTGCCGCAGGCACAAAGGTCTGTAGTGCCAATCTTGAACTTGTTGTACAGATGGCATCTTAGTCTGTTATGACCTATGCGTAGCCGGAGAATTATCTGTATGAAAAGAAGTACTCCTTGTAGCGGTATAGACTTAGGAAGCTATCGAACTATGGTTATATGTCCCTAATAAAGATCTTCAGCATAAATGTATGTTATTCCATCATTCACCCCACCCTCAAACATTTGTATTGCCTTCTATTATGCTTTCAATTGTCAACAGTTTTGTATTATTGTTATTGTTGAAACCAATGAATTGGTTATTATTTCATATTTCTATTAATTATTCTTGTTTCACATCGACACTCTACATTATGCGCCCCTCTGATGTCTGCGCCCCTCTAAGGTCTGCGCCCTAGTAGGTCAAATGATTGCACTAGCCGTATCTATAGCTGCTACAGACTCCCACATTCTCGTATTTCGTTTGAGCCTACATTACTCCTCTCTTCTTCTTTTCGAACCACTCCCCACCCGCCTCCACAACATACGGGCTCTCACAAACAGACAGAGACGGAATGCACTAACGAATAGCTCGCACCTTATGGCAGCTCCTACCTTTTCAACCAGACGATGCACTTCTACACTGTTTTCATGTGTACCTGTCTTGTGAGATTGCACACGTGTTCCCGTGTATGATAGTTTTACTGAATTGATTTGATGCTCACGTGTCCTATGAGCTCCGTAATGAACTTCCGTTGTCTTTCTTGTGATAGTGTGTTGCTTCAGTCATTGTAGTCCATGCTGGTGTATGATTTCTGTTATGCCATCTGTCATGCGGTTTTCCTCATGAGTTATAGCCAGATCTTCTTGTGCTATAAGTGCGCAGTGGTTGTTGATCAGGTTATATTCTCAGAAGATTAGCGAACCATTGTATTTTCATCTTGATATCTGTACAACGCAAGGACCAGTTCTCACCACATGTCATCATTGCTAATATTATCTCTTTTAGTGACATCAATTAGTATTCTTAGACATTTCATTAACCATGTTTTAATATCCTCTCCTGTGTTTTTGCGAAGGACCAAGTTTGACATTAGCGTCTCAAAAGTTATTATAAGTAAGGTAAAACCATTTGGTTGCCAAGCTTACGTTCGGGCGTTTAAATAGGCGCCGACAGCTGATAAGTCACATCAGAGGTTTTCTAACATCTAGTTTGGCTTGGCTTGGCTTCGTTCGTTCTCAATCTCCCACTACCAAACCCTGAAAGGGCTTAAGTAGCAGAATGTAGTCAATAGAACGGAATGCGTTGTGTTGTAGTTTACAGCATAGCTGCGATATTTGCACCTTTCGGTCCAACACATCCGACTTCAGCAAGCATTTTTTTATTACCGGGTTAGCATTCCCTCTTCGATCCCTTCTCCTTAGCCAGTCTGCCTTGCTGCAGCCTGTTATCCAGGATCACCGCGTGGAGGTGTAGAAGGGTCTTGGCAGCTCTGGTTCGCTGGCCCTGACGCTAGCAGTCAGCTATGGGTCGCTGACCACTGGAGCTCATGCGCTGCTCAACATCTAGTTTCAATTTCTCTATAAAGCCTTCCATCTTATGTAAAAAATACTTTCCAGACATGTCAACTCTTTGGCCTGTTTTGATATTGTATGTATGTATGTTTATTGGACTGGTGTTCTGCTAATCCTCACAGTCTGTTTTCAATATGCTAATCTTCATATGGTATCTTTTACATGCGTTGTCAAGTGTATTCAAATGATTTTAGGAATTTTAAACTAAACTATCATTTAATTCAGAGCAGATGCCTTCTGACATCTACTTTCGATTCCCTATATTGAAAAAATAAATACAACTTGTAAAGAATACAGCATGAAAATCAATGTAGAAAACATATTGAGTTAGCTGTGTATAGCCGGAGTCACCAACTTCGCCAATGAAAAACAGCAAATCAAAAAGGTGAAAGATTTCACATACTTAAGGGAGCACGTGATCAGCAAACGGAAGTATTACAGCAGAAATCAAACAAAGATGCAGTAAGCCAAATCAGATAATTGGACAATTAACTCTATTACTTAATTGCAAGCACGTGCCAATAACTACCAAAAGAGCTTTATGCAACACGATTTCCGTACCGACGCTATGTCAAAACTGGACACAAACAGCAAATGAAAAACGCTATATCGTAACTTAACTTAACTTAACTTAACGTCTTTATACTGGTTTAGAAGAGCCTGCAGAGTCTGTATACAACCAGTTACATTTACATCACCTTGCTCTAAAAGCTATGCGCATCCAGTTTATTCTTAAATGCATTAACTGTCCCTGCCTCCACTACCTCCCCTGGCAATGTATTCCAAGCAGACACCACTCTCTGACTAAAAAAATATTTCCTAATATCAAATCTGGACCTATCTTCAGTCAGCTTGTAGCTATGCCCTCGTGTTATTGTAGGTGGCTGTATTTTAAAAAACTTGTTATAGTCTAATTTATCCATTCCTCTGATCATCTTATAAACCTGTATTAAGTCACCACGAATTCTTCTCTCTTCGAGACACTGTAGGCCCGTTTTTCTGAGTCGTTCCTCATAACTGTAATTCTGGAATCCTACTATCATCTTTGTAGCTCTTTTTTGTATTCTTTCTAGTATGTTTATGTCCCCTCTATGATAAGGACTCCATACCTGTACACAGTACTCCAATCTAGGTCTAACTAAAGCTTTATACAGTTTGACTATAACTTCCTTGCTCCTATGTTTAATATTTCTTTTTATCATACCTAACATTGCATTTGCCTTTTTCACTGCTACCTGAACTTGCTCACTCACCTTTCCTGTATGATTTATTATAACCCCCAGGTCCCTTTCCTTGTCTATCTTTCTAATATTGTTTTCTCCCATTCTGTAATTATGTTCCATATTGGATCTACCCATGTGGATGACTGTACATTTATCTACATTAAACTCCATTTGCCAGCTTACAGACCATTCTCGAATTTTAACAACAGAAGTGAAATGCCTGCGAAAAATATTGGTCGTAACAAGGAAAGACATGATTAGAAACGATGACATCACGAGACTAGCGGGAACAACACCACTACATTAAAATACTACATTAAAAGACTACATTAAAAGACTACATTAAAAGACTACATTAAAAGACAGCAACTAAAATGGTTTGGCTACGTAACAAGACTACCACCACACAGCACACCTCTCATCCCCCCCCCTTTTCCCTCCCCCAACAGGCAATGCTATTTAGATAACAACGGATCCAAAGTTTCTTGGTCTGTATATTTCGCCTGACCCTGACTAACATTATCCGATCAGTATATTTCGCCTCACCCTGACTAACATTATCCGATCAGTATATTTCGCCTGACCCTGACTAACATTATCCGATCAGTATATTTCGCCTCACCCTGACTAACATTATCCGATCAGTATATTTCGCCTCACCCTGACTAACATTATCCGATCAGTATATTTCGCCTGACCCTGACTAACATTGTCCGATAAGCATGTTTTGCCTGTCCATACGTAAGTCTCCTGTCCAATGAAAAAATCTAGAGATTGTGTTGTTGTTATCTAAAGCTACTTCCGCTCGAGATCTCCAGTCTTGGAGACCTTTCTAGGTCAGCTTGCCGGAGAGCTCTTCTTGTATGTCGGGGTAGTAGTCAACACTAGCGTCAGGTCAAGTGAAATATATTGACCAAGACCCCACATGACGTCCACCTACTATTCCTGGAAATATGTCGTGTGCAGCATCCTGGGCAGCGTCCCAGGGACTGGTGTTGTTGGAGGCTACTCGCGCTGTGCTAACTCGTGATGACGTTTCTTTGGTATATGGGCACAGCAGCTCATCCTGAACCGTACGTCCACCTGGCCGTAGTGCAATACAAGGGTCCTCTGTAAAATTACCACTATGAGGATCACAGTATGAATCCGCATCTCGTTAGCGAGACTGCTCGGACACAACCTGTTTCCAGTGAGACCGGCTTGGTTATAAACAGTAGATTTCACGTGTCCCTAACGTTGGCCTTACCTTCCCTAGGTGTGATCGACATTGCTCTAGTGAGCCTACTAAGAAATCTCCCACTGCTGTGCAGCCAGTCTGCCCAGGATAACTTCATTCAGTACACCTCGGAGTATAACCACTGGAACCTATTACCAGAAAAAAATCGTCAAAGTGGGAGAATTGAGTATCGGTAGCTTCGAATAACAACAACAACAACAACAATAACAACAACAACAACAACAATCACAAGACGTTGCAGACCGGCCCAATATTCACTGGTGAAATTAGAGTCACGTGGTGGCATCCTGTGTCCCAGCGCGAGCAGCTGTGTGACAGTATTGAGAACCGTGAGCTGACGTGCGCTTTTGTTAAAGTCATTCATGTGGATGACTTATGCTGAACGAAGAAGGTGAAAATGAAATTAAGATCTAGGACGTCATGACAAGATACAATGGAAAGAGTGAACATCTGAAAAAAGGACAATTTATTGCAGAGAAGTTTAAAATCAGCACCACTAGACACAATACAGGATGGTGATGATAAATACATTTCCCGATTCCACAACTGCAGTGGGTAACGTCTGTCTAAATTTAGACTAAAGGGAAAGAATAAAGTGCAATCAGTCTCAATCCATAACAAAGATTGAAAGATTCGAAACAGGCCAAACGTCTAGCGATAAACAAGGTGCAACCGGAAGTCTTAGTTTTAGAGTAGGACATTTTAAATGTATGAACGAGGTTATTGACATTCATACTTTTAGTAAATAATAGACAAGTAGTTTACTCTTTTGTTTCATGTTAATTTTTACCTTAAAGTTGTTTGTTCATTTAATCTTTTTTGTGTTGGTTATGTTGTAGTCTTCGTACTTCAATCAATACTTCTCTACTTTTACTTCTTCTTCTTTGCGTTCAGGGTCTTTGGTCATGCTATGTCTGCAGGCCAGTCGCCATTGATGAAGTCTAGTCTTTACCAGGTTAGAGCGGGTGTCCCACGGCTTTTTTCTCAGCTCAGCACCCTCTGGCCAGGTCTGGTATCTCATTTACCTATACATTGGGCATTCCTGAAGAATGTGTTCTGGTTTCTGACTTTCTATTCCACATGGGCATTCATCGGTGTGGGAGGTCTTTAGTCGGAATAGATGTCCTAGCAGTCTCAGAGTCTGCAGTGACCAGTTCTCAGACGAAATTAGAAAGTTTGTTGGTTTCTTTTGAGTTGGTGAATTGGGGATGATCTCCCACGTATGTTCGTGTCTTCTCTCCACTGACATATATGTACTGATTTCTAATGATGTACTACCACTTTTACTACTACTACTACTGTTTTACAGATACTGGTCCATCTTCTTCTGCACTCGAGATGTACGGAAAGCTACTGCAACCCACCACTTAACGCCATTTTCATGGCACACAAAAGAGTAAACTTACTAATTGTGGACATTCACAACAACAGAATAAGAGTTGTAGATGATCCATTAAATGCGTTTACTCGGATAATTTTATAATTTTATATAGTCTAAGGGAAACAACCAAGGAATTCCCGCAAACTTTCAGCGAAGAACGACAACCGCGTAAACAAATTGTATATCATTAAAGATGTGAAAACCTCGCTCTACAAATGGATCAGTCACTATTTTAAAAACGGAACTGTCAGAGTTCAAGTTCAGGGACAGACTAGCAAAACGAGAACATTAGAGCAGGTATCACCACAAGGGGTGTCTTGTCACCAATTTTCTTCCTCATATACAGAGTCCCACTCGCTACTGGCTACACGTTTTCCTTAATAACTTTTAAACCAATGAACATATTTCAATAACATTTGACGTGGATATACCTTGGTTTATGAGAAGCATAATGAGCTCATTTCAAATATTGCAAGTGGTCGCAATTAGCATCGGCATACATGCATGTTACGGAAGGTATTCACGAACATGCCTGAGACCAGTCCTAGAATATGGTATCAAAGATGAAGATTTCGAGCAATGTATGTTCTCCCTGACACAGCTCTCAGCAGAACACCCAAGGTTGGTCATACAGTGGATCCCACCCCACTGCAATATTGAAGGCAATGAAGCTGCAGACAAACTAGCAAAGTGTGGAGGAGCATCCCCGCAAACAGACCTGAGCATCACATATAATGAGGCCAAGACCATAATTAAAGCCAACTTCAGGGTAAAATGGGCTGATCAATTATCCGACTTCCGAAAAGAAGACAGCTACTATAACTTAACTAGAGAAGAGCAAGTCATCATCTTCAGGCTGAGAACTGGGCATAACAGACTCAAGAGTTATCTTTACAACAAAATGAGGATTGGGACAGATGACAGGTGCCCATGTGGGGAGCATATCATGGCCGTTAAACACATTCTACAAAGCTGCATGCTTACGCAGGAAAAGAGAGAACAATGCTGGCCTCGTGAGACAGATATGAGACAAGCTGCATGGAGATGAAGCAGCCTTACAAACAACGGTGTCCTTTGTAAGAGAAACCGGAAGCTTGATCTGAGGATGAACGAAGAAGAAGAAGAAGAAGAAGAATATGGTATAGCAGCATGTACCTCTGCTGCCAAATTAAACTTTGACAAAAACTAAGTAATGCGAATTAAAACAGGGGACACGAGGACGATACCCGAGGCGAACATAAAAATTACGAACCTGCAATCAATAAAGGACACAGAAGAGACATCAGGGCCCAACAACAAGGTGAGAAGTTCAGAAGACTGACAGACTGACTACCCAACGTACCAAAGAATAAATGGGCTTGGATGGGGAGGACTCAAGCGGAGCAGCTTTGTGGCATCAGCACACAAAAAGTGGAGAACAGATCTTACAAATGTCACATCACAAATAAATCCTCTGCACACTACACCCATACTTACAATTTGGAGAATTTAACGCTTCGCAGAGCTGATAGAAAACATTTCCGGTATTGGAACAAACAGCAAGACGTAAACAGAAAGAAGAGCCCTAATTGTAAAACATAGAATTACTAAGCAAACAACAGCTGGGCCCATGTGGGAGGATAACATCAAACAATGGACTGACAAAACTCTATTTTTGTGTGCCAACCGGCTAGAGATAGAGATTGTTGGAGATTCATTGCAGCCAACCTTCATTGTAGACACGGCAGGCACTCGAATTGAATTGAAATTGAACTAAATCAGTTTCATCAATTTGCAAACAAAAACTGCCAGACTGAAAAAGAAAGGAGAGACACTACCCTAAGCTTCATAAAGAAAAGCTACCCAAGCATGGACTGGACCCATGCATACACCGACGGTTCTGTAACAAACACTACACAGAACGGAGGGGCAGGAGCATTCCTGAACCTACCAAATGGCAGAAAAATAACACTGTCATTCGCTACTGGTAAGTACACAAGCAATTTCAGAGCGGAGGCAGAGGCACTGAGGGCGGCAGTGAAAGAAATGGTAACACACAGTGAAAATGAGAGCCATATAGTCCTGCTGACAGATGCTCTCGCCGTAGTCACAGCGCTAAAAAGCCAGAAAAACACTGAGCTTAATGACTTAAGAGCAGCACTCTGCAAACTGTGCCAGCAGTCCGCACCAAAAAGGGTAGTAGTGCAGTGGGTTCCGTCACACTGCAACATCCAAGGCAACGAGGAGGCAGACAGACTGGCAAAAGAAGGTGCAAGGCTACCACAAACAGATACCAGTATGACGTACGAAGAGTCAAAACGGCTTATCAAAGCCAGATACATGACCAAATGGGAAACCGAACATACTGGTTACACCAAAAACGATGCCTATTACCAGTTGAACCGAAGAGAGCAGGTCGTTGTCTTCAGACTTCGCACTGGCCACAACAGACTGAGGTACCACCTATTCAACAAATTGAAGATAGGGTGTACCGACGAATGCCCGTGCGGTACTGGTAAAATGACCACTGAACATCTGCTGCAGAACTGCCCGACATACGAGGATCAGAGAGAGCAGATGTGGCCATTGCCAGTGGAACTGCAAGACAAGCTCTATGGTAGTGGCGAGAGTCTCAGGATGACCGCCGCTTTTTTCGAAAAAATAATGGTTACTGTCTGACTGTGTACGCAGAAGAAGAAGAAGAAGTTTCATCAATTCTGCAACTTCAGGCCAAAAATATGATGATATAATCCCAATTTTGGTCTACCACAGCACAATTTTGGTCTACCCTAGCACATCTGGCCTTAATGTACTCATAAGGTAATGTTAATCACGTTCATGCGCAAATGCTGGCCCATTTTATCTAACTCTCTGGCGCCATGCTTTCTCGGGACGCATGTTTGTGTATAGACCTACTGTGGCGATAAGAGGTCGTGCAGACATGACTAAGTATGAAATGTGTGTTCCCTTACATTCTAAAATATATTTTTAAGACTCGGTTCCAGACTTCTACCTCGAATAAAAATTAGCTCATTCCGAGCCGCAATGTTTTTTATTGATACGATATCATAGTTATCATCACGTGTCAAGATGTTCTTGCTCTGGGTCCTACCCGTTGTCACAAGTTACCCCAGACCCACCTTCCTGTACTGTTCTTGCTCTGGGTCCTACCCGTTGTCACAAGTTACCCCAGACCCACCTTCCTGTACTGTTCTTGCTCTGGGTCCTACCCGTTGTCACAAGTTACCCCAGACCCACCTTCCTGTACTGTTCTTGATCTCAGTCCTGTCCGTTGTCACAAGTTACCCCAGACCCACCTTCCTGTACTGTTCTTGATCTCGGTCCTGTCCATTGTCACAAGTTACCCCAGACCCACCTTCCTGTACTGTTCTTGATCTCAGTCCTGTCCGTTGTCACAAGTTACCCCAGACCCACCTTCCTGTACTGTTCTTGATCTCGGTCCTGCCCATTGTCACAAGTTACCCCAGACCCACCTTACAGACTATGTGTTAAATGAACATTGCCTGCCATTTACCTTTAAATGAACTCAAGTACGAGTGGCTTCCGTAACAACTAAAATAGAGTTCATTTAAATCTTGACCACGTTTCTAATGTGACTTGTTACAGTAGCTGTTCTAACATATCGAAGCACACTTCAGAAGGTTACCGAAATGCTCCTGACTGTGGTGCAATGCGAGTTTCCTAAGTAAGCTCACCAATAAAGTGTACATTCCCACCTCGTTGGCCAGACTGCTGTGGTTTTACATGTTTCCAGGAGCAGGAACAAGGACTTGAGGCCAGGTTTTGATCATTATGTTTAATCTTAACCTTTTGGGGAGAGGAGACTAACGTTTGTCACATACTGATTGGACAATGCTGGTAACGGTCAGACGAAATATGCTGACCAAGATCCCCATCTCACTTCAACGCAGTTCTCCCTGGAAACAGTTTCATAGTAGTCTGGCTGACAAGTTGTGGATCGACGTGATCCGCATAGTAGTGGGCGTCACGCAGATGAAGCTAAGCATAGTGTAACCGTCTGGAAGACCACGGCCCATCTTTATTAGTATACTCGAAATTTGAAGAAAGTTAGAACAACACCCCAATAATTATCGTCATTTTAAGGGCACACAAAAGAGTAAACAAATTCATTCTGGGCATTCAACAACATAAACATATTGTTGCCATTTTGCGTTTTCTATCTCTTCTCTGGTTCTTTCCTGGATCGCTGTTTCCTAAACTTTAATAGTGGCTGTTGATGTCTCCCACCGCTAGGAAGTTGCCACTTGAGACATCTATACTTGCCATGTTTAGTCATTGGTATGTTGCTGGATCCGTAGAAGTTGGGACGGACTAATTCCAGAGTGTTCTGTTTGAGATGGATTATATGGTATTCTGCACCTTCTTTGTGTGCTTTGGTTTCTTGAATTTTATCTTATTCTTCGTTAATGTTAGTCTATCTCTCTTCTTCTGCCATTTTTCTGTCCACGATGAAACATTGTATATCCCGGTATCTTAAACTGTTTTGTGTCTTATAGAGAAGCAAACCCATCATCCACAATCAGCACAACTCAAAATGGAAAAAAGACATGGACGGGATGAATGAACCTGACACAATCCATCAGCTCCACAGACTCCAACAAACCGCTATCTTTTGCCTGAGAACAGCTCAGTGCAGGCTATCTGACCACCTATATCGGCTCAAAATGAAGGTGGTTTCTTGTGGCTGAAGGTGGGTTCTGTCGAGGCTCAGAGCCTGTCACTGCTCCTGTGTGGAGGGACTTTAGTAGCTGAAGGTGGATTCTATCGAGGCTTAGAGCATGTCACTGCTTCTGGGTGGAGGGACTTTAGTAGCTGAAGGTGGATTCTATCGAGGCTTAGAGCCTGTCACTGCTCCTGTGTGGAGGGACTTTAGTAGCTGAAGGTGGATTCTATCGAGGCTCAGAGCATGTCACTGCTTCTGGGTGGAGGGACTTTAGTAGCTGAAGGTGGATTATATCGAGGCTTAGAGCCTGTCACTGCTCCTGTGTGGAGGGACTTTAGTAGCTGAAGGTGGATTCTATCGAGGCTCAGAGCCTGTCACTGCTCATGTGTGGAGGGACTTTAGTAGCAGAATGTGGGCTCTGTCGAGTCTCAGAGCTGACACTGCTCCTGTGTGGAGGGATTTCAGTAGCTGAAAGTGGGTTCTGTTCAGGCTCAGAGCCTGGCACTGCTCCTGTGTGGAGGGATTTCAGTAGCTGAAGGTGGGTTCTGTCGAGTCTCAGAGTCCGGCTCAGCTCCTGCCTGGAGGTAGGGACTTCAGTAGCTGAAGGTGGGTTCTGTCGAGTCTCAGAGCCCGGCTCTGCTCCTGCCTGGAGGGAGGGACTTCAGTAGCTGAAGGTGGGTTCTGTCGAGTCTCAGAGCCTGGCACTGAACCTGTGTGGAGGGACCAGTAGCTGAAGGTGGGTTCTGTCAAGTCTCAGAGCCCAGCTCTGCTCCTGCCTGGAGGGAGGGACTTCAGTAGCTGAAGGTGGGTTCTGTCGAGTCTCAGAGTCTGGCACTGCTCCTGCCTGGAGGGACTTCACAGTGCGAGCACCAAGTCGATCATTTTTAGACTTTTATTTGGAAGACATAAAAAAACAGTTGATAGGGCTGCATGTACCATTATTGCAAGTATCTGCCTGGCCTGGTACATCTGTCTTCAGCACCTGTTCTTTTGTGGAGTGTTCTGCACCTCCCTCGTCGGGCTAGAGGGCTTTGATTTCGTCTTAACATCGAATGCTGTCACATCTTACCTCAGGCTTTGTCAAGAAAGTTTTGTATTTCAGGGTCGCCAACGTGAAGTTGAGAAAGACTTGAACAAGAGAGTCTGTGAGCGAGACATGTGACTTATATTCCGCACCCTGAAAAAGAAAGGAGAGACACTACCCTAAGCTTCATAACGAAAAGCTACCCAAGCATGGACTGGACCCATGCATACACCGACGGTTCTGTAACAAACACTACACAGAACGGAGGGGCAGGAGCATTCCTGAACCTACCAAATGGCAGAAAAATAACACTGTCATTCGCTACTGGTAAGTACACAAGCAATTTCAGAGCGGAGGCAGAGGCACTGAGGGCGGCAGTGGAAGAAATGGTAACACACAGTGAAAATGAGAGCCATATAGTCCTGCTGACAGATGCTCTCGTCGTAGTCACAGCGCTAAAAAGCCAGAAAAACACTGAGCTTAATGACTTAAGAGCAGCACTCTGCAAACTGTGCCAGCAGTCCGCACCAAAAAGGGTAGTGGTACAGTGGGTTCCGTCACACTGCAACATCCAAGGCAACGAGGAGGCAGACAGACTGGCAAAAGAAGGTGCAAGGCTACCACAAACAGATACCAGTATGACGTACGAAGAGTCAAAACGGCTTATCAAAGCCAGATACATGACCAAATGGGAAACCGAACATACTGGTTACACCAAAAACGATGCCTATTACCAGTTGAACCGAAGAGAGCAGGTCGTTGTCTTCAGACTTCGCACTGGCCACAACAGACTGAGGTACCACCTATTCAACAAATTGAAGATAGGGTGTACCGACGAATGCCCGTGCGGTACTGGTAAAATGACCATTGAACATCTGCTGCAGAACTGCCCGACATACGAGGATCAGAGAGAGCAGATGTGGCCATTGCCAGTGGAACTGCAAGACAAGCTCTATGGCAGTGGCGAGAGTCTCAGGATGACCGCCGCTTTTTTCGAAAAAATAATGGTTACTGTCTGACTGTGTACGCAGAAGAAGAAGAAGATATTCCGCACCACTGCCCTCTTTGGCCTCCGATAATGAAAGTGATGACGATGATTATGCCGACTAGAAACATGAATAACCCTGAAACCAGCAGACTGACATTCATATTTCCTTGCGGCACACGCTACAACTACTTGCTATTACCCAATTTCTTCCACTCGTACTGATAAAAGATAGAACAAAAAAGCACGCTGAAGAAAGAAAGAAAGAAGAAGAAGAAAGATTATATTTAAAAGTGAGATTAGCACAAACACCAAGAATTTTTTTTATTCCTGAGATGTACGGAAAGCCGTGAGGGTCCTGTTTCAAATTATATGAGTGAAACCGCAAGATATTGTTGTCATCGTCCGGGCTCAGTCTTGATCTGCACGGTTTTCCATCCTCAACAGCGGATGTTTGCAAACATTCAGGAATTTTGGGTGTGTTAGACTAGTCCAGGGCAAGGTTTTGTTGCAGACGCTGCAATATTTTTTTTCGTTGGTAATTTATGTGATGTAAGGCAGCCTGAACCATTTTCTATATCTTGGGGCTGTCGGCATATTTATTTATCTGATAATTACTGATAAAATACTTTTCCATCAGTGTCTATCTCTCTCTCTCTCTCTTTCTCGTTCTGGGTATGCATTTCTCACTACTTTCCATCTCTTGTTTATGTCTTCTCTTCTTTCTCTCTTCATCTATCTTTCTCATTCCTTCGTTCGCCCTTATCTATATTTTTCTCACTCATTTTCAGTTTGTCTCTCTCCGTGATTCTCTCACTCATTTTCAGTTTCTCTCTCTCTTTGATTCTCTCACTCATTTTCAGTTTGTCTCTCTCCTTCTCTCACTCATTTTCAGTTTGTCTCTCTCTTTGATTCTCTCACTCATTTTCAGTTTCTCTCTCTCTTTGATTCTCTCACTCATTTTCAGTTTGTCTCTCTCTTTGATTCTCTCACTCATTTTCAGTTTCTCTCTCTCTCTCTTTGATTCTCTCACTCATTTTCAGTTTGTCTCTCTCTTTGATTCTCTCACTCATTTTCATTTTCTCTGTCTCTTTGATTCTCTCACTCATTTTCAGTTTGTCTCTCTCTTTGATTCTCTCACTCATTTTCAGTTTGTCTCTCTCTTTGATTCTCTCACTCATTTTCAGTTTCTATCTCTCTTTGATTCTCTCACTCATTTTCAGTTTCTCTGTCTCTTTGATTCTCTCACTCATTTTCAGTTTGTCTCTCTCTTTGATTCTCTCACTCATTTTCAGTTTGTCTCTCTCCTTCTCTCACTCATTTTCAGTTTGTCTCTCTCTTTGATTCTCTCACTCATTTTCAGTTTGTCGCTCTCTCTTTGATTCTATCACTCATTTTCATTTTGTCTCTCTCTTTGATTCTCTCACTCATTTTCAGTTTGTCTCTCTCTTTGATTCTCTCACTCATTTTCAGTTTGTCTCTCTCTTTGATTCTCTCACTCATTTTCAGTTTCTCCCTCTCTTTGATTCTCTCACTCATTTTCAGTTTGTCTCTCTCTTTGATTCTCTCACTCATTTTCAGTTTCTCTCTCTCTTTGATTCTCTCACTCATTTTCAGTTTGTCTCTCTCCTTCTCTCACTCATTTTCAGTTTGTCTCTCTCTTTGATTCTCTCACTCATTTTCAGTTTCTCTGTCTCTTTGATTCTCTCACTCATTTTCAGTTTGTCTCTCTCTTTGATTCTCTCACTCATTTTCAGTTTCTCTCTCTCTTTGATTCTCTCACTCATTTTCAGTTTGTCTCTCTCTTTGATTCTCTCACTCATTTTCATTTTCTCTGTCTCTTTGATTCTCTCACTCATTTTCAGTTTGTCTCTCTCTTTGATTCTCTCACTCATTTTCAGTTTGTCTCTCTCTTTGATTCTCTCACTCATTTTCAGTTTCTCTCTCTCTTTGATTCTCTCACTCATTTTCAGTTTCTCTGTCTCTTTGATTCTCTCACTCATTTTCAGTTTGTCTCTCTCTTTGATTCTCTCACTCATTTTCAGTTTGTCTCTCTCCTTCTCTCACTCATTTTCAGTTTGTCTCTCTCTTTGATTCTCTCACTCATTTTCAGTTTGTCGCTCTCTCTTTGATTCTCTCATTCATTTTCATTTTGTCTCTCTCTTTGATTCTCTCACTCATTTTCAGTTTGTCTCTCTCTTTGATTCTCTCACTCATTTTCAGTTTGTCTCTCTCTTTGATTCTCTCACTCATTTTCAGTTTCTCCCTCTCTTTGATTCTCTCACTCATTTTCAGTTTCTCTCTCTCTTTGATTCTCTCACTCATTTTCAGTTTCTCTCTCTCTCTTTGATTCTCTCACTCATTTTCAGTTTCTCTCTCTCTCTCTTTGATTCTCTCACTCATTTTCTGTTTCTCTCTCTCTTTGATTCTCTCACTCATTTTCTGTTTCTCTCTCTCTTTGATTCTCTCACTCATTTTCAGTTTCTCTCTCTCTCTTTGATTCTCTCACTCATTTTCAGCTTATCACTCTCCTTCTCTCACTCATTTTCAGTTTGTCTCTCTCTTTGATTCTCTCACTCATTTTCAGTTTGTCTCTCTCTTTGATTCTCTCACTCATTTTCAGTTTGTCTCTCTCTTTGATTCTCTCACTCATTTTCAGTTTCTCTCTCTCTTTGATTCTCTCACTCATTTTCAGTTTGTCTCTCTCTTTGATTCTCTCACTCATTTTCAGTTTGTCTCTCTCTTTGATTCTCTCACTCATTTTCAGTTTCTCTCTCTTTGATTCTCTCACTCATTTTCAGTTTGTCTCTCTCTTTGATTCTCTCACTCATTTTCAGTTTGTCTCTCTCTTTGATTCTCTCACTCATTTTCAGTTTCTCTCTCTCTTTGATTCTCTCACTCATTTTCAGTTTCTCTCTCTCTCTCTCTTTGATTCTCTCACTCATTTTCAGTCTCTCTCTCTCTTTGATTCTCTCACTCATTTTCAGTTTCTCTCTCTCTTTGATTCTCTCACTCATTTTCAGTTTCTCTCTCTCTTTGATTCTCTCACTCATTTTCAGTTTCTCTCTCTCTTTGATTCTCTCACTCATTTTCAGTTTCTCTCTCTCTCTTTGATTCTCTCACTCATTTTCAGTTTCTCTCTCTCTCTTTGATTCTCTCACTCATTTTCAATTTCTCTCTCTCTTTGATTCTCTCACTCATTTTCAGTTTATCACTCTCCTTCTCTCACTCATTTTCAGTTTCTCTCTCTCTTTGATTCTCTCACTCATTTTCAGTTTGTCTCTCTCTTTGATTCTCTCACTCATTTTCAGTTTCTCTCTCTCTCTTTGATTCTCTCACTCATTTTCAGTTTGTCTCTCTCTTTGATTGTCTCACTCATTTTCAGTTTCTCTCTCTCTTTGATTCTCTCACTCATCTTCAGTTTGTCTCTCTCTTTGATTCTCTCACTCATTTTCAGTTTCTCTCTCTCTCTTTGATTCTCTCACTCATTTTCAGTTTCTCTCTCTCTTTGATTCTCTCACTCATTTTCAGTTTGTCTCTCTCTTTGATTCTCTCACTCATTTTCAGTTTGTCTCTTCGCTTCTCTCATTTATTGTCAGTTTGTTTCTCCACTCGATTCTCCTTCCCGTCTTTCCCTCTGACTCGTGTTCTGCCCTCTGTCTCATTGATTCTTTCTCTATCTCTATCATTCTCGCTCCTTTATTTCTTTCAATTTGGGTGGGGGTTGGGGTGGGGGTGTGGGGTACTTTTTCTCTATAATTCTCTCTGTCTCGGGTTCTGACCATCTCTCTTTGATTCTGGCTTCCATTTTATGTCGTTTCCTTTATTCTTTCTATCTTTTTTAGTCTTTCTTTCTTCGCATGTATCTTTCCCACTTCTTTGTTCGTTGTCATTAGCGATATCATTTTGTCCCATAAACTCGTCCTTTCTCGCTCTCTCTCTCTCTCTCTCTCTCTCACTCCCGTTTAGTGTATTTCCCTCTCCTTGATTCTGTCTCTCCCGTCTTCTGTCGTTCTTTCTCCGTGGTCCTTCCTCTCGTTTACTGTATGTCCCTCTCATTTATTCTTTTACTCCCGTCTTTTGTCTTTCTTTCTTCTTGGTCCTCTAATTCGTTTAGTGTATTTCCCTCTCCTTAATTCCGTCTGCCCCATCTTCTGTCTTTCCCTCTCCTTGATTCCGTCTCCCCGTCTTCTGTCTTTCCCTCTCCTTGATTCCGTCTCCCCGTCTTCTGTCTTTCCCTCTCATTGATTCCGTCTCCCCGTCTTCTGTCTTTCCCTCTCCTTGATTCCGTCTCCCCGTCTTCTGTCTTTCCCTCTCCTTGATTCCGTCTGCCCCATCTTCTGTCTTTCCCTCTCCTTGATTCCGTCTCCCCGTCTTCTGTCTTTCCCTCTCCTTGATTCCGTCTCCCCGTCTTCTGTCTTTCCCTCTCCTTGATTCCGTCTGCCCCATCTTCTGTCTTTCCCTCTCCTTAATTCCGTCTGCCCCATCTTCTGTCTTTCCCTCTCCTTGATTCCGTCTCCCCGTCTTCTGTCTTTCCCTCTCCTTGATTCCGTCTCCCCGTCTTCTGTCTTTCCCTCTCCTTGATTCCGTCTGCCCCATCTTCTGTCTTTCCCCTCCTTGATTCCGTCTCCCCGTCTTCTGTCTTTCCCTCTCCTTGATTCCGTCTCCCCGTCTTCTGTCTTTCCCTCTCCTTGATTCCGTCTGCCCCATCTTCTGTCTTTCCCTCTCCTTGATTCCGTCTGCCCCATCTTCTGTCTTTCCCCTCCTTGATTCCGTCTCCCCGTCTTCTGTCTTTCCCTCTCCTTGATTCCGTCTCCCCGTCTTCTGTCTTTCCCTCTCCTTGATTCCGTCTGCCCCATCTTCTGTCTTTCCCTCTCCTTGATTCCGTCTCCCCGTCTTCTGTCTTTCCCTCTCCTTGATTCCGTCTCCCCGTCTTCTGTCTTTCCCTCTCCTTGATTCCGTCTGCCCCATCTTCTGTCTTTCCCTCTCCTTGATTCCGTCTCCCCGTCTTCTGTCTTTCCCTCTCCTTGATTATGTCTTCCTCCTGTTCTATCATTCTTTCCCCGTGGTCCTTTCTCTGTTTACTGCCTTTCTCTCCTTGATTTTCTTTCTACCCGATCGCATTCTCTCTCTCTCTCTCTCTCTCTCTCTCTCTCTTTCGTTCGCTTTGACCAATTATACTTTTTTCCTTAACAACCTTCTCATGTTCTGTCTTTCCCTCTCCTTTATTCACTCTCTCTACGTCTCTTTCTTTCATCCTGTCTCATTCTCTCTCTCTCTCTCTCTCTCTCTCTCTTTCGTTCGCTTTGACCAATTATACTTTTTTCCTTAACAACCTTCTCATGTTCTGTCTTTCCCTCTCCTTTATTCACTCCCTCTACGTCTCTTTCTTTCATCCTGTCTCATTCTCTCTCCATCTATGTACTCCTCTTACCTTAATTCTATGTCTGCGCCTCAAGCTTACTCTCTCCTTCATTCTCTCTCTCCTTCATACTCTGTCTCTCTCTCTCTCTCCTCCACTCTTTCCCCCATAGCCTGTTACGTTCTATCATTCTATTTCTACCATCAGTCATTTTGTCTTTCTTTTCTGCCATCACCACTTCCCTACACAGTTTTTTTCCTTCCTCTCATCCTCTCAACCTCTCTCTCTCTCTCTCTGTCTCTCTCTCTGTCTCTCTCTGTCTCTCTCTCTCTCTTCTCTATAGAGCTGAAATCTTATTACCTTTGACGACTGACATACTCTGATATAACAGAAAGGGCTGTTGTCTGTGGCTGAAAACAAACTGCCTTCTCCAACAAGAACATATATACATACACCTAACAGAACAAAGAATGCCCTGTAGATGAGTGGAGACTGCCTCGACACAACACGGCTAATTATTATGGAAGATCTAAATGGGGTAGCAGAGCTGCTGGACTGAAGATAAATAAAAGTAAAACGCAATTCCTCAGAAACTCTTACTGCCTAAAGCAGGACATCAAGCTAGAAAAGGAATCCACCGAGGATGTCAACTCCTATTACTACCTAGGCCAAGAGAGAGGAATCCATCGAGGATAACGCCTATATCCACCTAAGCCAGGAGAGACGAATCCATCGAGGATAACTCCTATATCCACCAAGGCCAAGAGTGAGGAATCCATCGAGGATAACTCCTATATCCACCAAGGCCAAGAGAGAGGAATCCATCGAGGATAACTCCTATATCCACCTAGGCCATGAGAGAGGAATCCATCGAAGATGTCAACTTATATATCTACGGAGGGCAAGAGAGAGGAATCCATCCAGATTGTCAACTCCTATATCTACCTAGGCCAAGAGAGAGAGGAATATATCCAGGATGTCAACTTTTAAATCTACCTAGGCCAAGAGAGAGGAATCTATCCAGGATGTCAACTTGTATATCTACCTAGGTCAAGAGAGAGGAATCTATCCAGGATGTCAACTTATATATCTACCTAGGCCAAGAGAGAGGAATCTTTCCAGGATGTCAACTCCTATATCTACCTAGGCCAAGAGAGAGGAATCTATCCAGGATGTCAACTCCTATATCTACCTAGGCCAAGAGAGAGGAATCTATCCAGGATGTCAACTCCTATATCTACCTAGGCCAAGAGAGAGTAAACTGTTGAGGATGTACTCAAAAAATGCTTGCTGAAGTCGGATGTGTTGGACCGAAAAGTGCAAATATCGTAGTCAAGCTGTAAACTACAACACAACGCATTTCGTTCTCTGGACTACATTCTGCTACTTAAGCCCTTTCTGGGTTTGGTAGTGGGAGATTGAGAACGAACGAAACCAAGCCAAGCCAAAATCATTCAAAATCCCATTCCGGGTCAATGTTCAACAACTTCTTTCATCTATTTCACAGAACCATAGACTTCATTTCCTTTCAAGAAACTCCAAAGTTAAAGCGTGTATAACTTATACACTGATACCATTAAATCTCAGTTGAACATACCACTTATACACTGACACCATTAAATCTCAGTTGAACATACCACTTATACACTGACACCATTAAATCTCTGTTGAACATACCACTTATACACTGACACCATTAAATCTCAGTTGAACATACCACTTATACACTGACACCATTAAATCTCTGTTGAACATACCACTTATACACTGACACCATTAAATCTCAGTTGAACATACCACTTATACACTGACACCATTAAATCTCAGTTGAACATACCACTTATACACTGATACCATTAAATCTCTGTTGAACATACCACTTATACACTGATACCATTAAATCTCAGTTGAACATACCACTTATACACTGACACCATTAAATCTCAGTTGAACATACCACTTATACACTGATACCATTAAATCTCTGTTGAACATACCACTTATACACCGACACCACTAGATCACAGTTGAACATACCACTTATACACTGATACCGCTAGATCCCAATTGAACATTCCATTTATACACCGACACCACTAGATACCTGTTGAGCATACCACTTATACACTGACACCATTAAATCTCTGTTGAACATACCACTTTTACACTGACACCGCTAAATCCCAATTGAACATACCACTTATACACCAACACCACTAGATATCTGTTGAACATACCACTTATACACCGACACCACTAGATATATGTTGAACATACCACTTATACACTAATTGTTCTCAACTTGACTGAACTTAACTTCATTAAACTGGTTTAGAAGTATCCACTGAGTCTGTATACAACCAATGCATTCCACTCCACCTAAACTAACAATCCCTGGGTGCATCCGATCTAATTTTCAATGCCTGCACTATATTCTTTGGCAAAGCATTCCAAGCCTTCACCATTCTCTGACTAAAAAAAAATATTTCCTTATATCTAATCTGGACCTGTCTTTAAACAATTTGTAGCTGTGCCATCTTGTTCTTGTAGCCGGTTGTACTTTGAAAAAAATTGGTAAAGTCTAATTTATCGTTTCCGTTGATTATCTTACAAACGTGTATTAATCGCCGCGGATCATTTCCTGTTCTAGACACTGTAGACCAGTTTTCCTGAGTCTTTCCCCATAACTGTAATTCTGGAATCCCACTATCAGTTTTGTAGCTCTTCTTTGTATCCTTTCTCCGTTTTTATCTTGCACAGCTTTCATGTGTTTTCTACCCCCATCTGTGGAACCACATTTTAAACTTACAGCACCATATTTTAAAGAAAAATATTTCAATTTGACGTTATATTTGCTGAAATCAGAAACAGTTGTATTTGTTTTTTAATGCTGTTAATTTTGCAAACACGTGCTCTTCAGACGTCTTGATCCAATATCTCCAATTAGGTCCTATTTGTTGCCACACATAAGGTAACATTCTTTTTTTGACATCCTCTATTAGTTCAGATCAGTTGAAGTGCCCTCTCCACATGAAGGTCAGCTGTAATGGGTTTACATCGTTCTCAGTCTCTTCCTATGATGTCTTCCATCTCTTGATCTTATTCATCCACTTAAAGAGTTGTTGGAGGTCGGTATCGCCGAGAAGTAAAGGCGCTTTCATCTCACAAATTGAAAGCTTGAACCGGTGGGATTTCAAATCGCACAAGTTTCAAGCATACCCTGATCTCAAAGGAGGTGAGATTAGCGTCTAGTCATTTTGGGGATTTACGAAAAACACAGAAGTATCGTGTACACGCTGTGCACGTAAAAGAATCTTTGGCAGTTGAAAATCGATAACTATAGACTGTTAGACGCTGCACAGACAAGTTTTTCACAAGTAATCAAATTCCTTCCCAAGACGCAACCTACATTCTCACAGGCCTAGTAGGTAGAGGAAGGTAAACATTGCGAATCCAGAACGTACTGCAGAAAGCCTTCGGCTATCTGACAGCAGGCATAACCTGCCTTGTTGAAGGATTCCAAGAATAGCGTTGTTTACTTCTGAGAAGTTTGTCCTACACCATTTCTTTCAGTATTGCTTTCAGTAAGACGGTGTCTTTTAATGCCACTAAAATACCTTAACTGTCTAACACTGATTTTGTTCATCAATTCGTATTCCATAATTTCTCCAAGACTTCCTTATTTGTTATCATTAATTTTCATGAGTTGCGTCCATAATTCAAAGGCAACAATCAATGTTCTTCCCTCACAGCCTGTTCATTGTCCACCTTTCTACGCCATACAGCAATGACGAGCTATACATAACACCTGACCAGTCTGATTATTACGAGAATTTGTGAATTAATTGTTTGAATGTCAATATATGATTCATGTTAGAGAAAACCGATCTGGCCCTACCCTATTCTCTTCTTGATTTCCACTTGTTATTCTATTGCCAAACGTATGATCTGTTCCAGTATTTGGTCGTCTCTTGTTATCCTTAGAGTAAATCTCGAGTATACTTGTGTAACTATCATAGTTTTGCTTTTCTCAGTGTTAATTTCAAATGTCACTTGGATCATCCAGTAAATATTTTCCCTGGTCTCTGAGTAGTGAGATCAGACACGCGTGTGCAGTGGCGCGCACGTTAAAAATACCTTAGCAGTTGGAAATCGAAAAGAGTAGGCCTAACGGCCGCTGCTCTGGCAAAATTCAAGTTACAAATCTACTCAAATTATTCTAGGGATTCTCGTCCCACAGAGAATATGTCGCAAAAAGGGGACTGTGTGGCTATAGCAACAGGTCTTGGTTATGTGGTTAGCGGAGCGGCGTAGATGGCGCCTGATAGGCTGTGGGTCTACCTTGCTCTAATTTATGTTCCCACTTCCACCAGTCTGAAAAATAGGCGATCGTATATTCCTAACAGATGCTTGGATTGACCTGGCAAGTCACCTGTGGATTTTCACCTGCCAAAAAAATCTGAAACAAAGGAGGTCGCACCTCCCCACGACGTCTAACGACATACGTGGACTGAAGATAGATAGATAGAATGTCAAATCCATATACCTGACATTTGCTCTTTACTTTAATCACTAATTTCTGCAGCTATTGTTCGCTTTCTGCTGGATGGACTGTGTCATTCGCTTCAATGAGGTTATTTATTGACATTCCACCGCTGATGAGCCATGTCATTTCCTTTATCTGTCGAAGAAATATGTTCTGAATTTTAAACAAATAAGGGGACAGTGCGCACTCCTCTACACAAACCTGTAGCAGGTGAGTAGATCCTGCCAGATCTTCCAGTGCCAGTTAGCTGTCGGTACAGGTTAGTGAGTGTGTGGGTATCTTGTCCAGGTGTATGTTTCAGGCACGTCACTCATTTCTCACGCTGGACTCTGTCAAAGGCCTTTGTGCTGTTTATAAAACACATTTATAAATCACAGAAACACTCAGTATATAACCGTACAATAATTTGAGGCAAATTGAATCCGAAACAAAACTAATCTTGAACGGTGTTGGGGAGTGTTTATATCTAAGAGGCTCTCAACTCTTGAACAGTGTTGGGGAGTGTTTATATCTAAGAGGGTGTCAACTCTTGAACAGTGTTGGGGAGTGTTTCGTTCAAATTAGAATTTCATTCTTAAAAAGAGTTGGGAAAGCGCTTAGTCCTAAGTCGACATGAGCTTGCGCGTAAAGTTGAAAAGCGTTTAGCTCTAATGAGGCCTTAACTAGTATTTGAAAATAAGATCTAAACTCTTGCGCTGAGTTGAAAAAAGAAATAATGAACTCTTAATTAGTGTTGAAAAACGTTTAGTACTAACAAGGTTTGAACTCGATTAAATCTCACATTTGCTGAAAAAACACCAATACAAAGGACTTTATCTGGAAAAAGTTATCTCACGAACACAAAGACAAATATGTTATTAGCACTCGACAATGAAGTATATGGTATCTGATTTCGATGTGGTGTTAAGATGTATTGTGCCAGGTCGTGAAGCTTTTTTACATGCTAGGATGACTTAGTCCCTTCCTCGCTGCTTTTCCTTGTTCAACAATCAGCTAACTATACATTTACAGCTGGGTCGACCGACTGAAGAGTGTGGATAACTGTGGAGAGGGGGGCGGGGGAACGGGGGGGGGGGTAGAGCGGTCGTACGTCCAACCTGGTACGTTTGCCGTGAGAAACGAGCGCTCTTTCACTACTACTCACGCTCGTGTTCTAGATACACTCCCCAGCTTTTCTAGCCAACCATTTGATGAACATACGTGCCTTCTGTATTCAGTTACGTCCTTTTCTCTGGCATGTTAATTATAAACTGTGAAAGATGCACTTACAGGGCAGAGGTTCATGCGCAACATCAGCAAAACTTGAATTCCTGAGAAGTTGGTGCGTCGTATATGCAGAGACATGCAAAATTGTAACGCACTTGCATACGTGGACAAAATAAATGACAAAAAGTTTTTGTTAAACTACAGATGTAGAGCATCTTGAAATTCATGGAAATCCCACACAAAAATGGGTTGTTTCAAAGTGCACACAACTCTGATTTTGCAGACAATGTAGCATTGTGGATCTGTGAAAAAAACATTAAAACAGTGAGCATTCAAATGCAAAATATTTTATCATCACCTGAGGAGTGGACAAAGGCATAGCTATTAAAGATAATTGACGAAAAAGTCACATACACATTTTTTTTTTCTTTATGAAACTAACAAAAGAGCTCTAAATTAGGGATGCATTGAAAAAATCTGAACCTGGATTAAAAATACTTCGTATTTAGATACAGAAATGGAGAACACCTCAAAGAAGATAAACAACCCAGCTATCTTGGAGTTACATTTGATGATAGGTTGACATGGAGGGAACACGTCAACAAGGCAACCAAAAAAGCCAGGAAGAAGTTAGCCATCCTGAGAAAATTAAGTGGAACTACATGGGGAGCTAGTGGAAAAATACTTAACAAAGTTTACCAACAAGGTATACGGCCACATCTGGAATATGGGTCAGCAGCGTGGTGCCCTGCAGCAAATACTACCCTAAAAGAGGTGGATAAGGTGCAAAATCAGTCACTTAGGGTCATTACAGGAGCAATAAAATCAACACCTATAGTGGAGATGGAGAAAATGGGAAGGATACAAGCACTAAGAGAACGCTGAGACACAAAGGTATTAACACAGGCAGAAAAGTTCCTCTGCATGCCGAGCCATCCAATGAAAGACAGATTTCAAAATTTAGCAATGGGAAGACTGAAAAGAAGTAGTTTTATGCATCAGGCGAAACGACTTTGCAAGCAAATAATAGATCTACCTGAAGTTGACATCCCCCTAAAGTCTGTGCCAGAACAAACCCCTTGGAGAGAGGAGCATGGACTATCAGTATGCATTCAAACAAAAGTGAAAGGAATATTAGACAACGATGAACAGAACAGTGTGCAACGTAGGATAGTGACCCTCAATTTCCTGGATGAAGAATACCCACAAGACCTCTGGATCAGAGTATACACAGATGGGTCAGCACAGAATGCAGTAAAGAATGGTGGAGCGGGAGTCTACATAGAATACCCAAACAACATTAGGGATACAGTCAGAGTACCAACTGGGAAATTCTGTCATATATATGATGCAGAAATACAGGCAATCAAGGTGGCAACTGAGAAACTGCTGAACACCAATGTCAGTTCACAACCTGTAGTATTTCTTACAGATGCACTATCAGCACTCCAAGCACTTAAATTTTAGAAACTGGCAGATCTACGGGCTGTACTGTCTGAACTGAGCAACCAGCGCAAGATTGTCATGCAGTGGATACCTTCTCATTGTGGAGTACCAGAAAACGAGAGAGCAGATCGACTGGCAAAGGAGGGTGCTGCAGACGAGCAACCAGATGTGCCAGTTACATACCAACAGAAGATAAGGATGATCAAATCAATCAGATAGCCACCAACAGTAACACCAGACGATTACCATAACATGAACAGACAAGAGCAAACTGTTGTGTTGTGCCTTAGAACAGGACACAACCGACTCCGCAGTCACATGTACACGAAAATGAAGATTGGCAACTCAGGCATGTGTACATGGGGACAGGCGCCCCAGACAGCAGAGCACATACTACAAAACTGCCCCGAATATGATATACAGAGAAAATCTCACTGGCCCATAGAAACAACACTGAAAGAGAAACTTTATGTGAACTACAAAAGACAGTGAAGTTTATATACAAGAGACAACATTGCAGATATAGACAATATTTAAAAGCGAACGAAAGAAGAAGCAGAAGAAGAAGAAGAAGAAGAAGAAGAAGAAGAAGAAGAAAAAGAAGAAGACAATGCAGAAATAGAATTGATCGTCCGTCATATGACGTAACTAACACGGATAGACGGAAACCGGATGCTTTATTCGTTATCGCTAGTTCTGAAAATGAGGTTTACAACGTCGTGTCGTAGTTTACAGCTAGGTGGCGATATCTGCGCCTTCCAGCCCGACACATCCAACTTCGGCATGACATTTCCAGGGCGGCCACCTGGAGACAGAATAAGGTCTAGTTCAATAATTGGTCACTGACAGTACTGCAAGTAGTCAGCTGTGAGTCGCGGACTGCGGTCCGTTCATTTACTGCTGCCTTTTCGAACCTGTATGAGTTCAAGGCAAAGAATGTCAATCATTTAAAAAACTAGCTGGAACAATTTTGAGAGCAGATGAAAATGTATTCAAGAAGCTGAACACTGGGCATATGAAACCAAAACCAGTCCTACAATATAGCATAGCGAAATGGGCAACTTCTACCAAATCAAACTTCGACCAAATAAGAGTCTAAATTACAAGCAATGCGAATCATAACAGAAGACCACGCCCATTATAGAACTGGACACAACCTGAAACCAATGGAGGTCAGAAGGGACAGCTGTATCTAACAACAATGTGCAAACAGTCATAAAACGCCCAGTGCTCCAGAGAATTAAATGGGCTTCAAGGGGGAAACTGAATCAGAGCCACTGTATAGCATCACTTAATGTAAAGTGGAAAACATATCCTGTAAATGGCACACCACAACTAAAACACATGCACGCTACACACATGCTTCTCACATGGAGAAAACAGAGCTTCCCAGAGCTGAGAGAAAATACCCTCGGCATTGTTAAAAATAAAACAGCCAGACAGAAACTGAAAGAAGAGCCCTAGCTGTAAAACATTTAGAGAATCACTACCCAAACACCATCTGGTCTCGTGTATGTAGATGAATCAGCACCAAATGCAACAGAGAATGGAGGCGGGTGAATCTTTCTGAGCTTACCATCATTACACAAATAAAGCTATCAGTGATGACTGGACAATTTTCAAGCTACTTCGAAGCAGAGGCAGAAACATTCAAAACTACAGCAGAAGTTATAATGACCTATGAAAACACAGAGACAAGTGCTAATCTTCACAGGAGATGCCAATGGTTATGGCACTGGTGGGAGAAGGTGGTTGGTGGGGAAAGGGGGTAGGCAAGAAAACTTATCTACAGGAACTAAGAGTGATACTCTATAAACTATATCATTGTTTCAAGAGAATTGTGATACAATGAATTTCATCTATTGCAATATTTTTGACAATGAAGAAACTGAAAAAAGAAGGTAGAAAACTACATCAACATGATATAGATAAAAAGCTTATGAAGAAGTCAAAAGGTTTACAAGCTGTAAATACGTGGCCAAAGGGAAGCACAGCACACAGGTCATCAACCAAATAATGGAACATTATCAGCTCAACAGAGGTGAGAGGGTGGAAATCGTTAGACTGCGCACAGGCCCCAACAGGTTAAGATACCATCTGATGAACAAACTAAGGACAGGAAATAGCCCTCATTATGTCTGCGGCACTGATGGAACGACTGTTAAACCTCTGTTGCAAAGATGTTCAACATACGAGGAACATAGAAAACGCATGCCAGTAGTTTCAAATGGACACTGTTTTCTTTATATTCAAGTTGACGCCTGAAAATGTACGAATAGAGAACGAACATAAACAAGAAGATGAAGAAGAAGAACGAGAAGAAGAAGGATGAAGAATAAAAGGAAAGAAAAAGAAAACGATGAAGTGTAAGATTAAAAGAAGATGTTGATGAAGATAAAGTAGACAATTATGAAAATGAAGAAGTTCACTTTTCAATATACGTTTCCCTGAACATTGTTAATTTCTTATATTTGTTACAATAGTGAAATTCTCCGTTTCATGAAATGGGCATATTTATGTCAATTTAATGAATTGGCTTCTTCTCTTGTCCATTTCATTGGTCAGGTAAAATCTCGACCAATTCATGATTTGGGTTAGGGTTAAGGTTAGAATTATCCCCTAATTTGAGAATTAGGGGCAGGCACGGAAAGAGACTAATTCCCGAAATAGAAAAAGACCAATTCATATAATGGACAAAAACGTGAGTTTACGAAATGGACACAGTGGTCAGTTCAAGAAATGGACAAATGAACCAGTTCACGGAATGAACAATTGAACCAGTTCACGGAATGGACAAACAGACCAGGACAAGGAATGGACAAAGTGGTCAGTTCAAGGAATGGACAAATGAACTAGTTTTAGGAATGGACAAATAAACCAGTTCACGGAATGGACAAACAGATCAGGACAAGGAATGGACAAAGTGGTCAGTTCAAGGAATGGACAAATGAACTAGTTTAAGGAATGGACAAACAGATCAGGACAAGGAATGGACAAAGTGGTCAGTTCAAGGAATGAACAAATAAACCAGTTCACGGAATGGACATACAGATCAGGACAAGATATGGACAAAGTGGTAATTTCAAGGAATGAACAAATAAACCAGTTCACGGAATGGACAAACAAATCAGGACAAGGAATGGACAAAGTGGTCAGTTCAAGGAATGAACAAATAAACCAGTTCACGGAATGGACAAATAGATCAGGACAATGAATGGACAAAGTGGTCAGTTCAAGGAATGAACAAATAAACCAGTTCACAAAATGGACATACAGATCAGGACAAGGAATGGACAAAGTGGTCAGTTCAAGGAATGGTCAAATGAACTATTTTAAGGAATGAACAAATGAACTAGTTTATGGAATGGACAAATGAACCAGTTCACGGAATGAACAATTGAACCAGTTCACGGAATGGACAAATGAACCAGTTCACGGAATGAACAATTGAACCAGTTCACGGAATGGACAAATGAACCAGTTTACGGAATGGACAAATAAACCAGTTCACAGAATGGACAGAGACGAGAGTTTACGAAGTAGACAAAGACACTAGTTCACGGAATATACAAAGAGATTAGTTCACGGAATTGACACACTTATTTCGTCTGAGAACTGGACACTGCAGACTACTAGAACATCTGTACCGACTGAAGATCTCACACACCGATGAGTGCCCATGTGGAACAGGATGCCAGAACCCTGGGCATATTCTACAAGAATGCCCAATCTATAGAGAAATGAAATGCCAGATCTGGCCAGAGGGTGCGGAGCTGAGACAAAAGCTGTGAGGCAGCCGCTCCGACCTGGTGAAGACTACAGACTTCATCATGGCGACTGGCCTGCAGATATAACATGACCAAAGAGATACTGAACGCAAAGAAAGAAGAAGAAGACAAAGAGGCCATTTCATATAATGGACAAAGGCCATTTCAAGGAATGTACAAAAGATCCAGGTCACAGAATTGACAAAGAGATTAATTTATGGAGAAACCAGAGACCAGGTGAGACCAGATCAGGAAATGGATAATGAGACCAGTAATGGATTATGAGACCAAATCAGGAAATGGATAATGAGACCATGGAATGGATAATGAGACCAAATCAGGAAATGGATAATGCGATCAGATCAGAAAATGGATAATGAGACCAAGAAATGGATAATGAGACAAGACCAGGATATGGATAATGAGACCAGATCAGGAAATGGATAATGAGACCAAGAAATGGATAATGAGACCAAGAAATGGATAATGAGACCAAGAAATGGATAATGAGACCAAGAAATGGATAATGAGACAAGACCAGGATATGGATAATGAGACCAGATCAGGAAATGGATAATGAGACCAAGAAATGGATAATGAGACCAAGAAATGGATAATGAGACCAAGAAATGGATAATGAGACCAAGAAATGGATAATGAGACCAGACCAGGAAATGGATAATGAGACAAGATCAGGATATGGATAATGGTACAAGGAAATGGATAATGAGACTAAATCAGGAATAGATAATGAGACCAGAAAATGGAAAATGACACCAGGAAATGTATAAAGAGACCAGTTTGTGAAATGTATAAAGAGACCAATTTGTGAAATGTATAAAGAGACCAGTTCGTGAAATGTATAAAGAGACCAGTTCGTGAAATGTGTAAAGAGACCAGTTCGTGAAATGTATAAAGAGACCAGTTCGTGAAATGTATAAAGAGACCAGTTCATGAAATGTATAAAGAGACCGGTTCGTGAAATGTATAAAGAGACCAGTTCATGAAATGTATAAAGAGACCGGTTCGTGAAATGTATAAAGATACCAGTTCGTGAAATGTATAAAGAGACCAGTTCGTGAAATGTATAAAGAGACCAGTTCATGAAATGTATAAAGAGACCGGTTCGTGAAATGTATAAAGAGACCAGTTCGTGAAATGTATAAAGAGACCGGTTCGAGAAATGTATAAAGAGACCAGTTCGTGAAATGTATAAAGAGACCCGTTCATGAAATGTATAAAGAGACCAGTTTGTGAAATGTATAAAGAGACCAGTTTGTGAAATGTATAAAGAGACCAGTTCATGAAATGTATAAAGAGACCAGTTTGTGAAATGTATAAAGAGACCAGTTTGTGAAATGTATAAAGAGACCAGTTCATGAAATGTATAAAGAGACCAGTTTGTGAAATGTTGAATGAGACCAGGAAATGGATAATAAGACCAAAAAATGGATAATAAGACCAGATCACGAAATAGATAATGAGACCGGCTCAAAATGTAGAAAATGAGATCGGTTCAGGAAATGTATAATCAAACCAGATGACGGAGGCCAGCTTAGAAAATGGATAGTAGTGCGATCAGTTCAGGAAATTGGCAGTCAAGTGACAAAAATATAATTTAAGTTCCTCTCATACTGGTCTAAGATAAATAACTCTAGAATTCACACAACTGTTTCAGTTAAAGAACGACAATTTTGTAATTATTTCCCCTCTACGAGATCGAAATGCAGTTCTGAATCCAGATAATATGAAACATTAAGAGGAAACTCCAAGACTAAGTAGCGTATGATCAAAATGACAACAACGATCGCGGAGATAAGTATAATTCACGTGTAAATATATTATTTCCTAGCGCTTTAAATATTCGTATTGTTACTATAGTTGCTGCTTGATTTACGTTTGTTAACACACTACCTCCTGAGGAAGAGGTTTATCCTCCTACGGTTCGCATCATGTGAGTTGTGGATAGCTGGATAGTCTATATTTGAAGGGTAATTGTCACTGGCGACAGGTACCTCTCGGCTAACGGGTGTCGTGTACCCCCTTTTGTTTTTACTAAACGTTGTGTTTTTGAAACCGTAATAAGAAATAATAATTATTAACTGTGTAACAAATATTTAGAATAGATGTCATTCTTCTTCTTCGTACGCTGTCAGACGTCAACTTGAATTTGTTCGAAGAAAGCAGCGATCATCCTGAGACTGTCGACACTGCTATAGAGCTTGTCTAGTGTTGCCATTAGTGATGGCCACATGTGCTTTCTCTAGTCCTCGTATGTCGGACAATTTTGCAGCTAATGTTCAGCGGTTAGTTTCCCTGTACTACAGGTGCATTCATCAGTAGCACCTATCTTCAGTTTATTGAATAGATGGTACCTTAGTCTATTGTGACCTGTGTGGCGTCTGAAGACCCCGACCTGCTCTCTTATGTTCAACTGGAAATCAGCATCATTTCGTGTGTAGCCAGTATGCCCTGTTTCCCCAATTGGCCATGTATCTGGCCATAATAAACCTTTTGGACTCTACGTAGGCCACACTAGAATCTGGTTGTGGTAACCTTGCACCTTCTGAATAAATGTCCAATTATAGACGAATCCCTAAAGACCTCTGCGTTTAATACTTTAATTATTTATTTTTTTGGCCTTCGCCTTATTTCTCTAATCCCCAAGGCAGTGTGCGTTGTACTGTAGTTTTTATTTTGCGCCTATCGGCCCAGTGCATCCGACTTCAGCATGCATTTATGTAAGGGTCGGCTTCCTCCTGCATTTTCTAAGGGTTTGCTTTCCAGGGATAATGGTCTGTGCTGTGATGGGGATCGAACCCAGCACCTTCGAGTTGTGAGCCTTGCCACTTAACCACTAGCCCCCGCCGTCCCCTTTTCATCTCTGAAGTTGATCAGATAATATTTAGCTACAGGGAAGGACAGTCTTAACACCATTAGGAATGTTGTTCATTGAGAAGAACATATATCGGAACAGTGATCCCCATAGTAGAGAGCTTACCGAGGAGCCTCGCAGAGCACTGCAGTCATGAGTACCCTAGTTTACCTTCTCAAGTATGCCTCATGATGCTAATAGAGCCATTGTAACCTCCACCAAAGAAAGTCGACAAGAGTACCTAGCTCAAGTACGAGTGGTATTAGCAACAACAACAATAGTTAGGTTAACTGGAGCGGGCCTAAAACAAGAGTCAAACCCGGTACTTTTGTCGTGAAAAGCAAGCACTGTAAGGGTTAGACTATAACAATCATTATAAGGTTAATCTCAGACCGGATGTAATATTATCAAGATGTTTTGACCCCAACTGTGTGTCTGACTGGCGGCTCACGTCAGAATCAGTGAATGAAAGTCAAAAAATATTATTTACACCGTCCAAGTGGCGGTCTTGAAAACAGACTGTGCCCGTGCAGTCTGGCTAAGAAAATAGGCACCGAAGATTTATGGCAAACTGGGTCTCAAAAATTTGCCAATGTGAAACTGGAAGTGTTGGGCCGAAAGGCGCATATTTGCAGCCTTGCTGTAAATTATGAACAACGTAACAAAATGTCCTTTCCATGACGAACACATATGAAGAATAAGAAAAAGAAGAAGAGGAAGAAGAAGAAGAAGGAGAAGAAAAAAACATGCTTCGAAAAGGGGGACACCTGAAAAGGGCAAAGGAGTGTGTACAACCAATAGGCTACATGAGCCATCCCTGCCTTACAGTTTCTTACAGTACACTAATAACAGAGACCGTCTCATAACCTATAGGTGTGCCAGGAATGCAGTGATGTCAATTTTTGCACATAACTCTCGACTCCTGTCAAACATTCCAACCCGTTTGTCTACCCTGACCAATCTCCACCAATTGAATGGTCAGAAATTGGTCACATGACATAGGTGACAGTCCCGTCAATATGAGTTCAGGTTGACGCCGAAAAAAATGGGAATAAAAAGCTTATTTTGTCTGTTTATTTTAACTTTTTTATTCAGTTTCTCGCTCACTGCGCTAAACAGTAAGTATGGTTCATGTACGTTTGTTAAAATAAGTTTAATAAAAACTTTTAAAGTGATTGTTAAACCGTAATTACAATACCTGTCGTGACCTATTTTAGGACATGGCGGACAGGTAAGATGAACGCGGAAATGATTCTGAAAATGTAATTGATAAAAAGTGTCAGACTTTATTAGTGCCTTTTTCTAGGGCATGAGCAAATTTATATTTTTGTTTAAGGAAATGCTAGTCCTTACTGTCATCTGGGATGAAGTGTGAGAGATTTCATTATAATACGAGATCCTGATCGTACTCAGTACGGTACTGGGGTACTACTACTACTAGTACTACACTGCAAAGTAACATTCAATAAGTTAGTAACAAACGTGGGATCACTCAAATCACAGGGATCGCTTGGCTTCGTTCGTCCTGAATCTCCCGCTACCAAACCCTGAAAAGGGCTTAAGTAGCAGGTCAGGTAGGGCCAGTCTATAAATATGAACTTAATTAAATTAAGATTTATAAGTTTCTTTCTTTTCTAAACTAATAGTAAATTACTAAGTAATAAAAAATAGTAAATACTTAGTTACTACAGTAATAGTAAGTAATACAATAGACTGAATAGTTCTAGGATCAGTCTATAAATATATATTAAGATATCTCCTAGTCCTTTCCAAAACTCCTTAGGCCAGTCTATAGATCTAGATATGATTAAAGTTATATAATTTTCTTTCCTAAACTTAAAACTAAAACTCCTAGAGCCAATCTATAAATATTACGATATAGTGCCTATCATTTTCTAGGGGGAGGAAGACTATCGTCTGGTCAGGCAAAATATACTGGCCAAGACCCTCACATCGGCTTCCTCGTAGCCCTCCCTGGAAACGGGCTGTTTTCACAGCAGCCTGGCTAACAAACAAGGTGAGGGATCGACGTGATCCCTGTAGTAGTGAGCAACATGCAGATGAAGCCAAGCATAGCACAACCGCCTGGAGGACCTCGATACACCTTCATCAGCACACCCGAGATGTGAGAAACGTTACTGCAACCCTCCACTTAACGTCATTTTCAGGACGCACTAAAGAGTAAACCTACTCATTGTGGGCATTCGAAACAATAACAACAATATAATTTTCTTTCCTAAACTAAAACTCCTATCATCAGTCTAGAAATATTAAGATATAACACATATTGTTCTTTCTATAACTCCTAGGCGTTGTCTAAGATATATTTTTTTCCTTAACAAATACTTCGTCATTGCCTCTTTGCGTCTTGTCAGATGATAGTAATTGTGCTTTTAGCACAAAGTCCAGGCAGAAATATAGAGGCCATGTGTTGCCCATGCATTATGGTCCCTTTCTCGGTCTGCCATGTTTGCTCCAAGGGAAAGGTGATACCAATACATTTGGAGCAAGGCAAACTGCAGAAGCTGGCGGATCAGCAGAGCAATGTTTTATCTAATCGTCTGTCAGGGCTTCAC
Source organism: Ariolimax columbianus (assembly GCA_036924085.1). Classification (NCBI taxonomy): domain Eukaryota; kingdom Metazoa; phylum Mollusca; class Gastropoda; order Stylommatophora; family Arionidae; genus Ariolimax; species Ariolimax columbianus. Next base: position 9,299,983 of record JAVGWX010000014.1, read on the forward strand.
TCCTAGACCAGCCACCAACCAAGGCTTAGGGCCTGGTCTGCCCTGCCACAACACTCAGCTGAGATTGTCTTTCCTTGCTCTAGGATAAGACATTGTGTCTTCTTGCATGTGCTCCTCCGCACATTGTCTGTTGTCAGGTTTGGTAGACGCTGACCAACATCTGGAGTTATCAGAAAACAGGTTGCACAGCCATATTGGACAAACCCCGACTAGATACGCCAGTATCTTATCTGCAAGTCTTAAGATGTTTTGAAATCAGAGTTTTCCTTCTAGATGAGCTGCCTTCCTAGGCTTTTGAACCCATCTGCCTGAAACTGCTGGTTTTAAGGCGCCAGTGTCTCGCCTCTTCTCTTGTTAGTCAAACCAATTCTGCCGCACAAAGGCCAGGAGATGGATTTTGTTGTCAGAGGCTATATGAGACGCTTGCCATCGGAGCATTTAGTTGGTGTTGAGAGTTCATCCTCAACCCGACCCCCAACTATAACAATATTTAGAACCATGAATACTAAGATATAACATATATTGTTCTTTCTATAATTCCTAGGGGTTGTCTATGAATATTCCGACTGCAAAGGCCTCTACCAGCAGCGAGTTGGAGTGGAAGATGGAAGGGTTGCTGATAGTGCCATCACTGCAAGTTCTTTTAACACCAAAAAACCACCTAAAGATGGTAGAGTTGGTCGCTCTGCAGGTATGTTTGAAATTTTATTAGAATTGTTGCTTTTTGTCTGTGAAATAGTTTGGAGAATTGGGCTCACGTGGGATTTTCTAGTAATTCTTCATGTGCTGTTCTGACTGGGGTAAGTGATCACATCCCTCCGCAACCTCCTGTCTGTATACCTATTTATTCAGTTCTGTGTTGTAAAGGTTGGTGTGATGTAGAGTTTTTCAGATCTGCTGAACAGCTTTCTGTGAAGGTTTATCTCCGTGGGTTAGCACTCGTTTCGCAGTTGCCTAATCATGTTTCCCAGTTGCCTAATCATGTTTCCCAGTTGCCTAAGCATGTCCATCTTGTAGAATATGTTCGGCTGCTTGTCCAGGCGTACACATAGGCAATGGGGCCAGTTTTAATCTGTCAAGTGGCTGTTCTGTGTTCAATCTATCTATCTTCTTTTGTTCGCTTGGAGTATGTCTACATCTGCAAAGTTGTCTCTTGCATGAACCTGTCTTCTGCAGCTCACACATATGTCCATATAGTTTCCCTTCCAGTGTTATTTCTCGTGGCCAGTATGTCTGCCTCAGTATCTCATACTCTAGACAGTCCTGAAGTATATGATCCGCAGTCTGGGGTGCCAGTTTACATGTACACATACTTGAGCTGCTAATCCTACATTTTGTATACATGTTGATGCAGAGTCGGTTGTGTTCCGTTCTGAGGCGTAGTATGACAATCTGCTCTTGCCTACTTATATTATGATAATCATCTTGTATTTGTGTTGGAAGCTCTCATTGATTTAATAATATTTTTCTCATGATGGTATGTAACTGGTAGATCTGGTTGCTCGTCTGCAGCACCTTCCCTCACGAGTGTGTCAGCTCTCTCATCTCCTCGTATTCCGCAGTGAGACGGTATCCACTGCACAGTGATTCTGCGCTGGTTGCTCAATGTTGACAATAAAACTTGTAGATCTGACAGCTGCCCGGATGATAGTGCTTGGAGTACTGATTTTGCATCTGTCAGAAATACCACAGGATACGAGCCAAGGTTGATGTTCAGCAATTTTTCGGTCACCAATTTCATCGCTTGTATCCCTGCATCGTAATTATGGCAGAATTTTTCTGTTGGTGCTGCAACTGTTTCCATATTGTCATTTGGGTATTCTATATACACTCCTGCTCCTCCATTCTTTACTGCATTCTGTGCTGACCCATCTGTGTATACTCGAATCCATAGATCCTGTGGATATTCTTCATCCAAGAAACAAGAGCAATTGTCTTACGTTGCACAATGTTCTGTTCCTTATTGCCTAGTATTCCCTGAATGGTTGTTTGGACTCATACTGATAGTGTATGCCGCTCTCTGAAGGGTGTTGGTTCTAGCACAGTTGTTAAAGGAATAACAATTGCTAGCTCCAGTTCTCTGATAGTGAATGGGATCTCCATAACCTCTGGTATATCATCACTTCCTACACTTTGTTGCTTCTCTCTGATCCCCTGCTGTTTCTCTGCAGTAACTTCAATGTCATTGTCTTTAGCAAAGGAATCTGCAAAGTGATCAGCTGCCTGTTTACCTGTGATGATGTTCCCATCGTTATTTAGTGCAACCCTTGTGTTTCTCCGTGTACCTTCATCATTTAGCTGTTTTACCAACTTCCACATTTTCCTGGTGTCCTCTTCAAAGTTCAGGGACTCTTGTTTTCTCCTTCAGCTTTTCCTCTTGGCTTGCAGCTTAGCCCTTTGGAATTTGGCTTTGGCATTTTGCTGGTGATTTTGAGCAGTTGCTCTAGTTCACTGTTCCAGTAAGGTCAACAGTATTGTTTTACGGGCAGCCTGTAGTATGTGTCTGCTTAACTCGTCAACTACCTTATCTATTTCTGCCTACATTTAGATCTTTAACTAGTACACTGGTACGATGCTGGTACATTTTCCAGTCTGGCTTTTTGTAGTTCCACCTTGGTAGTGTGCTGCTCTCCATGACAAATTCATTTTCAACAGAAAAACCTTTCATATGATCACTGCCACCCAGTTGTTTCCCAACAATGCGTGTATTGTTCCACTTCATATCTGGTGAATGGAGTGCTAGGTCTTTTGTGGGGGTAGTATGACATGCCCTCAAGTAGAAGGTCGGTTGGCGGATTGATCAGGATAAGTCCATTGTCATCCTGCCAGTTTTCTAATTCCTCTCCTCTCTTGTCCATTTGATCGTACCCCAGCTTTGTGAAAGGCTGTTGAAATCTCCACACATGATCAGTTTATCTTTTTTAGGGATTGTATCCAGTGCCAGGGGTCAGTCACTAGGGCAGTAGTAATTCAACAGGTGAAATTCTGTATTTTCTGTCTTGTTCAATCTATCATTTCCTATTTTCACGTTAAGCAGGGTCACAAGCTCAGCACGATCAAGATAGAAATAGATGTCTCTTGTTTGGTCTACTTTTATTATGGTTTGGATAAGGTCTTCTTTTTTGTTTGGTCTACTGCGTAGCGCAGTGGTTAGCGCGCTGGCTTCACATCTGAGTGGTCCTGGGTTCATTCTCCAGTTGAGGCGGTAATGTTTTTTTTTCAGACCGCAATGGCTCCCGGGTCGACCCAGCCTTAAATGGGTACCGGTTCAGTCCAGGAAGTAAAACCGGCGAGGGAGAGGACATGGCTACCGCCCTCATATAGCCGAGCCTTTGAAATGTGAGATCGCTAACACCTCACACCCCTACGGCAGTAATGCTATGGGATACTTTACTGTACTTTTACTTTTATTATGGTTTGGATAAGGTCTTCTTTTTGTGTTGCTTCCTCTTTTGCTGACTTGTCTGCTCTCTCATTTTCTTGCATGACACAGTGTGATGTATCCTCTGTGGGATTAAGATGTAGAGCAGTGTATGAGCTGCAGCAGTCAGCGACCCAAAGTTGACTGCTAACGTTAGGATCAGCAAACTAGAGCTGCCAAGATCTTTCTACACCTTCATGTGGTGATCCTGGATAACAGGCTGCAACAAACCAGACTGGCTAAGGAAAAGGGATCGCTGAGGGAAGACTTCTTCTTCGTTTGTTCTCAATCTCCCACTACCAAACCCTGAAAGGGCTTAAGTAGCAGATAGTCCAGAGAACGGAATGCATTATGTCATAGTTTACAGCTTGGCTGCGATATTTGCACCTTTCGGTCCAACACATCCGACTTCGGCAAACATTTTTTGAGTACCGGGTTAGCATTCCCTCTTTGATCACTTCTCCTTAGTCTGCCCTGCTGCAGCCTGTTATCCAGGATCACCGTGTGGAGGTGTAGAAGGGTCTTGGCAGCTCTGGTTCGCTGGCCTTGACGCTAGCAGCCAGCTATGGGTCGCTAACCACTGAAGCTCATGTGCTGCTCGGTATCTTGATCTCGCTGAGGGAAGACTAACCCGGTACCTAAAAAATGCCTGCTGAAGTCGGATGCATTGGACCAAAAACTGCAAATATCGCAGTCAAGATATAAACTATGATACAACACATTCTGTTCTCCAGACAATAGCTTGTTACTTGTGAAGTCCTTTTCGGGGCTTGTCGGCAGGAGTTTGAGAACGAACGACAAAGAAGATTTATCCACTGTAGCACCTCCCTTCTTTTGGCATTTAGTTTGCGTAAGATTTTTAAGCTCTGGTAGTTTATTGCAACTAAGGACTTGTAGAACTTTGTAACATTAAGGATTACAACATGCTGACATTGGTCTGTTGTGTTGATTGTTATTTCTCAGTTCTATTGTTGACTCTTGTGCTCATGTGTTTTGGTAGCGAGAAATACTAGTCAAGATTCAAATTTTCATTACAGGAGAATCATAGCTGACCAAGACTTTATTCCACCTCAAAGTGGCAGGCCTAGAAACACTAGACCCATACAGCCTGGCTAGGAGTATAGGGAAGGCAAACTCGGTTCCAAGAATGATATGCTGAAATCGGTCATCCCAGACGAAAAGGCATTAGATATTGCAGCCTCGCTGTAAACTGAGTCACAATGTAGCAACATTCTTTTCAGGATTTACACCAAAGAAGAAGAAATATGAGTTGGAAAGACAAACAAGGAAGGACATGGGATGGGTACCGGATTGATTTATAGAACAAAAGTATAGCGTTTGACTACCTGACATCAAGTACTGATTGAATACCAGCATTCCAGTAAATAGATGTTACTATTTGAGAGCCAAGAAATAAGAATAAGTCAATACTACAAGGCATGACAAATTATGATATTTTTTTTTTTGCATTCGCCGTATTTCTCCAATCTCCAAGGCGGTGTGCGTTGCATTGTGGTTTTTATTTTGCGCCTATCGGCCCAGTGCATCCGACTTCAGCATGCATTTTATGTAAGGGCTTGCTTCCTCCTGCATTTTCTAACGGTTTGCTTCCCCGGGGTAACGGCCGGTGCTGTGATGGGGATCGAACCCAGCACCTTCTGGTTGTGAGTCGTGTCACTTAACCACTAGCCCACGCCGTCCCCGATGATGATTTTAATTGTGCATGTATATTTTGTTAAATGTTTGAACTAATTATAAAAACTTGCAGGAGCCTGGTCGCCATCCATCCAAAATGCCTTTCAGTGGCTTCAAATAGACATGGGAAAACAGTACATTGTGACCCAGGTGCTGACTCAGGGTCGTCAAGGTAGTGACGAGTACGTCAGAGAATATTTTCTGGAGTACTCCGATGATGCACAGACATGGCGTCGCTACACAAATCAGTTGGGTATTTCAGAGGTGAGAGTTCTATTTTAAGCCTTTCCTGTAACAAGGGCCAGCCAGCCGTTAGAGATATTGCAGTTGAAAGTTTGATATTATTTTATTTTTTTCAGTTCACCTTATTTCACTATTCCCCAAAGCAGTGTACGTTGCACTATGTTTTTTTAAATTTTACATCTGTCGGCCCAGTGCATCCAACTTCAGCATGCATTTTATGTAAGGGTTTGCTTCTCCGGGGTATTGGTCAGTGCTGTGATTTTAGTGTCTTCTTGTTCCCAATCTTATCCCCCTCTTGCAAATCTATGTGTCTTCTTGTTCCCAATCTTATCCCCCTCTTGCAAATCTATGTGTCTTCTTGTTCCCAATCTTATCCCCCTCTTGGAAATCTATGTGTCTTCTTGTTCCCAATCTTATCCCCCTCTTGGAAATCTATGTGTCTTCTTGTTCCCAATCTTATCCCCCTCTTGCAAATCTATGTGTCTTCTTGTTCCCAATCTTATCCCCCTCTTGGAAATCTATGTGTCTTCTTGTTCCCAATCTTATCCCCCTCTTGGAAATCTATGTGTCTTCTTGTTCCCAATCTTATCCCCCTCTTGGAAATCTATGTGTCCTCTTGTTCCCAATCTTATCCCCCTCTTGCAAATCTATGTGTCTTCTTGTTCCCACTCTTATCCCCCTCTTGCAAATCTATGTGTCTTCTTGTTCCCAATCTTATCCCCCTCTTGCAAATCTATGTGTCTTCTTAACTTAACTTAACGTCTTTATACTGGTTTAGAAGACCCTGCAGAGTCTGTATACAACCAGTTACATTTACATCACCTTGCTCTAAAAGCTATGCGCATCCAGTTTATTCTTAAATGCATTAACTGTCCCTGTCTCCACTACCTCCCCTGGCAATGCATTCCAAGCAGACACCACTCTCTGACTAAAAAAATATTTCCTAATATCTAACCTGGATCTCTCTTTAGTCAGCTTGTAGCTATGCCCTCGTGTTATTGTAGGTGGCTGTAATTTAAAAAAACTTGTTATAGTCTAATTTATCGATTCCTCTGATCATCTTATAAACCTGTATTAAGTCACCACGAATTCTTCTCTCTTCGATACACTATAGGCCGGTTTTTCTGAGTCGTTCCTCATAACTGTAATTCTGGAATCCCACAATCATCTTTGTCGCTCTTTTTTGTATTCTTTCTAGCATGTTTATGTCCCCTCTATGATAAGGACTCCACACCTGTACACAGTACTCCAATCTAGGTCTAACTAATGCTTTATACAGTTTGACGATCACTTCCTTGCTCCTATGTTTAATTTTTCTTTTTATCATACCTAACATTGCATTTGCCTTTTTCACTGCTACCTTAACTTGCTCACTCACCTTTCCTGTATGATCTATTATAACCCCTAGGTCCCTTTCCTTATCTATCTTTCTAATATTGTTTTCTCCCATTCTGTAATTATGTTCCATATTGGATCTACCCTGGTGGATGACTGTACATTTATCTACATTAAACTCCATTTGCCAGCTTACAGACCATTCTCGAATTTTATCTAAATCCGACATCAATATATCCACTTCCGCTTTAGATGAAACACTACTGCATAGTTTTGTGTCATCAGCAAATTTTGCAATCATGGATCTCATATCAATGTCCAAATCATTTATATATATCAAGAACAAAATTGGTCCCAAAATGAGCCCTGTGGCACACCACTTTTCACTTCACTCCACTCAGAGTACTCCTTATTTATGCCCACCCTCTGCCTTCTTCCCGTTAACCAATGTTCAATCCATTTGGCAACTTCCCCACCTATTCCATGTGATTTTAACTTTCGAAATAATCTTTGATGAGGTACTCTATCAAAGGCCTTTGCAAAGTCTAGATAAATAACATCCACTGGCTCCCCTTTATCTATGATTTTAGTAACCTCCTCCATGAATTCTAATAGATTTGTTAAGCATGTTCTCCCTCTAGTAAACCCATGCTGACTATTTCTAATTAGATTAAATTTGTCTAAATGCATTACAATGTTTTCTTTGATTATTGACTCTAACAATTTACAGACTATGCTCGTTAAACTCACCGGTCTATAATTTGCCGGATCTGATTTTTTGCCTTTTTTGAATAAGGGGATCACTCCTGCATCTTTCCAATCCCGTGGAACAATCCCTTTTGTAAGTGATTGAGAACATAATATAGCCAATGGTTTTGCTAGTTGGTCTCTAATTTCATACAGCAATTTTGGGCGAATACTATCTTGACCTGGGACATTTATTCACTTTCAACCCCTCCAATTTTTTAAAAACCATTTCCTCTGTAATACAGATTGATCTTAATTCTTGATCTTAATTCTTGTTCCCAATCTTATCCCCCTCTTGCAAATCTATGTGCCTTCTTGTTCCACAGTGGTATTGTACCCATTGGAGTATGGTTCATATATGAACTGTTTGGCTCAAGTGACCATCAAATCATCCGTTGGGATCTTATTGCAGGGAAAGAAGTAAACATAAACACGCGAACATACGACTACTCTAAGACAGATGTTAAGAGGATGAAAGAGGCAGCGAACCACATAATCTGGAAAGATATTATTGTAGGAACAGATGTTGAACAGGAGTGGGAAAGTTTTAAAGCAGTTCTAGAAACGCTAAAAGAGGAATGTGTTCCATGTAGGGAGGTAAACCCCAAGCGTAAAAAGTGGATAACTAGATTTGTAGTGAAATGTAGAAGAGCAAAAAATAAAGCATGGCAAAAATATATAGAGGCAGGTAAATCAAAAGAAAGATATGTAAAATATTTGGACAAGCAGAACATATCTCAGAAAGCGAATAAAACAGCAAAAATAGACTTTGAAAAAAAACTTGCTCAGAGGATCAAGACTGACAGTAAAAGCTTCTTTTCTTATGTTAGAAATAAACAAAGAACGAAAGACAAAGTAGGCCCTCTCATAGACAGTACAGGGAAAATAATAAGTGAGAATAGGGAGGCTGCTAATCTGCTTAATCAGTACTTTGGCACAGTCTTCACAAAGGAGGACTGCTCCGAGATCCCAGAGCCTATACATATTTTTCAAAGAGACATGGATACAGCAGGATTAAGATCAATCTGTATTACAGAGGAAATGGTTTTTAAAAAATTGGAGGGGTTAAAAGTGAATAAATGTCCAGGTCAAGATGGTATTCACCCAAAATTGCTGTATGAAATTAGAAACCAACTAGCAAAACCATTGGCTATATTATGTTCTCAATCACTTACAAAAGGGATTGTTCCACGGGATTGGAAAGATGCAGGAGTGATCCCCTTATTCAAAAAAGGCAAAAAATCAGATTCGGCAAATTATAGACCGGTGAGTTTAACGAGCATAGTCTGTAAATTGTTAGAGTCAATAATCAAAGAAAACATTGTAATGCATTTAGACAAATTTAATCTAATTAGAAATAGTCAGCATGGGTTTACTAGAGGGAGATCATGCTTAACAAATCTATTAGAATTCATGGAGGAGGTTACTAAAATCATAGATAAAGGGGAGCCAGTGGATGTTATTTATCTAGACTTTGCAAAGGCCTTTGATAGAGTACCTCATCAAAGATTATTTCGAAAGTTAAAATCACATGGAATAGGTGGCGAAGTTGCCAAATGGATTGAAAATTGGTTAACAGGAAGAAGGCAGAGGGTGGGCATAAATAAGGAGTACTCTGAGTGGAGTGAAGTGAAAAGTGGTGTGCCACAGGGCTCGGTTTTGGGACCAATTTTGTTCTTGATATATATAAATGATTTGGACATTGATATGAGATCCATGATTGCAAAATTTGCTGATGACACAAAACTATGCAGTAGTGTCTCATCTAAAGCGGAAGTGGATATATTGATGTCGGATTTAGATAAAATTCGAGAATGGTCTGTAAGCTGGCAAATGGAGTTTAATGTAGATAAATGTACAGTCATCCACATGGGTAGATCCAATATGGAACATAAATACAGAATGGGAGAAAACAATATTAGAAAGATAGATAAGGAAAGGGACCTAGGGGTTATAATAGATCATACAGGAAAGGTGAGTGAGCAAGTTAAGGTAGCAGTGAAAAAGGCAAATGCAATGTTAGGTATGATAAAAAGAAATATTAAACATAGGAGCAAGGAAGTGATCGTCAAACTGTATAAAGCTTTAGTTAGACCTAGATTGGAGTACTGTGTACAGGTGTGGAGTCCTTATCATAGAGGGGACATAAACATGCTAGAAAGAATACAAAAAAGAGCGACAAAGATGATAGTTGGATTCCAGAATTACAGTTATGAGGAACGACTCAGAAAAACGGGCCTACAGTGTCTCGAAGAGAGAAGAATTCGTGGTGACTTAATACAGGTTTATAAGATGATCAGAGGAATCGATAAATTAGACTATAACAAGTTTTTTAAAATACAGCCACCTACAATAACACGAGGGCATAGCTACAAGCTGATTAAAGAGAGGTCCAGGTTAGATATTAGGAAATATTTTTTTAGTCAGAGAGTGGTGTCTGCTTGGAATGCATTGCCAGGGGAGGTGGTGGAGGCAGGGACAGTTAATGCGTTTAAGAATAAACTGGATGCGCATAGATTTTAGAGCAAGGTGATGTAAATGTAAATGTAACTGGTTGTATACAGACTCTGCAGGGTCTTCTAAACCAGTATAAAGACGTTAAGTTAAGTTAAGTTATGATCCCTACAATATGACAAAGGGTTGACCATCATGAAAATTAAAACCATATGAACGAACCATACACACATCCTTTCCTAAGTGGGTTCCAGAGACTGATGAGGAAAAAATAAGACCATTATTCTCTATTCATATAATAAAAGCTATATCAGGAGGTGTTAGCAACCTCATCATGTAAAACAATATACTACAGAAAGTACATTGTGAAGTACACAAAGATTTTGGAGGATTCCCATGTCTACAGCCCTATGCTTCACAGGAAGCGAAAGGTAGAAGTAGATTCACGCTAAGCTATTAGGTGAGCAAAGAAATTTAGATGTTAAGGTAATTTTTTATTCAAGCTTCTGTGAGCGGTTTGCTCTTGTTGTATGGAAGACCTCATATGATCCTTTCTTTTGCTACAATATGATAATGGGGCAATAACTACAGTTGGTATCCTACAGGAAGCCAGTATTCAACACTTAGGTCAGGAATTTCTTATGGGTAGCCAAAACTTCCCTAACATAAAATTGTGTTTATTTGTTGGTTTTGTTATGTATGAGTAGGGAGGCTGTATAGCTAAGAGGTAAGGTGCTCACTCTCAAGAAATGAATGAGCTGAAACATAAAACGGTTGGGGTTCAAATCCAATCATCTTAAGGGAGATAAGATTGGTGCCTAGTTTTATTAAATTTCGGTGATAAACTCGGTCTCATGCACATGTTTTGCTTATAAAAGAACCAATGAGAGTTGAAAATCCTAAATAGCAAGCTGTTAACTGCTGTCTGGGCAAAAATTGTAGAGGTAACTACATTCCTACCCAATAGTAGCCCCTCCATCATGCAAAGACATAACAGACTAATCACTTGTTTGTCTGTACACTCTATAGCAAGTACAAAAAAAAAGACCTCTCCTACATCCACACCCATTAAAGGACGCATCCATTCTGTTTCATTTGACTCTATCCTACAGTCACACCCTTGCACAACTTTCACACGCGCCCTCATGGTGAGGCCCTTCCATTGCACTTTGGTTGGGCTAGCTTCTGAGGGCGCACAAACCTAGCATAGGTACATACAGACGCACACATGCATCCAAGCACTGGCTTATGCGTCCTGATATCGCCCAATGTACTATGGTCTAGGGTGGAAAATGGCGCGCCTCCGCCAGTAGAAACTAGTGAGGCAAACATTTAAGCAAAAAAAAAAAAAAAAAAGACCTCTCCTACATCCCCAAACGGTAGAAGAGGAGTGACTGAGAGAAGTGAGATGATTTTATTTAATAAACAATTTATGAAAGCTATATATTTTACGTATTTTTTACGCCACGTACAAAGATTGAGTTACAAATGAGGAAATTCGAGATAGAATTACAACAGCAATAGGGCCTTTTGAAGACCTCTTGGTAACTGTCAAAAGAAGGAAACTCGCTTGGTACGGCTCATATCGAGATCAAATGGTCTTGCAAATATGATCCTCCACGGAAAGGTGCAAGGCAGACGACAAAGAGGCCGTCCTAAAAAGAGGTGGGAGGACAACATAACAGAATGGACCAATCTCCGTCCAGAAGAGGCATAGGCACCAGCCGCTGACAGAGAAGGGTGGCGTGGTGTTGTGAGGATGTCTTCACGTGTGCCCCAACGACCTCACCGTTTACGGGATGACCTGACATATTTTAACTGCCAAATTATCTCCAAACCCTATACCCATCAACGTTAAAACATTTCAGTTCCATGTGGAGCACAGGTCTTCAACGAATACAGGAAAAGTACTCATGCCCTGTGCTTTTCCCTCCAGGTTTTCCACATCTTTATTTGTTGCCTTTTAGTTGACCTAGCCATATCTGTAGACATTATTGTAGTTTCTACTTGTTTGGGTAGCCAGCATTATGTCCAACCATCCTTAGTCACAAAGTAGAACATGCCTGGTAGGCTACATTATGGGGTAGAAATTTCATTAGAATGTTTGCCCAGACATTGGTGGATATCCTTCTCTTTTCAATTTTCTACCATCATGGGTTCTTTTATGAGCAAAAGCATGGGCACAAGACCTCAGAGTTTATCATTTGTCTCTATTAGGACATGGCACCAATCTCACCTGCCTTGAGATGAGAGGATGTTGAGGTAGATGAGCTTGTGTGCCCCTTAAAGAGTTATGCCTGCCATAGCAAAGCTACCAGCAGGACATACCAAGCTTGACAGATTAAAGGGTAGAGACCAGACCCAGCAGAGATACAAATCTGTTGCTCTGCAGGCAGACTGAGGACAGTCAAGGACTAAGGAGGACAAACCTGACTAAAACACCTGTTGAAAATGGGTGCACTAGGTCACAAGCATAACGAAACAGTGCAACGTTTTTTTTTCACTTTAAGGGCATCACCAAAAAAGAGAAAGCTGTGTGAACCACTGCAAACTGCATGAACGACTGCTTTCTTTAGATATATTCAAGTTGACGTCTGAAAGTGCACGAAGTAGAAGAAGAAGCTGTTGTTGTTTTTTTTTTCAGGCATCATGAATTCAACTAATACTTTCATGTAGGGTGGATAGAATGTTTGCTTTGATCGGCCAAGGTGCCAGATTCAAGTCACAACATGCTCAAGTTTACCCAGCCGTAAATGGGTATCTAATTTGACATTTTAGTAACCCAAAGCAGCAAGGAATCGATTTTCGGACAAATAAAAGTAATGCTGTAATCTGGCATACATGTTGTAAGAGGCAACTGAACAAGGGTTGGATGTGGAACTGGCTACCCCATCCCGTAGAAACTTTGAGCCACAAAAATATGGAATAGGTCAATGCTTGATGACTTAACATATGAGAACTGAAAAAATGTGGAGTGCCACAGGGCTTGGTTTTGGGAGCAATTTTGTTCTTCATATATATAAATGATTTGGACATTGATATGGGATCCATGATTACAAAATTTGCTGATGGCACAAAACTATGCAGTAGTGTCTCATCTAAAGCAGGTGGATATATTGAGGTCGGATTTAGATCAAATTCGAGACTGGTCTGTAAGCTGGCAAATGGAGTTGAATGTAGATAAATGTACAGTCATCCACATGGGTAGATCCAATATGGAACATAATTACAGAATGGGAGAGAACAATATTAGAAAGATAGATAAAGAAAGCGACTTAGGGGTTATAATAGATCACACATGTAAGGTGAGGGAGCAAGTTCAGCTAGCAGTGAAAAAGGCAAATGCAATGTTAGGTATGATAAAAAGAAATATTAAACAAACGAGCAAGGAAGTGATAGTCAAACTGTATAAAGCATTAGTTATACCTAGATTGGAGTACTGTGTACAGGTGTGGAGTCCTTATCATAGAGGGGATATAAACATGCTAGAAAGAATACAAAAAAGAGCGACAACGCTGATAGTGGGATTCCAGAATTACAGTTATTATGAAGGACTCAGAAAACCGGCCTACAGTGTCTAGAAAAGAGAAGAATTCGTGGTTTATAAGATGATCAGAGGAATGGATAAATTAGACTTAAATAGAACAAGAGGGCATAGCTACAAATTAACTAAAGAGGTCCAGATTAAATATTAGGAAATATTTTTTTTAGTCAGAGAGTAGCGAATGCTTGGAATGCATTGCAGAGGGAGGTAGGGGTGGCATGGAAAGTTAATGCATTTAAGAATAAATTGGATAGCATAGCTTTTGGAGCAAGGCGATGTAAATGATCCTGGTTGTATACAGACTCTGCAGAGTCTTCAAAACCAGAATAAAGACGTTAAGTTAAGTTATGAAAGTCTGTAAGCCTTCATCTCCTTCAGCACTGTCTGACATGATACTTCTCCGTACGCTGTCACACGTCAACTTAAATTTGTTAGAAGAAAGCAGTGATCATCCTGAGGCTGTCGACACTGCCATATAGAGCTTGTCTATTGTTGGCACTGGTAATGGCCACATATGTTTTCTCTGGTCCTCATATGTCGGGTAATTTTGCAGCAGATGTTCAGGGGTTATTTTCCCTGAACCACAGGTGCATTCGTCAGTAGTACCTATCTTCAGTTCATTGAATGGTACCTCAGCCTGTTGTGGGCTGTGCAGAGTCTGAAGACCACCACCTGCTCTTATCTGTTCAACTTGTAATAAGCATCATATTTTGTGTAGCCAATATGTTTCCCATTTAGTCATGTATTTAGCCCTAATGAATCTTTACACTCTTCATAGGTCACACTAGAATCTGGTTGTGGTAACCTTCTTTTGCCAGTCTATTTGCCTCCTCGTTGCCTTGAATGTTACAGGGGAATGGAACCCACTGTACCGTGACTCTTTTGGGTGTGGACTGCTGGCATAGTTGACAGAGTACTGATCTTAAGTCATTTAGTTCTGCTATGTTTATGGTTTTTTAGTGCTATAACCATGGACAGGGCATCTGTAAACAAGTGACATGATACTACCATCCCTTACAACACTATCCTACATGGTACCAACAACCACTACATCACTATCTTGCATGAACTGCAGAGGTCAGCGGACCAGAACTGCCAAGGCCCTTCTACACCTCCATGTGATGATCCTGGATAACAGGCTGCAACAGAACAGACTGGCTAAGGAGAAGTGATCGAAGAGGGAAGGCTGATCCAGTACTAAAAAATGCCTGATGAAGTTGAATGTTATGGACAGAAAATTACAAAGATCGCAGTCAAGCTGTAAACTATGGTACAATGGAATCCGTTCTCCGAACAACATCCTGTTACTTGCAAAGCCGTTTTTAGGGCTTGGTAGTGGAGATTGAGAACGGACAAAGAAGAAGATATGGTACCACTATCACCTACAGCACTATCCGACATGTTACCACCATCGCCTATATCATTACCTGACATGTTACCACCATCGCCTATATCATTACCTGACATGTTACCACCTATACTTTCAAGTTTTAACTTTGACCTTTTTGTTTTTTCGCAGATTTTTGAGGGTAATGCTAATGATGCAGCTCTTCAAGCACGGACACTCATATATCCAATAGTGGCTCGTTACCTCCGATTCAACCCCCAGAGATGGAACATGGTGATATCTTTGAGGGTTGAGGTTGTCGGATGTCCATTTAGTAAGTTGTGTAACTGTAGATTTAGTTGTTCAATTTATCCCTTGTGTTTATTCTGTGGCTTCTTATTGTAAAAAAATAATTGGTGGACATCTTACTAAGTCCCATATTGCGGAAGAAGTGATTGACACACTGACCTTAAGTAGTTGGGTGGGTAGGTAGGCTGCTAATGGAACAAGGGCCATGATTGCAGTGAGTTGCTGGACCCAAGTGACTTCATCTTTTGAGACTCGTCATACCAGTGGATTGCACGGATGTGCATGTGGAAGGCTTCAATGCGCTTATGTTCACTCTGTAGAATAATTCAGGTTTCTGTACCATACAACAGGATGGGGACAGTACATGTTATCTAATTTCGTAACTTGGTATTCAGTAAAAGCCTCTGCTCTGCTCTGCTGGTGGCAGCCAGACAACTCTTTGAATGATTTCTGGGGGCTTCGTACATCAAAGTTTCTGTTTGGGTAAATAAAATCCTCAGTGAAGTTGACCTGCTTAAAATTGACAATAATTCCTGTCATTGTGGGGTCGCAACCAAGGTTTTGTATATTCGTTTTTGTCCATCAGATGAGGCCTAATCTAGATGCAAATTCATTTTGGGGGACAGCGTGGACTAGTGGTTTAGTGGCAAGGCTCACAAGCCAAAGGTGCTCAGTTCGATCCCCATCACAGCATCGGCCATTTCCTCGGAGAAGCAAACCCTTAGAAAATGTAGGAGGAAGCAGACCTTACATAAAATGCATGCTGAAGTCGAATGCACTGGGCCGACAGGCACAAAATAAAAACCAATGTGCAACACATACTGTCTTGGAAATTAGAGAAATAAGGCAAACACACACACAAAATAATGTAGGTGGTCAAGGTCAGTCACAAGCGTCTGTGCAGTGATGACTCATTGGGTATTCATCTTCAACTGAGTAAGAATCCAGTTCATGTCACTGCACCATTGCATGATTATGCTAAGGGCAGGAGGTGCTATAATTTCACCTATGATCATGTTGATAATTGTATTGCCCTTATGATTACTCTTTTCATCATAGGTCAGTAAAGAAGCTTCCTGTTATTTTGGCCCCATTTGGTTGCTTTTAGGTCTGTGTCTTCTGGCTTTGGATTTTTTAAATTCTGTCTTGATTCTTCTTCTTCTTGACCATTTTACACTTCAGCCAGAGTATAGAACAACCACTACTGTTGGCTTCCTTTTAGTTGCCTGCACCAAAACACTTAGCATGCCTTTGCAGTTCTGATTTCCGTAGCAACTTGTTTTGTATGATGAAGTTGCCAGCCCCATGTATAACTCTCTTCAGTCATCTTTTTTGACATGCATGGATGTGTAATGGGCCTATTCTTTCCTCCCCAGGAAGGTGCCCTTGGATCCACTTGGTAAAATGTCTTGGGTGCTTGAGATAATTTGACCTATCAATCAATGTCTGCTGATGTTTATGTGACATCGTTTCTTCAGAGTTGGGTAGTCAACCCCATGCCCAACCCTTCTTACACACACCTTGCAGGTTACATTGTTACTATTTTTTGCCCGGCAACAGACTTGCAATATGGGTTAATGTGCTGAGTTTATTATTGAGATTTTGTGTGCTCTGTATTTTATAAAAACAGTAGAAGGGGAAAGAATACTGAGTTTGATTTTATTCTGAGCCTGTATCAATCAGGGAAATGAGCTGCAGCGGTCAGCGACCCATAGCTGACTGCTAGCGTCAGGGCCAGCGAACCAGAGCTGCCAAGACCCTTCTACACCTCCATGCGGTGATCCTGGATAACAGGCTGCAACAGAGCAGACTGGCTAAGGAGAAGGGATCGAAGAGGAAATGCTAACTCAGTACTCAAAAAATGCTTGCTGAAGTTGGATGTGTTGAACCGAAAGGTACAAATATCGCAGTCAAGCTGTAAACTATGACATAACACATTCCGTTCTCTGGACTACATTCTGCTACTTAAGCCCTTTTAGGGTTTGGTAGCGGGAGATTGAGAACGAACGAAGCCAAGCCAGGTAGCAGAAATGGTCTTTATGCAGCAATGTTTTAATTAGTTTTATTATATTTCCAACTTTACAGCGGAAGAAACATCATCTTTTGATGGAGAAAGTTATATTGAGTTTGATTGGAGTCGTCAGTCAGTGCAGACAACTCAGGATCTTTTGGAATTGAGATTTAAGACTGGCCGACCTGATGGTGTTCTTTTCTATGCCAGTGGCAACCAGGGAGACCTCATGATGATGGAGATGGCTCGAGGATATTTGAAATTTAAGATCGATCTAGGTAAGTTGAAGTTTATAATTCATAGACATTGACTTTGACCTGAGGAGAAGAAAGAATAGAACCACTGTAACATTCCAGGCATGTTGCATTATGTGACTAAAGAGCGTTGTCCCTGTAGCAACCTCACATAAAACTATAATTGAAATCACTGCAAGAGTACTTTGCCTCAAGTTTTCTGTTAGTGATGTTCCTATGCTTTGCAAGTAGCAAAATGGAAAAGAGTCATCCCGTTATTTTCTTCCCATTTGGGGGCCTCACCCCATATGCCAGCAGCACTCAATGATCATGTTAATTTTCCACAGGATCAACTTCTACCATCCGAGGCCTGACCGAGATTGTTGCCAGCAGTTTACTTGATGACAACCAATGGCATGATGTGGTTGTCACCAGGGACAGACAACAGCTGCGAGTGGTCGTTGATAGGCTGGTCAATGAAAATAAAACTGCTGGAATGTTCTACAGACTGGATTTGGATAAATATGTATGTATTGGTTATTTTGTGTGTAAACTTGAGTTCGATTCAGATTTTTGTATATAATTTGGAGACAGATTCTTCTTCTCCGTTTGCTCTCAATCTCCAGCTGCCAAGCCCTGAACAGGGGTTTTGCAAGTAGCAGATGTAGTCCAGAGAACGGAATGTATTATGTTGCTAGTTTACAGCTTGACTGCGATATTTGCACCTTTCAGTCCGACATATCCATCTTCGACAGTGGAGACGGATTGAAAGGCTCAATGCAGTTTTGCACACAAAAAATTCCTTTAATGTTCTGATGAATTAAAGTTTTCCACTATGACTGGACAAATGAAAACATTATCTGACCAATGCATTACAATGAATGAAAAGGCAACATGAATTAATCTACTAAGCTCAATGCACAATGCAAGTAGAAAACTCTAAACATGTTACAATCAATATCAAATAATAGTAAGGGCATTTTTCTTTTAAATTTTCATTGCCTTGGAGAACTTTTGGAAATCTAAAAATATGAATTCCACCACAAAGTTAATCTCCAATGTAAAGTCTGTTCTGTTTATGACTCTGAGGCATGGCAAACAGCAAAAAAAGTCAAAGAAAAAATAATTGCAGACATTTTTAAAATTTTTAATTACACTCTTTACACTGTGAAACCACAGGCAGAGAATATCATTGCCGAAGAACGAGCGAAAGGAGTACCATCGAGCAGATATTTAACCTTCGGCTAATGAATGAGAAGTACTCAGAGTATCAACAGCAACTCTACCATGCCTTCATTGACTTTAGAAAAGCGTTTGACCGTGTGGCATGCGGCGCTGTGGTCAACAATGAAGCGTTATAAGTTCAACAGTGATATTGTGAGGGTAGTTGCAAACCTTTATGAGCAGGCGACAAGCGCACTCTGAGTAGAGGGAGCGCTAGGCGATTGGTTCCATACGACGGTGGGTGTGAGCCAGGGATGTATACTCTCCCCAACACTCTTCAATATATTCTTGGAGAGAATAATGGAGACGACCTTAAACGGACATGTTGGCACAGTTAAAATAGGTGACAGGCTTATCACAAACTTCCGCTTTGCTGATGATATTGATGCATTGGCAGGCACAGAAAGGGAACTCCAGGAGTTGATTGGTAGATTGGATAGAACGGCCCTGAGTTTTGGAATGGAAATAAATGCAGATAAAACAAAGCTCATGACCAATAACGTTGCAGGGTTTCAATCTATCATAGAGGCAAATGGGCAGGTACTTGAGGTGGTGAAACGTTTCAAATATCTGGGATCATTGATCAGCGAAGAGGGATCGAAGCCAGAGGTAATTGCAAGAATAGCACAAACAACAGCGGCGCTGACTCGGCTGAAACCTAAATGGCAAGACAAGCGACTCGCCCTCGGCATAAAAGTTAGACTAATGCGCTCTTTGGTGCTATCAATATTTCTGTATGCCTGCGAGACCTGGACCATTACAGCAGATATCCAGGGCAATGGAAATGAGGTGCTATAGAAAACTCCTAAATGTTACATATAAAGATCGTGTCACGAACGTAGTAATACGTCAGAGAGTTTAAGACGCTTTTGGTCCTTTTGAAGATCTGTTCACAGCTATCAAAAGACGAAAGATGACCAGGTGCAGGCACGTCGCGAGGTCCAACGGAATTACCAACTTGATACTCTTTGGTTCCGTACCGGGACAGAGGACGAGGACGTCTAAGGAAGAGATGGGTGGACAACATCACTGAGTGGTCAGGCCTTCGTCCTGGTGAGATACGTCAGGCGGCAACAGACAGAGAGGGATGGTGTGGGATTTTGGGAGTGTCTTCGTGTGAGTCCCAACAACCTGATGGGTTACAGGATGAACTGAACTGAATTTTTGTAAATAAGTGCCAGCACAAAATTAAGAGATTGATCTAAAATGACAAGGTCACTAATGTGTAAAATAAAACCAAAAAAACTGTCATACAACATTTTTCCCATTGCTGGGGTAGTCGTGGGGTTTTGAAGGCTGAGAACTACAGGCCGCTTCTCCACTGCTGTCGCCACATCGTGTGCTATGTTTGTTTATTTCACCCCCAACAGAAAAACAATATATGCCATACCGGGAATTCGAACCGCTGCCCTCTCCTCGTCGTCAGGCAAGCCTCGAAACCATTCAGCCACGCGCTCCTCACTAATGTGTAAGCTGCTTCTATAAATACGCCTTTCGTTGTGATTTGTCTTTTAGAGATGTAGAGTTTCCCAATCTTACCAAAACAGAGTGACAGACAAGAGTGAAAGTGTAAGACTATATCATCACAGTACAATAATCTGTGGTGTCCTGTAGATTAATGTTTCCCAACCTTTGTACAACTGCGGAATGGTGAAAATAGGAAACATTCTTCATGGGCCGAGCAGACAAAATTTAAAAAAACATTATTTATATAGTGTTTTGTATATTTGTTTTTATATTTAATATTATAGAATAAAAAATGTGCAGTTATTTAAAATTACCAGATCCCAAGCAGTAAATAAAAATGCTAATAATAGAACGTCTTGAACTTTTGAGAAAGCAATCATCGTGTAGCATGTCCTTTGCAGAAGATTGTGATAACCTATCTGTAAGACAGTAAATTCCTAGCTAACTCTCCTGC
Organism: Ariolimax columbianus; assembly: GCA_036924085.1. Taxonomy (NCBI): domain Eukaryota; kingdom Metazoa; phylum Mollusca; class Gastropoda; order Stylommatophora; family Arionidae; genus Ariolimax; species Ariolimax columbianus. The sequence goes on from JAVGWX010000014.1 coordinate 9,320,447, forward strand.
CTCTGCCACTGTCATTCTGAGAGCCTATGTAATGTTCATTGTCCATCTTCTTCTTGGCTCTGTGAGACGAAGCGCTGTATTGACATCCATTTTGTGTCTTTGTTTGGTTGTGATCACTGGCAGAGCTGAAAAACTCTTCTCATACCAAATCAGCAGTCGAATATATGACCAAAAATTTAATAGAATTTAGTTCACCTCAATGTGAACTCCGCAGTTAGGTGGTTAAGCTGTAATAGCTGTTTTGCGAGCCGACAGAAAAATTTTTGTGGACTGTCAGCAGTCCGCAGACCAGCGGTTGGGAAACAATGCTGTAGATTATGTACGTAATTATTATTATCTGCAGAATTGTAGTTTTTATAAAAATCAGTATCTGCAGAATTGTAGTCTAAAGATAGATCAATATTCCACTAGATTTGAGTCTGTGGTCCCAGTTTCTCTCCTGCTTGCTCTCTTTCCTCCTCCCCCCTCCCCCATTCTAGCTTGGAAGGGGGGGGGGGGGGGTTATGGATTCTCCGCTGGTTGAAGACTGCTTGGTATAGGGCAATTTGGTTTAAGGGCATCAGAGACTTCCACCTCACTCTTCCTGTTAGTAGAAACAGTAAAACCACAAGAAGATTAGTAGCTAAGGTTTTGTTGTCAGAGACTGGAAGCAATTAGCTAGAATTGAGAGCTAAGTAGCCGCAGCAAATTATCATTGGCTGCAGTGGGTGCTTATCTGGAAGGTTCTGTGTCATCCATTGATGACATATTGAGGTAGAGCATTGAACACTTGCTGCTTCAGAACATTGGTGAATTAATTTTGAATTAGTTTTACGCAATATTTTTAAATAACTGCATCTCCAACATACAATGTCTCTTGGCATGATGGTACTTTTCCCTGTCCATCTGTTTATCTCTGGAACATTTGCCTGCCACCTTTCCCTCTAGTATTGTTTTCAGAAAAGTGTTTGGTGTAACCATACAATATGTCAAACTGTCAAATGTTGATTTTGTTCATCAATGCTTTTTGCAGTTCTAGGTTCTCCAAGACTTTATTTATTTACTTTTCTTTCCTTGAAATGTGTCCCATTCTTCTATATATCCACACTTCAAAGACATAAATTTTCTTCTCAAACTGTGTTTTTTTATTTATTTTTTTGCATTCGCCTTATTTTCTCCAATCCTCAAGGCGGTGTGTGTTGCACTGTGGTTTTTATTTTGCGCCTGTCGGCCCAGTGCATTCGACTTCAGCATGCATTTTATGTAAGGGTCTGCTTCCTCCTGCATTTTCTAAGGGTTTGCTTCCCCGGGGTAACGGCCGGTGCTGTGATGGGGATCGAACCCAGCACCTTCGGTTCGTGAGCCGTGCCACTTAACCACTAGGCCACGCCGTCCCCCCTAATGTCCAATTTAAAAACTTGCCATTGTTCTTTACTTGATTCAACAAATTCCTGCATTTTTTTGTTCACTTTCAGCCAACAGAACTGTGTCATTCGCATGTATGAGATTATTTATTAATACTTCACTGGAAATACATCTTGACATTTCTTCGATCTGTCGAAAAAGTTCTGGGTGCTTGACAAAAATTTATTGAAGTCTTTACTATTCTCATGTAAAACTGAATATTAGTTTTTGTCAATGTTTTTTTAACTTCTTGCTATGAAGCTGTTTTTAAAGCTGCTATGAACACTGGCTATCCAACATATTTATGATATGACTTACTTTCTGTCAGAAAATTGGTCTGCAACAGATGCTCTCTGCTGGTTTACATTTTCGGCTGTGTTTTTGAGCATTGTTTATGTTTTGCTGATATTTAGATACTTGTGTACTTTTTTTTCACTGGCTCTGTTTATTGTGTCAACCAGTTTCCGTAAATCTTGTTCAATATAAGCCAAAACCACTGCCCATCTGCATAATGCAGATTCTTCATGTTCCATTTTTACACCATATGAAGTTTGGGGCTACTGGGTGGTGGGGGAGTCTAGTGGTTGGTGACACAGCATCTAAACCAAATTTGCATATGTTTGGATCCACAGACAAGCAAGGTCATACACCTATATGAAAGTAGCCGATTTTAAAAAAGTGTGTGCTGATGTCAGATGTGCTAGACTGTAAGATGCAAAACATAGTAAAATGCACTCCACAATAAAATGTACTCCGCTTTGCACTGCCGAAGACGGATGTGTCAGACCGGAAGGTGCAAATATCGCAGTCAAGCTGTAAACTAGTGACACAACGCATTTCATTCTCCAGACTACATCCTGCTACTTGCAAAGCAATGTTCTTGGCTTGGTAGCTGGAGATTGTGAACGAACACAGAAGAAGAAGTACTCCATTGTAGAGAACAAGGCAGATAACCCCAAAAAAATATGAATATGTTTGCCCTTTACAGGAAGCCTGTATCAAACCACCTTGTATATGTGGCCTCTTTAGTAATTTGTTTTACATGACGAGGTTGCAAGTTCCATGCACAATTCTTTTGTCTTGGAAGGTTACTTTATTCTTACAACCCCTGTATCCATATCTAACTCCCCCTTTATTTGGGACTTTCCAAGTCAGGTTTTCAGCACTTTAGTTGAAACTAACTCCAGCATTACCAGGACAGCAGACACAAACACGCCTGAGATTGTTCACATCAAAATCTATACATTTACCAAAATCTATACATTTACCAAAATCTATACATTTGTAAATTTCAGCTATATTTGGGAGGTGTTCCGTACTTCAATATGGATGCAATTACTGTCAAGTACAACTTTATAGGATGTATCCAAAATGTCAACTTGAATGGAGCCAAGCTGATCAGAGATGCCTTGTCAAAGACGTTAGCCACTGTCTCCCTTATTAACAACATCAATGCTTTTTGTAATGTAAGTGGCTTCTGTGCCTTCTGTAATTTTTGTTTGAGAGTACATGTGAAAGTTACATTGGCCATCTAGTTTCATCAATGTCACTACCAACTTATAAAACTAAAGTCTCTGACACAATCACTCATTCAAACATGAATCATCTATTCCTGGAACTTTTCTTTTTTAAATTGTCTCATAAATATGTGTATATATATATATATATATATATATATATATTATGTTCTGGTGGCCCTACAACTATAAGTGTTCACTTTATTGCCCACCGTGGGGCAGAAGATGCAGTACAGTGAATGAGCCGACAGCAGTTAGTGACTCATAACTGGCTGCTTTCATCAGGGTCTGCTGACCAAGACCGCATTTCATCTTCAAGCTACACTAGTGTTGTCTAGCAAAGAGAATAGGGACCACAGTGGAAAGGCAAACCAGGTACCCAATAAAGTCACCTAAAACTGGATGTGTCAGATGAAAAGACACAGATATCACAGCTTTGCTGTAAACTAAAACACTGTTACTATGTCCCTTTCAGGATGAACACAGAAGATCACCCACTAATGGGATGGGGAAATGGATTGAGCAAAATCCTGTCAAACATGGTATTCCTGGGCAAAAGTGGAATAAATTCAAACAACTTTTGGCTACCTGACATTAGACACCAAATCTGTCTGATTGAATACTAGAGTTACAGTATTAATCTTATTTCTTACCAGGTTGTTGCAAAGGTTCCAATCACTTTCCCAACCCTGGAGTCCAAGTTATTTATTACTGCGCTTTCAGGGCGTGTAATCCATGTGTCCTTCGACTTCAGAACCTACGACAAGGATGCGCTGATGGTTTACCATAAAATGGATTCGGACTCTGGTTCTGTTCTTGTAAGTAATTGAGGAAAATATTTTTTGTTACTTGTTCAGTTCAAGTGCCGTCTCTACATCGAAGGTCGGCTGCAATAGACCTACAACATCCTCTTACCTTAATGGTACAATCACTATTATGTGTCCATCTTTTGAAGTTATCCTCACACTTGTATCATTGTTTACTCCTTGCATGTTTACCATCTACCTTTTCTTCCAGTATTGTTTTCATTAAGGTGTTATGTCTTTTTATGTGATGAAATATCTGAACTGTCTGACTCTGATTTTGTTCATCAATTCTCTTTTCATCCCTAATTGTTCCAAGACTTTCTTATTTGTTTTCTTTTCTTTCCATGAGATGCATTCCATTCTTGTTTATATATATATATCCACATTTCAAAGGTATCAGTTCACTTCTCCAATTGTTTGTTCAGTGTCTAAGATTCTTACCCACACAGTAAAGACGAGTGTATATAACACCTGATCTTTCTTATTTTTTATTTTTTGTGAGTGACTTGTTTGGGTGTCAATATAAAACTCATGTTAGAGTGAAAACCAATTTGACCATCTCTATTATTATCCAGCTTTCCAGTTCCCATCTCCCATTTTATGTTATTATATTTCCAAGATAGGAGAAGCCTTTGACCTGTTAAGTCAGTATTTTGCCATCTATTTTTATCCGTAGAGTAGATGTCGAGTCCACTTTGTTAATTATTATAGTCTTCTTTTTCTCAGTTTTTATGTCCAGTTCATTCACCTGACATTTGTTCTTGACTTGAGTCACCAATTCCTGTAGTTCTTGTTTGTTTTCCACCAGTAGAACTGCGCAATCACTTTATTCATTGATACTTTATCAATAATCAGTCCTGGCATTCCCTTTAAAATTTGTATACAAGTTGTTTTGTTTGTATAAATGTTAAATAGACAAGAGGATAGTAAACATCTTTGTCCCACTCATTATCTGACATTGATACATTGTGAGTAAAACCTGCCAGATATTAGACAACTGCGAAACGAGTGCTAACCCACAGAGATAAACCTTCGCACAAAGCTGTTCAGCAGAACTAAAGAACTCTACATCACAGCAAGCTTTTCAACAGAACTGGATAGGGGATGGCGTGGACTAGTGGTTAAGTGACACAGCTCATAACCGAAGGTGCTGGGTTCGATCCCTATCACAGCACCACCCGTTACCCCAGGGAAGCAAAGTGTTAGAAAAAATACAGGAGGAAGCACTCTTACATAAAATCAATGCAGAAGTCAGATGCACTGGGCCAACAGGCTCAAAATAACAACTACAGTGCAACGCACACCCGCCTTGGGGAATAGAGAAATAAAGAGGGCCCCCCCCCCCCCCACACACACACACAAACACACACACACACACACAAATTAATTGGCAAGAGGTCAATAAATATCTTTGTCTCACTTCTTATTTGACATTGATACATTGTGAGTAAAACCTGCCAGATTTGCATTGGCTGTTTGCTCCCAGTACAAGTTACTGAGTATTCTTGTCTCTTTTCCATCCATACCTATGTTTTCCAGACATATAGCGTTTTTGTAGTCTAAAAAGTATACAAATGTTTTTCTGTTATTTTATGTATTTTTTAAATTGTAATTAAATACATAATATTGCTTCTCATATTCCGCTCTTGTCTAAATTTATTTCTAACCTTAACTTCATTGTCTACTATATGCCTAATTCTCTCATGTATAATTTTAGCAGCATCTTCTTAATGGTAATTTGCTGTCAAATTATATAGTTTGGTCATATGTTGAATGGTCTTCTATCATATGTTGCATGGTCTTCTATCATTTTGACTAGTGGAAGATCATACATTCCACTTGTTTTTGTATACAATGGCAAATAAACATAGGTTTGAAATACCTTCTTTCTTTCAATTTTCATTGCTCACCTGACCTCAGTTTTTGTTTTAAATACATGTCTCTCAAATGTAAAAATACAAATTTAATATTGTGTGACCCAACTAATTAAAGTTTAAAAATTACAGCATTTATTACGATTGCTATGGTATCCTGGGTGGATTTATATTAAACTCAGTCAATAATAAAAAAGGTTCCAATGTCATGCATATGTTTTAATGTGCTGTTTTCTAACTTAATTTTTATTTATAAATGCAATTGTTTGTGCAAGCATTTTAAAAAATATGTTTTTATTGATATAGTTTATAGGTTTTCAATTGATGATGTTGGCATGCACACAATGAGAAAAAAAACCAGCTTGGAATCCTTTAGGGTAAAGGATAACACCACTGTAGCTTATCAAGTTCCTGATATGGGCCCTTTATTGAGGAAATGTAAATGAAACTGGTTGCAAACAGACTCTGCAGTCTCTTCTTCTTCTCAGTCTCCCACTACCAAGCCCTTAACAGGGCTTTGCAATTAGCAGCATGTAGTCCAGAGAACGGAATGCATTATGTCGCTAGTTTACAGCTTGACTGCGATATTTGCACCTTTCTGTCCGACACATCCGTCTTCGGCAGAGCAGTCTCTTCTAAATCAGTATAAAGACATTAAGTTAAGGTGGACAGAATAGTACATGTTGTAAAAGGTGGCGACAAAGTAAAATAAAAAATAAAAACCTACCATGGCAACTAAAGGGGTAATATGCCTTTATTCCTCAGCACAATAAATCCCTCTGGTTACCCTATCAATGAGAATAAACTTTGTAGTGAAAGTTTGATAGTTTTTGATCAAATATTGGGGCCTTTTTTCACACAGGTAAAAATTGATGAAAATGGATTTGTGAAGTACACAGTCATTGCTCTTGATGGTCAACAAGTTGAGGATATCGTTAGGAATAGTAAGTCGCTTCAGAACATCTTTTCTGTCATGCCAAAGTATGGTTTGTACCTAATTTTATTTCAAAACCATGCTTCTGGGTAGCCGTACATTGAACCAAACATTACAGTTACTGTACAGAACCAAGGTCTTGAGGCAGTCGATAGCTTCACCTACCTAGGCTCACTAGAGAGGCAAATATAGACTTTGAGGTTAACAGCAAGATTACAAAGGTAAGCTCTGTTTTTTGGAGGCTACAAGGAAACGTCTGGAGCTGACAGGGTATGAATGTCGCCACCAAAGTTAAAGTGTGCAGTGCTATAGTGCAACAACTCTGCTGCATGGTATGCAAAACATGGACAGTCTATAGCAGATATGCCAGACAGATAACTTTTTTATCACTTGAGCTGACTGTGTAGGTTGCTCATGATCGGGTGGCAGGACAAAGTGCTGAACCCTGAAATTCTTAGCAAGACTAACTTGTTGAGCATCCAAACGCTTATCCAAAAAGCCCAGATGGACAGGACATGTTGTTCACATGCCAGATGAGCACATCCCCAAGTGGTGCTTATATGGTCAGCTCAGAACAGACAGACACTCATTAGGATAGAAGAAACACTACAGAGACTTCTTGAAAGTGTCTCTGAAAAGCTCGAACATTGATGTCACTTCCTGTGAGTTGCTTGCACAGAACCATTTCACCTGGTGCGTTAGCATCACCAAAGGTTCTCAGATCGCAGAGCAAAACTTCACTGAGCAGAATGCATGACGAATCCACAGCCAACTCCTCACATGAGTGCCCAGGGTGTGATAAAGTCTGCCGTGCCAGGATTGGTCCTCTATAGCCATATGAGAACACATCTCGTAGCGCAAGTCTGATGCTGTCACCATCTTTGCTTGTGAGGGGCAGTTACTGCTTTATTTTTGTCAACTGTTTTTAGGGATGCTTAGTCTTCCTAACATGTATCTAGTCAGGTCAGGTCATATCATAACCAGTGAGGTCATTGGAGCACACATGAAGACATCCTCACAATCTCACGGTACCCTTCTCTGTCAGCAGTCACTGCCTGTGCCTCTTCTGGTCAGAGATTGATCCATTCTTTTATGTTGTCCTCCCACCTCTTTTTGGGACAGCCTCTTCATTGTCTGCCTTGCACCTTTCCATGCAGGATCGTATTTGCAAGACCATTTGATCTTGATATGTGACAGTACCAAGCGAGTTTCCTTCTTTTGACAGTTGCCAAGAGGTCTTCAAAAGGCCCTATTGCTGTTGCAATTCCATTTTGTATTTCCTCATTTGTAACTCTATCTTTGTACGTGACGTTTGTATATATCTGTTATTGTAAACTAAATATATTTTATTAGACAATCTTTTTCGGCTCCCCTCTGATAACTCGTGATGTTTATAAGAATACCCCTACGATATATTATGGACTCTTGCAAGGATAAGAACTTGAAGGACCTAGTGAGAAAATTATTACATACTAACCTCAGTAGTCGCCTCAGCTCATGAAGTAAATGTTACACTTGTAAATATGTTTTCAAGACCCCACATTTGATTCCTTGCGTCTGACAATAGAATTGGTTTGTCCATGAAACCATTTATCCTGCCGTATGGGGTCACTTAAATCAGTCTTAAACACCTTGTATTTCTTTATCTCAAATATTTATTTATTTTGATTTTGTTTTTTCAAATTTTTTCTTGATTTTGTTACATTATCTGTATCTTTCTTTGTGCTCTCTAAGAGAGTTTACGCTATGCTCTATGTCATTCCATAACTACTAATTGAGAAGAGATTTTTCTGTGTCATCTAAGTCGTTCCTTAACTGCCACATGATTTACTGTATATTATACACTGATATTCATTGAACTTGTTCACTGTTTTTGTCTGTGTTCTAGTTTTTCCAGCCCTTGATAAAGGCATTCATTGGTTGAAACTTCATTTTGACATCTCTTATTGTTCTTATGTAAAGCTGCTTTTTAACCTTGCTTGTATTTCAATGATTTATTTTTTGTGATGATTTCAAAGCATTGTAACTATTTATTTGTTTGATTTTCAAATAATATATAACTATTTCCCCCATAAATTAATGCGCTTATGTTCTTTGATATATTCTCCCACGTGGGAAAGAATGGACTTTCTATAGTATCACCCTATGTTTATCTGGAACAAACAAAAAAACAAGACCAGATTTCCTTAGGGAAATCACACTGTTTTCAATCAAATTTAACATTTTCTGTCTTTGAATATTCAATTCATAAATTTTTGTTTAAAATGTAGTTACAAAAAATGTAAGAATTTGTTTAAATTTCTATTTTTAGCTGATATTATGAGCTCAACTGGCACATTCACTGATGGACTTTGGCACTCATTCTATCTGTACATTGACAATGAAAAAATCAACTGCACGGTGGACAGAAACGCAAAAGTTTCTGTCCGGCAATTATCAGTACAAGCACAGACAGACTTTTACATTGGTAGGTGATAAATATTATCTGTGTGTTACTGGGGCCAGAATGGGGAGCAACGCCTGGTAAGCATGTTGTGAAAAGTAACTAAGAATAGTTGGACATATGGCCGGCTGCCCAATCCTGTAGAAACTATCAGCCACAAGAAAGATAAGATATCTACACCCCAATGGTTGCAAGCGCGTTCATGTGTTCTTTCTTTAACTGTTTCTGTACCAATGACCGATTTATCAGTGTCTGATTTAAACCTCAGAGGGCCATTAACTGATAAATCGGCTTTTGTTTTGTAATCAGGATTCGGGTTTTATGTTAACCAGACTGCTTAAAAATTACAACCAGAACTAGAACAGTTTCCGTTCATGAAATTTGGCTTCGTTCATTCTCAATCTCCCACTACCAAACACTGAAAGGGCTTAAGTAGCAGAATGTAGTCCAGAGAACGGAATGCGTTGTCTTGTAGTTTACAGTTTGACTGCGATATTTGCACCTTTCGGTCCAACACATCCGACTTCAGCAAGCATTTTTTGAGTATCGGGTTAGCATTCCCTCTTCGATCCCTTCTCCTTAGCCAGTCTGCCCTGCTGCAACTTGTTATCAAGGATTACTGCGTGGAGGTGTAGAAGGGTCTTGACAGCTTTGGTTCGCTGGCCGTGATGTGACAGATTTAGTCTGGGGAGACAAATCTTGTCTCCCCACGGACTTCCCACCGGGACCTGACCACTCAGTCGGCGGGTACTGTGACGGATGGCATAAGAATAGCGATGCCATCTTGCAAGTAGCCCAGATGGGAAAGTAGTCTCAGCTTATAAAAAGCCTGGCGGGCCAGGAGCAGGGGGTTGGTTGGTTTTTCCTGAAACTTTTTTCTGCTGTACACTGTTGGAGAACGCAGAGCGTGAGACTATCCGATTTGAGCAGACTGGAAAACGAACGTCACCCACTAGGAGCTGTTTGAATGAATGTTACCCATTGGCAGCAGGTACATTACGATCTGCAGTAATTCTACCTGAATTTGTTTGAAGAGCAGATCACAGAAGCGGCAGTTGAGCGCCGTACTTGAAGAGAGTTCACCAGCACGAGCTACCCGATTCCGGCCAGGGCTGATGTATTTACTCGAGGGTTGCAAGCGGCCGGCACCTCGAATTAGTTGACCAGTCTACACCGGCGAGTGTCTTCTCGTTTAGGCTGAGGTGTAACCAGTTGGCCATAATCGCTTGCTGGGTGAGCGATCCTTGTCCTCAGAGACGTGTGCTGACCTGCGACCCGCAACACAGATCAAACTTCATACCTGCGGCTGCCTAGTTGTGTTTTTCCTGTCAAGAGACAAAAGAACAAGACCAAAGGGTGATCCACCTGGGTTGCGCTAACAACATGAGGCACAAACCAACACTGTTCCGGCCATAATTCTGACCCGCGTGGAGCACTTGAAAGGTGACTATTGACAGTAATTCAGGTGTAGAAGGGATTTGTTAGGTTAGGTATCCCTGTATAAGAGTGAGTGTGTGAGTTGGGAATAGTTAGTGAGAATTAAAGAATTTGTTTAGTGGAGTTTTGATCTTGTGTTAGATTCATTCAGGTTTAGGTGTGTTAAGTGAAGAGCAGTCTTGGGTGTGTAGATTTGATAGAGCAAGACCTTGTCCTCTCTGGTACATATAGATCATTAATGGTGCCGTAGTTCCATGATTATTTGTTTGCAAGTGTGACAGGGTCTTCACTGTAGTGTTGCCGCGGAAGGACACGTGTACATTAGTGCAATTAAGTAGCAGGCAATATCAGAATCCAGAGGAGGAAGGACCACGTGCATTAGTTAGTTAGATTAATTAAGAAGGGAAGTGTTGATCCAGAAATGTAATTTAGGTAAGGTTTTCAAATTAATTTAAACTTGTGTAACTTGTTTTTTTCCCCAGACAAATAATTATAATATTTGCTTACACACACACATATATATGTGTGTGTATATATACAGAGAGAGATCTGGCCAATAGATATGCTGAGGTGACAGACCCTCAGTACGCTCTCGCCTTGCTTAGAAAGCTGAGACAGGAGAAAAATGAGAGCATTCAACTATTCAGCGACAGGCTGCTGGCGGAAGAGGCATTTTTAGGGCAGGACATGGTGACAGGGGAGATAAACAAACAATTAGTCACAATATTCGAGGACGCCATGTACTCGGACTCCCTGAGGTTAAAACTCATGAGAGAGTCACTCGCGACTCTCGACCAGGCTATCCAATTCGCCATCGGGGAACAGAACCTGAAACGACGATTTAATCTGCGTCTGGGGCAACATAGCGGACAAGAGCCCCCTGGGGACCGCTTCCACTTCGGGGAAGAGGACATGGATGTAGGACATATCAGACCCAGCAGGAATAGGGGTGGGGAAATGCATAGAAGTAGGAATTTTCCCCGGCAGGTCAACGAACCTAGTAGACCGAAAACGTGTTATCGATGCAGGAAAGCCGGGCACATAGCAAGGCAGTGCTGGTCACCGAGCCCGCAAGACAGGAGACAAGGGAGTAATGCGGAACAGCATGGGGGCAGGAGTAGAAGACCCGAGGCAAACATAGCAGGGGCGTTCTCTAGAGTAGCAACCCAGGGAAACGGGCAAAAACCCTTTCTGAACGGGACACCAGGGAGGGAAAAACCGCAGGTGTCTCGGTGCTATAGGGTAGGCAGAGTCAGCGATCCTAACTCTTGCAGTTTACTGATAGGGGATAGGAGAGTGAGAGCTCTGGTCGACACAGGAGCAGAGGCCTCACTAATTAGTGAGAAGCTGTATAAGATAATAAGAAAACAAGGCGTGTGGTCAAATAGAAGAGCAAATCTACAATCTGTCTCTGGCGAGACATTGAAGGTGTTAGTCGCAGTGGACCTGCGTTTTATGATAGGAGGGAGGCGACTTGGGTTCTCGTTCTTTGTAGTGTGAGGAATACAGAGACAGGTGATTTTAGGTAGAGATTTTTTCAGAGAGTTTTCGGTCAGGCTCTATTTTGACTTTAAAAAGATGAGGATAGGAGACACATAGTCATCCCTCTTTTACCATGGGATGTTTAGTCATCCCTCTTTTGCCATGGGATGTTTAGTCATCCCTCTTTTACCATAAGATGTTTAGTCATCCCTCTTTTACCATGGGATGTTTAGTCATCCCTCTTTTACCATGGGATGTTTAGTCATCCCTCTTTTACCATGGAATATTTAGTCATCCCTCTTTTACCATGGGATGTTTAGTCATCCCTCTTTTATCATGGAATGTTTAGTCATCCCTCTTTTACCATAAGATGTTTAGTCATCCCTCTTTTACCATGGGATGTTTAGTCATCCCTCTTTTACCATGGGATGTTTAGTCATCCCTCTTTTACCATGGGATGTTTAGTCATCCCTCTTTTACCATGGAATGTTTAGTCATCCCTCTTTTACCATAAGATGTTTAGTCATCCCTCTTTTACCATAAGATGTTTAGTCATCCCTCTTTTACCATGGGATGTTTAGTCATCCCTCTTTTATCATGGAATGTTTAGTCATCCCTCTTTTACCATAAGATGTTTAGTCATCCCTCTTTTACCATGGGATGTTTAGTCATCCCTCTTTTACCATGGGATGTTTAGTCATCCCTCTTTTACCATGGGATGTTTAGTCATCCCTCTTTTACCATGGAATGTTTAGTCATCCCTCTTTTACCATAAGATGTTTAGTCATCCCTCTTTTACCATAAGATGTTTAGTCATCCCTCTTTTACCATGGGATGTTTAGTCATCCCTCTTTTACCATGGGATGTTTAGTCATCCCTCTTTTACCATGGGATGTTTAGTCATCCCTCTTTTACCATGGAATGTTTAGTCATCCCTCTTTTACCATAAGATGTTTAGTCATCCCTCTTTTAACATAAGATGTTTAGTCATCCCTCTTTTACCATGGGATGTTTAGTCATCCCTCTTTTACCATGGGATGTTTAGTCATCCCTCTTTTACCATACGATGTTTAGTCATCCCTCTTTTACCATGGGATGTTTAGTCGTCCCTCTTTTACCATGGGATGTTTAGTCATCCCTCTTTTACCATGGGATGTTTAGTCATCCCTCTTTTACCATGGGATGTTTAGTCATCCCTCTTTTACCATAAGATGTTTAGTCATCCCTCTTTTACCATAAGATGTTTAGTCATCCCTCTTTTACCATGGGATGTTTAGTCATCCCTCTTTTACCATGGGATGTTTAGTCATCCCTCTTTTACCATAAGATGTTTAGTCATCCCTCTTTTACCATGGGATGTTTAGTCGTCCCTCTTTTACCATGGGATGTTTAGTCATCCCTCTTTTACCATGGGATGTTTAGTCATCCCTCTTTTACCATGGGATGTTTAGTCATCCCTCTTTTACCATGGAATGTTTAGTCATCCCTCTTTTACCATGGGATGTTTAGTCATCCCTCTTTTACCATGGGATGTTTAGTCATCCCTCTTTTACTGAGGAATGTTTAGTCATCCCTCTTTTACCATGGAATGTTTAGTCATCTCTCTTTTACCATATGATGGTTAGTCATCTCTCTTTTACCATATGATGGTTAGTCAATTTTCTTATAGTTTCCACAGGAAAGTATATCTAGCACCATGCTCAGCTCACTTTAGTTGCCTCATATGACTTTGACCAGTTATGCATTAAACTAATAGCTACTGTATACATTATACATCTACAGGTGGCTTCGAGTTGAGCAATGGCTTTCGTGGTTGTATGAGAGACCTCCAGGTGGCTCAGAGGACTGTGGATCTTAGTAAGCTGGCTACAGACTCTGTGTCTCGGGTTATTGGTGCTCAGATTGGTACCTGTGCTATTAGGGACAGGTATGAAGTGTTGCTGATAGAGTTTAACTCATTACAATATGAATCACTTGTACACATTTCACTTATTTTGTCCTTATCCATATATCTGTCTGGTGATATTGGCTTGGGGCTATTGTCATGTGTGGCCTATCCATTGTCACCTTATTAATATTTTCTGTTCTCTCACATATGACAATTGCTTCCACAACAAACTGTTGATGAGGTGCTATTTTCTGGACTTGAGTGAAATGTCAGAATTCACTATCATCCGCCTGTGCTCATCATGATAGGGAAACAGTTGAGCTGCTTATTCAGGAATTCATGTTACCAAATTTGTGACCACCAAATGATTCATATCTTAACCCAGTAGGATTTAGAATTTGGACATTTTGCAAAAGGTCTATCAAAAGAAAATTGGAAATATGGATGAGCTAAAAGAAGGCATGGGATAAGCTAAAACAATTAACTCACCAGTAAGAAAAGATACTTTCTGCAGGACTCATGAGGTCTTCTACCCTGGGGGAAACTCTTCTCTCTCTTCTTACCTCACTCTGTTTCATTTGACTCTGTCCAACAGTCACACTCTTGCACAACTTTCACACACGCCCTCAGGGTGAGACCCTTCCATTGCACTTTGGTTGGGCTAGCTTCTGAGGGTGCACAAACCTAGCATAGGTACATACAGACGCACACATGCATCCAAGCACTGGTTTATGCGTCCTGATATCGCCCGATGGACTACGGTCTGGGGTGGAAAATGGCACACCTCCGCCAGTAGAAACTAGTGAGGCAAACATCTAAGCAACAACAACCAGTAAGAAAGTGATGCACCACATCCATGTGTAGCAGACATGTTGAACATCAACAGAATTAGACAAAATGTAGGTCAACATTTTCATTCCATTATCACCAAATTTCATAATGTGGTCATTGTCAGCCGAGTTTTAAAAAATATTGAACCCTGGCTATCCAGTCTGTAAAATCCCATTCCCCTCTGCTGCTGAGAAAATATGCACAGTGTAGACATTTGAGTAAAGCTATTTATGAAGACCGAACTATGTGCTCTAATTTAGTTATTCTGTCTAAAATTGACTGACCTGCTAATCTCCAATGTTCATACTTCAGTAGAGTGTGAAATATATTCATCAAATTTACTTGATACATTATGTAAGATACCTCACCCACAGGACCGTAGTCTAATCCTCCAAGGAACAGATCTAGCTTGATCCTAATAAATCGACGAATGGTACTCTGAATCACACACATGTTGTCATTCAGATAATAGCTGATTGTTTTCAGAGAAATCACCATCTAAATCCAATTAATCAGCCTCAAAATCTTTGAAATTACTTTCAACTTGTTCTGCTGTTAGCCTCTCAGGATAGCCATTTCCTAAATTTTTAACAAAAAAACCTCATGAAAAATAATAGTGAAGACATGCTTCGATATTTATGTCACCATATTTATTAATTGTGTTTACTGTATAGAAATGCATTTGCTGTTTAAACATCGCTATATTATCGCTGTACGTTTAGGTGCACTAACAAAGTGTATCAAAACTGGTTGGAATTAACATTCAAGTTTATATCTCATTTAGTTTGTTTTTTTTAAAGAAACTTTTGTTTAATTTACTGACTTTTCCTTGTGTATAGATGTAAAATATAAATATCAGTATAACATCTTTAAACATGAATTAAATCTGATAACCAGGTGTACACCAAACCCATGTGAACACAATGGCATTTGTGTACAATCCTGGAATACATTCAGCTGTACCTGTGACAATACAGGATATCAAGGCGAGCTCTGCCATACATGTAAGTTGGTTTGAAGTTTATTGCTCTCTGTGCAGCCTCTACTGCTCTTTGTGGACACAAACATGCAACAAGGAAATTGTGGGCATAGCTGTAACTGATGGCTCAGAACAGGAGAACTGGGCATGTATTTGTTGAAGACTTGTTCTTCACAAAGTGCTGGAAAGGTTTCAATAGAACGATTGGCATCAGGGATATTCTTCAATTTGACATAGCTGACTGCTTGCATCAGGGTCACCTTGAGGTGCTTAGGCCATCAACTAACCCTCTTCAAGCAGATGTCCCATTATTTTTCTCAGTTCTTTCCAGCTTCTCCATTTTTCTTGTATCAGCTTCTATTCTTTTACTTTTCTTTATTTCTTTTTCCCTGTGGGTTCCATGTCGGAGATTGTCTTGTGATAATGGCTTGGTGCTTTTATAGTGTGTGGTCTATCCAGTGCCACCGTCTTCCTAAGATTTCCTATTTCATCTCTCTTTCTCCTATTCTCTCCCATTAATCATTAAATTGTATCCTTGTTAAACCACTGAAAGCCCAAAATATTTCTCAGTTATTTGTTGGATAAAGCCCTGCCAGGTCAGGTCAGGTCATCCCGTAACCGGTGAGGTTGTTGGGGCACACATGAAGACATCCTCACAACCCCACGCCACCCCTCTCTGTCAGATGCTGCTGCCTGTGACTCTTCTGGTCAGAGACTGGTCCATTCTTTTATGTTGTCCTCCCATCTCTTTTTGGGATGGCCTCTTCGTCGTCTACCCTGCACCTTTCCGTGGAGGATTGTATTTGCAAGACCATTTGATCTCGATATGTTCCAAGTGAGTTTCCTTCTTTTGACAGTTGGCAAGAGGTCTTCGAAAGGCCCTATTGGTGTTGTAATTCTATCGCGTATTTCCTCATTTCTGAAGTACCGTCTATTTGACCGGGTCAGGATGACCTCCTTCATTTCAGTGTTCATGCTTCGTTATCTGGGTCACGATACAGCACGGAGCGACACTAGCTTTTGACCGGGTCAAGTTTCGGCCACGCTTTGTCCCATCGAAACTGTACACATTAAGTCTACCTTTCACGACTAAAAATACACTGTTATATACTTAGTTGCATCACTTCTTTCACATTAGTATGTTTACTTCACAAGTCGGCACATGTATATCCAGGAATCACGTTAATAGTCCAAGAGTTATTGTATAAAACACAAACAAAACACCGAGGGAAATCGACTGCGGCCATGCCCGGCGCCATCTTGACCCACTTCAGAAAGGAGCTCATCGCGCTTCAATCAGCACACTACGTCCCTTCAAACTCAGATCTACATCTGTTGCGTGTGCTGGAAATACACTTAACCGAGGAGGCATCGGAACTCACAAGTAAATAATCAACTCGAAAGACCAGAGGAAAGAGAGGTGGATGAAGAATACATAAACAAATGCACTCAGACACAGATATCTCCAAGCTCCACCCCAGCGATAAAAGAGAAGGGAAGGGCTACCGAGAAAATGAGGCACACGCTGCCACCATACTGTCTGCATCCGAACCCTTCAATAGAATGTCTTGCCTCTAGAACATGTTGAGTCTGGACAAGAGAGTGAGAAAGATCCTGCGCACATCTCCCTCACTATAAACACATTGCGCAACTCACGACATCACCCTACAGATCACACCCTGACTAGCAACTCGCAACTGGCAGGGCCCCCAAACTGCAGCTGCGGAACAGGCAGAAAACGATCACGAAAACTACCCATCATGCTTGCAACATGGAATGTCCGCACGCTACTGGACAACACCAAAGCAAACAGACCCGAACGACGGACAGCACTGATCGCCAGGGAACTGACTAGATACAACATCTGCATAGCTGCCCTGAGCGAGACACGACTGGCAGAGGAAGGGCAGATCACAGAAGAAGGCGCTGGTTATACTTTCTTCTGGAGCGGCCGCAGCAAAGAAGAACGCCGTGAAGCTGGAGTTGGCTTTGCCATCAAGACCAACATGGTCGACAAGCTCACAAGCATGCCCAGAGGAATTAATGACTGCCTGATTATACTGCTTCTCTCCCTAATAGGAGGGCGCCATGCAACACTCATCAGTGCATACGCACCCACAATGACAAATCCTCAGGAAACAAAAGATAAGTTTTATGAGGACCTTGAGGCGCTCATCGTTGCAGTCCACAAATCTGACAAATTGGTCATCCTCTGTGATTTTAACGCTAGGGTTGGCACAGACCATACAGCCTGGGAGGAGGCCATTGGCAGACATGATATCGGAAAATGCAATAGTAACGGACTGCTCCTTCTGAGGACATGTGCCGCAAATGAACTACTCATTACAAACACAGTTTTCCGACTTCCGGTCCGAAATAGAACCACATGGATGCACCCAATGTCCCGCCACTGGCACCTCATTGACTACATTATCATCAGACATAGGGATCGAGCGGATGCTATGGTAATGAAGAGCATGTGTGGTGCAGAATGTTGGACCGACCATCGACTTGTCATTGCCAAGCTAATCTTCATGATCCAGCCCAAAATGCGCCCCCAGGGACAGAAACCACCGAGGAGGCTAAATGTCTCTCAGCTGAAATACGAAGCCACGAGAGGAGGCTTCCAGGAAGAGCTCGAGGGCAGACTATCTGAGCTCCGTTTTGAAAAGAACGACATCGAAGAGAACTGGGCATCACTGAGAAACACACTCTATGACACAGCTGTTAAACACATTGGCCCACTCACGCGCAAGCATAAGGGCTGGTTTGATGAGAACGATCTGGAAATACAGGGCCTTCTCGATGCAAAACATGAAGCGCACAGGGAATACCAGAGGGACACACCAGCTTCGGCAGCAAAACTTGCCTTCCATCCTACTCGCAAAGCTGTCCAGACCAGGCTTAGAGAGATGCAAGACTCCTGGCTCAGCAAAAGAGCTGACGAAATTGAGATGTTCGCCGAGCGTCATGACACCAAACGGTTTTACGAGGCACTGAAAGCTCTCTACGGCCCGCAGTCCTCTAGTAATACTCCAGTTCTCAGTGTGGATGGGGCACTGCTAACAGATAAGGTTCAGATTTTAGACAGATGGGCAGACCACTTCTGCAAAATACTAAACCACCCATCGTCCATAAATGATTAGGCCATCCAGCGAATGCTGCAGGTGGAACTGACTCTGGCATTAGATGAAGTCATCACTGAGGAGGAAGTCGACAGGGCAATCAGTTCACTATCTATAGGAAAAGCTCCAGGAGCGGATGCAATACCTGCAGAGGTATATAAGACAGCTGGCCCATCCCTCACCAGAAGGATCACTGAACTCTTCTGCCACATGTGTGCTGAAGAAAAAAATTTAGCAGGAGCTAAACGACGCCTCAATCATTCACCTGTACAAAAGAAAAGGCAACCGTCAGGAATGCGACAATCATCGTGGAATATTGCTGCTCTCCATAGCAGGCAAGATCCTAGCACACTTGCTGCTAAATAGGCTCAACAAACACCTTGAACAAAGCCACCATCTCCCAGAAAGCCAATGTGGATTCAGAGTCTTTAAATTGGATTTGAAGATCCTTAACTTAGTATGCAATCTGATCATTTTAGAGCTCTATATGATTTTCAATGTAAAGGAAGTTCTTGACTTTTACATCCTCAACTGCACAACTTGTCTTGCTTATGTAATAGCTATGTGACGCTCTCTATCTTATCCAGTGGTGTTCTGCTCAATTTGATAGGAGCCGTCTTGTAGGCTTAATTTAATTTTACATTTTGTGTAATCTTCATTTTCTTTCGTTCGCTTTAAAATATTGTCTATATCTGCAATGTTGTCTCTTGTATAAACTTCACTGTCTTTTGTAGTTCACATACAGGTCCATAAAGTTTCTCTTCCAGTCTTTTTTCTATGGGCCAGTGAGATTTTCTCTGTATATCATATTCTGGGCAGTTTTGTAGTATGTGCTCTGCTGTCTGGGGTGCCTATCCACATGTACACATGGCTGAGTTGCCAATCTTCATTTTTGTGTACATGTGGCTGCGGAGTCGGTTGTGTCCTGTTCTAAGGCGCAACACAACAGTTTGCTCTTGTCTGTTCATGTTATTTTGTGTAATGAAAGCTGTGCAAGACCATATTCCACCTGAAAACAAGCTGCAACTGTGCAGCCTTTCTGAGAGAGAATGAGAGAGTCTGCAAAAATGATCCAAAAAATGTTGTGTTGAAACTAGATGTTTTTTTTCGGTCAAAATGCAAAGATATGAGGACAGCATCAGACGTGTGTACTCAGATGTCTTGCCTGGCATTCGTCCTGACAAGGAAATTGTGTCGGAGTTTAGAGCAAGGCTGTACATCCAGCCTGACACTACTGATTTCACCTGGCTTTTTTTTAATGCCGGGTTTTGACTTACCACTGTGATCTCTTTTCCCTTAGCCAGACTACACTAGTGCAACCTGTTTCCAGGGCCATTGTTTAGAGGCAGAATAGGGTCTTGGTCAGCTGTGATTTGCTGACCCTGATGCGAGCAGCCAGCTATTAGTCACTTGCTGCTGTCAGCTCATTCACCGCTGCTTCTTTGGGCTCCGTATTTAGATGTGACTGCATATGACTACAATCTGACACGAGTGTGGCAGACTCTATTGTACATGGGGGACACATGGACATCTGTCTGTGATTTGACCAACATGTACCCTGTCCTCTCTTGCAGCCTGTTTTTTCTGCAGCAATGCATCTCTTCGCTTAGGAAGTGGCTTGATGTACGTCCGTCACATGTGATGAAGACCACTCTCTTTGTTCAGCCATGTGGACAATCTTTTCTCTTGCTGTGTCTTTTGAAATGGGTGAATTGCACAGGGATTTTAATTAAAGTGAAGAGCAAACTCTGCCTTTTGTAGGCCTCACTCTCTTGTCCTCAATTATCTTTGGCCAGTGGCAAGACATTATTGAGACGACTGAAGATAGCACAGGATGCAGATTTTTCCTCAATATTTACTCCCAAAGCCTTTCCCGTAAACATGTATCCCGCAAGGCAGCAGTGGGGAGATGACATTTATTGTTGTGTGTCTTGCCTTTCCCATAACCGCAAGAGGTCGTAGGGACATCACTCAGCACCTACCCGACATGCAAACATGCACAGTCCTGATCTGAGCTTTCTGCAGCATCAAACAGGTGCTCTAAAGCCAAACTCTGCTGTACATTTCAGAATTTGGCACTCTTATCTGCCATCTGATTCCGAGCAGCCTGTGGGGGCAGGTAATGGAGGATTTTATGAGTCTTTCGTCATAACTGTAATTCTGGAATCCCACTATCAGCTTTGTCACTCTTTTTTGTATCCTTTCCAGCATGTTTACATCTTCTCTACAATAAGGACTCTATACCTGTACACAGTACTCCAATCTAGGTCTTTATACAGTTTGACTATCACTGGGGCTGATGAACTGCAAAGATTGTGTTGACCATCCCACTCAGAAACCACACTGGCTCTCCAGGAGTAGCTCCTGCTCAAGATTTGTTAAGTGATTTAGCATGACGCGAGCCATAATTTTTGCAGTGATCAACAAGATACAAAACAGCCAGCAGTAGTAGCCTTGCAAAGAGTCTGATGAGAGTTAAAGATGGGAAAATTAACCTTAATAAAAATCTAGCTGAAAAGTGGATGAACAAGGTCAAAAGGCAGATATATCTCATTCCAACAGAATACTGTAGCATAGTATTTTACACTCAAGATGGAAAAACATTGCAGAGAAGTATGTTGTTAAAATATTGTTTCATGCTTGTCCTTTTTTATCCCCAGCTACATACCACATTTCCTGTGAAATGCAGAAGTATTACTCTAATATTGAAGGGAGGGAAGATGCGATGATTGATCCTGATGGTTCTGGCCCTTTCAGACCTTTCAAGGCATCTTGTGAAAGAGGTATGACAGAACTTATGTTCCATTTTTTTAAATAATATTCTAGATCAGGGGAAGTTCTGGAATCAAAAGAAATTAAGTCCAACAGAAAAATAATAATTTGTTAATCCAATGTCAAGTTAATCCTATTATATGATTTTGCAACATAAAACAGAAAAAACAACAACCAAAAAAGTACAGACTTTCATAAATGGGTGGTCGCACAGGAAAGAATTGAATTGTGAAACTATTGGAACACATAAAACAAATATCAGTAGAACCAGAGATAAGGCGATGGATAGGACACACATTAAGGAAACCAGCAGATATCATTACAAGACAGTCTCCAATTCAGCACATATTTAGTAATATTGTCACAGGCTTCTTGCTGAGGGTGTGTCCTATCCATCTGCACTTTCTCTCCCATATTGCCCATTGTGTTGGTTGTTGTCAATGCATCTTTTGTTGGTGTCTATAAATTATTATTTGTTCTTATTCCAGACAGCAATGGAGAAATTATCACATATATTGGCCATGACAGTATGGGTTACATTCGTGTCAATGGCTTCCAGGACCCAGGCTCTTATGTACGGAAGATTAAATATGCTGCAGATGACATTTATGAGTTGGAAGAGCTCATTGATAGAGCTCGCACTTGCCGGCAGAATGTTTTGTACAAGTGTAACAATGCCAGACTCTTGTCAGATCCAGGTAACTGAGAATGATAGAATGGAAGAAACTAAATGTTTTCAACTGTCTCCATTGATCTAAACATTATTAAATTAAAAGTGTATTTAATTTAATTAAATATGTTTTTTTGCAAAGATTCTTTATTCTTCATTCATCAACCTGCAAGGCAGCAGATGGTTTGAAGTAAGAGTTTTCCATCCCCTAAATCAGGGGTTGGCAACATACAACCTCCTGGAACAAACCCAGCCTACCAATATGGATACAGCCTGTTTGGTATCAAGATGCTGAGCTGCAGCGGTCAGCGACCCATAGGGTTACTATTATTTTTTGTAATATTTCACTTGTATCTGTTATTCTCATCTTAAATACCACTGATGCTTCAATGTATTTATTATATTTCACTTGTATCTGTTATTCTCATCTTAAGTACCACTGCTGCTTCAATGTATTTATTATATTTCACTTGTATCTGTTATTCTCATCTTAAGTACCACTGCTGCTTCAATGTATTTATTATACTTCACTTGTATCTGTTATTCTCATCTTAAGTACCACTGCTGCTTCAATGTATTTATTATATTTCACTTGTATCTGTTATTCTCATCTTAAGTACCACTGCTGCTTCAATGTATTTATTATATTTCACTTGAATCTGTTATTCTCATCTTAAGTACCACTGCTGCTTCAATGTATTTATTATATTTCACTTGTATCTGTTATTCTCATCTTAAGTACCACTGCTGCTTCAATGTATTTATTATATTTCACTTGTATCTGTTATTCTCATCTTAAGTACCACTGCTGCTTCAATGTATTTATTATATTTCACTTGTATCTGTTATTCTCATCTTAAGTACCACTACTGCTTCAATGTATTTATTATATTTCACTTGTATCTGTTATTCTCATCTTAAGTACCACTGCTGCTTCAATGTATTTATTATATTTCACTTGTATCTGTTATTCTCATCTTAAGTACCACTGCTGCTTCAATGTATTTATTATATTTCACTTGTATCTGTTATTCTCATCTTAAGTACCACTGCTGCTTCAATGTATTTATTATATTTCACTTGTATCTGTTATTCTCATCTTAAGTACCACTGCTGCTTCAATGTATTTATTATATTTCACTTGTATCTGTTATTCTCATCTTAAGTACCACTGCTGCTTCAATGTATTTATTTCTCTATCCTAATTAGGTATTGCAGATGATCCTTCTATCAAAACATGGGGTTGGTGGGTTGGAAGAACATTCCAACCCATGTACTACTGGGGGGGAGCAGCTCCCGGGTCAGGCAAATGTAAATGTGGATTGGACGAGGAAGGATGTGGTAGCCAGAGTACAACATGTTACTGTGACAAGGTCAACCAGCAAGGAGTAAGTAACTCATTTGTTCATAAACATGTGTAGAAAGTTGTCCTCCCTTACATCATCATCTATATTTTGTCACTCTTATTACAAGCAGGTAGCTAAAGGTACACATGTATGTTATCAAGACCTGAATAAGGAGCAAGTAATAATACTATAGTCTGCTGAGCATGTCATTACAGACAGTAAACGAGAGCTGTACATGCGGCCAGTTACCCTTTCCTGTACCTCTATACCTGATGAATAACAACATCCAGTATGACAATGGAGATGGAAGCTGACGTCTTGAATAAGGGTAATGGTCGTGTCAGATTCCCAATCTTTACTACAGAAGGGCTGACTAAGGCATAAGTTTATTGTAGCTGTAGAGGCCTCAAACCTCCATCAGCTGGTGTGGATCTAATATCCTGGTCATGCTGGAGTTCAAGGCAATGAAAGATCTAACATCCTAGCTTCACAAGTACCTATTATGGGCATACTATATATGGATAGGAGTGACATTTTTAAGCCAATCAATGACCACCTGTTGGATGATGACATGCAATAGATGAATCACTAATTCACAGACTGCAGAGCTTAGAAATCATGTGAAGTCTGATAGTGCAGAGCTTTGAAATCATGTGAAGTTTCACAGAGTGCAGAGCTTTGAAATCATGTGAAGTTTCACAGACTGCAGAGCTTTGAAATCATGTCAAGTTTCACAGACTGCAGAGCTTAGAAATCATGCGAAGTTTGACGCAGCGCTTGAATAGATGAAGCAGGAGTGTGTACAACCAAGCTACAGAAACCATCACTATCAACACCCTTCACCTACTTTTTCCTCTTCTTCTTTAATCAACTGATGCCATGCTTCTAGCCCAGTGTATACCACTCATCAGTGGGTTCCGCAGCTACACCTAAATGGCTCCACTGCCTTTTAGTCTGACCATACTCCAAGGACTTTTCCAGCTTGGACAACACTACCAGAAGTAAAACTTCTACTGGTATTACTCCAAAAATCATTGGGACGCGCAATCTCTCCAACCTTAACATGGTAGGATTACATATGGTGAGATACCTGACTGTAGAAAGCCACTAAGAAGGTCTGAGCATAGGGTCCTTTTCTCTGTGTCTGAACACTATGGTAGAAGAGAACCACCAAAAAGGGCTGGGAATGCAGCCAATTACCCTTTCCACTACTTTTGTACCCTATGGTATTAGAGACCTGCTAAGGAGGTGTGGGCATATAGTCTATTACCCTTTCCCCTACTTCTATACCCTATGGTAGTAGAGAGCTGCTAAGGAGGTGTGGGCATAGAGCCTATTACCCTTTCCCCATCTTCTATACCCTATGGTAGTAGAGAGCTGCTAAGGAGGTGTGGGCATAGAGCCTATTACCCTTTTCCCTACTTCTATACCCTATGGTAGTAGAGAGCTGCTAAGGAGGTTTGGGCATGGGGTACAAAAATGAAAATGTGAATACATCATTATTTTGGGGCTCAGAAGAAAACATGGGCATACATACAAGATGAGTAATAAAAGAAACTATCACTATGCAGTTTATTCTCATTTCTGAAGTTAGAAGGGAAGATCTGTAGGGTGGATGAGTAAAGATTGCTTGCATGTGCAGTCACCCATTCAATGTGCAGGCAAGGTTTTTATTTCTCCCCTCTCCCTGTTACCAAAATTTTCACTCATTATCCCTTGGTCAGAAGAATAGTCCAAACCAATGATAACAAGAAAAATGTACACTGTATTTATTTCATCTTCATCAGAACCTACTGTCTAATGAAGCTGTCGACCAGGGATATCTCCTTCATAAAGAGTATTTACCAGTGCTTGAGCTTCATCTGGGAGACACTGGATCCACAACCGATAACAAGTGGTCTGAACATAATATTGGAGAACTTGAGTGTTTTGGAGACAGTAAGTTTTTTTTTATATGATGTTGGCTTATTAAGATGATTGTCAGTTATTTTATATGATGTTTACTTGGTTAGTTCTTTTTATATGATGTTTGATTTGTCAGTTATTTTATATAATGTTTGTTTTGTCAGTTCTTTTTATATTATGTTTACTTATTAGGATGATTGTTAGTTATTTTATAGGATGTTTGCTTATAAAGGATGATTGTCAGTTATTTTATAGGATGTTTGCTTATTAGGATGATTGTCAGTTATTTTATATGATGTTTGCTTATTAGGATGATTGTCAGTTATTTGATAGGATGTTTGCTTATTAGGATGATTGTCAGTTATTTTATAGGATGTTTGCTTATTAGAATGATTGTCAGTTCTTCTTATATGATGTTTGCTTATTGGGATGATTGTCAGTTATTTTATGTGATGTTTGATTTGTCAGCTCTTCTTATATGATGTTTATTATTAGAATGATTGTCAGTTATTTTATATGATGTGTGCCTATTAGGATGATTGTAAGTTATTTTATATGATGTTTGCTTATTAGGATGATTGTCAGTTATTGTGTTGTTTTGTTTTCTATAAGCTACTCATTATGAGTTGTTTCAAATTAAGACCTTTCTTAATTTGGGGAGTGCATGTTTCTAATAAATAAATGATAACACCTCTTTACCTTAGTCCGTCTAGTTCTGACTCTGTTCACATCATCCATGTTTCCTTTGTTTTCTAAGCTCCTCTTCTCTGTGTGTGTTTTGGCCTTTGAGGATTCCAGAAAAGAGACTATCTTGTAATATTATTAGCTAGTTTCAACTTTTTCTTTTTTTTTGCCCCAAGCATCAATTTCACACGTCAGAATGTCACTTCCCCCTTTCCAAGATTGTTTAGCTCAAAAAGGTGCATTCAAAATTAATATACATATAATATTTAAAGTCTGTATTTTGTCTATATCAGTACAAATACATTTACTTGGATTATTTATATAGTGTCTTGCAAATTTTATATAATAATAACAATGTTCGCTTAGGCATCTGAGGCCTGTTCCGTCGGTTGGCCACATTGATGACCCACAGCTGTGGCATGGTACCAGGCCTCATTCAGGGAGGAGGAGGAGGTTGCTATTTGCTGGAGCCATACTGTTCGGGGACGGCCTCTTCTGCGCCTCCAGCTGGTTGGGGGAAGACTTACTTGTGTAGTATCTTGTGGGCAGGGATTTCCTGGTCCAGCTGTACAACATGACAGAACAAAGAAACTTGGCTCCGGTCAAGTGTTTCTGAGATTGAGTGGAGGCCTGTTTTAGCAGAGACCTCCACGTTGCAGATGTAGTCATGTAATCAGATGCACAGATTACGCCGCTGGTTGTGCATTTGAAAGGCTTCCAGTCTTAATATGTCATGTTTCAGCAATGTCCAGGTTTCGAGCCGTAAAGTAGGACTGGGACCACGCAGGACAGGTAGATGCCGATTTGTATAGCAATAAAAGATATTTTTCCAACTGATGCTATGCTTCTAGTCCGGTGAGGCTCACAAAGGATACACTGCATTTCAGGTCTTCACCGGCACCCCCACAGCTTTTCAAGCATGGTCGCTTTCTTGGACCAGAATGTCTCTCTTTGGTCTGCATAAGTGGGGCAGTCAGGCAGGATATGTTCTGGTGTTTGCTTGGGTGCTCTACAATCACATGTGGTGGTGTCTCTATAAGAATCATTCTGTGAAGGTGGGCCTTGAGTCTGCAATGTTCCATTCTAAGTCTGAAGATCTTTGTCTGTGTGTGTGTGTTTTTTTTTTCTGTTTTTTTTTATTCACCACTGTTTGATGAAACCACAAGAAAAAAAAGAAGACATCTATACGCCAGGTTAGAAGTGAAGTATATTTACATTATCGATTAATCATTATTTTTTTTCTTTCAGACTTGTTTGATAACACTGTTACTTTCACTCAGAAGGACGGAGCACTGGAGTTTCCAACTTTTGAAGCAGAAAATGCTGGTGACATCTGGTTCCAGTTCAAGACAACTGCTACTGATGGTGTCATGATCCATTGTGTGGGCTCGATAGTCTCAGACTTTGTGGAAATCAGACTTTTTCGTGAGCAATTTTAGCTTCTTTTGTTCTTTTTGGTTTTTATAGTAAAATACATTATTTCACATTTGACAGCTGGTCTTCGATGTCCGCACTTTTTGGCATGAAACATCTGCTCTTGACAAGTCGTTTTATTCAGCTGAGCTCTTTTTACTCTTATTTTTCCTGTCACAGTGTTACACAGTCCAAAGAGGAGCAAGTAACATTTTAACCTGCCTGTTATATTATAAGAGGAAGCTAAGGATACTTAATAAGAGGTCACACAAATTGGGATCATGTAAGAAGATGAACTCCTACAAGATGTGGAATCATTCATAAATCTTGTAGCAAAATAGACAAAGTAGGAATTTCATATACAAATATTATAATGGAACAAACAGTGAGAGGGAGCATTGATGAACTTAATGGAAATCAAAAGATATAAAGTCCAACACATAAATATTGATCTTCAACTCCAGTGTAAAGTCTGTTCTATTGTATGGCTGTGAAACATGGAGAACAACAAAAAGAACTAAAAAATGTAAAGATTTTCATAAATTGGAGCCTACACAAAATAGAAAGATTGGAATGGCGTGATAAGATCACTAAGGTGGAATTGTTTGTAAGAACCAGGAAGATATCAGTGGAATATGATGTGAGGAGACAGTGCTGACATTGTAAATGGCACTCATTAAGGAAACCAGTTGATAGCATTACAGCAGCCTTTGTTTTGGTATTATAAAGGCAAGAGAAGTAGAAGTAAACCAAAACACACATGGAGGACAGCGATAAACAAAGAAAATGAGTGGATAACAGCTGTTGAGGCCTCAAACCTACAGGGGTTGACATGGATCTACTGTCCTGCTCATGTTGGAGTTCAGGGCAATGAAAGAGCTGACATCATGGCTTCACAAGCTCCCATCAAAGGCACATTAGTGATGGATAGAAGTGACATTTTGAAATCAATCAATGACCGCATGCTAGATGAGGACACCTCAATAGAGGAAGTAGCAATCCACAGACTGCAAAGTTTCTACATTAAACGAGTTTTGAACGGAGCATGGTGCATGAGAGGATGGAGCAGGAGAGTGTACAACCAGTGAGCTACAGGGACCATAAGCATACATATCTTATGCCATTTGATGAGAGAGACTGAGCACCTATGGGTATGCCTGAAGTGACGTCGATTTTTAGAAACAGAAACAAAGGAAACATAACAGAGCTGGAATGGATGGACGGTGCCAGAGGACTTGTGTATATTTTGAAGACCTGTGCTCCACAGGGAGCTGAACGATTTTGATTAGAGGATTTGACTTGATGTCGGCTATCCCATCCTGTAGAACTATAAGCAACAAGAAAAATCAAAGACAACCACTACATACCATGGTAGAAATGGAACGACTAAGTCAATTCAGCAACCTATAGCTGACTGCTAGCAGCGTCAGGGCCAGTGAACCAGAGCTGCAAAGACCCTTCTACACCTCTACTCTGTGATCCTGGATAACAGGCTGCAACAGAGCAGACTGGCTAAGGAGAAGGGATTGAAGAAGGAGGCTAACCTGTCACCCAAAAAATGCCTGCTGAAGTCAGATGTGTCAGACCAAAAGGTGCAAATATCGCAGAGAAACTGTAAATCACACAGTGCAAACCTTTCTCCAACAATATCCTGCTACTAGCAAATCCCTGAACATGGCTTGGTAGTGGGAGATTGAGACCATTCAGGGCTAGGTAGCGGGAGTTTGAGAACGATCAGCGCTTGGTAGCAGGAGTTTGAGAAAGTTCAGAGCTTGGTAGCAGGAGTTTGAGAAAGTTCAGTGCTTGGTAGCAGGAGTTTGAGAAAGTTCAGTGCTAGGTAGCGGGATATTGAGAGCAAATAAAAAAGTAGTATTAAGGAAAATATATTTTCATTATTTGTTTCATTGTGTGATTCTGTGAGTTATGTGAATTTATAAATATTTTCTACTTTACAACAGAATCTGATTCCATCCAGTTTCGTTACGATGTCGGTAATGGTGTGACGATGGTCAATTTCAAGGCACCATCACCTCTCAATGACGAAACTTGGCACACAGTTCATGTCGAGAAGAACCGCAAACAGGCCTGGATGAAAATTGATGATTACATTGGAGTAGCAACTAATGAAGATGCTGACCTCATCCGCCAGTTGGATTTAACCAGTCCCCTGACTGTTGGTAAGTTGATGATTATAGATACCCCCCTCCACTATCTTCTACTTCTATCTCTGGTGTAGATACTTCCTCCACTACTTCTATCTCTGGTGTAGATACTTCCTCACTACTTCTATCCTTGGTGTAGATACCCCCCTCCACTATCTTCTACTTCTATCTCTGGTGTAGATACTTCCTCACTACTTCTATCCTTGGTGTAGACGGGTAGTTGTCCCAATTTCCAACTCTCCTTATTCAACTCTTACAAAATACCTGGCAAGTTACATTAGGCCTATAATCAGTAGGTTATGTACAAACTGTAGGTTGTGTACAATTTGTAGGTTGCGTACAATTTGTAAGTTGCATACAATCTGCAGGCTGTGTACAGTTTGTAGGTTGTGTACAATCTGTAGGTTGTGTACAGTTTGTAGGTTATGTACAATTTATAGGTTATGTACAGTTTGTAGGTTATGTACAATTTGTAGGTTATATACAATTTGTAGGTTATGTACAATCTGTAGGCTGTGTACAATTTGTAGGTTGCGTACAATCTGCAGGCTGTGTACAGTTTGTAGGTTGTGTACAGTTTGTAGGTTGTGTACAATCTGTAGGTTGTGTTCAGTTTGTAGGTTATGTACAATTTATAGGTTATGTACAGTTTGTAGGTTATATACAATTTGTAGGTTATGTACAATCTGTAGGCTGTGTACAATTTGTAGGTTGCGTACAATCTGCAGGCTGTGTGTACAGTTTGTAGGTTGTGTGCAATCTGTAGGTTGTGTACAGTTTGTAGGTTATGTACAGTTTGTAGGTTATGTACAATTTGTAGGTTATATACAATCTGTAGGCTGTGTACAATTTGTAGGCTGCGTACAATCTGCAGGCTGTGTACAGTTTGTAGGTTATGTACAGTTTGTAGGTTATGTACAATTTATAGGTTATGTACAGTTTGTAGGATGTGTACAATATGTAAACTGCAGTTTACAGAAATATTAATATTCCAACAGTTTGTGGTGCCAATTTCCCCCTTGAAACATCAAAGTTGTCCTCATCTGAGAGGACAAAGATGCAGCAGAGAATGAACTGACAGCAGCCAGTGAATCATGGCTGGTTGCTTGCATCAGGGTCAGTGACCAATAACTGACCAAGACCCTATTCCGTCTCCAAGTGGCTGCCCCGGAAACAGACTACAACCTGGCTTAGAGATTAGGAATCAAAGAGGGAATGCAAATCCAGTCCCAAGAAATGTCATGCTGAAATCGAATGTGTCAAGCCAAAATGTGCACATATCACAGCCTCACTGCAAACTGTGGCACAATGTCATAAACATCCTTTTCAGGATGAACGCAGAAGTAGTAGTCCCTGGTGGGAAATTCCCCACTGATTGATGACCACTGTGGTAATTGCTTGTCATCGTTTTGCTTTGTTCATGTTACATATAATATTTTGTTTGATAGGCTCCCTTGTTGGCTATGGTGATGGGTATGTTGGCTGCATGCGAGGCCTACGCGTCAACGGACGTCTGATGGATATGTTGGGCAAGCTAAGAAATGCAGAGGTTTATGGTGTGAGGGCAGGTAACTAGATTGATTGATTTATTGATTGATTCACCATCTTTTGCTCCAAATGAAGCATAGGACCGCTCCTACAGATGATATTTTACAGGCAGCCTGTATCCGGGCATTTGCAGTGGCGACTTCAATAGCAATGGTTTTTATAAGATGAGGTTGCTAGTCTTAATCTCAATCTTCTTTAGTCATGCTTTAATACCAGACTGCAGGCTGTCTCATGCAGTGGTGCTCAGCTATCATTTTTTATTCATGAATGGCCAAGCACGAAGACTGTAGAAATCAACATTTTTTTTATGTTGAATATGTCACGTCCATCTACTCAGGTTTCTAGCTGGTTAGAGTATTACATGTTCGATTACAAAAAGATTTTAAATGATTTATCTTATTAATACACGGATTGGAGCCATCCTATTTTTTTGAGAATGGTGAAGTAGGTTGTTGGAAAAAATATTTATTAGGTAGATCTGTTTATTTTGTTTATTTAGATGTAATAAATATGTTTGAAGTGGAAGTTAAGAGATGTGCTGATATTATAAACACAGTATCTATACTTTGGTGTGATTTCAATGGATTTATAGAGGAGCCATGTCCCCTGCTAGGTAAGTCTAAATGCTTTGTTTTTATAAATTTTCATCTTCTTGCATCTCAGAAACTAACAAACACAACAAAAACAATAACACCAAGTTCTTTATTCATTTAT
This sequence comes from Ariolimax columbianus, assembly GCA_036924085.1. Classification (NCBI taxonomy): domain Eukaryota; kingdom Metazoa; phylum Mollusca; class Gastropoda; order Stylommatophora; family Arionidae; genus Ariolimax; species Ariolimax columbianus. The sequence goes on from JAVGWX010000014.1 coordinate 9,352,360, forward strand.
GTCTCTACACACAATAAGATCAATATTTATTGACCAACAAACAGAAAGGTTCAAGGCTGTCAGAGTCAACAACCATAGTAAAATATGAAGTTTTGAAACACTTTTTGTGTGGCGTCACAAAGGTTAATGGCTACACTGGTCCTGTGTTTTACAAATGCTTTAATGGCTACATTGGTCCTGTGTTTTACAAATGCTTTAATGGCTACATTGGTCCTGTGTTTTACAAATGCTTTAATGGCTACATTGGTCCTGTGTTTTACAAATGCTTTAATGGCTACATTGGTCCTGTGTTTTACAAATGCTTTAATGGCTACATTGGTCCTGTGTTTTACAAATGCTTTAATGGCTTCATTGGTCCTATTCTTTTGAACCCAGTTGCTACAATTATTGTTTCCTCATAAAAGTTTGAAAACAAGCAGGCTTATTAAGAAGAAAACCACATTCAATCGTAATACTGATAGTCAAATGTGAGTTCAAGGAGAAACTAGGAAAGACATGAGGTAATGCCTTCTGAGGGTTGACCAGATGGATTTGCTGAACAAAAGGATTTGGCTACTTGGCATCAGTCAGGCACTGATTTACCTGATTGGATACCAGTATTCCAGGATAGGATATTCTCCGTGCATAAAAACTGAGGAGGGTAAGAATGGGTGAGGAAATTGGGAGATAATAACAATAATTTGTGAACAATATATTCTCTGATTTGCCTGAGCATAACCAGGGTCTGAAACAGGAGTAAATGGTATTAACACTTCAACCTCCCAGGAGGTGACTAAGGAGGGTTGAGCATGAAGCTGGTTGTCCCATCCTGTAGAAACTTTAGCATATATAGAAAGGTCAACATTTGATGATTTGACATTGTGTTGTGAACCTATGCTTCACAAGAAGCTGTGTCGTATCTATTTAACCAGCTTCATGCAATAATGAAACTAAAACTTTATATGTATTTAAATGATTACCCTACTTTCTATTGTCTGTTTTAATTGTTCCGCAGTCAATATAAGACCATTTCATTGTTCTTGTCTGCTCTTTGATTCATAATTGCTTCAGCAGTCTGTGCACAGATAATATAACATAGTTGTTATCTTGTTTATTTCAGGCTGTGTTGGTAAATGTGCTAGCAGTCCGTGCTTCAATCAAGGCACATGTCGTGAAGGCTATGACAGATACACATGTGATTGTGCATACACACCATGGAGAGGATGGAATTGTGGTCGAGGTAACCATGACAACAATTACACAAATTTATCTAAAATTAGATCTGAGACAGAAAAACAGAATGGTTTGCGTTGTTATTATGAATCAGTCTATAGCAACATAATTAAGTATGACTTAGTTACCATGCCGTAACAGAAAAGACAGATGACCATTGTCAGTTCAAAAGCAAAAAACCAGGGTAGTCCTAAAATAAAAGATAAGACATCACATTATGCTAGGTGAACAGCTGTGACAGATTTAGTCTGGGCAAACAAATCTTGTCTCCCTACTGGCACATTTTGTTGTCTAGAGTAACACGCAAGTGCAATTGTATACTTGTATTAATTTAGAGGTAGACCTTCCATCTGACAGGACCACTCACGTCAGCAAGTACCGTCCGTCAGGCAAAACACACTGATTAGACAATGTTAGCCAGGGTCAGGAGAAATATACTGGCCAAGACACTCACCTGATCGCCTCGTTGGTCGTCCTGGAAATGTACTGTTGTCAAGGTCAACAGTCTGCCTAACAAGGTGAGGTTTGACATGATCCTCATAGTAGTGAGCGACACACAGATGAAGCCAAGCATAGTACAACCACCTGGAGAACTCCGGTCCACCTTCATCAGGATGTGAGGATAGCTACTGCAACCCACCACTTAACGTCCTTTTCAGGACACACAAAAAGGAAACCTACTCATTGTGGGCATTCGCAAACAACAACAATATATGTCCTTTACAGAAAGCAGTAGGGGTTTCCGTAGCATTTGTTTTACATAATGAGGCACAAGCTTCATAAGTCACTTACTATATACATGGAGGTACAAAGGTCCTTTATTTTCCTCCCGGGATCAACACATAGATTTATGTTGTACATGTCGCTTGTTGTTGGAAGCTACTCGCGCTGAGTTGTGTACAAAAACATGTAGCAGTGTGGCTCAGATTCCGAGCCAAGATGAACACAAGAAGAAACCTTGTGCTGAGGTATGGTTCAGATTCCAAGCTGAGATGAACACAAGAAGAAACCTTGTGCTGAGGTATGGTTCAGATTCCAAGCTGAGATGAACACAAGAAGAAACCTTATGCTGAGGTATGGTTCAGATTCCAAGCTGAGATGAACACAAGAAGAAACCTTGTGCAGAGTTGTGTACCAAAACATGCGGAGGTGTGGCTCAGATTCTGACTTGACCGTGAATACTCTGCTCTGTCCTATGTGTGTATAAATAACCCATCATTTAAATCATTGTCAGTACATTTATTACACATTTGAAAGCCTTTAAGTTCCTGGTTTTCCAATTTATTGCAGTGTTAAAGTAGTTACTGTTTCTATGGTGTTTCATTTTATATATTTTGATGACACTCAGAGGTTGGTGTAAATCTGAAGAGCAACTACATGGTGCAGTATACATTTGATGAGACTCAAGGCCTATCAGCCTCAGACTTTCAGAGGGCAACCATTGGCTTCTCAACCAAAGTCAAGCAGGGAATCCTCATGCAAATGAGAAATTTAGAAAACACAGAGTACATCACAGTAGAGATGAACAACAACGGTAAATTATTTGTTTTCTTTTTTTAATTGTAGTGTACCCTCTCCATCTTTTTCAAACCATTTTAAATATCTTTTTTTCTTCGTTAATATTTTCCTTCTTCTTTGCTAGTTCTTTTTTAACACAGTAACTATCGTGATCTGCTCACAGCACCATCTTAATCATCTGGTTGATCAGTCCTGAGACTTGTTGTAAGGTTGTCTGAGTAGGTTGCTCCATTTGACCCTATCCTCTGCATTTCATATATTTTTTTTTTTTTTTTTTTTTGCGTTCGCCTTATTTCTCTAATCCCCAAGGCGGTGTGCGTTGCACTGTGGTTTTTATTTTGCGCCTGTCGGCCCAATGCATCCGACTTCAGCATGCATTTTATGTAAGGGTCTGCTTCCTCCTGCATTTTCTAAGGGTTTGCTTCCCCGGGGTAACGGCCGGTGCTGTGATGGGGATCGAACCCAGCACCTTCGGATTGTGAGCCGTGCCACTTATCCACTAGGCCACGCCGTCCCCTCATTTCATATATGAGTGGCATTAATTTTTTCCTCAGTTCTATCTTGAAATTCTTTGAGGTTATCAATTTCTGTTAAGCTTTTTTTTTACCATTACAATCCTTGTATTAATTTCTGTCTCATTGCAATGATGATCATATTTTTTGGCCTATGTTGCTTGGATATTACCAAAGTTTTTGTCTTTGATGTGTTTATTTTCAACCCAAACTCTTTGACTGTTATTAATTTTTTCTAGCAGCATTTTGCAACGTTGTTACTGATCCTCCTGATATCGCTTGGTCATCTGCAAATTTGATGGCATTAACTTTCAGACCATTAACTTTGATACCCTTATTACAACTCTGCATAACCATGTCCATTATCATCTCAGAATATGCGTTATTGAGACTTTCTGTGATTGAAATAATCGCCTCTTGATTTTCATACAGGTTCTAGATTAACATAATGAGTGGTCTTTCTATACCTATTTGTTGCAGAATCTTAAAAAAGTTTGCTTCAGGGGACTCGATCATTCTTTCTGCAAGAAGCCGCAATGATCCAATGACATCTCGTGTACCACTGGCTTTGTGAAATCCAAATTGGTTATCTTTCAGTACCTCCTCTATCTTTCCATCAATTCTCATTTTTATTATCTGAAAAAATTTTTTAGATGCATGTGTTATCAAACTTATTGTTTGGAATTGCATTTCATTTTGTTAGCAAAGGAAATAATATTGAAGCTGTGCGATCTTTTGGCCATTTTCCATTGCTGTCTTCTTCTTCTGCGTTCATTCTCAATCTCCCGCTATCAAGCCTTGAACAGGGCTTTGCAAGTAGCAGGATGTAGTCCGGAGAATGGAATGTGTTGTGTTGCTAGTTTACAGCTTGACTGCAATATTTGCACCTTTCAGTCAGATACATCCATCTTCGGCAGGCCCATTGTTGTAATATACATTTAAAAAAGTAAATTATGTAAAGTCTCTCCCGCTGCTTTGAGTAGCTTGATAGGTAACTCAACTAGCCCTGGTGCTTTGTTGTTCGGGATTAAAGAAAGTGCCTTATTAAATTCTTCTCTGGTTATAGGTAATCTCACTTCTGTCAAGGGTTTATCATTTAGTGGTGTGTTATCTTGATACAAGCCCCCCATCATCGTACAGTTCCTTAACATATTCTCTCCATCTGACTTTTTTGTTCTCAAGGTCTGTTATTGGTTTCTCATTCTTATCATTACTCGTATGTACTTAGTTTTACGAACCGATTGTTTTACTTTCTTATGGACTTGATTGAATTTCCCTGTTCTCTCCATGTCTTCAATTTCCTTGCATTGGTCTGTCCACCATTTTCTCGAGCCATCTTGCATTCGCGATCTAATTCATTCTTGATACTCTTATACGTAGCAATGCCATGCTCTGTATTAAAGTATTTCCAGATGTTGCAAACGGTTTCCTGTTTTACAGCACCAGAATGTCATCCCAGTGCATCCGACTTCGGCATGCATTTTATGTAAGGGTCTTCTTCCGCCTGCATTTTCTAATGGTTTGCTTCACTTGGGAAACAGCCGGTGCTGTGATTGGGGAGCGAACCCAGCACCTTCAGGCTGTGAGCCGTTTCACTTAACCACCAGGCCACACTGTCCCCAAACACAATCTTAGCAGTGATGATATATGTTAAATAAATGCAAGACACATCCTTTGTGATCATCGCTTTGGTTTTAGAAGTATGATTCTTGCTTAGGGTGTGGAAAGTTCAAATCCCCGAAAAGCCCTAATATTTGTTGCTCCTCTTTTGGAACCCTATGTAAAACGAGCTATTCACACTTTCATTTATATGTATCATAAATTCCAGATCGTCTGAGTAGCATAGTGGTAGACCACTATCTTCTCATGGCAAAGGTATCTATTTTGATTCTTGTTGTCAACAAGCTTTAGTCAACCCAGCGGTAAATTGGTACCTGTCATAGTGTTAGGGAAGGAAGAGAACTGGGCTCCTAAAAGTTTGTGTATATCGCCAATGAGAGATGCCATTATGTTATCAAGACCCGAAACAGAAGCACAAAATAGTAACACTGTAACCTGCCAGACAAATCGTAAAAGGGTACTAAGTTGGTCATGGGAGTGAATACCTCATCCTATAGAAACTATAAGCTGCAAGAATAAGAAAAGAATGCCTCTCTGCCACATAGTAAAAAAGAAAAATAAGTGACTGAGGAGGATTGATCATGGGACCAGGGTCAAAGATGCAGCACATTGAATGAGCTGACATGAGCCAGCAATTCACAGCTGACTGCTTGCATCAGGATCAGAGAACCAGATCTGACCTAGACTATTTCGCCTCCAAGTGATGGCACTTGACACAGGCTGTGATAGTGTAGTTTGGCTAAGAAAATAGGGATCACAGAGGTAAGGCAAACCTGGTACCAAAAAAAGCCAGCTGAGACCGGATGTGTCAGGCTGAAAGACGCAGATACAGTCTCCCTTTTAGGATGAAAGTCGGAGAAGAACATTTGACAGATGACCCCATCCTGTAGAAACTATAAGCCACAGAATTAGAAAATGATTATATCTACACTCCATAATAGAAGGGGTAGCAATTAAGGCATTAGTTGAAGATATATGTATTTATTGCAGTCTTGAAAGTGAAGTACTCATAAAAATAACTCCCCTGTGTCTTGAGTCAAGCAGGATAGAGCAACTGAGGGAACAGACAAGAAATGCGCGCAACCAGTAAGTCAAAAAAATCATCAGCACCCACACTCTTTTCCATTTCCTGAAAGAGACTGGACACCTACAAGTCTGCCCAGAATGCAGTGACGATGTTTCTTAACAGAAGAATTTTTTTGTCATTTTGAAGGGTAATTTTTATATTTGTCTCTGTTTAGGTGGTGTCAAGGTTGCCATGGATGTTGGTTTTGAGAGAGTGGAGGTGAACACTCCAATGAACCAGGGTATAGACTACGCAAACAGTCAGACGCATGTCGTTGTGGTGGAGAGGTTTGACTTTGGCAAAATTCTTCATGTTAGGGTAGGTCGCTGATTCATATCCTTGGTTACTTGCTGTATCATCAACTGTTTCTTTGGTAATAGGCTATTACATTGGTCCTACTCAAGGGTCACAAACACAACCAAATTTGACCACATGAACTAAGATCTACTGCAATCTACATACTGGAATTTTTTAATCAACCATGGTTTGAGTGAGAAGGGACTCAGGAGTGTTCACAGAAATATGTCGTTTTCAATTTGGACTGGTTAATTCGTTCGTTTTTTGTGTTTGCTTTCTTTGATTATCACATGGCTGAACTTCACGAGATTGGCGCCCTTCACCCTAGCTGTAGGTTTTGTTGTGACTGTGTAATTTATACAACTATAATGAACTAGAACATGGCCCGGGAGAGATGCCCAGCACATCATTCACACGGTGAGTGATATCCCTACGACCTCTTCTTGCAGTTATGGGAAAGGCATGACACACAAATATAGATGTCATCCCCCTCCGTTGCCTTAACTTAACATCTTTTTACTGGTTTAGAAGACCCTGCAGAGTCTGTATACAACCAGTTTCATTTACATCACCTTGCTCTAAAAGCAATGTGCCTCCATTTTATTCTTAAATGCATTAACTGTCTCTGCCTCCACTACCTCCCCTGGCAATGTATTCCAAGCATTCACCACTCTCTGACTAAAAAAATATTTCCTAATATCTAATCTGGACCTGTCTTTAGTCAACTTGTAGCTATGCCCTCTTGTTATTGTGGGTGGCTGAATATTAAAAAACTGTTATAGTCTAATTTATCCATTCCTCTGATCATCTTTTAAACCTGTATTAAGTCACCACGAATTCTTCTGTCTTCTAGACACCGTACGCCAGTTTTTCTGAGTCGTTCCTCATAACTGTAATTCTGGAATCCCACTATCGGCTTTGTCGCTCCATTTTGTATTCTTTCCAGCATGTTTATATCCCCTCTATGATAAGAACTCACACCTTTACACAGTACTCCAATCTAGGTCTAACTAATGCTTTATACAGTTTGACTATCACTTCCTTGCTCCTATGTTTAATATTTCTTTTTATCATACCTAACATTGTATTTGCCTTTTTCATTGCTAACTTAACTTGCTCACTCACCTTACCTGTATGATCTATTATAACCCCTAGGTCCCTTTCCTTATCTATCTTTCTAATATTGTTCTCTCCCATTCTGTTATATTGTTCCATATTGGATCTACCCATGTGGATGACTGTACATTTATCTACATTCAACTCCATTTGCCAGCTTTCAGACCATTCTCGAATTTTATCTAACTCCCGACCTCAATATATCCACTTCTGCTTTAGATGAGACACTACTCTATAGTTTTGTGTCATCAGCAAATTTTGCAATCATGGATCCCATATCAATGTCCAAATCATTTATATATATCAAGAACAAAATTGGTCCCAAAACTGAGCCCTGTGGCACTCCACTTTTCACTTCACACCACTCAGAGTACTCCTTATTTATACCCACCCTTTGCCTTCTTCCCGTTAACCAATTTTCAATCCATTTGGCAACTTCCCCACCTATTCTGTGTGATTTTAACTTTGGAAATAATCTTTTATGTGGTGCTCTATCAATGGCCTTCCAAAATCTAGATAACAATGTTTTCTTTGATTATTGACTCTAACAATTTACAGACTATGCTCACTAAACTCACCAGTCTATAATTCGCTGGATCTGATTTTTTGCCCTTTTTGAATCAGGGGATCAATCCTGCATCTTTCCAATCCCGTGAAACAATTCCTTTTGTAAGTGATTGAGAACATAATATAGCCAATGGTTTTGCTAGTTGATCTCTAATTTCAAACAGCAATTTTGGATGAATACTATCTTGACCTGGATATTTATCCACTTTCAACCCCTCCAATTTTTTTTCAAACAAATTTCCTCTGTAATACAGATTGATCTTAATCCTGCTGTATCCATGTCTCTTTGAAAAATATCTATAGGTTCTGGGATCTTGGAGCAGTCCTCTTTTGTGTAGACTGCCAAAGTACTGATTGAGTAGATTAGCTGCCTCCGTATTCTCACTTATTATTTTCCCTGTACTGCCTATGAGAGGACCTTCTTTGTCTTTCGTTCTTTGTTTATTTCTACATAAGAGAAGCTTTTACTATCAGTCTTGATCCTCTGAGCAAGTTTTTTTTCGAAGTCTATTTTTGCTGTTTTATTCGCTTTCTGAGATATGTTCTGCTTGTGCAAGATACTTGTTTACAAGAAAGGCTTTGGAAGTAAACCCTGATTAAAAATCTGCCAGCTATGAGTCACTGACTACTCTCATCTCATTCACTGTGTCTTCAGCCTTGTCAACATTTTTAAAAGTGCATGAAGAATAAATGATGGTTGTACATTTTCATTTCTATTTTTTATAATTTAAAAACCCAGGTTGACAACTATGAAACTGGTGTTGGAACATTTGGTGATGCAAGCAAAGGTTCTGACACTATTTTGGACAAACCAAAATTTCTATTTATTGGCAACAACGGCAAGTGCAATTTCAATATTAATTAGGGCTGCGTTGAAACTGAATATTAAATTATGATAATTACATCAAGAATGAAGATTTTTTTTTTTTATGTTCATATACTACAACATCATTATGGACACCGATCATCGTCCTGTAGTACTAACTCAAATACCTACATTCAAAGGCAAAAAGAAGTTGCAAAGACGTCACAACAAATATGGCAAAACTTGAGGAGGAAGACATCCGCTAAGATATACAACATGAAATGAAAGACATATACGAGGCCCTGCCAGTAACAACTGGCAATGTAAAGAATGAGTGGCAGTGGTTCAAATCAGCACAGTGAACGCAAAATGCGGTAGAAAGAAACTTCGACAATTCCAAAAGAAAAGAACAGCGTGGTGGAATCAATAGCAAGCAAAACAAGCTAAGAAAAAAATGATACAAGAAATGGTTGAAATTGAAGTCACAAGAAGACTACACAATCTGCATACTCGCAAGAACACATTAGAAAACCGTAATCAATAACTCCAAAGCAGACGCATGGAATTAATACGGCGAACAATTAGCGCTCATGTCTTGCAAGAAACCGAGAGATTTCTTTAAAAGTGTCCGGGCAATGAGTTAAAGACGAAGTTTTAACCCTACCACAATTATAAACGACAAACACGGGACGCCGGTGTCTACTTTACGTGAGTGAAGATGATCTGCAACAATATCTGATATCTGACTGCACTCAACTCTGTATGTGAAAGTTACAGTATGAGAATTAACACATTCAAAACAGAAACTATGCAGAAGCAGATTGCCTGAAAATATGAACATTATGGTAAACGGGACCAAGATCAAACAAGTGCAGGAATTCAAGTACTTGGGCAGTGTTTTCACACATGATGAAGGTTTAGATTGAGATTAGGGGTCAAAAAGCAAATGTGATTGTATACGCGCTGTCACCATTTTTGAAACACCCTAACATAAACATGTCCACAAAAAGAATGCTAATCAACAATATATTCATGTCAACTCTCTGTTACCAGCGCCAAACTTGGACTTTAACAAAAACTCAAGAGAGAAAGATCACGACATGTGAGATGAGATGCCTCCGGAAAACAATCAACATAACTAAGAGAGACAGAATGCGCAATGAAGATGTGAGAAGATTAGTTGAAGCAAGACCATGCTCTGAATATATTGACGAATCGAGAATCAATTGGTTACGCCACATAATGAGAATGAATCCTGACCAACTACCCCTGTGCGTCTATAATGCACAATGTTCTCGTTTTCGCAACCATAACCGACCAATAACTAGATGGATAGGAAATGTGAATATTCTAAATCGTCATGGGATGACAACTACTTCAGCGACACATCTAGCCATGGAAGAAAACTACGGCTCCTCACGAAGCCTCGTGGTACAAGTGGATAAGACAAGACTGTTGTGGTTACTGTGTCTACTTGTTTGTGTATGATTATTCATCATCATCATGTAGCATGTCCTTTGTAGAACGTCGCTCCCATCACAGTCTGTCTGAAAGAAACTCGTTCTCTTGCAAAAACTCCAGCCTCCTCCACAGTCATACACAGGCATGCCTGGATATCTTTGTGCCATTGTCTTCTTGGTCTACCCCTTCCTCTTTTGCCTGGCACCATACCTTCCATCACCGTTCTCTCAAGACTGTTGTGTCTCTTGATGTGACCAAAGTAGTTGCATTTTCTAGCTAAAATGGAATTGATAAACCAGTTCTCCTTTATACTCAACTCTTGCCAAATTTTTCTGAATGGAACTCTTTCAATTCCATGCAGCTCCATCTATTATTATTACTAAGTTTATTTTACCGGTGCTGCTGTTTGTTGTATTGTTTCCTTCCTATCATCAATTTCTCTGTCTATTTTCATTTGTGTTGTTCGTTGTCCCTCATGAAAGCCTTTTGGCTGTAACTCTTACATTGTGTATAATGATGGATCAAATGTTTTTACCTATTCCAGACACATCCAATACAAACAGGGGATTTGAAGGATGCATATTCCGTATGCAAGTAGATAATATTTTCCCTCTGAAGAGGGCCTTCCAGGACCCTAGACCTCCCTACATTAGTCTTGTGCCCCCAGATAAGGTAGGTGAAACTCTTCTGATATCTTTGCTTCAATGTGCTAGGACGGAATATTGTCTGCCTAAGGGAAGCAAAGAATAGTAACACTAACTGACAAGCAATTCACCATCTCTGGTCTAAGAATGAACGCCGCAGATTATTACATTTTCTCTAGAGGTCTCACACAAACAAATTCCCATGCATGACTAAATTTATAGTTCCTGATAATATTCTTCAGAGTTGTCCATTCCTTAAACGAACGACTTCTAATGCCAGAAATGGCCAAAGGGTGCAGAAGTTGTAGGCTGTTGCCTAGACCTGGAAATGACTGGACTTTTTCCCCTCATAAACGGATCTGTAGCATAATCAGTTAATCTGAATGCAGAAGACGAAGAATGTTTTTACAACAGCTAGTTAGTCTAATGAATTAAAACCTTTCAGCTCCCTATAGAACAAATGTTTTCAGCAAGTACAACAGAATAGAAGAGGAGTGACTAAGTTGGTGAATATTTTTACAACTTATTGAGTTGTAGTGAGCTCTACAATCTCAAAGTTCAACCCCTGCAGACACGAGTGGAGCAGTCCCAACTACAGTGGTTTGGCCATGTCTGTAGAATGGAAGAAGATCGGTTACCAAAGCGGTCATGGGAGATAAAAAGTCAAGGACGCAGACCCCCCAGGACGTCCCAAAGTACGTGGGGAAGACAATGTATGAGAGTCCCTAAGTGATCGAGGGCTGGATTGAAAAGAGGCCAAGAAAAAGATGGCGGATAGAGCAATGTGACATTCTCTCTGGAAAACCTCTACACCTCATGGTAGAAGAGGAGCGACTAAGTAAGTTGTGAGCTCTACCTTGTTGAGTGCCCACAATGAGTAGGTTACTCTTTTGTGCGCCCTGAAAAGGACGTTAAGTGGCAGGTTGCAGTAGCTTTCCTCACATCCCAAGTGTGCTGATGAAGGTGGGCCGTGGTACTCCAGGTGGTTGTGCTATGCTTGGCTTCATCTGCGTGTCACTCACTACTGCAGGGATCACATCGATCCCTCATCTCGTTAGCCAGGCTGCCATGAAAACAGCCTGTTTCCAGGTAGGGCTACTAGGAAGCCGATGTGAGGGTCTTGGCCAGTATATTTTGCCTGACCAGACGTTAGTCTTCTTCCCCGATCTCTACCTTTCATTTATTAAATACTATTTAAGCATGCGATTTTAAGGTCTCTTTGTGTTTTAGGCTCATGGGAAGAAGGAATGACGTGGCATTTTGAATATTCCCAGAGAAGGCTCTCCAAATGTGCTGGGCTAAATTACTATTCTCTGGTTTTGTGTTTTCCCTACAGGAATCATCACATCTTGTGTGCAGCCATCTCAAACCTCTAGTTCCCAGCTGTCCAACTGTTACTGGGTCCTCCTTCATGCACCTGACCAAGCAAATGCTTGGGTTCAGACAGGACCCATGTTGTTCCTCCAGACTTAATACATGAGTTATTAGACATAAACATGGTGTGGCATATTCAATTGTGTCCATTTTATTCACCCTGCAATGAGTGTAGAATTCATGGCGTAGTTTTCATAATTTGAAACATATTTTTTGAAATTCGAACTTCGCTTCGTTCGTTCTCAATCTCCTGCTACCAAACCCTGACACAAGCTTAAGTAGCAGAATGTAGTCCAGAGAACAGAATGCGTTGTGTCATAGTTTACAGCTTGACTGTGATATTTGCACATTTCGGTCCAACACAACCGACTTCAGCAAGCATTTTTTTAGTACTGGGTTAGCATTCCCTCTTCAATCCCTTCTCCTTAGCCAGTCTGCCCTGTTGCAAGCTGTTATCCAGGATCACCGCGTGGAGGTGTAGAAGGGTCTTGGCAGCTCTGGTTCGCTGGCCCTGATGCTACAGGTTGCTGTAGCAGTTTGCCTTACATAATGAGGTTGCTAACCCCATGAACAAATAATATTAGTTGCTTTTTGCAACAGGATCCACATGGGAAACTTGAGTTACTTTGCATACCTTTTATTTACTTGGTATGAGGGGACGGCGTGGCCTAATGGTTAAGTGGCACGGCTCACAACCAGAAGGTTCGATCCCTATCACAGCACCGGCCGTTACCCCGGGGAAGCAAACCCTTAGAAAATGCAGGAGGAAGCAGACCCTTACATAAAATGCATGCTGAAGTCGGATGCACTGGGCCGACAGGCGCAAAATAAAAACCACAGTGTAACGCACACACGCCTTGGGGAATAGATAAATAAGGCGAACGCAAAAAAAAAAAAAAATTTACTTGGTATGTTAAAAAAATAAGTCAATAATTAACACATTCATAAATCTACACTTTATATGAATGTAGATCAATTATTTTGTCTACTATAAACCTCCAGGTAAGAGAAGACATGTGTGGGTTTGAGGAGATTACAGTTTCCCCCGAGCCAATAAAGACCAGGCCATTTACTGGAGTCCTACAGAATGTCACTTACAGGAGAGTCACAGACCCACCTCTGACCGATGAAGAAAAGGCTTTAGTTGGAGGTCAGTACTCAATCAAACTTTCAATTAAAGTCTAGTATTATCTCTGTCGTCTTTCCTAGAAAGTTGTAGGGGCATCACAACTCACAACATCCTGAACTGCCTTTAATCCCCTCAGTCTGTTCAGCACCAGTGTTTTGTCTCTTTTAAGGTTTTCCCATCTACTTCCAGACATCTGTTGTCCAACACATCTTAGGACAATCTTTCTTTTTTCTGCCAGATATTGTAACCCTGAGTGTCATGTTTGTGGCAGTCCATTCATTCTTGTCACATGACCATACAATTGGAGTTTGCATATTTTTACAACAGGCAGAACATCTTATGGTTTGAAACCTTTCCTGTCACTGATAATTTTGTTGATTTGTGTCACTGTCCCGGCAAGTACTGCAATTCCGTATGTCAAATGTTATATCAGGGGGACGGCGTGGCCTAGTGGTAAGTGGCACGGCTCACAACCGGAAGGTGCTGGGTTCGATCCCCATCTCAGCATCAGCCGTTACCCTGGGGAAGCAAACCCTTAGAAAAGGCAGGAGGAAGCAGACCCTTACATAAAATTCATGCTGAAGTCGGATGCACTGGGCCGACAGGAGCAAAATAAAAACCACAGTGCACAGTGCAACGTACACTGCCTTGGGGATTAGAGAAATAAGGCGAATGCCAAAAACAAACAAAAAAACTTTTACCCAAAATAAAATTCATTAATATTAAAAAATTGAGCAAAAATTACGATCTAAAATTTGTAAGACACATAATTTAACTATATATGGCTTGGCTTCATTCGTTCTCAATCTTCCGCTACCAAACCCTTAAAGGGCTTAAGTAGCAGAATGTAGTCCAGAGAATGGAATGCGTTGTGTCGTAGTTTACAGCTTGACTGCAATATTTGCACCTTTCGGTCCAACACATCCGACTTCAGCAAGCATTTTTGAGTACCGGGTTAGCATTCCCTCTTCGATCCCTTCTCCTTAGCCAGTCTGCTCTGTTGCAGCCTGTTATCCAGGATCACCGCATGGAGATGTAGAAGGGTCTTGGCAGCTCTGGTTCGCTGGCACTGATGCTAGCAGTCAGCTATGGGTTGCTGACCGCTGCAGCTCATGCGCTGCTCAGCGTCTTGATCCCTAAACTATATATGACATGAAGTATTCATAATAAAGATTATATATTGGTATGCCGTATTAAATGTCATTAATGCTAAGCGGGAAAGTCAAGAGGAAAAAAAATAATTGTTTTACTCACTACGTGTGTCCATATGGGGAGCATACCATGACCGTGAAACACATCCTACAAAGCTGCATGCTCACGCAAGAAAAGAGAGAACAATACTGGTCTCACGAGACAGATATGAGACAAAAACTTTATGGAGATAAAACAGCTTTACAAACAATGGTGTCCTTTATAAGAGAAACCGGGACCTTGATCTGAGGATGAACAAAGAAGAAGTACTCACTTATTAAGTAATCAATTATTTCCATTACCACATACCTTTCTTCTGTGTCTCAAGCAAAATCTGAATTGGACATATTTTGAACATCTATGCGTAATGCAGTTAAACGATCATTGGTCTAATCAAATGATAAATAATTTTTCTGTTCTTGAAGTCTGATTTTCATTGTGAAAAATTCAATCTGGAAAAATCATCACATTGGTAAATACATGCCTATCAGAAATTTTTTATTAAATGGAAGTTGCGAATTTGTAGATTGTCAGCAATCTTGTAGGTGACATTTAAAACTTGAAATTCTGCAAACTACTCACAGAGCACCACACTGTTAGAAGTTAGTGTCGGTCTTATCTGGCATATATTTACATTTTGCAGAAGGTCGATGCAGAGTCTGCAACCTGTAAAGTATAGCCATTTTAAAACTAACCAAGGTTTCCTCAAAGGAGATTTCCTGTTGCATTCAGGATTTAATGGTTTGCTTTTTTTTTTTTTTTTGTTCGATTGAACTCCGTGACATTTTTTTGGTAGTGGGTTACAGTCACTCTTCTTACAACTTGAAGCATACTGATGGTGTACATGGGTCCTCCTGGCTGTAGTGCAATGCAGGACTTCTCAGTAGACTCACCACTACGAAGATCACAGTGTTAACATCCACCTCTTTGACGAGACTGGCTGTGACACAGCCAGTTTTCAGGATTTCGAGGAAGTGATGTTGAGATCTTGGTCAGTATGTTTAACCTGACCATGATACATGGTTTAGCAGTTAGTGAAACCTGTCGAAAACGGATGTGTTGAACTGATAAGTGCAAATATCGCAGTCAAACTGTAAACTAGCGGCAACGCAATCCGCTCTCCGGCCTACATCCTGCTACTTTGCAAAGTCCTGTTCAGGAATTGATAGCGGTAGATTGAGAACGAACACAGAAGAAGTTAGTGAAACAGCTTGCAACCCAAATTTCTTATGTTCAATTTCTCAAAACAGAAGGTTGAAACTGAAAGTAAATCTATTTTTTAAATGTATTCTGGTATTGGATGCTCTTGGCCATTAGGTGCAAAACAATACATCATACACCACCTCAGAGAAAAAAGACAAAATACCATTAAAAAATACATTATTTACAATGAACTAAATAATATTAAATTTGTTTTATTTCATTTGTATTTTCTATTTTTTTCCTCAGTGGGATGTGCTCTGTTTATCATTTTGGTGGCTTGCGTTATTCTGTTCTGCTGCAAGAACAGGCTGGAAGGAGCAGATTACGAGACTGAGGAAGCCAAGGGGGCTGAATATGCTGACAACCCAGATAGTGCCGTTGTGTATAACCAAACCGGTTTACCAAACATGCCCAAAAGTTATGAATACTTTATGTAGAGCTGCCTGTGTTTCAGTGTGAATGATTTGAGTGGATGGTGTGCTTACCGTGAGCCAGAGAGTTATCATCATGTGTCATTCTTTGGGGAGGTGTTGGCGATCAAGTGCCTTTGCCTCTTTCTTCTGATCCTTGGAGAAATATGTTTTTCATTTGCTATTCCAGTGTCGTATGGGAGGTATTGTTTCTAGAGGTTTCTTTTAAACCAAGAAAGTTATATCACACTCAGCAAGTTTTTGTTCAGAGTTTAAATGGCAGGGTCAGAGCTGTAAAGAGCTCGCTTCTCATTGTAAAGATACTGGGTTTTTTATTCTTATCAAAATTCCACCCAGCTGTAAATGGGTACCTGGATTACTGTTAAGGGAAGAAAAGACAGTGAGGAAGGGAACTAACCACCCCACCTCATAAAAAGGGTGAGGTGTGGTACAATGAAGCCTCTTACCACTTCATCCCCAACAGCAGTGTCTGCTATGGGATTACCTCTACATTTTAATGGCAGAGTATGCAATATTATTGGTTGGAGAGTCTTCTAGACTGCAGTGGTTAAACCGCATTGCTGGTTATCTCTTGGGATGTTCTGTCATTGTGGTAGTGGTTCTGTTCTTATGTCTTACACAGAACCCTTCTGAAAAGAATTAGAATGGTCAAGTCCCACCTCATCCATCTGCCCTTTCAGTACATCAGCAAATCTCTCTTCTTTGGTTAATTTCTCCTCTTCTATCCCTGGGGGTGTAGAGACCCCTTTTATTGTATATATTTGAAATTGAGTATACAGAAAAACAGATGATTGACCTGTTGTACCTGTGCATGATGGAGGGGTTGCCTGCTTTTGGCCTTCATTGGGCAACTATTGGGTAGGAATTTTATTACTTTTATAATTTTTGTACAGACAGCACCTAACAGCCTGCTCTTTACTGTCAAGGGTTCTTTTACATGCACAGCATGTATACAGAACCTCAGAGTGTATTGTCTGTCTCCTATAGGACTAGACACAAATCTCCTTAAGACCAGGGACACTTAAAACTTACAGGAATTGAAACCCTTTGTTTCACAATTTTATTTATGTCTTGAGAGGTGAGCACTTACCTCTCAGCTATAGCAATCTCTATGTCAGCAATTACTTGTTCCATTGTCAAATCCAGCTTTTTCATACCATTCAAGGTAGATTATTCTCTGTCGTCCTCTACCTCACTTGCTCTCAACTTTTCATACCATTCAAGGTAGATTATTCTCTGTGGTCCTCTACCTCACTTGCTCTCAATATTTCCAATTGTCACAAGGTTTTCAAGGCCATTTGTATATCTGAACTATATGGCCAATGAATGTTCCACATAGTCTTTTTGATTAAGTTGCCAGTGATCTACTATTATTTCCTGTGTGGATCCTAGTACCCTTTACTGGGAAAGAAAGAATAAGTCCACTACATCCTCATACATGTTGCAAGAGGCAACTAAAGAGGGTTGTGCATGGTATTGGCAACATCTTTATGTAAAACAAATTACTGCAGCCACCACTACAAGAGTACATCAAAAACAAAATGAACAAAGCCAAAATAGCCTTTGCTAGCTTAAAACACTTGGAAATATTTACAGTCCAGCACAAACACCAAACCTAAAAATACAAGGCGCATACTGTATGTGCTTCTGTATGGTGCAGAGGGACAGAAAAAGAAACATAACAATTATCATCTTTCCATACAACCTAAAACCATCTAAAAAAGATACATAGAATTCTCTGGCCAAACACCATCACCAACTGAGAACTGTTTGCCCAAAGGAATCAAGAAGACATCACACTATCATAATTGGTAAAAACTGGAATTTGATCTGCCATATCCTAAGAGTTGAACCTGACACTATCAACAAAACTGTACAAAGGATGGCTGCAGACTTGAAACGGAAGGAGTTTGTTGCTGCCCTTAAAAACGTAACACGGTGTGATGGTCACCAACAGCTTTGCCAGTCGCTTGCCAAGGATCTACGAAGTTTTCAAGCTTTCTTTTAACCTCCCACTTTTCTCATTACCTGTGGTTCCTGTGTTCTTTCAATCCACAATTTCTCAATTGTATTGGTTGTTTTGTTCATTATCACAGATCTGTGTTTGTTTTGCATCTGGCTATATAACTGGAATAGGCCATAGAGGCATGTATTTTATGTAGAACTGTCTGTATTTCAATGTGAATGATATGAGTGAATGGAGCATGTGTAAGTTTGTTTACATTAGCAGCATGAAAATTTGGATCAAGTATGAGATTATAAAAGGCATTCAGTATATCTAGAACGATCCCGCCTAAACTAATTTTGTTTTAATATGCACAAGAGGTGAGAGAATTGTCTTGCACAGCTGTTTAAGCAAATTGCGAATCATTAATATTTTATATAGAAAGTGAAGAAATAAATAATTAATAAATTGTAAATGTAGACTTGGTTCACAAATACGGGATGGGAACCTCTGTCTTTCATTCAGCCTCTTCTATACAAAATTGTTAGCATATGTATTTTAAATTCCACAGTGACTTTTCATTATTAATCATATTTTGTTGCTGTACTTGCCCACATAATGAGTAAAAGTAATAGCATTTTCTCAGATTACACAATCTGGTTGTTTAAGAAAATCCTTTTTTTAAATGTGAAAACATGAAAATGAATGCAAACAAAGAAAAAGAAATTCTGGTCAAGCCTACTTCATGTCTTCTTACCCATTATTCACTCCAGTCAGAGAATATGACTACCACTACAGTTGACCTCATTTAGGAAGCTTGCACCAATGCACTGCACTTTAAATGCTTTTGCAATGGTGGTTTCTGTAGAATTTTGTTTTACATGAAGTTACTGTCCCCATGCACAACTCTCTTTAGTTGCATTTAGCAACATACATAGAGGTGCAATGATTCTATTCTTTTCTCCCTAGAAAAACCCTGGGATGCACTTGAGAAGGACAAGCTTGCTAGATTAGTGTTAAAACATCAAACATTTTATTACTCGTGTCATGGGATCAGATTATTCACATAAGTGCTCTGTTGATTTCTTCAAAGAACAAACTTTTGAATTCAACTCATTTATTGAAATAGCTAAAAGTAAATCTGCTTTCTGTGTTTTAAAGCAACAATACCAAAATGTAATTCAGGAACAAAAAAGTGACTAGTTCATTTCCCTACTTATCAGAAGAGTACTAAAACAGTTTAGAAGTAATTATGGTATTGTATTTCACATCAAACTTGAAATGGCAAATAATTTTTAATAATGGCAGGTTCCCCATTCTCATCCAGAAGGTCTCATGTAGGTGTGTGGTTTTGTGTCTCGTGGTCCCATGTGTCATTTGGTTATTTAAGTTGATGTTTCTGTAAAAACCATGTGTATATATGTGTGTGGTTACAATCTGTTTTATTGAAACTGGGTAAAAATAAATATAAGCGGCAGCAGTACTGAAGGTCAAAAGTAGATAAAAACAATACAAGTACGACTCAGTTACAACACTAAGATAGAAAGAAAAATCTTCTGCATTCATTCTCAATCTCCCGCTATCAAGCCTTGAACAGGATTTTGCAAGTAGCAGGATGTAGTCCAGAGAACGGAATGCATTGTGTCACTAGTTTACAGCTTGTTTGCGATATTTGTACCTTTCGGTCTGACACATCCATCTTTTGCAGGAGACATGCCATAATTCACATTCTCTGACTCAATGGATGCAACCCTATGTAATGTATTTGTTGTCGAGACCATTGATTGTTTATTTTGTGGTTTGCTAAGTGTTGTCTTTTGGTTTCTTTGTACCTGATGACCTTTTGTTTCTGTTCCAGTGCAGTAACTGAGCCTTATCTGTATATGTTCAATTAAACCGTCATATATCTGAACTTAAGTACAATTTGGGCAGTTCAGGTGCAGGAAATACTGGTGGTCACTTCTCACCTCTTTTTGACCCCATATGAAGCATAATAGCAACTGAACCCTCATAGATGAGGCCTGTATCAAAACACCTACTTGAGCTCTGGCAAAGATGGCGCCATAACTGGCTGCTAGTCTACATTTCTCTACTGTTTTGGATCATTATGGATGCCGCTAGACCACGGATTTGCCTGGAATTCACACTAGTCGATGACTTACACTTGTGTTCACTGAAACATGGTGTTGTTTTCCGTCTGGACTTGTTATTTCGTTCTTTTTTTTTAGATTCCTTCCATCCGTTTATCCTGGTCTGGACGCCGGCTGAATGGCACTATGCTTATACCTGTGACGTATTTCACGGGTTAGTTCTGCCGGTTCACCTTCGCGAATTTGGCGTGTGGGAATTTTAGATGCTACTATGATGAGTTGAATATAGCTGGGGAGAGATGCCAGACCCACTCACACGCTGAGTGTTGTCTATACGACCTCTTGTGGTTATCGAAAAGGCACGACAAACTGCGTTAGCTGCCATCCCACCTTTCTACCCTGCGGGTTACATATTTACGGAACGGCTTCGGTGGTAACCCTGAGGCAAAATCTGCATCCTGTGCTATCTCCAGTCGTCTCGATGAATGTCTTGCCACTGGCAAAAGGTAGCTTAGGCTCTGTGAGTGAGATTGACAAAAGGCGCAGTTTCTTCCTCACTTTAATCCAAATAACCGCGCAAGTCACCCATTTCAGCGGACGCAGCAAGAGATCCGACTGTCCACATGGCTGAACAAAGAGAGTGGTCTTCATCACTTGGGATGGACAACTACTTGAGCTCTTGCTGTGGTGGTTTCTATTTGTTAAGGGAGCTTCATAAACATGTCAATTACAAACATTGTATATGGTGAACAAAATTAATTTCATTACTTGACATTCCAATGTGTACTTGTCATATAAAGTTGTGCAGATTTGTATGTGAATGTTTGGTTATCATGTAAATACAGAATGTTTTTCTCATCAATCAAATATAAAATTTTGTATTCATTGTTTTGTGCATTCACATTATCAATTTTTTGATCAATCACTTTAATCTATATCTGTCTTAAAACTAACTATTTATCACCAGGGGTAATTTTTATTCACATGTGCTGAAAATTATTATTTAGTTTAGTTTTCACAGAACAACATAAACTTAAAATATACAAAAGTTGCAGACTTCCTGTATGGTGCTGGAAAGTAACAGAACCAACAAAATTTCTGGCTGAGCACCATCACTAACGAGTAACTGCTTGCCCAGAGCAACCAAGAAGATATGCACACCTTCATGCCTGGTTCGCGCTGGAATCATCAGTCCACAGATTTACAGAAGTTTGAAATCATTCATTTCTTCCGAGTAGGTGATTCTGGGTTTCACACTGGGAAACATTCCTACTCTTATATTTTAATTTAGTAAAGACAGTAGGGAGTGTCAATATAAACATGCTGAGTATTTCATTGTATACATAACATTCTATATGCTGCTCATACCATTTTTCACCAGTGTTTTATCTTAAATAAAATATTTCATTAATATAGCTACACTGTTATCTATTTTTTGTTTGTGGAGAGCTAATAGTGACTAAACAATAATGGAAAAAAACAGTTCAAAGTTTTGTTTTAAATACTTCTTCTTCATTCGCTCTTTTTTTAAAATATTTTATTTTAGCTTAAGGTATGTAGAGCAGTGCAGATGAGGATGTAAATACAAAATCATGATAACAAAAGACAATTGTGGCCTGTATCATGCTGAAAACCATCTAAAATTGTCAAAATGCATACCAAACTAAATATCTTCCAACTCCATTGAGAAGTCCGGCCTTTTATGTGGAGGGGGAACATGGTGAATGACTAAACTCAATATAAAGAGATTACAGGACTCTATCAACAAATTCCTGTGAAAGATTTTGGGCCTGCTGTGGTTCCACTGGGTTGCAAATGAACGTTTATGGGAGAGAATGTATCAAAGACAGGTGGAACAGGAAATATTATAAAGAAGGTGGCGCTGCATAGGCCACAAACTGGAAAAGATCCAAACTTTTATTATCAGGCTATCTCTTCCAAGGAATCACCAGATAGAAAGATGCAACGGAAAGTGAGATAGAAGTAGGTAGGATAGGTACAATGAAAACAGCAAGAAATTGGAAAGAACTGGGGAAAATAGTACATGACAGGTCTGCTTGGAGAAAGTTGGTTGACTGCCAACACCTCCCAAGGTGATAAAGGAGAAAATATGTAGTTTCACATTTTTATTTATTATTTTCGCTTTATAGAAAGCATATATATATTACATCTTGTCAAATGATAGTAATTGTGCTTTGAAAAAAAGGTATGTAACTACAGTCCATGATGGTAACGAATGTGACTCGTAAGACCAATCCGAGCAGAGGAGCGTCTTCCACAGTGTGTGCAAGGAAACTCAGGACCGTTTGTGGCTTCGCATGGTGTGGCGTATCTTCTCAAACGCTGAGTCTTGAGCCTATCAGCTATCGGTATCTTCTTTGTCTGTATTCCATGCTTATCCTGCCCCTCCATGTATCACGATCCACGGAGTTCCCTGATTCCAAATTGATATCTGCATCATTCATGTCCCGCTTGCATAAATTCTTGTACCAAAGTAGTGGACGGTCCATATATAGAAAGCATAGAGCCATCAAATAGCTGGCTCCCTTACTGTGTACAAGCATTTGCTTCAGCGGTTTAATATTCCAATGATTTTACATGATGAGATTACAGGTCCCATGCACAACTCTCTTTAGTCACCTGTTAGGATAAGCTTGGAAGAGTACCACTTGAGTGGCCGTATTTTACAGTTAGACTAATATCTGCTTTCAGCCGCTTACGCTAGCTTACAGCTTAGACAGGATCAATAGAGAGAACAAACAGTAAATACCCACAGGACCTAATCTTCTTCTTCTTCGTACGCTGTCACACGTCAACTTGTAGTTGTTTGAAGAAAGCAGCTGTCGACGACGCCATAGAGCTTGTCTTGTGTTGCCACTGATGATGGCCACATGTGCTTTCTCTGGTCCTCGTATGCCGGGCAATTTTGCAGCAGAGGTTCAGCGGTCATTTTCCCTGTACCACAGGTGCATTCGTTAGTGCCACCTATCTTCAGTCTATTGAATAGGTGGTACCTCAGTCTGTTGTGGCCTGTGCAAAGTCTGAAGACCACGACCTGCTCTCTTCTGTTCAACTGGTAATAGGCATCATTTTTTGTGTACAGGACCCAATCAATAGACTGAATAGGAAACAGTAAACCACAATGTTTCGCCTCAGAACAGGTCATTGCAGACTAAATGCACACATGCATAAAATGAAAACAGCACAGACTGCACAATGCACATGTCAGAGAGGACTCCAGAACACATCCTGCAAACATGTCCACTACACCAAGGCTCCTGGGAGAAGACCTGGCCAGAGGAGAGAAACATACAAGACAAACTGTGGGGAACCATTGAGGACCTGCGACTGACGTGTCACTTCATGGAGGCATCTGGTAGCATAAAACGAGCATACGAAACCGAACGCAAAGAAGAAGACAGGATCACTCTGGAATTTGCTTAGGCACCACAAAGTGTTCTCCTGAAGTTTAACAACATAATTTTGTTAATGTATGAAGATATCTTCTTATTCTTCTTCGTACGCAGTCAGACAGTAACCATTATTTTTTCGAAAAAAGCGGCGGTCATCCTGAGGCTGTCGACACTGCCATAGAGCTTGTCTTGCAGTTCCACTGGTGATGGCCACATCTGCTCTCTCTGATCCTCGTATGTCGGGCAGTTCTGCAGCAGATGTTCAGCGGTCATTTTACCGGTACCGCACGGGCATTCGTCGGTACCACCTATCTTCAATTTGTTGAATAGGTGGTACCTCAGTCTATTGTGGCCAGTGCGAAGTCTGAAGACAACGACCTGCTCTCTTCGGTTCAATTGGTAATAGGCATCGTTTTTGGTGTAACCAGTATGTTCGGTTTCCCATTTGGTCATGTATCTGGCTTTGATAAGCCGTTTTGACTCTTCGTACGTCATACTAGTATCTGTTTGTGGTAGTCTTGCACCTTCTTTTGCCAGTCTGTCTGCCTCCTCGTTGCCTTGGATGTTGCAGTGTGATGGGACCCACTGTACCACTACCCTTTTTGATGCGGACTGCTGGCACAGTTTGCAGAGTGCTGCTCTTAAGTCATTAAGCTCAGTGTTTTTCTGGCTTTCTAGCGCTGTGACTACGGTGAGAGCATCTGTAAGCAGGACTATATGGCTTTCATTTTCTTTGTGTGTCACCATTTCTTCCACTGCCGTCCTCAGTGCCTCTGCCTCTGCTCTGAAATTGCTTGTGTACTTACCAGTAGCAAGTGACAGTGTTATTTGTCTTCCATTTGGTAGGTTCAGGAATGCTCCTGCCCCTCCGTTCTGTGTAGTGTTTGTTACAGAACCGTCGGTGTATGCATGGGTCCAGTCCATGCTTGAGTAGTTTTTCGATATGTATGAAGATATGAAATGTAGAGTTCTACATGATGGTCAGCTCTCTGAGCCCTCAAGATATAACTGGTACATGGCAGGTACGTCTCTTATCACTATTTATCTTTCTGTTGGTTATTGGCGAAATTATGAAGACAACATCAACCAAGATAAATGTAATTCATTTGATTTTATAAAATAACTTGGTGATCTAGACATCGCTGATGACTTGGTTCTTGTCTGATATCCACAATCAGATGCAAAATAAAATAAGTATACATGATGGTAGTTCACAAAATACACAGAGATTGTAAAACTCAGATAGTGAGAATAAATTCAACTAATGACAATCAGATTGTGTTGGGAGACAAGATATGGAATGATTCTTATATCTTGGTAGCTTCTTCTTCTTCTGCGTCCATCTCAATCTCATGGTACAAGCAGAAAAGTACAAGAACATGACAGTACATACAATTAAGACGAGATTCTGAGATCTAGCCAATGGAAGATTGAAGAGAAGCTTGTTTATACTTGGATTCAAAAGTAATCAGAAAATATAAGGATGAATGAATTACCAGAAGTTTGCGGACCTAATTCAAAACCAGAATTGGTAATGCGCGGATCTCCTACCCGCCACCTGGAGCAACTGATGCACTTTCTGAATATTTGTACCACTACCACCAAAGTATCCAAACCAGCAGCAGGAAATCAAAGCAGTATGTGTACAAAGCAACTTCTTGCAACTAGAAAAGTGCTCAAGATCAGAGATTGACTAGATAGGATCTCCTTCTGCGAACTAAACAAGAAGATCAGACACAGGCTCAAAGAAGATTTAGCTTACAGTTTTGTAGCTTGATAAAGGTCCCTGAGAGTGATCGAAGATGGATGTGTCTGACCGAAAGGTGCAAATATTGCAGTCAAACTGTAAATTAGCAACACAGCGCATTCGGTTCTCTGGACTCCATCTGAGACTCATTCTGTGGCGGTGTCTCTGAGACCCATTCTGTGGCGGTGTCTCTGAGACCCATTCTGTGGCGGTGTTTCTGAGACCCATTCTGTGGCGATGTCTCTGAGACCCATTCTGTGACGGTGGGCTGTCATTTTCTGGCTTGTATTATTTGCGCTGGTCACTCCATTCCGTCCTTATGGATCGTTTGATGGGTGTCTTTGCTTCTTTATAGCTCTGTGAATGGCTAGTCTGTGTGCCGCTATTTCCGGCTTTTACAAACGTATCTGCCTTCTCGTTTCCAGGGATCCAACAGTGGGCGGGAATCCACGGTAGGACTAAATCTGGTTTTGTGTTGTACAGCAACCCGATGTTAAATTTTATGTCGTGTGAGAGTCTATCTTATTTGGGGCTTAAAGATGGCTTGTAGTACGCTCCTAGAGTCTGTTAGAATTACCGTTTTCCTTGTAGTTGTGTTTTGGCTGATAAGAATCAGAATGTACTGCATGTACGGCTGTTTCTTCAGCTCTTAAATTGGTACAGGTCTCTCATGTTGGTATGGAGTGCTTTCTATGTCTGAATGCATGGCGTTATTCGCGGGTCTCTTCTCATCGAAAATAGTGTAACAAATCACTAAATAGGTAGTGATGAGGTCATGACGGCGACCCACCACCTAAAGTCAGCCAAATCGCATGGTATGCTCCAGGCTAGCGGAAATACACTTGCCTGCCAACTGGTCATACTTTTCAATATATGCCCTTATGCAAGACAAATTCCAGACCAGTGGAAGAGCTCCAACACTGTCCTGATCCACAACAAAAGGTGACAGAAATAAATCCTGGTGAACTATCGCCCAATTTGCTTGCTATAAACTATTTATAAACTGTTCACAAAAGTTATTGCCCCCAACTCGACGAGAACTAATCGCAAGAACATAAAGGTTTATGTAAGGGCTATTCAACCAATGATCACCTTCACACAATCCATCAGTTGATGGGGAGAGAGCGGGAAGTCTGTATGTCCCTATGCATTGTTTGTAGACTACGAAATGTCCTTTACAAACGTGAAAATAACTGCAGTGGTAAATGGCTTGAGGAACTAAGGTATCGATGAAAAGTACGCCCAGATTATAGAGAAGATAAATGAGGACTGCTCAATTGCAATCACTATATTCCATAAGCCACTTTCCATACCTATACACCGAGGAGAATGGCAAGAAAATAACATCTCCCCAAAGATGTTCACAGCTGCCCTTGAAGAGGTTTTTAGGTCTCTAAACTAGCAGGATCGATGTGTGAGCATAGATGGCGAAATGATCTCTCATCTACGTTGTGATCTTCAGCCACATCATTGCAGAAGCCGAACAAATCTTACACGAGATGAATGAAGCAGACAAGGCAGTTGGCCTGAACACAAATAGAAAGAAGATTCAATTTCTACTGTACATTTTCTGCCAACAACAACCTCAAGATGAATACGAAGATGGGATCAAGATGCTGAGCAGCACATGAGCTGCAGTGGTCAGCGACCCATAGCTGACTGCTAGCGTCAGGGCCAGCGAACCATAGCTGCCAAGACCCTTCTACACCTCTACGCGGCGATCTTGGATAACAGGCTGCAGCAGGGCAGACTGGCTAAGGAGAAGGGATCGAAGAGGGAATGCTAACCCGGTACTCAAAAAATGCTTGCTGAAGTCGGATGTGTTGGACCGAAAGGTGCAAATATCGCAGAGAAGCTGTAAACTACGACACAACGCATTCAGTTTTCTGGACTACATTCTGCTACTTAAGCCCTTTCAGGGTTTGGTAGCGGGAGATTGAGAACGAACGAAGAAGAAGAAGAAGAATACGGAGATATCACGCAGGAGATCGACGGATTGGCTCAGCTTCAGCCCCCCATTAAACCGACACTTAAACAGATGACGGGCGTCACGGCCAGGGCTTACACCTTAAATAGTACGGTTATCCCGACAATAGTTTATTGTTGTGAGGTTTCGAGTCTACACAAATCAGGCGCAGAGCAACTCCGTATTATCTGGTTTATGGAAGGGCTATTCAACCAATAATCTTTCGAGCAACGGAGCGAAAAGTCCTTTTTCCTCTTCTTCGTTCGTTCTCAATCTCCCGCTAACAAGCCCTAAATAAGGCTTTGCAAGGAGTAGAATGTAATCCGGAGAACAGAATGCGTTGTGTCGCTAGTTTACAGCGTGACTGCAATGGGTGTACCTTTCAGTCCGACACATCCGTCCTTGGCAGCAAGAGTCCTAAAAATCTCCTTAAGTCACCACATCCGAAATACCGACACCCGAGACCAGAATTCCGGGTTGTTGTCAATTCTGTGTCAATGTCTAAGTATTGGCTGGTTGGCCATTTGGTCCGCATGACTGACGAAAGATGAACGAGGAGGGCATCTTTCTTGGGGCTATACATCTACAACTATCCACATGGCCTTTCAATAACGATATGGAAATATGATCTGAACAACGCCTTTGGACCATCACGGTATTCCAGGGTGAAGCACAGACACAGGAGGCGATGTTTCAAGTTGGCAGCACCCATAGTCTTGAGTGCTCCTAGCCCTCGCTTAAATCTGTGTACTGTCTGATCAACATGACAATTATAGGACAGACTGCGATCAAATGCCACTCCGAAGTATTTCAACCTGTCAACGATGCATCCCTCAAATGTGATGCCCAGGAGTTCAGCCTTTACTACATCATTATTCAAAGAGCACCACATCACACAGGTTTTGGTTGGGTTGATCTTGGAGCTTGAGTCGCACACCACTGTGAGATTGCCTGCAAGGTTTCCCGGAAGTCTTTGGCCAACTCCTGCCTGTCTGCGCTAGTCCTGTACGTTAGGATGTCATTTGCACATGTTAACGTTCACCCTGTCCCTGTGGGTTGAATATTGGCCACTTTTACTGTGTAGATGTTGAACAGCACCGGTGAGAGCGGTGAACCTTGAGGCAGTCCTGGACATATTTGCCTCGGTTCTGATGTCCAAGATCCCATGCGTAATGCAACTGTTCTTTCCATTCTTTCAGGACAGCTGATATCCAACTAACCAGCCAAAGGTTTAAACCACATTACTTCATACATGTAATTAAAGTTCCAAAATCGACACGGGTGTATGTGCCTTCCAGGTCGAGAGCCACATCGTCTGTTTCTTGCTTTGACTGAAAACCCTCATACACATCATACGCGAAAGTTCCAGCGTTAGCCCAGGTCTCCTTGGTTGTTCTGTAGCTGCCCAGCGTATCTGGTACGATGTGCTCCCGTTCAAGGTAGGATATAATTTTCCTGGTCACTACCTCATCGAGCAATTTGCCATATACATTTTGTATGGTGATTATTCGATAGCTGTTAAGAAGCGTGGAGTCCTTACCAGGTTTAGGCAGTGGGTACAGAAAGCTATGAAGCCAGTCCTTAGGCACATATGCATTCTCTATAGTGTGGTTGAACTCCTTCGCCATATTTCTTATCTCTGTTTCATCCAACTGCTTGATGTGGCAATCATGTACTCCATCAGGACCTGGGGCGGCGTTTTTGCTGGTATATGGTCTAATTGCTACCTCAGTCTCGGTGATGAAGTCTACATAAGCATCGTCCCTGCTGACCGCGTCTAAAATGCCTTTTCGAATTTCCTGACGGGTATCTCTGTCGCCTTTGTCCGCTTGGGTAACATATCGACTGAAAAAATCGCAGACCTTTCTCTTCATCTGTCTTCAGGGGAATTCCTATGGTGTCTTGAATGCTGGGCATACGCAGGCTTGTGGTCTTTCCATTTATCTTTCGGTGCATGGGCCAGAATTTCTGGTGGGTATTATCATATTCCACACCTGTAATGAACTCCTCCCATCGCACGCTTTTGGACTTTCTAGCTAACGCTTTAATGTAATTGGTGGTTTTGCGTTTTTCCTCCTTCTTATTCAAAGCGTCGACATTAGTATCTTATCTCTTTCTGGCCTTCCGCCACTTCTTTGTTGGCACCTCCTTTCCTTTCCACCCCGTATTCACCACTTGATTCATCCAGGGTGGTTGAACAAGGGGAGAAGGGGGAGGCGGAGGGATCTAGTGATCCTGCGTCCGATCGTCTGGCACAGCTCGATCATTATCATGTTCATATGTATACATGAACACCTGTTAGGGTTTTCTGTGTCTGGTGTGTTTTCCTTTGGGTATAAGTATGACACATGGCAGGTGGTCGCTCTCTTGTGCCCCTAATACGCCCCAGTGTGTGGATAGAGCAACATTTTAAAATGCAAGTCTATCTTTCTTTGAAATTTTCTTATTCCGAATCTTTTTTCTCTCTCTCTTTCTCTCCTCTAAAATGGGACAAACGAGAAAAAGAAAAATCATACATTCGCAGCACACCGGTTTGAGAATCCCTGATTAAACACTAAAAAGAATCGAATCTCCGTTTGTCCGAAAAACATTTCCCGCGAATAACAAAATGGTAGTTTACGCTAGTTTGTGTACGTGTTGTTCCCTAACACGTTTCACTTGTCATTTGATTTGTCTAACCCATTGATTTAAATCTAAACACTAGTTGTTGTAACCAATTTACCCACACAAAAATATAAATACATTATAATTTTTAACGTGGAAAATTAGACGCCGCGTTCACTGTGCACTAACTCAGTTATTAAAATAAAATACTAACCCAACCCAAGGCCAATGGCAATTGAATAAATAAACTCAGGTACGACTTCGCTAACTTTTACTCTATTCAGTATTCTACTCGTCTACTGTGAATGTGACTACATTGTGTACACTACAGAGTGTTACTGACTCAAATCAAGTAGTGTAATTATTACAGTTACATTAGTAGTAGCACAAGTAATATCAATAGTTTAATATACCCCATTTTTTAGAGACAGAAATTCAAGACTAACACAACACAGTACAGTGAGTACAGTAGTTAGTACTAACTAAGTACTAGTTACTGCCTCTATTCTCTCTGATTGTATTTACTTACTGAAAGTGTTCTGTACTCACTGTAGTTGTAATCTACATAAAACTACATTGTTTGTACAAAGTGTACACACACCACAATGCACAGTGGTGTAGCGTGTAGTAGTTCTGTTTGAGTATTTCAATTTATATTTAGTCTAACTTAAGACCCCCCCACACCAGACGACTCAGTAGGCTAGGTTGAGTAGACCTATACCTTAATACTAGAACTTGTTCCACACTTTAAGTTGAAACTGTCCTAACTACAAGTTAATTTATTTAATCATTCGATTTACTACTAACCACAACGTTCATAAAATAAAGTCAATTGTTGCTGCAGAGATACAATATTATTTCTTCTCATGTAAGTATTTATTTATTAGTAATACATATTAATATTAGTGTACTGTACTACTGGGCCTAGTACCACAGAGTAGTCTACTCAGTGCTGTTTGCGAATGCCCATAATGAGTAGGTAACTTTTTTGTGCCCTGAAAAGGACATTAAGTGGCAGGTTGCAGTAGCTTTCCTCACATCCTGAGCATGCTGATGAAGGTGGACCGGGGTCCTACAGGCGGCTGTGCTATGCTTGGCTTCATCTGCATGTCACTCACTACAATGGGGATCATGTCGATCCCTCACTTCGTTAGCCAAGCTGCCATGAAAATAGCCCGTTTCCAGGGAGGGCTACTACTACTAGGAAGCCGAAGTGAGGCTCTTGGCCAGTAGGTTTTGCTTGACCCTAACTAACAGGTCTGATCAGTATATATTGCCTATCCAGACATCAGTCTCCTCCTCACTCAGTGCTGTAATTAGTGTAATACTGCATTTTGGTGTAATTCACTATTTGGGTTGTTAAAATTGTTTGTGTTTTAGTGTTACTGGCAAGTTTTGTTAAGTGTAATGAAATGAACTATTACTAATTGTCCTGCATCATTCACCCAGTGTTGTTAGTTATAGGCCTAGATTTATTAATTTACCACTAGTACACTGCCACTAGGCAACCCCAGTCTTCTAGGTTAATATAATTATAACAAACAGGATTATAACAGCCATGAGCTCAGCATGGCATGGTTGAACAGCACTGAGTCATACCACAGTTGAAAAGTATAAGGCACTTAACCTTCTAAGCATGTCATCAAAAGACACAAGGCTCTGTATGAGGCTGGTAACCTCATGTAAATTCCAAGTGATCCGCCAGTCTTTATGCATGACAAAGACAAGAATAGCACCACTGTCCCACATAGAGCATGTCGTAAGAGGCGGCTGGCTAACTGTGTGACATGGCATAACACTGGCCATGATTAGATGGTTTGTTAAGAGCAACATAGATCCTAACAGGATGCGACTCTACTTCGTTCTAGTGTTTGAGTCTATTAAGATGGACTAACACATCGGTTAACCAGCCTCCAAGAAACTGGTTGCATACAGACTCTGTAGAGACTTCTGAACCAGTATAAACACGTTCAGTTAAGTCAAAACAAGTCTGTTGACGAAACGGAACTCAAATTCAAAAGTATTCCATCAACCAATCCAGTATGCTGAAGACCAGATGTATAACACAAATTGGCTGTTGGAATGTCAGAACCATGCACCAGGTGGGAAAATCGTTAGAAATTTGCAGAGAAAGGGATAACTGTCGGCTAGATGTTCTGGGTGTAGGTGAACAGGCACAGACAATAAATACCTTCCAAATGAGCAAAAACATTATCTACTCTGGAAGATTAGATGTCCGTCACATAAAAGGTGTGGCAATCCTCATATCATGCATTGCAGAAGAATCACATATCAGCTGGGAACAGATAAATGAAAGATTATTAACCGCTCAGTACCAAATCAGATACTTCAAACTCACTGCTAAACAGTGAAGGGAAACTGTTAAACACACTGATAAATGAAGATCAAAATAAGAACAAGGATAACTTTTGTGCGTCATCAATAAAACTCCTAAGCATGATATTGTAGTGGTGATGGATGACTTCAATGCAAAGGAAGGCAGTACGAATAAAAGGATCCAAAAGTATCTTGGTACCTAAGCCTAGGGGGCTAGGAACCAAAATGGTGAAAAATGATTGGAGTTCTGTGATATATCAGAGCTCGTTATAGCACCCACCATCTTCCCCCACAAAGACATACACAAAATAACATGGAATTCCCCAGATGGCAGGACAAAGAACCAGATTTATCATTTTTGCAACAGCACTAAGTTTTGCTCTTTAGTCCCTGATGCCAGATCATATCGTGGGGGAGTACATACTGAACACTTTTTTCTCACAAAGAAAACTGGTTAAAAAGTTAACTTGTTAAAAATGTGAATTTGTACATTTACCTGAGCCAAGAAATTACGAATTTCCACAAAATAAATTGTGAGATTTCATGAAGTAACAGAATGCCTCAGCTTCAATTATTTCAAATTGATACTTTAGCAGATGAGAGACAAAAAGATAAGAGCTCACACCTTCAAAACATATACGGCACATAATGTATCTTCTTTGTACGCTGTCAGACGTCTGCTTGAATTTGTTAAAGAAAGCAGGGGTCATCCTGAGGCTGTCGACATTGCCATAGATCTTGTCTAGTGTTGGCACTGGTGATAGTCACATGTGCTTTCTCTTGTCCTCATATGTTTGACAATTTTGCAGCAAATGCTTAGGGGTCATTTTTGCAATACCACAGGTGCCTTAGTCAGTAGCATCTATCTTCAGTTTATTGGATAGATGGTACCTCAGTCTGTTGTGGTCTGTGCAGAGTCTGAAGACCACCACCTGCTCTCGTCTGTTCAACTGGACTGGTAATAAGCATCATTTTTTTGTGCAGCCAGTATGCTCTGTTTCCCATTTGTCCATGTATATGGCCCTAAAAAAAACTTTTGGACTCTTCGTAGGCCACACTAGAAGAATTTGATTGTGGTAACCTTCCATCTTCTTTTGCCAGTCTGTCTGCCTCCTCATTGCCGTGAATTTAACAATGGGATGGGACCCACTGTACCACAACTATTTTGGGTGTGGACTGCTGGCATAGTTGTTCATCATCAGTCTCGTAACCTAGAAGGTCATTGAGAACAAAAGAGCCATGACAACATCAATATGGCACCAGAGGAGCACATGATGGCAAAACTAACAATGAATGAAATGGAAGAGGCCATGAGAACTTTAAAGAAAAAGAAATCACCCGGAAAACATGGGGTAACAAACGAATTGCGGATGGGGCTGGGCCAAACAGCAAAGAGAAAGTTACAATCAGTCCTGAACCAAAGCTGGAAAAGGGGAATTGTACCTCAGGCATGGAAAGATGCTGTAATTATACCAGTACCAAAGAAAGAAAAAGATAGAGCAGATCCAAATGAATACAGGCCTATCAGTCTACTAAGCTGTGTAGGCAAACTGATGGAGCGTATGATAAACACCAGACTGATGTGGCATCTGGAAGAAAAACACATACTAATTCCACAGCAAGCAGGCTTTAGACAGAACGGATCCACTGAGGACCAGATCACTCTCATAGCCCAGGAAATAAAGGATGCTTACCAGGAGAAAAAGCATACAGTAGCGGTTTTGGTGGATATAGAGAAGGCATTTGACAAGGTGTGGAAAGAAGCACTTAAATTCAAGCTATCTGGGGTAGTTGTCTCGCCGCAGCGACTCAATTTCATCCAGTGTTCGTAAAGCGATCTCAGTCCCGCCAGGCGGAGCGATAGCGCGGGCTTGCGGAAAACGCTCGCCTGCCTTTCCCCGTAGTGCGAATTGGGTGCGGTTTGTGGTAGTGGCTCCTCCACCGAGGTGCGCTAGTCTGGTCCGTATCAGGAAACGTGGTCCGTCCCTGGTGATTTAGCTAAGGCTTATAGCAGAGCTCGACAGTACGTCTCGCTGGTGGTCCGACTCTCGCAAAGAGCTTGTGACCGGCAAATGGAAAGCAGGAATCGTTGCCTCGAGGCCCTGCGTTCTCTCCCTACGGAGAAGAAGGGCAGGCCAAATTGTGTCTCTAGTCCCAGTGAAATTCGTCGCCGAGGTCGTTGGGATCCGTTCTGCACAGAGCGCTGCCATCCCTCCTCGAGCGAGCCCGGTCGGTCGGTCGTCTGGTGCGTGTGGGAGGCCCCTGTCAGGCGGTCCTAGGTCGACGGAGTGAGGGACGGGTGGAACAACCGTCCGTCCGTCCCGTCAGTCGGTCCCTGCGGCCGTCCCAGTGAGGCTTTTTACACACCCTTCCTCCGCCGACCGGTGTGCGCAGTACGTACGTCTCCGACAGATATCTGGTTGATCCTGCCAGTAGTCATATGCTTGTCTCAAAGATTAAGCCATGCATGTCTAAGTTCACACTGTCTCACGGTGAAACCGCGAATGGCTCATTAAATCAGTCGAGGTTCCTTAGATGACACGATCCTACTTGGATAACTGTGGCAATTCTAGAGCTAATACATGCTTACCAAGCTCCGACCCTCGCGGAAAGAGCGCTTTTATTAGTTCAAAACCAATCGTCGTTTCCCCTCGCGGGGTTGCGGCGTCCCCACTGGTGACTCTGGATAACTTTGTGCTGATCGCATGGCCTCATGTGCCGGCGACGCATCTTTCAAATGTCTGCCCTATCAAATGTCGATGGTACGTGACATGCCTACCATGTTTGTAACGGGTAACGGGGAATCAGGGTTCGATTCCGGAGAGGGAGCATGAGAAACGGCTACCACATCCAAGGAAGGCAGCAGGCGCGCAACTTACCCACTCCCGGCACGGGGAGGTAGTGACGAAAAATAACAATACGGGACTCTTTCGAGGCCCCGTAATTGGAATGAGTACACTTTAAACCCTTTAACGAGGATCTATTGGAGGGCAAGTCTGGTGCCAGCAGCCGCGGTAATTCCAGCTCCAATAGCGTATATTAAAGTTGTTGCAGTTAAAAAGCTCGTAGTTGGATCTCAGGCGCAGGCAGGCGGTCCGGCTCGCGCCGGTTCACTGCCCGTTGTCTCCTGCCCTACCGTCTGCCGGCTCTCTCCCACGGGTGCTCTTCGCTGAGCGTCCTGGGTGGCCGGCGCGTTTACTTTGAAAAAATTAGAGTGTTCAAAGCAGGCCTCGGCTGCCTGAATAATGGTGCATGGAATAATGGAATAGGACCTCGGTTCTATTTTGTTGGTTTTCGGAACTGGAGGTAATGATTAACAGGGACAAACGGGGGCATTCGTATTGCGGCGTTAGAGGTGAAATTCTTGGATCGCCGCAAGACGAGCTACTGCGAAAGCATTTGTCAAGAATGTTTTCATTAATCAAGAACGAAAGTCAGAGGCGCGAAGACGATCAGATACCGTCGTAGTTCTGACCATAAACGATGCCGACTAGCGATCCGCAGGAGTTGCTTCGATGACTCTGCGGGCAGCTTCCGGGAAACCAAAGTGTTTGGGTTCCGGGGGAAGTATGGTTGCAAAGCTGAAACTTAAAGGAATTGACGGAAGGGCACCACCAGGAGTGGAGCCTGCGGCTTAATTTGACTCAACACGGCCAACACTGAAATGATTGACATGCCGAGACCACTCTTCTGGAGTCTAATATGGAACTGGTGCTGGATTTAGACCCCCAGAAATCTGGGGTTATGTCCCATGTGGCTCGGTTTTGTCTGCATCCAGTGTTTGATAAAGGAATTGACGGAAGAGCACTATCAGGAGTGGAGCCTGAGACCTAAGTTAACTTACCACGCCAATACTGCAGAATGACTATCAAAAAGTACACCTTAGTGGGGTCTAATAGAGAACATGTGCTGGAATTAGACCCTCGAAAATCTTTGGGGCTACCCTTTAAGAAACTTGATTATCTCGCTAAGGGAATTGACGGAAGGGCACCACCAGGTGTGGAACCTGCGGCTTAATTTGACTGAACACGCCAATACTGTAGAACAACTGACAAATTGAGAGCACTGCCGTTTGAGTCTAATAATGAACGTACGCTGGTATTAGACTCACGGACGACAAGTCAGCTCAAATAAAAGAACGCTACGGAAATCGTGTTTAACTCCGCAGATTTCAAATACCTGGTCATTGACAAACAAAAGCCCTCAATAAATTCGTCTGACCAAATAGTGAACGGGTGCTGGAAATAGATCTGAAGACAGGTCAGTTTTACCCTACAAATGACAGGGCGTTGCTACGGAAAACCAGCTCAAATCGAGAGGAGCCGCAGACACTTTGGTGCACGTACCAGGCTGATAAGCCAAGGGCGCGAGGCTACCATGTGGGGGATTACGGCCGATCCCTTGAAAGCCGCAATCCCGCCCAAAATCTCAGCACCACTGCAATGGGAGGCTCCTACATGCTCGGGACCTGGGGCTTGCGCCCCAGCCCTATCAGGTAGAGCCACAGTAAGAGGTCCTTGCCGCCCGCAAATCAAAGCGGGCGGAAAACTGCTTGATACTTACCCTATACGGCGATGGGGTGCGAAAAACACCAACCAAAGACTTAGAACCTGGTCGGGGTGTCGAAAACAGTAGAGCAGCCACCACACTGTGAACTGTCAAGACTCAACCACTGACCATGAGAGTTGTCCGCACACCAGGCGATCAACATCTCTGTGACATTACCAGGCTTGTCCTCTGGCTAAATGCACTCCGGTTACGATATCTACCTCTGTACGTTATCAGCCATAACTATCATGCTGGACGCAGAAGAGATGCAGACCAGCGGACATTGCACACCTGCCCCACTGTGTCAACACCCCAGGTGGCGGGGAATGCTAGGCGTACCATCCCTGCATAGAAGCCAACAAAATAAAGGGACAAAGAGATACCCCACTCACATGCAAATGCTACGTTTCTGGCAGGACGTGACGATCCTGGGATACAGACACACTGGACTGCCTCTCTTCCGGGTAAACCAGTCCATCTCATATATCACATACCATCATTGCACCCTATAGACACGAGTAGTGAAGACTCGATAGTCTGGTAAGACAACTTCCATAGGAGAGAAAACTCTGATCGTAAACAACTGCTGCCTTGCAGATAGGCTGGGGACAGCCAAAGGCTAAGGAGGGCATCCCTACAGAAACGCCTGTTGAAATCGGATGCACGGGGCCGCAAGCCTAACAAAACAGTGCAACGTAAATCACAGTATGATGGCAGCACAACCTATTCGAAAAACGTATGGCGCTCATCCTGAGGAGACCCGCCAGGCAGCGATAGCGCCGGGCCCCACGCCTCGAAGGGGCCCACCCTTGACTACTGGTGGTCACCCACCCATGTGTCGTGTAGTCAAGGCACATGGCTATGGGGAAACGACTATTGGCCAAAACCTCAAGACCCTCAGAATATTACAGTGGAATGCGGAGGGAGTCATTAACAAAAAACTTTCCCTAACACATCACCTGCATGAAGGTAAGATTGACGTGGCATGTATCCAGGAAACGCACCTCAACAAAAACCATAAATTCTCAATCAGAGGATACCAGACTTTCCGTCTAGATAGAGAAGGCCACAAAGGAGGGGTCCTGATACTGACCAGAAACAGCATACCGAGTAGCGCGGTACCTGTCAATCACACCGGACAAGCAGAAATTGTAGGAGTAGACATAATGGCTCAAGAGACGAAGCTCCGCATTTTCAATCTGTACGGACCACCAAACAGAGACCTATCGCTCTCGAGTATGGAGGTCAGAGACTCCAACTGCATAGTGGTTGGAGATTTCAACAGCCACTCGGAGAGATGGGGATACTCTGACACAGACAGCAGAGGTGACGAAGTGGAAGATTGGGAGATAGATGCAAATCTCTCCCTAATCAATAGGCCGGAGGATAGCCCTAGCTTCTATTCAAGAACATGGCATACCACCTCGACTCCAGATTTGGCCTTCTCCACACAGGACATACACTATAAAATAGACCGCCAGGTGCTAAACCAACTGGCAGGTAGCGACCACAGGCCGATCAGGCTAACCATTGACATGGAAGTAGGCCCACAGGAAACAAAACCGCTCCCACGTTGGAATTACAAACGAGCCGACTGGGACAGATTTGCAATCCTGACAGATGGGCTGTGTGAAACCATCAACACACGAAACACCAAAATGAAGCCCATGGTAGAGAGCCTAAGCAAGGCAATAATGCAAGCCGCCACTGAAACCATCCCAAGAGGAGCTAGGAAAAACTATAAGCCCTACTGGAATGATGAGTTACAGAAAGTGGAAGATGCAGTAACAAATGCCAGGAACATGGCAGAACGAGAAAAATCCGTGGAGGCAAACATCGCCCTCAAAGCCGCCGCGGCGAAGTACAAACACACTCTCAAGCAAACAGCAAGAGAAAGTTGGAAAAATAAAACGGAAAGTTTAAACCTGGACAAAGAAGGGAACAAGCTATGGAAGCTAGTCAGAGCCATGAACGACGAAACCCCGTCAAATAAACAAATTACTATCAAGCAAGGCGAGAACTTGATCACAGGTAAGAAAGCCGCAAACGCCTTTGTCGATCACTATGCCAGAGCAAACCACATCGAGGTCCCTGCAGATAAGCATACAGACATTAGCGAAGAGCTAAAGGGGCACGAAAACATAAATACGGCTCCTGAAGAGCACATGATGGCCAAACTAACAATGCGCGAAATGGAAGAGGCTATGAGAACACTAAAGAGAAGGAAATCTCCCGGAAAAGACGGGATAACAAACGAAATGCTGATGGGGCTGGGCCAAACAGCGAAGGAAAAACTACTATCAGTCCTGAACCAAAGCTGGAAAAGGGGTATTGTACCCCAGGCATGGAAAGATGCAATACTGGTACCAGTACCAAAAACAGGAAAGGACAAAACAGATCCGAATGGATACAGGCCCATAAGCCTACTGAGCTGTGTCGGCAAGCTGATGGAACGGATGATAAACACCAGACTGATGTGGCATCTGGAAGAAAAACGAATACTAATTCCACAGCAAGCCGGCTTTAGACAGTACAGATCCACTGAGGACCAGGTCATCCTCATAGCCCAGGAGATAGAAGATGCCTACCAGGCACAGAAACACACAGTAGCTGTTTGGGTGGATCTGGAAAAGGCATTTGACAAAGTCTGGAAGGATGGACTTAGAGTCAAGCTAAGAAGAAGTGATGTTTGTGGGAAGATGTACAAGTGGATCAACCACTACCTCAAACAAAGAACGGCCAGAGTCCAAGTACAAGGGCAGATGAGCAAAAAGGTGACACTCGAGCAGGGAGTACCCCAAGGGGGAGTACTGTCACCCACACTCTTCCTGGTATATATAAACGATATTACAGAGAATATACCAAGAAGAGTCCATAGCTCAATGTTTGCAGACGATCTGGCTATGTGGACCTCTGAAAAGAATCTCACCATAGCAAGAAATCGGATGCAAACGGCCCTAACATCGCTGGAAGAGT
Organism: Ariolimax columbianus; assembly: GCA_036924085.1. Classification (NCBI taxonomy): domain Eukaryota; kingdom Metazoa; phylum Mollusca; class Gastropoda; order Stylommatophora; family Arionidae; genus Ariolimax; species Ariolimax columbianus. The sequence continues at coordinate 9,392,132 of JAVGWX010000014.1, forward strand.
GGGCGAACTCATGGCTGGTCAAAATAAACGAGGAGAAAACCACGTGCACAATATTCTCGCTCTCATTAAAACCCCAAAGTACCAAATTAAGCCTAAATGGCAAAATCCTGCAGCCAAACGACAACCCAACCTATCTGGGAGTCACATTTGATCGGCGCATGACATGGAAAAGTCAGATTGAGAGAAACCGAATGAAAGCCAGAGAAAGAATGGCGATCATGAGGAAACTTGCTGGCACAAGCTGGGGAGCAGACGAAGGCATACTAAAGAAACTGTACACTGGAAGAGTGAGACCAGTTCTCGAGTATGGCATCGCGGCATGGACAACAGCAGCGAAGGCGAACTTCGATAAAGTTAACAAACTTCAAAACCAAGCCATGAGAATCATAACAGGTGGCATGAAGTCAACGCCAATTGTAGAACTTGAAAAGACTACAAAACTGCAATCCATGACCGACAGAAGAGACTGCAGAGCCCAGCTGCAGTCAGAGAAACTCCGAAGACTGACGGACCATCCAATGTACCAGAGGCTAAACAATTTGGGAACTGGGAAACTAAAGCGGAGAAACTTTGCAGAAATAGCCAAAGCAAAGATGCACGAAGATCCCATAAACGCACTAACAACACCAAAACCCATCACTACTGTACGAAAACCTACTTGGAGGCAGGATATATTTCCAGAGGTGGTAGAAAATATACCAGGTATTGCAAACAAAAACTGCCAGACCGAAAAAGAAAGGAGAGACACTACCCTAAGCTTCATAACGAAAAGCTACCCAAGCATGGACTGGACCCATGCATACACCGACGGTTCTGTAACAAACACTACACAGAACGGAGGGGCAGGAGCATTCCTGAACCTACCAAATGGCAGAAAAATAACACTGTCATTCGCTACTGGTAAGTACACGAGCAATTTCAGAGCAGAGGCAGAGGCACTGAGGGCGGCAGTGGAAGAAATGGTAACACACAGTGAAAATGAGAGCCATATAGTCCTGCTGACAGATGCTCTCGAAGTAGTCACAGCGCTAAAAAGCCAGAAAAACACTGAGCTTAATGACTTAAGAGCAGCACTCTGCAAACTGTGCCAACAGTCCGCACCAAAAAGGGTAGTGGTACAGTGGGTTCCGTCACACTGCAACATCCAAGGCAACGAGGAGGCAGACAGACTGGTAAAAGAAGGTGCAAGGCTACCACAAATAGATACCAGTATGACGTACGAAGAGTCAAAACGGCTTATCAAAGCCAGGTACATGTCCAAATGGGAAACCGAACATACTGGTTACACCAAAAACGATGCCTATTACCAGTTGAACCGAAGAGAGCAGGTCGTTGTCTTCAGACTTCGCACTGGCCACAACAGACTGAGATACCACCTCTTCAACAAATTGAAGATAGGGTGTACCGACGAATGCCCGTGCGGTACTGGTAAAATGACCACTGAACATCTGCTGCAGAACTGCCCGACATACGAGGATCAGAGAGAGCAGATGTGGCCATTGCCAGTGGAACTGCAAAACAAGCTCTATGGTAGTGGCGAGAGTCTCAGGATGACCGCCGCTTTTTTCGAGAAAATAATGGTTACTGTCTGACTGTGTACACAGAAGAAGAAGAAGAAGCTATGAAGAAGTGAAGTTTGTGGGAAAATGTACAGATGGATCAGCCACTACCTCAAAAACAGAACAGCCAGAGTTCAAGTACAAGGGCAGATGAGCAAAAAGGTGACACTTGAGCATGGAGTACCGCAAGGGGGAGTGCTGTCACCCACACTTTTCCTGGTGTATATAAACATCACAGAGAATATACCAAGAAGAGTCCACAGCTCCATGTTTGCAGACGATCTGGCTATGTGGACCTCTGAAAAAAATCTCACCATAGCAAGAAATCGGATGCAGCAGGCTCTAACATCGCTGGAAGAGTGGGCGAACTCATGGTTGGTCAAAATAAATGAGGAAAAAACAACATGTACGATATTCTCGCTTTCAAACAAACCCCAGAACGCCAAAATAAGTCTTAACGGCAAATATCTGCGGCCAAAAGATAACCCAAACTACCTGGGAGTCACATTTGATCGGCGCATGACATGGAAAAGTCAGATCAAGAGAAACCGAATGAGAGCCAGATAAAGAATGGCAATCATGAGGAAACTTGCTGGCACAAGCTGGGGAGCAGACGAAAGAATACTTAAGAAACTGTACACTGGAAGAGTGAGACCAATTCTCGAGTATGGCATTGCGGCATGGACAACAGTAGCAAAGGCGAACTTTGACTAAATTAGCAAACTTCAAAACCAAGCCATGAGAGTTATAACAGGAGGCATGAAGTCAACGCCAATTGTAGAACTTGAAAAGATTACAAATCTGCAATCCATGACTGATAGAAGAGACTGCAGAGCCCATCAGCAAGCAGAGAAACTCAGAAGACTGACAGACCATCCAATGCACCAGAGACTAAATAGATTTGGAAATGGGAAACTAAAGCGGAGAAACTTTGCAGAAATAGCCAAAGCAAAGATGAACGAAGACCCTATAAACACATTAACAACACCAAAGCCCATCCCTACTGTACGCAAACCTACCTGGAAGCAGCATATATTTCCGGTGGTGGCAGAAAATATACCAGGTATTGGAAACAAGAACAGCCAGACTGAAAAAGAAAGAAGAGACATAACCTTGAGGTACATAACGAAAAACTACCCAAGCATGGTCTGGACCCATGCATACACCGACGGTTCTGTAACAAACACAACACAGAATGGAGGGGCAGGGGTATTCCTGAGCCTACCAAATGGTAGAAAAATAACAGTCAGTGGCAACTGGAAAATACTCAAGCAATTTCAGAGCGGAGGCAGAGGCACTGAGGGCTGCAGCAGAGGCACTGAGGGCTGCAGCAGAGGCACTGAGGGCTGCAGCAGAGGCACTGAGGGCTGCAGCAGAGGCACTGAGGGCTGCAGCAGAAGTAATGCTCACAGGCAAAAGAAATGAAAGCCAGATAGTCCTTTTTACAGATGCCCTGGTCGTAGTTACAGCACTAAAAAGCCAGAAAAATACTGAACTTAATGATTTAAGAGCAGTACTCTGTCAACTATGCCAGCAGACCGCACCAAAAAGAGTAGTGGTACAGTGGGTTCCATCCCATTGTAACATCCAAGGCAACGAGGAGGCAGACAGACTGGCAAAAGAAGATGCAAGACTACCACAACCAGATTCTAGTGTGACATACGAAGAGTCAAAAATGGTCATTAGAGCCAGATACATGGCCAAATGGGAAACAGAACATACTGGCTACACAAAAAATTATGCCCATTACCAATTGAACAGAAGAGAGCAGGTCGTGGTCTTCAGACTCCCCACAGGCCACAACAGACTGAGGTACCACCTATTCTGAAGATAGGTGGCACTGACGAATGCAGTTGTGGTACCGGAAAAATGACCGCTGAACATGTGCTGCAAAACTGCCCGAAATACAAGGACCAGAGAAAGCACATGTGGCCACCACCAGTGGCAACACTAGACAAGCTCTATGGCAGTGTCGACAGCCTCAGGATGACCGCTGCTTTTTTCGAAAAAATACAGGTTGACGTCTGACAGCATACGAAGAAGAAGAATAGATGGTACCTCAGTCTGTTGTCGTCTGTGCAGAGTCTGAAGACCACCACCTACTCTCGTCTGTTCAACTGGACTGGTAATAGGCATCATTTTTTTGTGCAGCCAGTATGCTCTGTTTCCCATTTGTCCATGTATATGGCCTTAAAAAAAACTTTTGGACTCTTCGTAGGCCACACTAGAAGAATTTGATTGTGGTAACGTTCCATCTTCTTTTGCCAGTCTGTCTGCCTCCTCATTGCCTTGGATTTTACAATGGGATGGGACCCACTGTACCACAACTATTTTGGGTGTGGACTGCTGGCATAGTTGTTCATCATCAGTCTCATAACCTAGAAGGTTATTGAGGCACCGTTATTGCAGTTTGTCGAACTAGTTCACGCTATGCATCTAGATTTTTCGCCACGGTATTAGTTTCAGCTATAGACCTACCCCGAATGGTCTCCCGGGGTCCTTGTATATGACAAGGACAGGAATATTACCACTGCCCCACAGAGAGCAACTAACTGTGTGACATGGCATAACACCAGCCATTAGGTGGTTTGTTTAGAGCAGCATAGATGGCGTCTAACAGGCTAATTTGCTCTAGTGTTTGAGTCTATTAAGATGAACTCGCTCATCGGTTAACTACCAAACGCAGCGGAGTATTAAGCTGCTCAAGCTTAGCCCGCTAAGCAGGAAATCCTTCTCCCAGCTATATCCAGCTCATACCAGAGCTTGGACCTGCACATGGCATCTACCCCTGTAGAAGTACAGGTCAACTAAGAAGAACTATATACCTTCTTTTATATTGCTCTCCCATCTCTTTATTGGTCTCTCTCTCTCACGCTTCCTCGGCACAGTGCCATGCACGACGATCTTGGTCAGCCCCACCGATCGTGTTATATGTCCATACCATGTCAATTTTTGTGTTTTTACTATAGTCAATAGGTTTTTACACTGGCCTAACTCCTTCCTAACAATTTCATGAACACTCATTTGTAATGCGATCCAGATATAAAATGCCAAGAATTCTTTGCAAGCATCTCATTTCCATTGCAAAATTTTTACGTTCTAGTGCAGCCGTCATAGTCCAAGTCTCACACACGTAGAGGTATACCGAGGTGACCACTGTATACATTAAAGTCAGCTTCGATTTAAGGCTAATTTTCTTGTCTTTCCAGATTATTTTTAGTCTGCTCAGGGTGACCATGGCCGTCACTGTTCTTGATTGGATCTCCGCTCCAGACCCCTCCGCATTCATTTCTGCTCCCAGATATTTGAACAGCGTAACCCTTTCCAGAAGTTCACCTTTGACCATAATCAGGTTTAAAATACTCTCTGGGGCGTTGACCATGATCTTACTATTCTCTGCACTGGCATAGTTGATAGAGTACTGATTTTAAATCATTTAGTTCTGTATTTTTCTGGCGCTTTAGTGCTGTAACCACGGACAGGGCATCTGTAAAAAAGACTATCTGGCTTTCATTACTTTCGCCTGTCTGCTTTGAAATTGCTTGAGAATTTTCTTGTTGCCACTGACATTGTTATCTTTCTACTATTTGTTAGACTCAAAAATACCCCTCCCCCTCCATTTTCTGTTGCATTTTTTGCAGAACTGTCAGTGTGTGCATGTGTCCAGTCAGTGCTTGGGTAGTTTTTCTCTATGTATCTCAGGGTAATGTCTCTTCATTCCTTTTTAGTCTATATAATGTATGACAGCAAAACTCTTGCTGGCCTTCTTGTGGCATGACCGTTCTAACTGACAAGAGAGAAGAGGGGTCCACATTTCTGGCACTAAAAAAAACTCAGACTACTCAGGGCAAATCTCATGAACCAAATACGATAATTGCCAAGGAGACGGAAAACTGGGACTTCAAATCTGCTGGCCGCTAAATACTAGGGAGAGCACACCCGAATAAAAAGGCATGGACAGAGCTGAAGTGGTTGGTTCATGACAGGAACACTTTGTGTGTATTTGTTGAAGTCATGTGATCCACAGGAAGCTGACAGATTTTGATACTCACTATATGTAATTTGAAGTGGAGAGAAGAGAATACATAATTTAAGAAATATTTTTTTAAAAGATCAAGGTTGTTTCATAATATACTGTCAACAGGGATGAAGTGCTAGAGGCTTTGTTGTACTAGGTCTCTGCTTTTTGTGAGGTGAGGTAACCAGTTCTCTTTCTTGCTGCCTTGCTTTACCTAAAAGTAATTCAGGTACACATTTACAGCTTGTTATGCTGATTTTTGATTCAAGAACCTCATACTCCTGGAGAGGAGCCGAACGTCCAACCAGGCATGTCAGCTTTGTGGCGGATAGTTGAATAACCTTTAATTATTTGGAAGATACCAAATAAACAGCCATGAACCAGAAATGGTGTCCTGCATGGAGACCAAAAAAAGGCAGCCCCTCCATCATGCAAAGCTGCAACAGATCAGTCACCTTTTTGTCTACCCACCTGATTAGAAGTCAACAAAAGGAGAAAACCAGACAGACCTTAAAGATGACGAACTGGCTCGAATTGCGGATTATGATTTTTTTTGGAACATTGAATATTAGAAGCATAAACAAAAAAGGAAAACGAGCTCATGGAAGAAATCCAAATTGGAAATTCTAGCTTTCACAGAAACTAAGAAAAACAAACTGGATGGCATGGATCTTGGGAGTAATATGCTTCTCTACAGCGGAGTTCTAACTACTGACAAAGTCAAAGGAGGAGTGAACTGTATTGTGTGCAGGAATCAAACAGGCATCATCAAGGGATGGACCAGTTAGTCAACATCATCTTTGTTTATGTCTTGGTCCAAGTGAGAGGCATAGAGCAGATATCAAAGATGAGTTCTTTGAATTGCTTGAAAAGATAGTGGATGATTGTCTTCATGAAATTATCTTTCACGGAAATGTCGATGCCAGAGCGAAAAAGATAATTTTAGATGACATGGAATTGGGTTATACAGTGAACATATTTTAAATGACAATGGAAGGTGACTTTTGAGACTCTACAGTGAGCAAAACCTGGTCATCATTAAACACAAAGGTCCCTCTCAAGCACATACAAACACTTGATGTGTACCGACAAAGTGAGAGATGTCAAAGCCTAGAGAGAACCAGACATCGGAAGTGATCACTATCTTGTGACAATAAAGAGAACAGCTGAAAGAGTAGCCAACAAAAACAACATCCACAATATAGTAAGAAACCAAGCACCAGAGAAACTAGAATAAAGGCATACGTGCAAAGATATCCAGAAGTTAAGACCAGATACCAGGGGCATATGTCAACAGCAGTGCGAAGTGCAGAACCACCTGAGGATCTAGAAGCTCTCTAGTTAAAATTCAAGACTATATTCAAGGCAGCTGCAGCAAAGGCATCTGCTGAAGTCAAGAGCCAAGAAGGATATAAAGATTACACACTGCACAGAAGATATCAAAATGATAATAAGGAAAAAGAAAAGGGGCCCCACTGAAACCTGTAAAAGGCCAACAAGGTGCTTTACTTACCACTCCAAGGGAGATTATGGATAGACTTCTCAGAACACCTGTGCAGGGGAAGATGGTTCCAGGTATGACAGGCTCTAATTCAGAATAGGAAATCAATGACAGGGGAAAACATCATAATGGAGGAACTGAAGGCAGCACTGGAGAAAATAAAGTTTGGCAAAGCAGCTGGACATAGTATAACATCAGAAATTGTCATGTACATTCTAATTATTATAAACATTTATTATTTCTTTCATTTTTGTTCTCCAGGTGCGCAATGACTAAAACTAATCTACTTCCACACATGTCACCTAGGAAACGGAATGCCACTGCAGCAGAAATTGTGTTATCGTATGGAAGAAGTATTCTATCACCCGCTAAAAATGCAGTCACTTCACCTTTGAAATTGAACGGGCCATTTGCTATTTATAAAACATTGCCAGATACTACTATGGGTTCACCTTTGAAACAAAAGTCGGAAGTTGCATCGCCAAGAAAGACTCCATCTAAGAAAAAATATTCACAGCTGAAAAACAGGACCGGAATTTCTGAATTGTCTGCTTCCTGTGTCGATTCAAATTTTGACCCTATAAAAGAAACGCAGAGAATTCTGAGATTAAGAATTTCTCAAATAAATCAGCCACCAGTGATAAGCGGTTATGAGAGAGAGCGGAGGTTAGTAGATTTTGTAAACCAATTATCTGTATGTATATTTATCAGCTGTTGTGGTTGAAACTAGTGGGCATAAATAAGGAGTACTGTGAGTGGTGTGAAGTACAAATCGACGTACAATAGACACTTGTTTGGATGTCAATATTCGTACCACTCCATGTTTAAAGGTCAAAATTTGTACCATTCTATGTTTAAATGTCAAAATTTGAACCATTCCATGTTGAAATGTCAAGATTTGTACCATTCCATGTTTAAATGTCAAGATTTTGTGTTTGAATGTTAATATTTGTACTATCCTTTGTTGGAATGTCAACATTTGTGATATTTGTGTTGTAAAATAATGTTAGCAACTTATTTTAATGTTGTGCTTTGGCACATGTTTTATCTAAAGATGTCAGCTATATCTATAGCCTGATATTTCTTAATGAGCATGACAGAGGCAAGAAGAAAATAAAGTTTAATATTTTACAAATTTACTCATTTTTGCCATAACCATTGCAGACAACTATGTGATCTTATTAAGAGAACGGCAGCCACAGGAGAAAGTAACTCTTTGCTCCTAATTGGGCCCAGGGGCTGTGGAAAATCTATGGTGAGAAGTTTTATTTATTTAATAAACAGAAACAGGTGCTACATAAAGAGTGGTACTAATTTTCTGCGTTTATCCTGGAAATGACGTTTGTGATGTAGTTTACAGTTAGTCTGCGGTATCTGTGCCTTTTGACCCAACACATCCGATTTAAGGACAGAGTTGCACAATTACACGAAGGCATGAATAAACATGGCCAACAGATACGTTTATCGTGTGCTCACAGTGTATAAAGCCATTGATCAGATGAACGTTCAAGTTTCTGATGTATCTGTACGTATTGTATTTTGCAAGTGTAGCATCGTACAGTTTTAATGGATGGCAGCCATGTCCAATTCTGTTGTGATTGCTTGCCAAGTTGTAAAATTGAATTTAATTCGCCAAATGTACATCCAACTCCTGTCGAACCAGTCTTGCATCCATCTTGCAGTTCATTAGATTTGCTTTGCATGGCCTGTTCAATGGTTCGAGAGCCATGAGGTAGATATGGTGACCGAGCGCATGAACTGCAGCGGTCAGCGACCCATATCTGACTGCTAGCGCAAGGGCCAGCGAAGCAAAGCTGCCAAGACCCTTCTACACCTCCACGCGGTGATCCTGTAAACTACGACATAACGCATTCCGTTATCTGGACTACATTCTGCTACTTAAGACCTTTTCAGGGTTTGGTAGCGGAAGATTGAGAACAAACAAAGCCAATGCAATATGTGGTGACCAATTCCCTTCCTCGCAACCTTACCTTCCCTAATCCATAACAGTGTGCCAACTACCCATTTACAGCCTGGCTGACTGGAGAGTTGATTTATAACAGTGATTGAACCCAGTACCATTACTGTGTGAAATAAGCATTCTGCTACTCTGTCAGTCTCTTTCAGTCTAGTTTTTGAAAATTAATCATTTTTGGTCTTTTATGAGGGAGCGTAAAGAAAGTAACCCTAATAATTGTTTATTAACAGAATGTACCATATTAAGATTACTTTTTTTATGCCTTGTATTATTTATTTGTTATTATTTATAACATAAGGATAAAAGTTTGTATTATTTATTTGAAATGTAAGGACAAAAGTTTGTATTATTTATTTATTTGTAATGTGAGGACAAAAGTATTATTTATTTATAATGTAAGGACAAAAGCTCTTGTTATTTATTTATTATGTAAAGACGCTGCTGAACACGGATGTGTCGGACCGAAAGGTGCAAATATCGCAAGTCAAGCTGTAAACTAGCGACACTACACTTTCCGCTTTTCAGACTACATCCTGCTACTTGCAAAGCACTGTTGAGGGTTTGGTAGCGGGAGTTTGAGAACGAATGCAGAAGAAGAAGAATAATGTAAAGACAAAAGTATTATTTATTTATAATGTAAGGACAAAAGCTTTGCATTATTTTTTTATAATGTAAGGACAAAAGTTAACAAAGTGCTGTCTTCTCTATCCTTACAGCTTGTCAGAAGTGCAGTGAAAGATTTATATTCTGATCCATCTATAAAGGATAATCTTCAGCTAGTGCAGTTGAAAGGTTTGTAGTTATGACCATGTTGTTCGAATCTACATGCTTACATCAAATGTTATTTGAGATTGACCAAGGTCCTCCTGGCTGTAGTGCAATGTGTCTCCTCAGTAAGCTCACCTCTATGGGGATTACAGTGTTATTCCCCACTTTGTTGGAATTACTGCTCTGACAGCCTGTTTTCAGATTGTCCAACATGGGCGTGAGATTGGGTCTTGATCAGTATGTTTCACCTGACCTTGATTATTCTTCGCTTCTAAACTGTACATAATGGCTATAAGGCCTTTATTTATGACCTTTCTTTCATTTTTTTATCTTTGCGTTCAGGATCTTTGGAATGCTGTATCTGCAGATCAGTCGCCATGATGAAGTCTGTAGTCTTCACCAGGTCGGAGCGGCTGCCTCACAGCTTTTGTCTCAGCTCCGCACCCTCTGGCCAGGCCCGGCATCCCATTTCCCTATAGAGTGGGCATTCCTGTAGAATATGTTCTGGATTCTGGTCCCCTGTTCTACATGGGCATTCATCTGTGTATGATATCTTTAGTCGGTGTAGATGTTATAGTAATCTGGAGTGACGAGTTCTCAGGCGAAATAGGGTAGTTTGTTGGGGTTGTTTTTTTCTTTTAGTATGGGAATTGGGTCTGTTGTACTGCTTATGTTCATATCTTCTCTCCATTGGTGTATATACTGATTTCTGATGATGTTCTTGATTTCTCTGTATGGTACTCGATTAAATTGTGCCTTTTTCTGCCATCTTTTACTAGATCATCAGCTCTCTCATTTTCTGTGATTCCTCAGTGGGAGTGTAGCCATTGGAACACTACTGTTGAGGATCTCTGGAGTTTTCCTAGTTCTGCTCTGATTTCTGATAACAGCGGTTTATTGTTTGTTTTCTGCACTACCTCTATTAAATTTCCGCAGTCTGTGAAAACTATTTTTGTTGGTAGTTGCCTTTTTGTCTCAAAGTTTTCTCAGTGTTCTCAGGAGGGCCATGATTCTGCTCTGAGGTTTGTGGATGAATTACCTATTGAGAAAGCCTCTTCTGGTATATTTCCGCTTTTGTGTCTTATGAATATACCTCTTCCCCCGTTCTGGCCTGTTCCCTCTGCTGAACCTTCTGTGTACACCTGTTATTTTGACCTAACCTGAGCACATAAATTCTCTCTAAAGAGGAAGTAAACCTGAGTGGTTATACGGTTGAAAGGAATAAGACCACTATAACTTTCCAACAATGTAAAAGAGGCTAGCATCCTTGTCATGTAAACCATTGCTGTAAATGTTAGACCCCGCCGAAGACGGATGTCGGACCGAAAGGTGCAAATATCGCAGCCAAGCTGTAAACAAGCGACACAACGTATTCCGTTCTCCAATCTACATCCTACAAAGCACTGTTCAGGGCTTGGTAGCAGGAGATTGAGAACAAACGCAGAAGAAATGTTAGACGCACCATAAGAAAGGAACCAAACATAACTAGACATGCGCTAAATTGGAACTCACAGAATAAGAGAAAAGTAGGTAGTCTAAAGAATACCCGGTAAAGAAGGTGGAAGCGAAGGCCAGAACAGTCTAATTTCCCGGGCAGAACTTGATGATAGCCTAAAATATGAATCTATGGAGAGCATGCCTTGTCTTGTCTCTCCTCATTTGCTCCTCTTCTGTCATTTGGTTCCTGTTGTTATTTCAGATATAAAGTGTAAAGTAGTGAGACTGTTGAGACACACCACCAGTTTTAAGAAAATTTGATGTTGCTATTTGAAGGATCTCCTGTAAGGCAATGAGAGTATGCTGAAACAGAACATCTGCTTGAACTGAATATTGATAAGAGTTTAAGGTTTGCATTTGAAGCCCTCTCGTATTTAGTGTTATACAGAATTTACTTCCCTGCTCTCCAGGGCACTTTGTTTTCTGATTTGTATTCTCAGGTGCTCGGTCTCTCTTAGCATTTGATGAAGTGTATGGCCACTAATGGTTCCTGTAGATTACTGGTTGTTGCACGCTCTTGTTGTTAAAGCAAAGAATGGGTCTTGTTTTTATGTCCCTGATAAATTCTGAAATAGCCATCTTCATTTTCTTTCCCCATATCAGGTCTTTTGCAGACAGATGACAAGCTTGCCTTAAGAGAAATCACGAGACAGCTGAAGCTGGAGAACACAGTTGGAGACAGAGTTTTTGTAAGCATCTATTATTATACCATAGAATGTATTTGGCATTGATTGTGAAAGAGCGAACAGTTCGGCAGATTTAGTAATGAACAACAACAATAATTCCATAGAATGTTATTAAAACATGACTTAATAACTTTTCTTCTACCATGGGGTGTGCAGACAGCTACCTTGGTATCTAGAGTTCTCTGCCATCGAATGTAGAGCTATTCATTTCTTTTTCATGCAGCAAATAGTTTCTACAGGGATGGAATAAGTAGCCAGCCACATGCCCAATATTACTTAGATGCCTCTTATTGCATGCTAAACCGGTTACAGTGTTATTGTTCATTGCTACCACCCAAGTGCTGCAGGGGCCCGAAAGGGGGAAATTCTAGTAATACTGTAAAACTGCCAAGCATGTCCTGAGAGTCGACTAAAAAGGGTATGATATAAGGTTGGCTACTTCATCTCGTATACATTTTAAGCAACAAAAACTTCAACAAATATGGACCAGTCAGCTAACAAGAAAAATACAACTCAATCATTCGAGATCTGCCAAGATGGCTAGTGACACAATTCAGAGAAAGCCGCAAGGAATTTGCATAGCTGACTTGTCAGTTTTCTTCTAGGACACGTGAAGAAGAGAGCTTTAGACAAACATAAAGGAAACAGACAGAACGTGGGCAGAGCTAGAATCGATAGGCCAGAACAGGGGAACTTGGGTTGCATTTGTTGAAGACTTGTGCTATATAAGTAGCTGAAAAGTATTTGATTTGATTCATTACTCTCCTTGTTGTGAGTAGAGAGTGGGAAGAAAAGAATAGGACTGTTGTCAACTTCCTTGTATGTCATAAATGGAAACTAAAGAGGGTAATTTTTTGGACTGGCAATCTTATCAAAATAAACCAATTGCTTTGAAACCACCACTGAAATTTTGAAAACATACTTCCGTTGAAACGTTATGGTAAAGAGCCAATTGCAGTGATGAACTTATGGACCAATTAACTGAAGCAAAGGGGGAATACCGAACAGCATACAGTGATATACACATTTGTGGACACTCTCTGGTTAATGACTGCTATCTCAAGTTGTATTGTTTTTGTTTGTTCTTTGTCCCTGATGAAGCCTTGGTAGCCATAATGTGTGTTTCGTTTTGTGTCTGCCCAGATTGAAAAACTTGATTAGCTACAAAACAAACATTCAGTACGCCTCAACCAAAACATTTACGTACTCTAGCAGTGGTGCTTTCTCCGTTTTATGAGACAAATACATATTCTGTTCTCTATTGTCAAGAATAAACATCATTTCACTACTGGCAAATCAATAGATGTCCAGATTTCCTCTGAGCTAAACATATATGTTTTTTTAATCTACTTTTTGCCTTTGATTGATTTTTTTCCATAAACCCGACCCGAACAGGCCCATGAGGGTTTTGAGGCCTCTGTGTACACTATTTATGCGTACACTATTTACCTTATGAAGTGTTTGTAATCTGTAATCCTGGTATTCAATCAGGCAGATCATGTGTCTGATGCCAAGTAGTCAAATGTTTAAACTCATTTAGTTCTTTTACATTGAAGTACCGTGTTGGACTAAGGGCTTTACTCAGTTCATCTCTCCATCTTAATGGTGGCCATCGGAGTGGATGCTTAAACCTGTAGGGTCACCAGAGCATTGTCAGGCATGCACACTACCTACCCTGTATACCTGTATTTTCTTAACGACGCAGCATCTACAATATCATTCAAGGAGGTCTGCCACCTCATTTTGATGTTGTGAATTCATTCCCTTAGAGAGACTTTTCAGTGTTCCTCGCTCCATTGCCCTTTGAGTAACTTGAAGTCTTTCGCGACAGAGACTCAATGTTCTTCGCTCCATTGTCCTTTGAGTAACTTGAAGAAGTCTCCATGCGACTGCTGTTTACATATTCTATACCACACAGCCATATACCATGACTGGAATAACCATGCTGTTGGAGGTGTGAGCTCTTGCTCTATTGTTTCTCATCTGCTGAAGTATGGCTTTGATGGTATTGAAGCTGTTATCATTCAATGAAATCTCACCGTATATTATATGGTAAATGTACGATTCACATTTTTGACAGGATAACTTTCCAGCTGCACTCCTTGATGGCAGTATGTTTATTAATTAGATTCAACTTCATATTTGTACATTTAGAAATAATTTAATTTTTTTTCTGCAGAGATCATTTGCAGAAACATTGCAGTTTCTACTACAGGCTTTGAAAAAAGGTAATTTACTTTTGTTAATAGGTTTGGACTTTGTTCTGTTTCCACTATATATTTAAAAAAACAATCAAAACGGAACATATTTCCATTGTTTCATATCAGGGGGATTTATATAGCTGAGGAATAAAGGCTGTTTGTCACTGTATTTACTATGCAGTATGCATGCTAGGTTTTTATTTTTTTACCTAATAGAAAAACCCATGCCATTTAGGTTTTGCCTTCATCAGACAAGACCAGCATGAAAACAACTGCACGTGTATCACAGTTTGGTTCTTAGATGTTATATATCATGGAATGTAGTAAAACTGTTCTGTTAAGAATAGACATTGCACTCCGGCCAGATTCACGGGTGCTCAGTTCCTCTCAGTAAAGGCCTAAGATTGTAGATAATGGTGGTTACTGTAGTTTGCTGATTGTACACCCCACCACCATCCTCTCAGGATCCACCTCTGCTGGATCCACGTATGCAATCAGTGCATTACGGGTACATTCTTCTTCATCGTACGCAGCATTACAGGTACATTCTTCTTCATCGTACGCAGCATTACAGGTACATTGATTCCAGTGTCTTCATCCAAGAGGCAGTTGTTGGTTAGCTTAAAAATTGTATAATTTCAAATGTCCCCACTACAATTGCCCCTGAGGCAAGGATATCAGACTTTTAATTTCCACAATCTCCAGCATGACCAGAAGAGTATATCCACACAAGATCCCAAAGGTATGAGGCCTCTTTGTCCACTATGCACTCATGCATAGCCAGTTGTTTTGTACATACAAGCAAAAATTTAGAATCAGGGACAATTACTGCACTCAATAAAGATGTCTCAGATAACTAACTACCTCAGAGCAGAAGTCACTGCCTCGATGTTCATTCTCATACTGGAGGTTGGTCGCTGTCTAGTATGCACCACTCGGTGTAGTTCTTGTTGTTTTTGAATGCCCACAATGAGTAGGTTATTCTTTTGTGCGCCCTGAAAAGGACGTTAAGTGGCAGGTTACAGTAGCTTTCATACCATCCCGAGGGATCAAGATGCTGAGCAGCACATGAGATGCAGTGGTCAGCGACCCATAGCTTGACTGCTAGCGTCAGGGCCAGCGAACCATAGCTGCCAAGACCCTTCTACACCTCCACGAGGTGATCCTGGATAACAGGCTGCAGCAGGGCAGACTGGCTAAGGAGAAGGGATCGAAGAGGGAATGCTAACCCGGTACTAAAAAAATGCTTGCTGAAGTTGGAGTGTTGGACCAAAAGGTGCAAATATCGCAGCCAAGCTGTAAACTATGACACAGCACAATCCGTTCTCTGGACTACATTCTGCTACTTACCCTTTCAGGGTTTGGTAGTGGGAGATTGAGAACGAACGAAGAAGAAGAAGATACCATCCCGAGCATGCTGGTTGAAGGTAGACCAGTGTCCTCCAGGCGGTTGTGCTATGCTTGGCTTCATCTGCGCGTCACTCACTACTATGGGGATCACGTCAATCTCTCACCTTGTTAGCCAAGCTACCATGAAAACAGCCCGTTTCCAGGGAGGGCTACTAGGAAGCCAAGGTGAGGGTCTTGGCCAGTATATTTTGACTGACCAGACATTAGTCTTCCTCACCACTGAGTAGTAAAGCTGAATACAAGTGACTGAAATACAACCTTACTTACTCACTTACTCTACCCTGGGGTGTAGAGGTACTGAAATACAACCTTACTTACTCACTACCCTGGGGTGTAGAGGTACTGAAATACAACCTTACTTACTTACTCTACCCTGGGGTGTAGAGGTACTGAAATACAACCTTACTTACTTACTCACTCTATCCTGGGGTGTAGAGGTACTGAAATACAACCTTACTTACTCTACCCTGGGGTGTAGAGGTACTGAAATACAACCTTACTTACTCTACCCTGGGGTGTAGAGGTACTGAAATACAACCTTACTTACTTACTCACTCTACCCTGGGGTGTAGAGGTACTGAAATACAACAATACTTACTTACTCTACCCTGGGGTGTAGAGGTACTGAAATACAACCTTACTTACTTACTCTACCCTGGGGTGTAGAGGTACTGAAATACAAACAAGGTGGAAATGCAGTTTGACATAACAACGATAACTTTACCAATATTTTGATCTAAATAAACCTTTATCTAGGAATGGTACTGATGGTGGCTGTATGTGCTTTCTTTGTTTTGTCATCATCATTTGAAATAGATATAAAGCATGGGTCTCCAACCAGTTGCAAATGTGGGGGTGTGCTTCAGTGTAGTCTGTTAAGTAATTAGTTATGAATGAATTTTTATTCACATTTTAAAATCCATCAACATTCTCTATTTCTATTAAATTTGAAAACCACTATAATAATTATCCAAGTAAATGTATATTTTCTTCTTCATTCATCCTCATATCAAGGTCCCGGTTTCTATTACAAAGGACACCATTGTTTGTAAGGCTGTTTTATCTCCATACAGCTTTTGTCTCATATCTGTTTCATGAGGCCAGTATTGTTCTCTCTTTTCCTGCGTGAGCATGCAGCTTTATTGGATGTGTTCCATGGTCATGGTATGTTCTCCACGTGGGCACCTGTCAATTGTCCCTATCCTCATTTTGTTGTAAAGATGATCCTTGAGTCAGTTATGCCCATTTCTAGGTCTGAAGATGATGACTTGCTCTTCTCTAGTTAAGTTAAAGTAGCTGTCTTTTTTTTGGAAGCCTGGGTGTTGATCAGCCCATTTTCCCCTGAAGTTGGCTTTAATTATGGTCTTGGCCTCATTATATGTGATGCTCAGGTCCGTTTGTGGGGATGCTCCTTCACACTTTGCTAGTTTGTCTGCAGTTTTATTGCCTTCAATATTGCAATGGGATGGGATCGGATCCACTGTATGACCAACCAAGGAAAACATACATTGCTCGAGATCTTCATCGTTGTATTGTTTTAGCGTTGCTAATACTGATGCGGCATCAGTCAGGAATACTATGTTTTTTTGGTGGATATCTTTATCTTGGATTACATGCTCAGCTGCAGCCTTCAGTGACTCAGCTTCTGCTCGGAAGTTATTGGAGTATGTTCCCGTTGTTAATACTCAAGTTTTTTTTCTTCTCCATTCCTTAGTCTATAATAGACCCCACCACCTTTATTGGATGCGGCTTTGTTAGATGAGCCATCTGTATATACGTGTATACATGTTTTTGGTGGGTATACTCTCCTAATATATTCTTCTGTAATGAATTTCCTTTCTAAATCTCTCAGTATGGTAATTCTATAAATACCACCATTATGTTCATCAGTATTTCCTATCTTTAAATTGAATAGATCAAATCTCAGTCTGTTGTAGCCTTTCTGGAGGCGGTTGATTACTACTTGTTCATGTCTGTTGAGCTTTTATCCTGTATCATTTTTGGGTGTGAAATGGATCCTTTTAACTGTTATGCTTTTTACAGTTAATATAACTCTGCATACTATACCAGAATTAGTATTTTTAATTTTCCAATAATTTATTTCAATTTATCTCTGTCAATATATTGCTGATAACAAATTTGAAATTACTTTCTGCAGGTGACCTGTCCAGCAAACCGATCTTGTTTATTCTAGATGACTTTGATCTATTTGCTCAACACAAAAACCAGACCCTTCTTTACAACCTATATGATGTCTCACAGTCTGCTCAGACACCAGTTTGTATTATCGGAATTACATGTCGGCTGGTAAATATGAGTATTTAAATTGTAATGAAATGCAACACAAAAAGTATTCAATTTTACCAGCAATTACTCTTCTCGGCAGTATGAGCACCTTGTGTGGTGACAGTCCACCAGGTTGAGCAACTCTGTGCAAGCAGCTCCCATAAGGTGACATCAATGAGAAAACTGTTCAGAAACACTTTCAGAGTTTTTATATCGTTTCTTTTGTTCCACCAATGAGCAGTTACATGTCCTGAGCTCACCATACAACAGCTGCTTTTGGAGGCGCTCATTGGACAAGTGAACAACAGGCAAAGTCCATCTGATCTGGGCTCTCTGCAGCAACATATGAATGCCCAAGATCCAGCCCCACACTTGAACCTGTCGGACGATTCTGAGTTGCGTACAAAGACAGCTTATGTAGAAATTGTTGTGTTTCCTGACATGTCTTCTAAAGACTTTCCATGTTTCGCATGCATACAGTGTGATATACCATAATCTTGGTGGCAACACTGAGACCTTGCAGACCCCAGACATTTGTTTGTAGTCTTCTTAAAGCAGCACCATTTTCATTGTTGATTTTGTTGTTCTCCATGTTTCAGAGCCATATAACAAAACTGATTTTACATTGGAGTTGAAGTTTTATTTGTGTATTGGACTTAATTTCTTTTGATTTCCATAAGTTCTCCAATACAATGAAAGCTCCTCTTGTTTTTTGTATTATTATTTGAAAATCTTTATCTGTACCTCCTACATAGTCTTTAATGCTACCAAGATATAAGAATGATTCCTCATAATGTAGGAGTATGTCTCCCAACACAATCTGATTGTCATTAGTTGCATTTGTTCACATAATTTGTTTTTTTCTTTCCTGTTTTCTTGTTTGTATTCTCAGCTGGTAAATATTTATTTTTAAATTGTAGTGAAAGGTAATACAAAGGTTAAATTCACACACAAAATTTTGAATGCAATCACGATAACTTGTCCATTTTGTTTCCATGTAAACATCACTGCTAGTCACCTGCCACAAAATTGAGATGCAAATGGCTACTGAATTACAGACACTGTCTCATAGAAGAGACATGAAAAGCATGATCCTGATGGAAAAGTCGTGTGGACTGAGCAAACAAACTGCAGAGCATGTTTTACATGACTAACCTCTGTATAGACAGTTGAGCAAGACTCACTGGCCAGATGGGATCAAGAAGCTGCGCAGCACACGAGCTGCAGCAGCCAGTGACCCATAGCTAACTGCTAGCGTCAGGGACAGCGCACCAAAGCAGCCAAGACCCTTCTACAGCTCCGCGTGGTGATCCTGGACAACAGGCTGCAACTGAGCAGACTGGTTAAGTAGAAGGGATTGAAGAGGGAAGGCAACCGGGTACTCAAAAATGTCTGCTGAAGATGGATGTATCGAACCGAAAGTGCAAATATCGCAGTCAAGCTGTAAACTACGAGACAACGCATTCCATTCTCCGGACTTCCAACTGCTACTTGCAAAGCCCTTTTCAGGGCTTGGTAGCAGGAGATTGAGAAAGAGCAAATGAAGAAGGAGAAGAACTGACCAAATGACTCAACGCTAAACTCAAAGCTGTACGGTTATAAAGATGAGCTCCAGATAATGACTGAGTTAATTATGGCGTAAAAAGTATCTTTTTCCAAGAAAAGCGACTGCTCTACCAATATGCCAGCCACACACCCCTTCCCAGGTACAGCAGCCTTGCTGTTTAATGAATTCAAACACGAGTAAGTGTTTTGGTTGTGAGCCATGCCACTGAATGCAGAAATGGAAAGTGATAGTAAAAGAGGCTAGGGCAGCTGGAGTCACACGGGTGAAGCCAAAATATGAATAGGTGGGGAGCATCCTTTACAGCCCTATGTTTCCGGGGAGAAACTAGGATTAAATTGGGGGTGAGAAGAGGGTTGCTTAACAAAGTGATTAGTGACATGGCTCAGAACCCAAACATGTACATGTTTGGATTCAAACCTTTTAAATAAATGTGTCCTGAAGTCAGATACACTGGGACAAAAGGTGCAAAACACAGTACAATTTTCTCAATTTAACAAAACAAGTGGAACTGGAGTAGGAAAAAATAGTTTAGTATTACTCAGCTGATTTTTTGGTATCAAGTGGGTCATGGGTTGAACACAATAAGGTCACTGTTTCCTTCTAATCAAGGCGTAACAGGTGGCTAAGTTCGGTTGTGTTTAACACTAGTGCCCTCACCATATAAAAATCATTGCTACTTAGATGTACTGCAAACAACTGAAATCAGGATTCCTAACAGCCTGATTGGGTAAACCATATTTCAGTTTTGTACATATACTCCGCCAATGGTGATGATTTTGACCATTATGTCATTTTCATACGTTTTTGGCTTGCTGTTTTATTTATATTTGGCTTTTCAATACATATTTACTGCATGCAGGATGTTGTTGAGTTGCTGGAAAAAAGGGTCAAGTCTCGGTTCTCTCACCGGCAGCTGTACCTATTCAACAAGCTAACACTGAATCAATACAGAGACCTGTGCAGGTCATATCTTACTTTGCATCCAGACTTTCCTGACCAGGATT
Source organism: Ariolimax columbianus (assembly GCA_036924085.1). Lineage (NCBI taxonomy): Eukaryota > Metazoa > Mollusca > Gastropoda > Stylommatophora > Arionidae > Ariolimax > Ariolimax columbianus. Next base: position 9,412,607 of record JAVGWX010000014.1, read on the forward strand.
TTTCAAAAATTTGGAACCAAAGCATTCAGGTAATCTGCCATCATGACTTTGTGGCGAATCATTCTTAAAAAATTTTGCAGGAACTACTCCATTGCATCTGCTTTATCCTTCAAATATATGCTTACACTAATGGCAGTAATTTTGCACAATAAAGTTGCATACAGAACTGTCTTAACCCATTACAGTGTGACTTCTATTATGTCTTAACGTCCAAGATCTGATCAGCAGAGTCGCTACGTGTGCTAGTGGTTAAGTGACCCAGCTCACAACCGGAAGGTGCTGGCTCTGCTGCCCAATCACAGCACCGGCCATTACTCTGGGTAAGCAAACTCTTAGAAAATGCATGAGGAAGCAGACCCTTACATAAAATGCATGCCGAAGTCGGTTGCACTGGACCGACAGGCGCAAAATACAAACATAGTGCAGCGCACACCGCCTTTTGGAATAGAAAAAAAATATAAAAGAAAAAAAAAGATCAGCAGATCCATGTCAAATTTTTTTGGTTCAAAATAAAACTTTTATTAACTGAATTACATGAGCAACAAATCAGCAGCAAGTTTTTCTTCTAGCTCAATAAGACGCTCGACGAATGGTTTAAGCAATTTAAGGCTGATCGATAGTCATCAAATGATGACTTTCATTCAGGGTGACTCATGACATCGGATGATGTTTATGTTGTCCAGGTTGGTTTATGAGATGGTGTAAACAAATCATCATCAGGCAGTTTGGATAATAGCAGAAGAAAATTGCAGAGAAATTGCTAATTCTTTCGGGTAGCTGCGAAGTTTGTTTCATGGCACGAAATCAGAAAGACAATCACGTTATCATCTGTCAGGAACTTCAAAATGTGCTAACGAGGATGACAAGTTCATGAAGAAAATAATAGCAGGCAATGAAACATGAGTCTATGGATACAACAGCAAAGCAAAAATGCAGTGAGTTGGGAAGAATTAACGAAGATTGAAAAAGCTGGCAGGTCAGGTTGAACGTGAAAGTTATTTCCTCTGCAACTGCATTATTTTTTAACGTGTCACGTTTATCAGGGTTGTTGACTTTGAGAGCATGCATCTTTTTTTGTTTATTGTTGTATAGATATAAATTATTAAAGAACTTTGTGTTTTTGTTATGTGTGTGTGTGTTAGTTTCTGAGATACAAGAAGATGGTGATAGTGTTGAAAAACAGCACAAATATATATAGACTCTCTCGCTTTCATCATCTCTTGCTTGAAAAAAAAAGAAAAAAACATTTGACCGAAAACGGATTATCAATCTTTACAAACCGCCATATCTGCTATTTTCCACTACAAACGTAATTATTGTATCTACATAAACAAACTACACAGATCTACATCTTAGAAAAATCTGTTGCAAAAACTTCCTCATTTTCAATAATGGGTGAATCTTCAAATTCAAATGAAAAACATGAGAAATTATTTCCAAAAGTCTCAAACAAATATCAAAATCGCCATTGTTTTTAAAACCAGAAAATACGGAAGTTGAACTTTCTACAATCAAATGAGCAGTATGTTCAGACGATTTCTACATGTAGCCCTGTTTGATTATATACGATTAAGATGGTCGTCGCTATGCAGCGACTATGTACGTCGTGTTGCAGCGACTTTCGTAATACAATTTACGTTGTTTCATCGCTTTGCAGCGACGGGTGTGTGGCAATGGTTAACTGTGGTCGTTTTGTTTTTACATCGAGGATGTTGACTCAATGCATTTCATTTTTGCAACCAGCGTCGCATCCTCCGTATCCGGTGGTTTGATCTTGTCCGTAATGTCGAGGTGTCTACAAAGACGAGTCTTCCCTCCATCTCGGACCCTCCGCCGCCTGTCTCTGTTTGGTCACGTGGTTCGACTGGACCAGAAAGTACCAGCTCACCAGACAATGTCCAAGTCTACTATGTGTAACAACGGTCACCCACTGACCAGCTGGTGGCGTGGGAGGGGCCATCCCTGTTCTAGATGGCTCCGACAGATAGCAGTCTCTCCTTAGGCAGTGAATGAGGTTTGACTACAAGTCTCAGCAGTTGGACATGGTAATTGTCAATTGACACAACGGGCCCTAGATGCCTAGGCGAACATTATTATTATGTTGTACATCTTGAATTCTTACCAGAGGGACAAAAAAGTTCACAGCTGGTACTATCTTAAATGTCTCTGGGAAAACATCTGGAAATTTAACCTTGCGTGCACTGTTCTTAATGCTTTGAACTTTTACCGCTCAATCTCTAAAATCCAATTCTTCTGTGCTTCTAGAAAAAATATGCACAAGACAGATATCGGAGCAGAAATAGTTACTCTGACAAAACTATGCTAGCTGACCTAATCAACTGCAATGTTCCTGCTTATTATGCCATTAGCTAGGGAAATATATTTGTGAAATGATTTCCTGTTTGAAATTTACTTGATACATTATATGGTCCATGACCTGATCTTCTGAGGAGCAAACATCAGATCTAGCTTGACAATAATCTGATTCACACATTTCGTAAATCAAATCATTATATTCTACCTGTTATTTTTATAATAATCACCATCAAAATCTCATTTAACAGACTTCGAATCCTTGAAAATATGTTCAGTAGCTTGTTTTGTTAATAATTTAGAATGGCCAATTCTAGAATTCAACTTTTCATCACGAAAGCAACAAAAGTGTTGCCAAATATGCTCAGTATTGGCTGTACCATTTTAATCTAACTCTAGAAATGTATGTACTTTCTGATGTCACTATATGTTGGTCAAAATCCAAAAAGTCTAACCCAAGATAAGCCTTTAAATAAAGGTCCATGCACCACACTGACAAATTTTGGCTTGGGTTAAAAGGGTTAATCCTTCAAGAGAATGAAAAGCAAGGTAGATTAAAGAACACCTGACTAGCAACAGTAGAAGAGGAGGCCAAAGGGGGCAGTTGGATGCATAACCGCCTCATGAAGACCGACATGACTTTGTTGTTGGAGCCATTGAAATGGATGTCTGATGGCAAACAAGGAAGAAGATGAACCTGCAACACTAGCAATGATATGAAACTATTCAGAACATTTTGACAGAAGGCAATCTGATTGTCAGTCAGTCAAGCAAGTGTCCCAGCTTCTTGGCACTTTAACCTAGATCTACAGCTGCTAAGGAAACTTGACGTTGACTGCTAAAGTCGAAACGCAATTAGGTTTTGGTCTCCATACAGAGCCATTTGGATCACGACTACAAACTATCGTCCTACTGTCACCAGTTTTATTTCTCTCCAAGAAATATGAAAACTTTGGTTACAGTTTTTTGTTTATCTCACTTACTTATCTTATCTCCACAGAACTTGATAGAAGAAGTGTCTGTTAAGGATATTTTAGAGAGGCAGTTTTCTCTGACAAATGACGTGCGTGGCCTCATCTCTTTATTGGTAACGTTTGTGTGAAACCGTTGTTGTATGTTTTAAGTGTGCAAAGTGAATAGAACTGCAGCACTGCCAAAGACGGATGTGTCAGATCGAAAGGTGCAAATATCACAGTCAAGCTGTAAACTAGCGACACACCGCATTCCGTTCTCCGGACCTCATTCTGCTACTTGCAAAACCCTGTTCAGGGCTTGGTAACTGGAGATTGAGAACAAACGCAGAAGAAGAACTGCAGCACATTTTATGTGTGCCAAAACAGAACTATCTCATTTATGTGGGCTAAAACATAGAACTATCTCATTTTATGTGTGCTAAAACATAGAACTATCTCATTTATGTGTGCTAAGACAGAACTATCTCATTTATGTGGGCTAAGACAGAACTATCTCATTTTATGTGGGCTAAAACATAGAACTATCTCATTTTATGTGCTGTTGTTGGTGAATACCCACAATGAGTAGGATTTCTCTTTTGTGCGCCCTAAAAAGGACGTTACTGGACAGGTTAGCTTTCCTCACATCCCGAGTGTGCTGATGAAGGTGGATCAGGCGGTTGTGCTATGCTTGGCCTCATCTAAATGTTGCTCACTACTACATAAATGATGTCGATCCCTCACCTTATTAGCCAGACTGCCATGAAAACAGCCCGTTTGTGGGGAAGGCAAGGTGAGGGTCTTGGCCAGTATATTTTGCCTGACCAGACGTTAGTCTTCCTCCCCATTTTATGTGCTAAAACATAAAACTATCTCATTTCATGTTTTCTAAAACACAGAACAATCTTATTTTATCTGTGCTAAGACATATATCTCATTTTATCTGTGGTAAATGATAGAACTGTCTTATCTTTATGTGTTCTAAAAGACCCAGAAACGGCTCATTTTTTGTATACTGAAATACATAGAATGTACTCATTTGATCTGTGCTGAAAGATTCAGAATTACTTGTATTTATTTTCAGACCTACCCAATATGCCAGGTGAATGCTGCACATCCCAGGATTACTGGCAGCGATATGGTGACCTCATTCAAACTGATCTCTACAGACACAAAATCAGCTATGCTACATGGTATGTCTTATTGCCTATTTCGAATACGCTTATTTATTAATTTTATACTCATTTATTTATTATTGTAATGCTGGGATCCTAGTTGTTGTTGTTTGATGCACACATACAATTATTGGTGCTCACGATGTTTTATATGAATTTCTGCATTAATTTCCTCAAAACATGTCTGAAACTGGTGTGTGTTGAATATCCATATGTAATCCAGATGCGTGATCATGGGTCTAATAAAATCAATTCTTACGTCTTGGCATTCAAATTTTGTTGGATGGGAAGGTCAACTTTAACACATTATAAACATCTGTATATGCCGGAGGAATGTCACGAATTATACTTTAAATGCAGGCTACGTATACACAGAACATCCAGTTATAATTCAGACCTCTTAACTAACGCGAGTTTATTGCTATCTAACAATGACCCTCGCTAGTGTTATGATACTGATTTCAGCGCAATTAAACTAAAATTATGTTTTGTGCGCCACTGATATCTACAGTAGCAAGCTGAAAACAGTTAATATGTTAACTAGCACTACCAAACTGTTTGTACTTTCGCAGCCATCAAGTTTCCTTAGCGACCTAGATCTAGGGTTTTCTTGTGGTTTTCCTGCTTGTCCACAATTTATAATATCACCTCTTGGATGATTACGGCATGTGGTAGAAAAATCTAATGTCATGATGGGCTCACAGGAATGGAAAAGGATGGCACATTGTGTGTTCCTCACTGTTCATGTATGGGGACCAAGAATGTGCAGGACTAAATGATTATGATCTGGTTCTGAACTCTCTGAAAAAATCATCACATCCTGCACACAGCAACTTGCCCAGCTTCTCTTCTCCAGCCATCTATCTATCCATTACTGGATTCTCCTTGTGTTTTCATTTGCCATCAGATAGCCACATTAGTGTTTCCAACAAAGTCATGTCTGTGGGTGGTGTTTAGACCTAGTGCATCTTTCTTCAGTGTGCATTTGTTTGAGACTGTTTTTCTAGCATTTGGCTGTCCCCAGCCTACCTGTAAAGCAGCAGATGTCAGAAGTCTCTTCTACCTGGGAAAGCTGCCTTACTGGACACTCAAACATTTCCTTCTCGAGTAGAACATCTTACAAGGGAACACAACACGGTTTGGCCATTGGTTGGTACTGTTACTGGTGGACAGCTGTTACAGTCTGTAGCTTCTGGGAGCACACTCAACTTGGCAGCTTTTAGATGGACCAAGGGTTTGAGCCAGCGCTATAGGAATAACAGTGCGACTGCTCTCTTCTGTAGGTATTTCCACTCATGGACAGTCTGTATCTACCCTCTTGTCTCTGACTAAACAAATGCCTAGGTTAAGACCTGTGCTCATGTTCCCTTATACTGAATGTGCAATACTGGGCAATCAACATGTTACCCCACCAGGGAAACCATACTTATGGACCGCTCTAGTGCAGTTACTCAGTCCCTGAGCATTAGACAGGCTGTTCAAGGACTCAAATATTGCCCATTTCCTGAATGTACAATGTGAAGGTGCTTCAATCAAAATCTTTCAGCTCCTTGTGGAGCACAATTCTTCAATAAATACACACCTAGTCCTCTTGTCCTGGGCCATCTGTTCCAGCTCTGTCAACTTTTTTCCTGCTTCCTTTATGTTCATCTCAAGCTCTCTTCTCCATGTGTGTTTTGATCTGCCTTCCTCTTGTCTTGAGTATTCCAGAACAGAGACTGTCTTGTAATGCTGTCAGCTGGTTTTCATTATATGTGTCCTATCCAACGCCAGTGTATTCTCCTCATGTTATGTACAACTAACATGTCTTGTTCTTTCCAACAGTTCCACATTTGTGATTTTATCATACTTCGATCTATCTATTCTATGCAGGCACCCGTTTAAGAAAGTTTGTACCTTGATTTCTGTAAGTTCCCCAATGCATTGAAAGCTGGCGATGCTTCAGCATCTTATTTATTGATTAAGTCCTTGAACTCGTACAAGATCCTTGTGAGTTTCTTTGCTTCTCACTGAGATCACAGTACAATTCTCACTATGCCATACATAGCAACTAAGAAGAGTACTTCTCAAATACTTTAGGTGGATATGGAAACTGTATGGTCTAACCTGTCATAGGTTTGATTATTTTTCTTCCATATAGGTAGGATAACTGTGTAAGAGATGGTGCAATCTGACAGGATTTTTTTCCACTCCCATATCTTGATGTTATCCTTCAACCTATAGCATTTACCTCTAGAACATTTGTCCTCCCACTTATAGCATTTACCTCTAGAACATTTGCCCTCCCACTTATAGTATTTACCTCTAGAACATTTGCCCTCCCACTTATAGTATTTACCTCTAGAACATTTGCCCGGCACCTTTCCTCCCAGTTTTGTTTCCATCAAGGTGATGTGTCTTTTGATGTCACCAAAATATCTTAACTGTCTGACCGATTTTGTTCATCAATCCTCTTTGCACTCCTAATTTCTTTCAAACTTCCTTATTTGTTTTTTTTTGGGTTTTTTTTTACCATGAGATGCGCCTCATTCTTCTGTACATCCACATTTCTTCGTCCTGTAAAGGACACTGTGTCATAGTTTACAGCAAGGCTGCGATATCTGTGACTTTTGGTATCACAACCAATTTCAGCTGGCTTTTTAGGGACTGGGTATGCCTTCTGATAATCACTATTCTCATAGCCAAACTACACTAGTGTGGTTTGTTTCCAGGGCTGTCACTTGAAGGTGAAATATGGTCTTGGTCAGTTCTGGTTCTGCTGTCAGCTCATTCACTGTGTTGCATCTTTGGCCCCATCCACATTTCAATGGCATCAATTCTCTTCTCCAACTGTTTGTTCATTGTCCACGTTTCTATACCATACTGTAAAGATGAGTATACCTTACTACCCCATAGCTCTCATTATAGTATAATTGACTAGAGATTTGGAAATGGTGAATGAAAAAGGCCGTTTATGCATTAGAAGAGAAGATTATGACAAAAAGTATGTATGTAAATCATATTCACCTATTTGGTTGTAAATGCTGCATTATATGTTTCTTCAGGCATCTCTACCCTTGAACTGTGTCTAATTATAGCTATGAAACACTTGACAGAAATCTACGAGGGAGAGCCCTTCAATTTTGAGATGGTCTACAGTGGTAAGTCATTGCAACTCAGTAAAATTAAATCAAATTTTAAATATCGGAAGAGGAAAAAAGCTATTATTGATCCATTTATTCTCGTGTTGGCAGTGGTAATGAAATGACATACTCTGCAGTTACTTGACATATGATGTTTAGAAAGACCAATAAAATGTTGCCAAAAACTGTATTAGAATCTTCATTAGACAAATATTGTGTTTTTTATATTGTGTATCAGTATCTCCATGGGTCGGCTACAAGTTCCCGTTTGTGATCAGAAAAAAGATCCTGCACCAACTGGGGATTGAACCCTGATCGCCTGACTAGGAAGCCAGTGCACTAACCACTGCGCTACCACGGCCCCCTGCCGCATCTGTGGTCGACCCAGCCACAGAAATTTTGTACCAGTAAAATCTGGGAAGTAAAGGCGGATCATCCACTATGTGCCGTTGGTTACAAAATAATATGGGCCTAACATCATATTTCATATGTGACGGGATCTTTACTTTACTTTTACTTATTTCCATGTGATTGACCCCAGAGGACAAAGAAAGACACCTTGAGGAAGAATCATGGAAACTGAAATGGAAATAATGCATCAGAGCTGGGGCACAGTACAAAGTTTGACTGCAGACCGGGTGAAGTGGAGAGAATTTGTTGCTGCCCTTAAAGATGCCACCAGGTGTGATGGCCATTGACTGCTTTGTCCATCACTGATCAAGGATCTAAGAAGAATAATGCATATGGAAATTTGTGAAGCTGCTTGCCATATCTGTTGATTTCTTTCTGTTTGTCAGAGTATCTCAAGTTTGCCCAGAGAAGGTCAGGCATGCAGGTGTACGAGAAGCCAGTTGTTATGAAAGTAAGTTGTTTTAATTGTGTAGATGTTGGTCTGTTTGATTTAAAAAACATGATATAAATATTGTTGCTTCGACTTGTGTACCAAATTGACAGATATTGATTTGAGCATACCTCGAAGTGGGGATAGTGGGAAATGTCCAGTAGTAAGGCCTCACACAATGAAAATGTTACTGTTGCCAGCATACTGCTGGATATGTTAAATGTCAATATGGAAGAGCTTGGATGCTGGAAGAGCCGCACCTTACCCAGGCCTAATAAGCTGCAAAAAGGAACATGAACTAATACCCAAAGTCTTCTTCTGCTGCGTTCATTCTCAATCTCTCGCTACCAAGCTCTGAACAGGGCTTTGCAAGTAGCAGGATATAGTCTGGAGAACTGATTTGCGTTGTCTCGTTGGTTATAGTTTGACTACGATATTTGCACCTTTCGGTCCAACACATCCGTATTCAGCAGAACCCAAAGTCTGATAGGCATTGTAAGCACTGACCAGATGGACTGCAGAATAAAAGGATAGTTTTTTTATCCACAGACATCAGGCACAATTTATCTGCCTGATTGAATACCAGGATTCCAGAGAGAGAGTGTGTGTGTGCGCGCATATATATATATATATATATATAATTACTCTTCACTCCCATTAGATGATTACAGCGGTTCTGGGCTGTGTTTTTATTTTTTCAACCTAGTGTATCACTCTTCTGTTGTTCTGTCAGAGAACCTCCCGGACACCACTGGGGCAGGGTACAAATCTATGGAAGGTTCACTGTTTTGATAAAGACGAGCACTGTTTATATCTTCAGGCCTACGAACATCTTCAGACACTTGAACTGATCAGGGGCCACATTGGAGGAGGAGGATCTCATGCTCAGAAAGAATACAAGCTGATGTCTTTGCTCGTACATCCTTCACAGGTATCATTTTGTTGATTCATTTTGTATTTCTTTTTCTAAATAAACTTAACACGGCATTTGATCTCATTGCTGAATCATTGGTTCTCTCCCCTACATTCTGCACCATATTGTAAAAACCGTGATGGTTTGTCCCTGGTGTTTATTTTATCTTAATTCACCAGTTATTATTTTATTAATATTTTGCGTTCACCTTATTTTTCTATTCTCCAAGGCGATGTGCGTTGCACTGTTTTTATTTTGCGCCTATCAGCCCAGTGCATCTGACTTCGGCATTCATTTATGTAAGGTCTGCGTCCTCCTGCATTTTCTAAGGGTTTGTTTCCCTGGGGTAATGGCCGGTGATGTGATGGGCAGCGAACGCAGCGCCTTCAGTTGTGAGCAGTGTCACTTAACGACTAGCCCACACCGTGCCCAATTCACCAGTCAATTGTATACTTGTTTCTTGGTGCAGCCATCCACCTGACTGATTTGCTGCCCTCTGCTTGATTATGGTTGGACAGCACTTCCTAAAATAAGTCAGTGACAATAAGGAGAAGTATTCGGTGCTAATTGAACCAACCCTACCATACGCTGCAAAACATGGACAATAAATAAATAAACAAGAAGATCATTGGAAGACAAAACTTATGTATGAGTAGCAGCCTCTATCAATCAGGACTCACTATATGATGAAATGACTTGGAGTGGTAAACAAAAAAAAATATATACTTAGCTTTTCTTGTTTTATTTCTCCTTGTGGCGTTGTCTTTTCACTTCTCTGTGTTGCAAGAGCTTCTCTTCACGAAACGTGAGGTGGCCCTTCAGGGTACATCTCCGCTTGTATCGGTCTGCAGCTTTGTCTTCCCAGGATGTCAGACTCATGTCTAGGGCCTTCATATCCCGCGTACACACATCTTTGAACCTCAACTGTGGTCGGCAAACTGTTATTTTGCCATTCGCCAACTGTCCATAGAGGGTATATTTGGGAATGTACCAAGCTATTGCAGTCTTCACTGTCTAAGGAGAGTGTACATGCTTGGGAGACCGGTGCAAGAGTGCACCTCTGCATTTGTCACTCTGTCCCTCCATGTCACACCACTCCACCCCCAAATAATTCCAAGAATGTATCACAGGCAGCGTAGATGGAAGGTGTTAAGCCTGTGCTCTTGTTTGGCGTTTGTTATCCAAGTCTCGCTACCATATAGGAGTGTGCTGACGACACATGCATTGTACACCATGGCCTTGGTTTTAATTGTCAGTTTCTGTTGGAGGACAAAGAGATGTGGTATTACTATATAAGAATGCTATGAATCCCATTTAAAGCTAAAAAATACACACTCCTGTATGTTCTGTCATTTTATTTGTTGCTATTTCAAGGAATGCTTAATTATATTTTGAACTTTATTATTTCAATTCTGACATATCTCCAGGTTCTTGATGCAGTTCAGAAATACCCTGGTTGTCCTACAGAGATCAAGCAGTGGGTCACGCAGACCATAACCTAATTGTAGCCAAGATGGATTGCATATTGAGAGAACCACAACACTGACTATCGTATCAAATGGGCATTAAGTACTATTACAGTAAATCTTCTCTCTAAATCAGGGGCATTTCTGGACACGCTCTATGGAGATACAATCTCTGTCCAACCACCACTTTTCTTTCTTTAGTTATATTTAAGGTGACATTTTAATGTTTTATTTTTTCTAAGTCATTTGCCATTAGCTAAGGCGGAGTGCATTGCACTGTTTTTTTTTTCTTTTTTGCACTGTATGGTCCAGTTTGTCTGAATGCTAGGCTGCAGGGTTCGTCCTCTTTCTTTATCCCTAATCTCTCCTTTCTTCTTTAACCAGGTTGGAATATTAATTAACTTAACAGGCTTGATGCTGGAAGAGTAGGTTAGCAGTCGACTTGATGCTTTTGTTCACCAGGCATAGCAGAAGTGCAAGTTGATCCTTTGTCCTGTAAAAAAAGCTATCATTAGCCAATATACCGATAAAGCTAGCTAAAGGCCCGAACAAACAAATTAATGGTCAGCTAATTGCTTTGATCTGATCGGGTGTAAGAAGATACGCGTATTACAAATAGTTTAGTTTAGATTAGTCGAAGAATCAACGTTGTTGTACACGGTTTAACCAATAAGTGCTCCGGTCTTCTCCATATTATTTGGAGAATCTCAGCACAAAGCACAAACTCCATAGCATCTTCAAGGATCCAGTAATAGATTGGGTAGATTTTTAACATAATTTTGAATTTTGTCTTTGCAGCGGCCATTAACCCTACTTTTATCGATTTCCAACTGCAGAGAGATTTTTAACGTCCACGACACTGTACACGGGTGTCCGATCTCTACTATCTAGATATCCGGGTAAATACCAGAAAGTCATCGTGAAAAAATCCCAGTCTCCTCCATGATTTGAACCGGCAACCTTCAGCACCCGATGCTGACGTCTTACCTCAAGACCACTCAGTCCCTTGTATTTCAAGTACATGTGGACAAATCAGAATTGATTGGCTGAAGCGTAAATTTTTGGCAGAGAGAAAGCTAAGAGATGAATTAGAATGAAACGGCCTTAACAAATTTTACAAAGAGATAAATAAACGGTTGACTGAGTACACCATAAACAGGCAGGGGAAGGCCAGAGAGAGCCAACAGGGCAACAAAAACAGAAGCAAGGAAGCAGAAAGAGAAGACCAGGAAGTCTTCTTTTGCATTCATCCTGTAAAGGATGTATTGTAAAGTTATGCTGCAGTTTACAGTGATGTCTGCACCTTTTGGCCCAGCAAATCCAGTTTCAGTATGTCATTTTTTAGACCAGGTTAGCATTCCCTCGTCAATCTCTATTTTCTAAGTGAGGTTGCTTGGATGCAGGCGTTAGAAGAGAGAGACGAACTTCAGATTTGGCTTCGCTCAAACTGCAGCCTTTATTGTAGGACCCACTGCTGTTTAGCCCTGAACCAGAGTTTGACCTTTAGACCTGGATGACGACCATTGGCTTAATAACTCACCTGCTCTGAAATAGCAAGAGATACTCTGTAGTTGAAAGAAGGGCATTTTTGCTTGAGGCTCAACACGGATTACTAGTAGAATTTTTGTTGTCGCTTTTGCTCTATTTCCCAATGTGGTGTGCGTTGCACTGTTTTTATTTTGCACCTGTCGGCCCAGTGCATCCGAATTCGGCCTGCATTTTATGTAAGGGTCTTCATCGTACGCAGTCAGACATCAACCTTAATTTTTTCGAAAAAAGAAGCGGTCATCCATCCTGAGGCTGTCGACACTGCCATAGAGCTTGGTCTAGTGTTGCCGCTGGTGATGGCCACATCTGCTTTCTCTGATCATGTGTAAGGGTGTGCTTCCTTCTGTATTTTCTAAGGGTTTGCGTGCCCTGGGTAACGGTCGTTATTGTCATGGGGAGCGAACCCAGCACCTTCGAATTGTGAGGTATGTCACTTAACAACTAGCCCACGTTTGGGCGCCACACACACCCACACCCCCCCTCCCTACGAGTAGATTTGATAGCAGAGCAATACAGAAGTACACAGATAGAACTGGGGATGACAGAACAAGAGAAAGAGACATCAGGATAGAAAACATTAAGTCAGAGGTCACAGATACAACATGTTGGAGAGGGTCTGAATCCTGGTTTGAGATCCAAAAACAGATATTGAGAACAGATCTGAGAATGCAGAGACCACGTTTAAGAGCAGATCTGAGGGTACAATCAGAGACCATATGCTAATTGAGTCCCAACCAACTATCTTGCGAACACACAGTCAGAAACAAACATCTGAATCACCAATCAAACACCAGTCTAGGGTTCTTCTTCGTACGCAGTCAGACATCAACCTGTATTTTTTCGAAAAAAGCAGCGGTCATCCTGAGGCTGTCGACACTGCCATAGGGCTAGTCTAGTGTTGCCACTGCTTTCTATGATCCTCGTATGTCGGGCAGTTTTGCAGCAAATGTTCTGCGGTCATTTTCCCAGTACCGCACGTGTATTCGTCAGTGCCACCTATCTTCAGTTTATTGAATAGGTGGTACCTCAGTCTATTGTGGCCTGTGCGAAGTCTGAAGACCATGACCTGCTCTCTTCTGTTCTACTGGTAATAGGCATCGTTTTTTGTGTAAGTCTAGGGTTCAAACCACATAGATAATATTTCTCACAAAGGAGGAAAGTCTGACTACCACAGCCAACCAGATGTAGAAAGAAACAATAGTATGATCCTATTTGTACGACCAAATTAGAACCAACCTTGGCTGATATCGTTTCTTATGGAGTAATATCTGTGCAGTATACACAAAATCCCTTACACACAAATAGTATAATAGATTGTTGTTGTTTAATGCCCACAATGAGTAAGTTTACTCTTTTGTGCGCCTGAAAAGGAAGTTAAGTGGTGGATTTTACTAGCTTTCCTCACATCCCGAGCATGATGATGAAGGTTGACCGGGGTCCTCCAGGCGGTTGCGCTTTGCTTGGCTTCATCTGCGTGGCGCTCACTACTACAGGGATCACATCAATACACATTCATCAGCCAGGCTGTCTTGAAAACAGCCTGTTTCCAGGGAACCGTACATGGAAGAGAGATTGTGGTCTTGATCAGTGTATTGTCCCTGACGCTGCATCCTGGTCAGTATTTTGTGCCTGACTGGACTAGCGTCTCAGTTGCATACAGTATAATAGATAAATGATCACATGTCAGTGCTTATATCATGTTGTATGACTAAGATCACATGTCAGTGCTTACATCATCTTGTATGACTAAGATCATGTGTCAGTGCTTATATCATCTTGTATGACAAAGATCACATGTCAGTGCTTATATCATCTTGTATGACTAAGATTACATGTCAGTGCTTATATCATCTTGTGTTCATTTTACTAACTGTACATCTTTTTCAATGTTGATAATAAACACAAATATACAAGTAATGTTTTACTTATTTAGAGAGAAACTTTTGAACGTGAAGTTGGGATTTGTTTTACAAAGACCAAATGAACTATCGGTTCTGCATGTTTAAATTTAGGTTTGCCACATATGCTTCTTCTTCTGCATTTGTTCTCAATCTCCTGCAACCAAGCCCTGAACAGGACTTTGAAAGTAGCAGGATGTAATGCGTTGGTGTCGCTAGTTTACAACTTCACTGCGATATTTGCACCTTTCTGTCCGATACATTCGTCTTCGGCGGGCCACATCTGCTATTACATTTCAGGACAAACTGAAGAAGGTGGACCTTTATTGACATGCTGTAGTGCAATGAAAGGGTTCTCAGCAGACTGACCACTATGGGTATCACAGTCTTGCCAGAAGACGGTTGTTTGGGAACGAAAGGTGCAAATATCGCCGTCAAACTGTAAACCAGCGACACTACGCAAATCCGTTCTCCAGACTACATCCTGCTACTTGAAAAGCCCTGTTCAGGTCTTGGTAGCGGGAGATTGAGAATGAACGCAGAAGAAGAAGAAGGTATCACAGTGCTGATATCCACCTCATGGCCATGTTGCTGTAACATGGTATGTTTCCAGGTACACAGCGTGGATGTCAGGTGGAGTCTTGGGCAGTACGTTTCACTAGACCCTGACATTAACCGTAACACCCATTTTGAAAGCTTCCAGTCCAAAACACAACTATCACAAGAAGGGCTAAATCAAATATGTATAGTCAAAACATTTTGTTAAGTACATAACTGACAATTTTTTAATTCAACATGTAGAAGCAGCCACCAGAGGCAAAAACACACTCGACCTAGTTTTTATTACAGAGGAAAATATGATTGAAAGCATTGCCATTCTGGAACTGTTTGGCTGAAGTGACCATCAGATCATCCGTTGGGATCTTATAGCAGGGAAAGAAGTAAACATAAACATGCGAACAAACTACTACTTTATGGTAGATGTTAAGAAGATGAAAGAGGCAGCGAGCCCCATAATCTAGAAAGATGTTGTCGGAGGAACAGATGTTGAACAAGAGTGGGAGAATTTTAAAACAGTTCTAGAAAAGCTAAAAGAGGAATGTGTTCCATGTAGGGAGGTAAAAACCAAGCGTAAAAAGTGGATAACTAGATTTATAGTTAAATGTAGAAGAGCTAAAAATAAAGCATCGAAAAGATATATGGAGGGAAGTAAATCAAAAGTAACATATTTGGACGAGGACGGCGTGACCTAGTGGTTAAGTGGCACGGCTCACAATCTGAAGGTGCTGAGTTCGATCCCCATCACAGCACCGGCCGTTACCCCGGGGAAGCAAACCCTTAGAAAATGCAGGAGGAAGCAGACCCTTACATAAAATGCATGCTGAAGTCGGATGCACTGGGCCGACAGGCGCGAAATAAAAACCACAGTGCAACGCACACCGCCTTGGGGATTAGAAAAATAAGGCGAATGCAAAAAAAAAAAAAAAAATTGAAGACAGCTTCAATGAACATAACTACTCATGAAATTTCTGCTACTTAAGCCCTTTCAGGGTTTGGTAGCAGGAGATTGAGAACGAACGAACCCAAGCCAAGTCATTGAGAACGAACGAAGCCAAGCCATTGAGAACAAACGAACCCAAGCCAAGTCATTGAGAACGAACGAACCCAAGCCAAGCCATTGAGAACAAACGAACCCAAGCCATTGATAACGAACGAAGCCAAGCCAATCTCTCACCACCAAGCCCAGAAAATGGCTTTGCAAGTAGCAGAATGTAGTCCAGAGAATGAAATGTGTTGTGTCGTAGTTTACAGCTTGACTGCGATATTTGTACCTTTTGGTCCAACACATTCGACTTCAGCAGGTATTTTTTTAGTACTGGGTTATACTTCCCTCTTTGAATCCCTTCTCCTTAGCCAGTCTGCTTTGTTGCAGCCTGTTTTCCAGGATCACCATGTGGAGGTGTAGAAGGGTCTTGGCAGTTCTGGTTCACTGGCCCTGACGCTAACAGTCAGCTATGGATCGCAGACCGCTGCAGCTAATGCTCAGCGTCTTAAGAGGGAATAAGTAATAGTGATCTGCAGAAGATATTCATCAATATAAGAGTGATTCTTCTTCTGTGTTCGTTCCTAAGCTACTGCAAGTAACAGGATGTAGTCTGGAGAACGGCTTGCGTTGTGTCGCTAGTTTACACATTGACTGCGATATTTGCACCTTTCGAGTGTGAATCAACAATGGTGCTCTGCAGAAGACGTATAGCAATACAAGAGTCAATCAAAAATTGGTAATCTGCAGAAGATGATATACAACAATAAACAATCATCATCATTCACCCAAATGAATTTCCATGGAATGTAGTTCTGCTACAGAAGCTCTCCATCTGTTCCTGTTCTGGACCATCTTTAGCTCTGTCTACTAGCCCCCAGCCAAAAGAGCACATTTGGTCCTCACCAGGATGCAGTCTCTTTCCTGGCCAAGGTCAATGGAGACATAGGTGTCCACTGTGGAAGCCTCCCATTCTCCTTGATCAATTTCTTTTTGTTTTTAAAATTTAGCTACATTTTCTGAGTGACTTCCCACCTTACCTTGTAAAAGCAAGTTGCATGTGATGTTTGTAGCTGTTTTAAGCGTTGCTAGCATGCTACAGATTCGCACAGCTTAGATAGAGAAACCAAGTCGTGACGAATGCACAGATATAGTCGGAGACTCGGTCATGACTCAACGCAGGGTTCCAAGTTTAAATATAAACTTTACATGCAATAACGTCTGCTATGTTTGGCCTTAGATGAGAAAGAAAATGCTGTCGTAACTATGTGTTGTTTTTCTTATTCAACTTTTGTTTAACTACACCCACCCAACACCTCGTCCTGACCAAAAAACAAATCCTGGACGTATGTTAAGGATTCCGCAGCAAAGAGCATCTACATGTATTTCTTAGTTGTTTTGTGCCATACAAGTTCCATTTTCCTGGTCTACTAGGAAGCAGCAATTTTCTTAACATGGATACTGATGTTTATTTTTTTGGTCATTTTCACCACTGGTGTGGGATTTTACCCGTGCTTCATGATTGGTTGAAGATTTTTCAGGACTTTTCTTCTTGCCCCTTGATCTAGGTTTTAAATGATTTCATTTGTGATGCCATCTTTTACAGGAGCTTTTTTGTTTTTCAGTTTCTGGATAGCAGTGTTCAACTCTACCATTTTGAATCATGCCTTCATGCAGGGATCTGCATTCTGTGTCTTTAGGTTCTCTTTTATCTCCTTTTTAACTTCTAGTTTGCGTTCTTGTGTCAATGTTATAGTACTCTCCTCTCTGAAAAATTCAGCCAGGATGTTTGCTGCCATTTTCCCTGTATGATGTTTCACATTTTCCTTAATGACTGTCTTCCCATGGCTCCCTCTGGTTTCTTCATTTAAGACTCTTGTCAGGTTCCAGAGTTTACTTGTATCCCTGTCCATGTTGAGGCTTTCAGTCTTTTCTTGCCAACTTCTTTCTATCTCATCCTTCTTTTGCTCTATGAATGTGTTTTTAATTTTGCTGTTTTCCTATGTTTTCTGGTGAAGGATTTTTTTTCCATGGTATCTCTTGCCTTAGTTCTGTGTGGATTTTCCCTAGTTTGTCACTTCAATAGGGTTTATAGTTTTTCCGATTTCTACGTGAGATTGTTCTTTGCTACCTGGATGATAGCCTCCGTCATGATGGCGACATTATTGTTTAAATTTTTGGCATGGGATATATTTTGACAGAGTTTATTTACATTTTCTCTAAATAGAGTCCAGTTTGCTGTTTTGAAATTCCAGCTTCAGTGCATATCTGTTATTTCTGTTTGTTCTATGTTACATATTTCTAAAGTTATTGGGACATGGTCGCTCCTACCCAGTTTGTCGTTCACTTTTCTTGCTGTTAGCCGTTGAAGATCATCCGTTGCCATCACAAGGTCCGGAGTACTCATTTTTTTCCATATTCTAGAGTAAAATGAATGCTTATCGTCTGGCCTATTTATTAGGATGAGTTTATTTTCTATCATCCGATCTTCTACCTCCTCGCCTCTCTGGTCCATTGTTTCGTAGCCCCAGCTTGGGGAATGACTGTTAAAATCTCCCACTATGAGATGTCTCGACTCTTCAATTTTGACTTTGTGTATTGCCAGAGCTGTGGCTGGTGGATTATAGCAGTTTGTTATCATTGAGTCTCCACTGGGTATGATGATCTTTACTGTGATGTATTCTAGTTAATCTGGTCCAGATCTATTTGTTTCTACTGCTGGTGTAGAGTTTTAGACTAGTGTTATTATTCCTCATTTGGCTTTTTTTTTTCCTCTATCTTGACGGAAGGATTCATATCCACTGAGGAGGGCTACAGTGTGGTTAAGTGGCACGGCTCACAACCGAAAGGTGCTGGATTCGATACCCATCACAGCACCGGCCGTTACCCCGGGGAAGCAATCCCTTAGAAAATACAGGAGGAAGCAGACCCTTACATAAAATGCATGCTGAAGTCGGTTGCACTGGGCCGACAGGCGCAAAATAAAAACCACAGTGCATCGCACACCGCCTTGGGGTTAAGAGAAATAAGGCGAACGCCCAAAAAAAATATCCTCTGAGGACAAATTTTTTAGTTTCTTTTAGATGTTTCCTTAAATACAAATGATGTGTATGTTGTTGTCCTTGAGGAATTCTTGCAGTTCAGGTTTCTTGTTTCTCACGCCCTCTGCATTCCATTGTACTACTTTTAAGTTACTTGTTTGTTGATCAGTCGCACAACTATGCCTCCCCCTGAGCACTAGGTTAGCAGAGGCGCCGGTTGCTTGGGTGGGTCCCCTCAAGGCTAGGGCCTGGCACCGCTCCTCCCCGGTTGTAGCTTGTAGGAGCGACACCATGATGACAGAGCAGACTGTCGCAAGACCATATCCTGTTGATGCGTATGTGCCCTGATTTTTCCCGGCTCCTGCACCGTAGCTAACACACGCCGTCTTCAGCATGTCTATTTTGGGCTGTCTCCCATAGCCTTTCCCCCTCCCGATAGTACCTGCAAGGCAGTAGGTTGGTTTGTCTACCGTGGTTTCCTTCCCGTGGCTAGAGCATATAGCGGCTCTTACCCGCTTGGTGTACCCGTCATGGGACACATGGGGTATTTCAGTGGGGAAAGCAGTACCACCTGTTGTCCCACCCCATCCTGCTGGAATACACCGCCGTTTGGTCCACAACTGTTTATTTGTTCAGTTATTATACCCAGCTTATATCGCAGCTGACGCTCCATATCTGGAGGTCGTTCCACTATCCGCCACCTGTGGACGCTCCATATCTGGAGGTCGTTACACTATCCGCCACCTGTGGACGCTCCATATCTGGAGGTTGTTCCACTATCCGCCACCTGTGGACACTCCATATCTGGAGGTCATCCATTATCCGCCACCTGTGGACGCTCCATATCTGGAGGTCATCCACTATCCGCCACCTGTGGACGCTCCATATCTGGAGGTCGTTCCACTATCCGCCACCTGTGGATTCTCCATATCTGGAGGTCGTTTCACTATCCACCTTCTGTGGACGCTCCATATCTGGAGGTCGTCCGCTATCCGCCACCTGTGGACGCTCCATATCTGGAGGTCGTCCACTATCCGCACATGTGGACGTGCCTGGTTGGGGTCGGTCGCCCCACTATCCGCCACCTGTGGACGTGCCTGATTGGGGTCAGTCTCCCCTGTCCTCCAGGACAACGTGAGTAAAACTGAAACAATGACAGAAGCAAGAACAGCAACAGCCGCTAAGATATACATAGAACAGCAACAGCCGCTAAGATCTACATAGAACGGCAACAGCCGCTAAGATCTACATAGAACTGCAACAGCCGCTAAGATCTACATGCAACAGCCGCTAAGATCTACATAGAATAGCAACAGCCGCTAAGATCTACATTGAACGGCAACAGCCGCTAAGATCTACATAGAACTGCAACAGCCGCTAAGATCTACATAGAACGGCAACAGCCGCTAAGATCTACATAGAACGGCAACAGCCGCTAAGATCTACATAGAACTGCAACAGCCGCTAAGATCTACATAGAACGGCAACAGCCGCTAAGATCTACATAGAACGGCAACAGCCGCTAAGATCTACATAGAACAGCAACAGCCGCTAAGATCTACATAGAACAGCAACAGCCGCTAAGATCTACATAGAATAGCAACAACTGCTAAGATCTACATAGAACAGCAGCAACCATTAAGATCTACATAGAACAGCAACACATCAAGCACGTGAAGGATTTCAAATATTTAGGAAACATAGTATCATCTAATGGAAAAATGCAAGAAGAAATCGATGACAGATGCACCAAAGCAAACTAAATCATTGACCAGATGTTAACAGTACTGAAGAACAAGCACGTAAAGATTGACACAAAAAGACCCCTGTTCAAAACAATGGTCATGTCTACGCTATGCTACCAGTGTCAAACTTGGACACTAACAGCAACAGATGAGATAACAATATAAACAACAGAAATGAAATTCCTAAATGTGAAAGAATTAGAAACGATGAGATCAGGAAACAGATGGGCACTAAGTCTATGCTATACTTCATCAGAAAACAGCAAATTTAGTGGTTTGGCCACATATCGTGACAACAACATAGAAGCGTCCTACAGATGGCTCTTTCACTTAAACACAGCGGTACCTCAGCTGGAGGCCGACCCCGCAAAAGATGGATTGACGGAATATCCGAGGCAGCCAGTTTCACCTTATATAAAGCGCATACCAAGGCGCTGTCCAGATGTCACTTATACACCTAACGTCGAAAGGCAAACCATAATCAGAAAATAGATAGATAGATTATCCATAAAATTGAATCATTCTATTAAGATGGAGTGGGCTAGTGACCCTTACATAAATGAATTCGGAGGCACTGTTCCGACAGGCGCAAAATAAAAACATAGTGCAGAAGCGAACGCAAAAAAAAATTATATCAAGAGCAACAAGCCGCTGTCCGAGTATCTGGTCAAACAGACTGGTTCGCAGTACAAAAGGAAGTACGACAGGGATATGTCCTCTCACCATTGATTGGTTTGATTGATTGGCATCATGTCAATCTTGAGAGACAATGGACTTCACACTAGAGAGGGGATAGTCAGTTGTTTCCCTTGCTTTCACCGCACATGTTTGTAGTCTGCATCTTTACGCATCCTGTCTTCCCCTATCTGCAGACCGCAAAGCATGCCTCCAGTCAGGTCTGTCTTTGGCAAGTTCCTCCTAGTTGCATGTTTTCATATCCAACGCCCTTAGGTCACGCTTGCAAAAATCTTTGTAGCGTAGGAAGGGTCAACCTTTATTACGCTTGCCTGTGGTCAGCTCTCCGTATATAATATCTTTTGGTATTCGCCCATCCTCCATTCTGCACACGTGACAAAGCCACCGCAAGCGGCGCTGGCGGAGGATCTGAACTATGCTGAAAATCTTTGCACGATCCAACACTTCGTTTTTAGTCACTCTGTCATTCTATGAAATTCCAAGTATGCGCCTCGGATTGTTGTTTGCAAATGCCCACAACGAATAAGTTACTCTATTATGTCATGAAAAGGACGTTAAGTGGCGGGTTGCAGTAGCTTTCATCACAACCCGAGCGGACTGATGAAGGCGGACCGTTCGGGTTGTGCTAGACTTGCCTTCATCTACTCACTGCTACGGGGATCACGTCGATCCTTCACCTCGTTAGCCAGGCTGCCATGAAAATAGCCCGTTTCCAGGGTGGGCTACAAGGAAGCCGAGGAGGGTTTTGGCCAGTATGTTTTTGTCTGACCCTGACTAACATGTCTTATTAGTATGTTAGCCTTCTTCCCATGCGCCTCATGTAACGCATATGAATAGCATATACCCTTTTTTCACATGAGACATACAGAGTCTATGTTTCGCTGGCATAGAGCAGGGTACTAATAACACAGGATCTGTTTACAGCAACCTTTGTAGAGATGGTCAGCATGTTCAATGTTGTCATTCCACACTTCCGGTGAGAGCCTGGCAAGTACTGATAAGACCATTCCTAATCGCTTTGGCAGCTCTGCGTCAAGTGAAAGGTTGTCAGTGATAATTTATCGATCCGGGGTAGTTGAAGCGATTTACTATCTCCATATTTTTATCGATTAAGACAATGTCTGGAGAATCTGCACTCTGAGCTATCACTTTCGTCTTATGTACGCTGATGGTCAGTCCAAACAGATCACAGGATTTTGCCAACCTATTAACGAGGATCTATAATTCTGCTTCCGTGTGGGCGACCAGGGCAGCATCGTCTTCGAAGAGCATATACCGAATGACAGTCTCCCAACAACGCCTTTGAAATATGCGTCAGATGAGATTAGTCTGGACACGGATATGCAAATGAAGAGATGGGCCGAACACTATTCAGTCTTGTACACTTGTAATAACGCAGTGGCAGACTCTGCTCTCAACGAAATTGATATTCTGCGGTTATTGCAGGAACTCGACGATAAACCGTGCATACAAGAATTGGAATAGCTATCGAGGGCATACCAATGAGAAAGGCGCCTGGTAGGGATGGCATTCCAACAGAATCATCAAATGCGGGGGAACAGTAATTCTTCAATACTTGTACGAACTAATCTGCCAGTGCTAGGATGAGGGGGCCGTATCACGGGACACGAGAGACGCCAACATAATCACAATTTACAAAAAAAAAAAAAGGGAGACGGAGAAGACTGCAACAATTACAGGGGAATATCGCTTCTCAACACCGTAGGCCAAGTGTAGGCTCGCATCATCCTGAACAGACTGCGAAAGCTGGCCAACAGGGTATACTGGGAGTCTCAGTGGGGTTTTCGCACAGAACTGCACACGTTGATATGGTTTTTTGCCTGAGACAATTGCAAGAGAAATACAGAGAACAACACAGACCACTTTTTGTGTGTTTACTTCCACTTCACCAAAGCATTCGACCAGGTAAACAGAGAGGGTATTTTCAAAGTATTGTCCAATGTTGGCTGTCCACTTAAACTACTGAGATTGATTAGGTCTTTTTATGTGGGCCTGAAAGGTACAGTGTTGCATGATGGTCAGGAATCTGAGGCCTTTTGACATTAACAGCGGAGTTAAATAAGGCTGTGTCCTAGCTCCGGCTCAATTCGGCGTTTTCTTTGCCATCGTGCTTAAACACGCCTTTGGAGTATATGGGCTCTAGAATTAACAAACATGGCGACTGCATACAAGAAATCAGAAGAAGACTAGCCATGGCAACGCAGAGATTAAACGATCTGAAGACATTGTGAAAGAACACCAACAAAACGACAAAAATAAAAGTCTTGAGAACCTGTGTCTTTCCCGTGGCAGCATATGGCTGCGAAGCATGTGCGTTTGCCGAAACATCTAGAAAGAGAATCGAATCCTTCGAGTCAAAATTTTACAGAAAGATCACCAAAATACCATAGACTGAGAGAAGGACACATATAGACATTCGGCAAAAGTTGCACACAGAATAGAACTGGTTTATTAATTCCATCATGGCCAGAAAATTGAAATACTTTGTTCACATCAAGAGACACACCGGTCTTGAGAGAACAGTGATGGAGGGTATTGTACAGGACAAAAAAAGGTAGGCGTAGACCGAGAAGACGATGGCGCAAAGATATCAAGAAATGTCTGTGCATGACTTTGGCTAAGACTGGAGATTTGGCTAGTATCTTTCAGATGGGTTATGAAGGAAGCGATGTCTAGAAAGGACATGCTGCATGATGATGATGATGAGAACTGTTGCTAATGACAACGGTTAATTACAACTAGCTCTCTTGCGCAGTTGAACACGAGATTAACGTTGGAAGCGTGATGTCCGCCATATGCAATTGTCTTTTACCGGACCAGTAAATGTAATTGCAATAAGAGTACAGAAATCCAACAACATCCAGACAGAATAAAGACATCAAACGACCATGAATCAATTTCCAACGCAAATAGCGTTTGATGAATATGGTCGACCGTTTATTATTTTGCGTGATCAAGAGAGACAGTCTCGTCTCACAGGGATAGATGCTCAAAAGGTTAGTGTGGAAATATTATCAGCCGGCGTTTTCTTGTCGGTAAATAGCATGCAAGTCATAAGCATGGAACAGGCTGCAATATCCATGTAAGACAAATATAGTGGTCTAGTATTACAGCACTTTGTGATACAGTAGACAGTCTCTCATCAAGGCACTTTGAATTATAACCTTTGCTTCAATTGTTAGTCGCCGGTCGGTGGCATGCCGTAGTGAGTCATCGTATTCATTCTTCATGTCATCCTGATTATTGGCTTGCCTTCGTGATCAGATTCATGTTTGTTGTTAATAACACATTAAGCAGGTATAGTGGTAAGATTATTTATGTTATTTGTTATGTATCGAATTCTGAACAAATTGGGACAAGCCACAAGGAATTCGTCTGTGTGTGACCTAACTGGATTTCAGTTTTATTTCGGAATAGAACTTTCTAGAATACCACCATAGCGGAGAGGAAATTTATGAAGTCTTACATGTAATTCCCCACCCACCAGCAGTCCCTATTTAGTATTTATTTCCTCACTTGAATATGTTTTATCTAGACTGTCACTCAACTGTCAGTTATGAATGTCATAGTAGATCTAGACTAGACCTATATGATGTTTGTCTTCAATCTTCTTACGTTTACCCATTTCGTCCTTTATCATGTTACTTGATGGCTCATCAAAGGAAGCCTTTGCAAAAATACATTTTATTAGTCTAATTTTACTGGTATCTGTAGTGATGTGATACTACAGCTAATTGAATCAATGTTCTTCAGCTCTAGCAGTTACTCAACTGGATTCGATCCTGGGGCATTAATTAGCCAAGGACTCAGAAGAAGGTTGCTTTAGGTAATTTGATGAAAAATTCAAATTGACTCTACAGCATTACAAATACAACTGTTGAAAAGCCCCAGAAAAATGCAATCCAACGATGTATCAACTATGTCTCTATGTCGACCCTCACGAAAGTTATGATTTTTTATATATTTAAATTAGCTTAAAAGTCCGCAAAGGGGCTATAGAGGAAGAGTAAAAATATGGACTATGAAAACTTGTATCCAAAAAGCAGAGTGGAGTGGATAATATGCCGATTATCTCAGCTATTCATGACAGAATACATGTAAAACCATACATTTTTATATTCGGGAGAACAAAATACAACCGATGGCGGTAATTGCATGACTTTTCCAAAAGGCAGGAACTAATTAATATTCAAAATGGCGACCTCATTTGCATAATTAGCAACTAAAATAATGCTGCAATATTTTTCTCGTCTTTTTATACTACATGTGATATATCATATTGATTGTCCTTTTGAGAGGAGCATTAATATATTTATTGTATGGTGTTATTTCATTAAAATGCTTGCAGAATTAGTATACAGAACAAATTATTACACAAATTTAAGAACAATTTTTTTACTAAGTTATGTAACATACATAGTTGTTAGAAATAAAGGAATGTTAGAAATAAAAAGAATATACTTACAGACGGTCCCTGGAACATACTTACAAGCTACAGTTGATTATTCAAATGTGGCATTTGCAAAAACAAAATCAGATAGGAACTGAGTCACTGGCATGTCGTAATCCGTTTCTGAATAGGTAACTGGCATGTGGTAATCCGTTTCTGAATAGGTAACTCAACTGGCATGTCATAATCCTTTTCTAAATGGATACTACCAAAAATAAGTAAAGATAACTGCTTGTAGATGTTGGACGTGTTCAGTGATGTTTGTTTCGTGGTAGGCCTTCCTCTGATCAATTGAATATACAAAAAAAATTATTACATACATTTAACAAGAGACATGTATGATATGCAGTTTAATTCATTAATGGTGTTAATGTAGTTTACAAACAAGTGTGTTCCAAACAGCAAAACATATGGATTAACAGTCTTTATTGGGTAAGTCTGATATGTTAATTGTTTTTGTCGTGCAGTTTGTTGTTGCATGTCTCTTATTATTTTACTATTTGACAAATAGAGATATATTTATATCATTTATATTTTCTTAATGCTCATGCAATCTTCCATATATAACCACATAATATGATAATATAAAACAGTGACATTTTAACTAACAGTAGATGAAATTTGAAAAGTAACAGGAGATGTCTGGCATTAAAGATGGAAATACTGCTACATCCTGAAAGAGCTAACCAAAAAAAGTTTCAATATGGCTATATAATATAAAAAAAGAATATACTTACAAACTATTCAAACTTGAGGTCCCCAAGAGCAAAATCAGCTAAAAATGCAGCCATTGTCATCACATAATCCTCATTTGGCGGCAGTTCATCTATTGACCAGTACTTCAGACAGACACACTTCTGGTCAGGTTTCTTCCTCGTCTGCTTTATTGATAAGGAAGTGATGTAAAAGTGGAATATCTAAAATGAAATAATGATTGTCAATAAATTGATGCAGTTTAAATTTTACACTATCATCTAAATCTTTAAAAATATATATTTATAATATGGGTGTATTGTTAAAAATGGCACAACAACAAACTTCTTTCCTTCCATAAATGATGATGATGGCGGCTCAACAGACACATCTGAAACAGTTGACACTGTTGTTGCTGAAATCTCTTGTGGCTGCAACAAAACAGTATTAGACATATCTTTAAAATGTATAGGAAAGGGCTGCTGAAAAAGATTTACGAGTGAGTGCCAGTGACTACTCAAATTGTTTTTCTTCAGCTTCAGTTCACTCTGCAAGGTTCGCATATTTGAGCCGAGCTTTATCTCATCTATACACTTATCCTGTTCTATAAACATAGAAGGAACAAGAGTCTTAACTTTCCGCAGCAAAACAGTGATTGAGGGATCTCTGGTTTCCACCAGCAGCTGTGCAATGTATCCTTTCAGAAATGGATACACGGGTTAAAAGCACGCCAAATGTGCTTTCAGATCAACAGCAGACTTCTTGATTACCATTGTATGGAGGATGGCTAATAATTTCTAGAAACAAAGAAAGATGAAATAAAACTAAAATTGCAAGCTAATGTTGTAAAAAAAAGATATAAGAAATATTACATGTAATACTAGTTCACAGTTACTAATATTACTATACTGAGTATACTTGTGGAGTTAATGATTAATATAAAATGGAGGGCAGGATTTTGCATTTTTTGAAAATAGCTTACTTTGTAATTAAACATCACATGTCTTTAATATACATTTTATTCACATCAAATTTAGCATACATACAGATAAGAGATTGCAGAATGTAAAAAATATCAATTTTGTATCATTACATGCATATCAATATGTGATATGGCCATTCAAAGTCAAACAATAACAAAAAATTTATCAAGTTTTGATAACTTCAAAACACACGACACTCAACTGCAATTTTTTTAATTGTTCAAATCACGTGTGTTTGGTTTTATGGTAGTGATTAACATCAGTAAACTAATTTGACTATCATCTATGATAATGTTTAAAATGATTTATGTACTAGATGTGCAATTGATTAAATTCATTAATCAATCCGGCTATTCTGTTACACCAACCATCATTCACGAAATGGACAAAAACAAAAATGGCCGACATTTAGTGACATTTGTTGTAAAACTGTTTACTTTTATATAACTCCACGCGCGTTAGTTATTGTTTAAATGCCATCAAATTTACTAAACAGACAGATAATTGGACGCAGAATGTTTAAAATACCACGAATATATAATTAAAAGGCTATTTAGCCCGTATATAACTAAGTAAACTTACCTCTATTTTTCAATTGCTGGAAAATGACTATAGTCGATATCGATTTCCGATCACATGCACTCTATGCTCATGAACATTCAAAGTGCGATACCGATCGTCCTTATATACACTCCAAAAATCACGTGTTTGGCCTAGAAAAGAAAAATTCGTAACGCGTCATAAAAAGTTACGCGTTTAGCGGGATTCACAAAAAATGTTCCCAGAGGCCGGAAACTGCCATTTAAAAAAAATAGATTTCCGGGCGAAATCGAAGTACCTACTGTCAGTTATGAATGTCATAGTAGATCTAGACTAGACCTATATGACGTTTGTCTTCAATCTTCTTACGTTTACCCATTTCGTCCTTTATCATGTTACTTGATGGCTCATCAAAGGAAGCCTTTGCAAAAATACATTTTATTAGTCTAATTTTACTGGTATCTGTAGTGATGTGATACTACAGCTAATTGAATCAATGTTCTTCAGCTCTAGCAGTTACTCAACTGGATTCGATCCTGGGGCATTAATTAGCCAAGGACTCAGAGGCAGGTTGCTTCATCATTTGATAGTTTCAGTGTCTAGGATAGATTTGCACACCCGACCATACAAACAGATCTGCTGAGTGGTCTAGAAACAATATAGATAAGTAAAGGGATGAAGAGCTTGTTATCCTGAGAAGGATGTCTAGGTTATAGAAGAGTGGTGAAAATAGTGACATTTGAAATTGACGTGGATGGCCTTTTTAAATAGATTGATTTTTCATGAAATTATTTGACAATTTGTTCTCACGCTCCTGCTACCAAACACTGAAAAGGACGATGCAAGTTAAGTAGCAGGATGTAGTCCGGAGAATGGAATGCACTGGGTAATAGTTTACAGCTTGGCCGCAATATTTTTGCCTTTCGGTCTGACACATTCAACTTCAGCATGGTATTTTTGAGTACTGGGTTAGCCTTCCTGTCATCTTCAAGGGGATGGCGTGGGCTAGTGGTTAAGTGACACGGCTCAAAATCCGAAGGTGCTTGGTTAGCTCCCCAATCACATCACCGGCCGTTACCCCGGGGGATGCAAACGCTTAGAAAATGCAGGAGGAAGCAGACCCTTAGACTACACAAAATGAATGGCACAAAGTCAGATGCACTGGACCGACTGGTGCTCAAAACATATAGTATATAGCAATGCACACGGCCTTGGGGAATAGAGGAATAAGGCAAACGCAAAATAAATAAATCCCTTATTCTTAGCCAGTTCGTCCTGTTATCCAGGATCAGACTGTGGAGAAGCTTCTTGACAGCTCTAGATCGATGGCCCAAACGCTAGAAATCAGTTTTGGATCGCTCTCCACTACAGCTCATGTACTGTACAGCATCTTGATAGCTTTTGAATGAAATGGCCATGTCTTGGATGGCACTACAATAGATGAAGTGTCAATTGAATGCAAAGTTAGGAAATCATGTAGACTGGATCTAGCAGAAATGGACAACTGTAGGAGCAAAAGTGTGTACATGCAGTGAGCCACAGAAGTCATCAGTAGCTAGACTATACCTTTTGCAATTTGTTTAGAGGGACTGATCACCTATTGCTCTGTTCTGCCTGGAGTCCAGTGACACCGATCAAGAGCAACATTCTAATATCTATTTCTGTTCACATGCAAGATTGTATATTTTTAACCATTCTTGTATTTCAGTACAGTTATACCTATATATGATAATTTTGGTGTTTTTGTTCCTAGTCCCACATTCTTGCTGCCAAATCAGTTGCCAATGTTATCAAGACATCTTTGGGGCCAAAAGGCCTTGATAAGATGATGGTGGGCCCAGATGGAGATGTAACAATCACTAATGATGGAGCCACCATTCTTGACCTAATGGATGTCGACCACCAGATTGCCAGACTAATGGTTCAGTTGTCAAAGTCTCAGGATGATGAGATTGGTGATGGAACAACTGGTGTTGTGGGTATGTATGGTC
Organism: Ariolimax columbianus; assembly: GCA_036924085.1. Taxonomy (NCBI): domain Eukaryota; kingdom Metazoa; phylum Mollusca; class Gastropoda; order Stylommatophora; family Arionidae; genus Ariolimax; species Ariolimax columbianus. The sequence continues at coordinate 9,442,539 of JAVGWX010000014.1, forward strand.
TATGCTTGAGGATAGGGAAGAAATTGTGCCTCTAAATTTGTCTCTAAACTTAGATTAGTTTTATATTTTCAAGAGTTAGGCATGGAAAGAATGGTGTGTATCTATTTAGGCATATTCCACTAACTTGTCTTTCTGTGCAGCGAGTTTCATTCATATATAATGTGAGTCGTGTTATGCATACAAATATTTTCAACATATTCTAATAATTGTACACAACAAACAGGCCAATCGTCTGTTTGTCTGCACACTTGATTGCGAGTATATACAAAGACCTTCCTCCATACCCAATGGGTAGAAAAGTCACTAGGTGAAGTTCTAATAATTGTTATTTTACTTGTTTAGTGTTGGCTGGTGCACTACTGGAACAGGCAGAGAGGTTGTTGGACAGAGGTATTCATCCCATCCGCATTTCTGATGGCTATCAGATGGCAGCATCGATCGCTGCAAACAAGCTGGACAAAATCAGTGAGACTTTCAATGTTGATCTATCGGATCCTGAACCTCTGATTCAGTTGGCCATGACAACCCTTGGATCCAAGATGTAAGATTTAAAAATGTCTTGTGGTGTGCTTATCTGGATTGTTGGTGTTTTTGTTGTGTGTAGTGTTAGTTTCTGAGATACAAGAAGATTATGAAAAACAACGCAAACATTTAAACTCACCCGCTTTCTTTGTTCTTTGCTTGGAAAAAAAAATATCCATGGGAAACGGATTATCAATGTTTACAAATGGCAGTATCTTGTCAGTTTCTACTATAAACATAAATATTGGATCTATATAAACAATCTAAAGAGATCTACCTCAGAAAAATCATTTGCAAAAATTTTCCTGTTCTCAATAATGGGTGAACAAACCTTCAAATCCAAGTGAAAAACATTATTTCCAAGTCTAAAGCAAATGTCAAAATCATTATTGTGTTTAACCTTTACCATACCTCATAAAAAATTGAATGCAACATTTTTTGCACATCGCGTTTTGTTGTGTTGTGACAGTTTTGTTTGTTGGTCAATAAATATGATTGTGTTGTATATAGAAACATAAATGAATAAAGAACTTGTTTGTGTGTGTGTTAGTTTCTGAGATATAAGAAGATAAAGGTGAAAATTTACAAAAAACCAATCACATACATTTGGACTCAGTGACATTGCTCCTCATATAATCCATAGAAATTGCGACAAAGTATGGATACTGTGTTTATATCAATACAACTTGGTTTACACTAAAAATGAAACCGATCAACCTCAAAGATCTTTTGCAACAACTTCACCATTCTCAATAAGGTGCTGGCCTCAATCCGTGTAAAATAACAAATTGTTTCAAATCCATTTGTAATCTAATAAAAAATATTTTAACCGGTTAAAAACCTGTGTAGATGGATGTGGCGTATTCATCATAACAAAACTCTTAATGCGATAGTCCGGTTTGGTCATTATATGATTAAAACATGGTATGATCGGCTGTTGTAACACGCTATCGGTTTTTTTTTTTTACATTTCAGTGTTTTTTGTGGTACAGATTTCATGTCGATGGTAAGGTAAAGGTTAAACCGAACAAGATGGAAGTCAAACTCTCTACAATCAAATGAGCAGTGTATTTATACGTAATCGGTTTTATTATATATGATTAGAACGGCCTTTGCTATGCAATGACATCGTAAGTCACTTTTCGGCAGCTTTTGTAATTTAAGTTGTTTTTACAGTGACGTGCGTATGATAAAGGTAAATCGTTGGGGCTCACACATATTGAAGAGTATCACTTCATTATCTACATGTCAAAATGAATTAAATGGTGAAGAGATAGCAAGATTGTGTTAGTTTGTACTAACTCATATCTTATATATTCTTGTGAGAAGTGTTTGAATATCATTCATTCCTTTTTATTATTTCCAAACATAGTGCTGTAACAGTCACTAGCCGCCTATTCCGGTTGAGCAGACTGCTATGAGATGTTCTTTCAGCTTCCATCATGCCTATCTCCTCCTTCATGTTTCAATCCAAAATCTATATTGTATTTAGCAGGTTTAGTTAGAGTATCTCTCTAGTTGTTTCTTGTACAACTTTGTGATGCATGTGAGCATATCTGAAATCATCCTTATATGACTTTCAGCTAAACACTATGCTATATTATACTGATGTGGATGTCAACCTCTGTTTATGAGACTGATCAGAACCTCATGGACTCTTGAATTCATCCACACATCTCAAATATGTCATTTACATACTGTATCGATAAATTGAATGTTTTGGATGTTTTGTCTTCTGACCACATGACATAGCCTGTAACAGTGCATGGTGACTATGCAAGGGTAACTGACCAATATTTCTCAGCTTTATAAGCCCTCCAGCGGTTCCACACCTCTCAAGATACAAAGGAAGTGGTATTCTAATCCTGCAAGCCTTAAGTGTACTCCAGTCTCAAACGGACGTGAGATCTAACACCTAGTCATATCAAAGATGAACGATAAAACTAGGAGGTCCCATGTACACACTGAGTACGTGTAAAAAAAAACAATGGCAACTGAAAATAAAAAACAAGAATGTAACCAGCAATCAGAGCAAATTTCAATATTGGAAAAATAATGAGCCCTACCCAATATGCACAGGCAAACTTGAAGTCAGCATTATTTATAATGTCATTCTGTTCATTGTCTGACCACTCGCTCAATGATGTGTTTGGCTTAGTTGGAACCTGACAAGAAGCACATGCTTCAGTTAACATACCTCACAGTATTGATAAGGCACTTAAACCATCCTATGTAGCACCATTGATACAGTACATGCTGGAGAATAACAGCACAGAAGGAATTAAAGGATGGAGAAGAGTTCATTTTGTATTTGCTAGTCACCATTTGTTTCTTGTACATTTTTGTGATGCATGTGAGCATATCTGAAGTCATCCTTCTTATATGACTTTCAGCTAAACACTAATGCTATATTATACTGATGTGGATGTCAACCTCTGTTTATGAGACTGATTCACAACCTCATAGACACTTGAAATCATCCACACATCTCAAATATGTAGGGCTGAAGATGCAGAAGTAAGCTGACAGCAGCCAGCGACTCATAGCTGGCTGCTGGCACCCTGTTAGAGAGAACCATAGCTAATCAAGAGTCTATTCCGCTTCTAAGTGGCGGTCTGGGAAACAAGCTGTACTAGTGTAGTCTGAGCGAATAGAGATCTAAGTGGCGGTCTGGGAAACAAGCTGTACTAGTGTAGTCTAAGTGAATAGGGATTACAGTGGGAAGACAAACCCCAATACCCAAAAAAAAAGTAAGCTGAAATGTGTTGGGCTGAAAGACGAAGATATTGCATTTTTACTGTAAACTATGACACATTCTTTTCAGGGCGAATTTGGAAGAAACCTCAATACATTATTAGTGTTTCTTCTAAAGTAGGCACAATTAAAACATAGCTTGTATGTAACACATCATTTAATGATAGATGGGCATTATTCCTCAGCCGTGTAAATCCTTCAGGGATTACAAATTGGTGGCGTCAAATAATAATAATAGCTGCCCATAGCAAGCGATAACAGCAGTCAGACATGTGCTGCATCTCGCCAGTGAGTTCAGAGGTGACTGTATAGTCCAATTCTGGCACGGAAAATCCTTCCACATACGTAGCATTTAATGTCAGTTGTTTTTGTGATGCATGTGAGCATATCTGAAGTCATCCATATATGACTTTCAGCTAAACACTATGCTATATTATACTGATGTGGATGTCAACCTCTGTTTATGAGACTGATCACGACCTCATAGACTCTTGAAATCATCCACACATCTCAAATAGGCTACACAAATTGAATTTGTATTATTTACATTTGCCTCTAGTCCTGAATGAAGAACAAAGAATAGGGACATTGTAACCAGGCATATCAGGTGACTGATGGTTGAGCATTGGACACCTTACCACTTCTGGTAGTAACTATGAACCACAACAGGTATTGTAGGGTTAATGGAATGGTTCATAGAATATTTTTTCTTATTGAAAGTCAGTAACAGATGTAGATTTTTACAGCTCCCTCCACTCAGCTAGACTAGTGATCATTCTGTGGTTCATGAATATTATTTTAGCATCTCATTCACCTTCCTCCTGGTGTCCTTAGTGGGATAATTGTGTATTCACTCCTTTATTCCTGCATCCTATAATAGGGTATTGTTTCTAGAACTATTTTTTCACTAAGGTGTTTGTATTTACATTTTCTTTGTGCACTATTATGTTCACAGTGTCAACAGATGTCACAGACAAATGGCTGAGATTGCAGTAAATGCTATCATGTCCGTGGCTGACTTTGATCGTAAAGATGTTGACTTTGAGCTGATCAAAGTGGAGGGGAAAGTGGGCGGTAAGCTGGAAGACACTATGCTGGTCAAAGGAGTGATTGTGGATAAGGACATGAGCCACCCCCAGATGCCTAAGGTAAACTGTCTTATACATTTTTGTTTAGTAGCCGTGTGCCACAGTGGATAACTTTCTTATACTGGGAGCATCACATGGTAGTTTTGTGGACCAAGTCTGATGCACTAAGAACAGGTATATCGGCCATCATGTTATGCTGAGACAAGACTGTGTTCCTAACAGATTCCACTAAAAATGATGAATTATATAGCTACAAACTCAGCAGTGAAAATGCAGATAGGTCCTGCAGCATACGATTTATTAAGTGAGACAGATCGGCTAGCAAAAAGAGTGGGGATCAACAAATGAGAATTGAAAACTAAAGATAATTGGCACATAGTTTGGTATAACAGAAGCATACTTCTTCTTTCTAAGAGTAGATATTCTAGTCATTGCAACGTATTTACCATTTCCAGTTTGGGGAAATTTGTGTCTTTCCGGGCCAAATAATGCAATTCCTTATATTAAAGTTTTATTAAAAATGAAATAAAATAATGTTCAAATAAAGGAACAAATGTGATGTAAATATATTAACCTGTAGCAATCCAATGTCCGATCCCTTTGGACCAGCTCGGCCTGCAAAAACGGTGTGCGGGAAAAAAATTTTTTGTTGTTGAACTCCTGACAGCCATTTTTTACTGCTGACTACGCCCTCCATATATACACGATATTTTGCCGGTTAAAGTATCGTGTGTTCGATTACAAATGGCTTTTGAACAGTTTTAATTTTGTATACGCCGTTTGGAGCAAGCAGACTTTTTGCGAAAGGGGAAGTAGGTTGTTGAGAAAGATTTTTATCGCGTAGATCTGTTTATTTTGTTTGTTTAAATGAAAGAACTACGTTTGAATTGGAAACTAACAGTTGTGTAGATATTGTAAACACAGTATCGATACGTTGTTGTGGTTTCCATGGTTTTCTATCGAAGCGACTAGGCCTAGTGGTCGAGTCCAAATTTTTTCCGAGATTTTCATAAATTTTCAACTTCATCTTTTTAAATCTCAAAAACTAACAAACATACAACAAAAACAATAACACCCACATGTTCGTTATGCTATTGTGTATCTACACGACAGAAAATCATATTTATTGACAAACAAACATAAAAGTTACAAATTTTGAAAGACGACTACCACAGCGACTAATTAAGAAAATTAATTAGGTCAAATTTTTTTCAAAAATATATTGGAGTGCGTAAGGTTAAGACGCATAATTAAACTATCTAGTGTTTGTAATAATTTGTCATCTCATGTCATACTAAATTCAGCGGGTGCGCTTGTGGCTGATCAAACCAATGCGAGCACGGAAAGTTCTATGTAATGACTGACAAACATAATCTGTTACTGGTGTTACATGTGTTCTAGACTTAATGATTACGTGTCTATCCTGGGCTGGCATTAACACTCTGATTGCATTGCCATTTTTGGACTGCACCTTTTCAGGTTGAACGATATTGAGACATGTTTTCCCAGGTGGTGTCTATTTGACAGCACTTCTAAAGCCTCCTTCAGACTGTCATAGAAATGATTTTGTAAAAAAAAAATATGTTCTAAATGACAGCATGAGTGTTTCAGATGTTTTTATGCCAGTTGGTGATGGCTCCCACAAGCTGGAAAGGGTTAAAAAATTGGACATGTGCCCAGGTGGGAACGTCAGAAACATGTTCTCAAATTCTGTCTCTATGAAAGGAGCAGAGTGACAGCATGGACCTCGCCAATGCAGATGGGGGATAAAATATATGCTGGCACGAGAAACCTGGGACAAACACGAAGTTTATGAGGGAAATATGAGCAAATGGAGAAGAGGAGCAGCACATGAGCTGCAGTGGTCAGCAACCCATAGCTGACTGCTAGCGTCAGGGCCAGCGAACCAGAGCTGCCAAGACCCTTCTACACCTCCACGCGGTAATCCTGGATAACAGGCTGCAGCAGATCAGACTGGATAAGGAGAAGGGATTGAAAAGGGAATGCTAACCCAGTACTCAAAAAATGCTTGCTGAAGTCGGATTTGTTGGACCGAAAAGTGAAAATATCGCAGCCAAGCTGTAAACTATGACACAATGCATTCCATTCTCTGGGCTACATTCTGCTACTTAAGCCCTTTCAGGGTTTGGTAGTGGGAGATTGAGAACGAAGAAGAAGAAATGGAGAAGATATTTTGGTGGTTGTAATATTACATCGGGTCTAAATGACTTGAGAGAATTGCTATTACAGCAGAAGGCCGGTGATGTACAGGTAATTGCAGAGTGGATAGCCAATTTTCCTCCCCATAGGATATGCAACCTCATCACGTATAATCACAAACTGAAACTGTCCATGTAATTAATTGCTTGGATACAGGCTTCTTGTAAGGGAGGCTAGCTGTAGCGGTGGCAATGTTTTATTTATAGTGAAAAGGCAAATCAATCCCTCATTCTCCTGGTTTTATAGGATCAGCTTATATTGGATGCATCACAGCAATAACTATTTTAACTTGGATTTTTAACAATTATATTTTTTAGTTTGTGAAGGATGCCCGTATTGCCATTCTTACTTGCCCATTTGAGCCACCAAAGCCAAAAACTAAACACAAGTTGGATGTTACCAGTGTAGAGGACTACCATAAGCTGCGAGACTACGAAAGGGAGAAGTTTGAGAATATGGTTCAAACGGTAAGCCCCTTGATAGTGTATTCTTCTACTAATTGTAAGTATGTACATGCATTTACAACATTGGTTTAATTATGAATATGAGCAGGTGTCACAACACATCCTACCAAGCATGATTGAAATAGGAATTATAGTTACACAACACAATAATAGAAATTATATACTACACACAATAATTGAAAGTGTATACTACGGAGTAGGCAGCAGACATAGACACTTCAAGACTTTAGTCATGGTCAAACGTTAGCCAGCTCATAGACCCAATGAAGCCTATTGTAATTGGGTATCCCAATGTAGCCTCTGTTACATACACATTTCTAGTATTCTATGTAGCCCATTGATAACATAAATGATTAGATGCTCCCATTACTTGTAAAATGGGATGTTTTGTGGGTTAAAATATTCATTTAAATTTAGCATGCATGAAAGAGTTAAATGCTGTAAAGAACTAAGCCATAATACTTTGAAAACAGACATCAATTGTTGGGAAGAGAAACAACCCCATCAGCACAAATAATGCCATATATGGAAACAATACAAATAAGGTTTTGGATCATTATGGACGCCGCTAGACCACGGATTTGCCTGGAATTCACACTAGTCGACGACTTACACTTGTGTTCACGCAAATGTGGTGTTGTTTTCTGCCTGGACTTGTTATTTCGTTCTTTTTTTGTGATTTCTTTCATCTGTTTATCCTGGTCTGGACGCCGGCTGAATGCCACTACGCTTATACCTGTGTCGTATCTCACGGGTTAGTTCTGCCGGTTCACCTTCACGAATTTGGCGTGTGGGAATTTTAGATGCTATTATGATGAGCTGCATACAGCTGGGGAGAGATGCCAGACTCACTCACACACTGAGTGTTGTCCATACGACCTCTTGTGGTTATCGAAAAGGCACGACAAACTACGTTAGATGCCATCCCACCTTTCTACCCTGTGGGTTACATGTTTACGGAAAGGCTTTGGTGGTAACCCTGAGGCAAAATCTGCATCCTATGCTTATCTCCAGTCGTCTCGATGAATGTCTTGCCACTGGCAAAAGGTAGCTTAGGCTCTGTGAGTGAGGTTGACAAAAGGCGCAGTTTCTTCCTCACTTTAATCCAAATAACCGCGCAAGTCACCCATTTCAGCGGACACAGCAAGAGATACGACTGTCCACACGGCTGAACAAAGAGAGTGGTCTTCATCACTTGTGATGGACAACTATTATATAAGGTATACATACATATTCCACTACCTGGCATTGGAAGAAGCACTGTAATATATGTTTTGTCTGGAAATTCAAAACACCTGATGAAAACTTGCATAATACACAGCCTGGCTTGGAAGAGAAACATCTTCAGTAATAAACATCATTTGTGAAACACAAAACCAAGGAAAACATAAGTTACACTACCTGGCACAGGAAAAAGCAGAATGAAAACTCATCCCAGGGGTAAGAAAAGTTGAAACAAAATGTATTGATACTTATATTTTTGTGATGAAGCTAATTTATACATGTTATGAAATACAGGTGAAAGATACAGGTGCCAACTTGGTAATATGCCAGTGGGGGTTTGATGATGAGGCTAACCACCTCCTGCTACAGAAGGAGTTGCCAGCCGTGAGATGGGTTGGTGGACCAGAAATTGAGGTTAGTCCTGTTTGTACAAACAATTGTCACTTTTTCAGACTTTGTATGTGCACAATATAAATGACACCATATAAGTGAATGGGAATGGTGGCTGTTTTGATGAGTGTTCTCTCTTCTTAGATTCTTGGTCATCGACTGGTGTATTTAAGGACAGTAACAGACTCCTTCCATCTCATCCAGTGTTGAGTCATTGTTTTGCACAATCAGACTCCCTCCATCTCATCCAGTGTTGAGTCATTTTTTTGTACAATATCTCAGATCTAGTTCAGGATTTCTATTTTGTCTTCAGCCACCAAGTCTCGCAAGTTTTACTGCTTCCAAATAAACAAATTAAGTGCATCTACCTCAGAAAAATCAACCTCAATAATGGGATAATCTTCCAGTCAGAGTGAAAAAGAGAATAACTCCTTTCAAATAAAACCTGCCATGTTTCTAGTTTAAATCTACAATAATGGAAGTTTCTTTTTTTAAGATTCAAATACCCATGTGTAAATGTAATGACAATGCTTCAGAATAGTTTTCTTATCGTCCGACGTCTTTTAATGCCTATTGACAAAAAGCTTTTTTGTGTGATAAAGGCTCAAACCCCCAACCCTAGAGGATCAGGTACCAACTTTCATCTGTCCCTTATCCATGCAAACTCATCCTCTGCCTGCGCAGACCTGTTCAGTTTAGTAAAACCCGACTGAAGCGAAACTTCCATCTGAAGCTACCAAGCTGTGATACAGTTGTTTGAAATTACTTGTGGTTAGTTAACTCTCTGACGTTTCTTTGGTAGCCAGTCTTCTGAAGTGAAACGTGAGGCTTCTCTGTAAGATCACTACTATAGGAATCACAGTGTCTGTCCTTACCTTGTTGGTCAGGTTCCTGTATGATAGTTTGTTTTACTTGGACGATAGGCGGAAGTCTTGGTCGGTATTTTCCAACTGTGACAAGGTAAAGGGACAATTTAAACATTTACATAAAACTTGCATTACATAGTTACAAATTAGCATGAAAAAGTGGTATGTCTTCTTGGTCTCTTTTCCCTTTAGCTGGAGTATGGTCTGACCACTACAGCTGGTCTCCTTGGTGTATATTTGGAGTGGTGGTTTCTGTAGAAATTTGTTTTACACAAGGTGCCTTTTATGGCATACATGTGCATTGGTTCTATTCTTTCCTCTCTAATACGGGAACATGGTATACATGTGGGGATTATCAGCTGATGCAATCCTCAAGCTTGTCAGTTTTTTATAGCATTTTTAACGATGGACTTTCATTTATTTTTGTCTCTTTTTCTGTCATTTGGTATGCATGCTCTCTGAGTACTTGAATATTTGTCTTTGTGACCATTGTTATTATTATGTTTGCTAGTGTATTTTGTCATTTAAAAGTACCAAGCATGAGGAATTTCTGATGGTCTTTCATATGGGCTATCAGATCAGATAACATGCCACAGTATAAACCAATAGATGTAATGCTTGTTTAGTGAGCCTTTCCTAAATGGTTTACCAGTAATTCATCTGTACATGTGTATGTTAATAAATGTTCTTGCGTTCCCTAGTAAATATTTAGATCTTTCACAATACACATGGGTGATGGAACCAATTTTAGCTGGTGCAATTGGCTATTCAATCTGTCATTTCCCATTATGGAGCGGAACATGATCACTTGTTCTGCTCGATCAAGACAGTGATAGCTCTCTCTCATTTGGTCTACCTTCCTTATGGCTTGGATAAGTGTCTTTTCTTGGAGGGTGTTTATTTTCTCACTTTGTTCTTGTTTTGCTCCCGCCTTTGCCAACCTGTTTGCTGTTTCATTTCCTGGTATGCCACAGGGTGGTGAAATCCACTGTAGCACTACCCTTCTTTTGACTTTTAGTTCGCCCAAGGCTTTTTTAAGCTCTAGCAGTTAATCATTCTTGAGGGCTTGCAGAACTGACATTGCATCTGTAAGGAATACAATCTGCTGACAATGGCTTGTGTTTCTAGTCATTTCTGCAGCAATAGTTAGTGACTGTACTTTAGCAGAGTAGTGTGTGAACAGAATTTTCTAGTGGTTTCATTTTCTTTATCTGGGTAGACAGCATAGATTCCTGCAGTTTCTGAGAACTTAAATATTTGTCTTTGTGATCGTTGTTATTACTAAGTTTGCTAGTGTATTTTGTCATTTAAAAGTACCACCAAGCATGAGGAATTTCTGATGGTCTTTCATATGGGCTATCAGATCAGAAAACATGCAACAGTATAAACTAATAGATGTGATGCTTGTTTAGTGAGCCTTTCCTAAATGGCTTACCAGTAATTCATCTGTACAGGTGTATGTTAATAAATGTTCTTGCGTTCCCTAGTACATATTTAGATCTTTCAGTTTCTATGTGCCTGTCTGTCTCTTGGTTACAAAATAAAATAGAACCTGAGAATCCCTATGAAAAATCTTGAAGATTCATGGATTTTCATATGAAGTTTTTAGGTCTATTATTATTTATTTTGTTTACTTGCATGTCTGCTTGTTTTTGTTATGTTTCCATCTGTCCTACGCTAGATTTAACACTTTTATATTTTTGGATAAAACCAGTGTTTGTTGTTACTCATTGACCTCCAAATATTTTGGACCTCTGAAACACAAATTTTGTTCACACAGCATCCCTTAGTTGTGATTTATTCACCATTATACACAAGGGTAGATGTTCTTAGGTTACACTTAATTTGTTTTCGCAATATTTACATTTTAATGAAGACATGAAGTTGAAGCCCCAACCAGCATGAGTGTTTACACGATTTACACACACCCGCAAAGAATGTTATTAAAATGAATTATATATGAGTGTAGGAAATATATATATATATATACACACACACACACACACATTTATATTATACACACTAGTGTGATTGTGCAGTAGATAAAGACATTGAAATATCGCTATCAGAACGATTTGATATCTCTGTTAACGATAATTTAAAACTACCTATTACCAAGATTTTAATGTAGAAACTCTATTTAGTAAAAGTACCAAATCTGGACTTCCGCAGATAACTGAAATAAAACATTTAGGTGAAATAGTAATGGGAAAATATGTGATTTTGTGAAGTCAACAAAGCCGATATATCGGATTTTCAAGAGAGAAAAAACCAAAGTCGATACATCAGCACGTGGGAGAGAAATCGTTAAAATGGCGGGAGTTTAACAACTTGATAATTTTTGTCTATAAATATGGTTTTGATTTATTTTCAGTTTTATTTAATTGAACAGAAGTTACTTGATATTTACACATTAAAAACCGTTCAATACCAGGTGGAGCACCGAATAAATGTTTAACATGATTGAAGCTCTCCTATCTTGTATCGTTAGTTCTAGTTCAAATGAGATTTTTTTATTTGACATGTCCATATCTGCTGTGTATGTGGCTTTCCACAGGGTGACTATGCTTGCAGTCCCTGAAAAGGGACCATTAATGACACTAAATATGTCAATTATATTGTAAGGTGTGTAAGAAGGGTTGGTACGTGGGACAGGGTTACCAGACCTGTAGAAATGATACAACTTCAACAGATATGGCATTTATTATGTTTTTATTAGTAAATTTGTAAGTACCACAGTCCATGACATACCTGCCACAAGGAATTTCTGAAGGTCTTTCACTGTGGCTTGTTGGATCGGACAACATGCTTCAGTATACACCCACAGATATGATTCATCTGCACATATGGTTTCATGTCTCTTGTGTGTTGGGGAATACAGCACAAAATAGCTAAATATATGAAAGATATATTAGTCCAATACAATGGCAGCTGAAAAGCCCTGCTAGAAAGTATTAGATCCTTGCATGTTCATTCAAGGATTTTGACATATCTTTTTAATCATTAGTTATTTTGTTTATCTGACTGGTTTATTTATTGCTGTTTTATGTTGTCCTACACTTGATAAAGAGTTTTGGTTCAAACTTTGATAACTGAATTGTTTAAAATAAAAGTATTTAAAAATAAAATTGTTCACATAAATTTTGTGAATGTCTAAATTCCATATTTTGAACTTCTGTCAGCTTTCCTTGACTAAACCATGTGATATTAACAAATTATTGCATCAGAATATTAACCTTTGAGGTAGACTGTAGTTATGGATATGTTTAGTAATCTGCTAATACCAAATCCTGAGTTGGATATGGCATGAGGAATTTCTGAAGGTCTTTTCCCATGACCTTTCAGATCAGACACTATGCCAATAGTATACCTCAGCTGGTGTGATGATAGTATTGTATGCTTGGTTAGTGAGGGTGTCCTCAAAGGCTTACCAGCACTTCACCTGTACAAATGTATTATCAATCTTTGTATGTCTTTGGACTGTTTGTGCCCACCCATGTGTTTCAATCTTTCTCAACTACCTTTTCCTTACATTACTTGTCCAGCCTGTTCTTCCTTCACTTCGGCAGCTAGCCATTGATTGTTATATGGTGATGTAGTGTTTCTCTTTATCACACCAATTCACCTCCATCTTCAATATTTTATACATGTTTTTTCATCTTCATCAAATCTTCTTGTCTGGACACTTAATTTGGAGAATATATTTTAGTCGAACATTTCAATCATTTGTTTACAATGAAATCTGTAAGTTAGAGGCAACTAAGGAAAAATTAGATGTGGGACTGGCTAGATCTATCTGTAGAAACTATAAGCCTTAAAAAGAAAAAGCAAGATCTGAAATCCATGGTAGAAGAGCATCTAGTCATTTATTAGCACTGCAGGTTTATGACAAACCTGGCACGAGGAATTTCTGAAGGTCTTTCTTTATTTTCTATTGGACCAGACAACATGCCACAGTATAAATCAGCAGATGAGATGCTTGTTGTGTGTGCCTTGAAGTCGCACCAGTAAACTATCTGCACACTTGTATCCTCAGTAAACAGTTTAAAAAAAAATTTCCCTTAATGATTTTTAATATTTTGTTAGAAATCCATGTGTTTAGTATCTCTCAGAGAATAGAATACATTGGCCTTCTACACCTCCACGTGGTGATCCTGGATAACAGACTGCAGCAGGGCAAACTGGCTAAGGAGAAGGGATCGAAGAGGGAATGCTAACCCGGTACTAAAAAAGTGCTTGATGAAGTTGGATGTGTTGGACCGAAAGGTGCAAATATCGCAGCCAAGCTGTAAACTACAACACAACGCATTCCGTTCTCTGGACTACATTCTGCTACTTAAGACCTTTCAGGGTTTGGTAGTGGGAGATTGAGAACGAACGAAGAAGAAGAATACATTAAAACATCTCAAGATTTTTTTCAAATCTTACATTCAAAGGTTTACATTTACCTTTAACCTTTACATTTTTTTGTTCACTGGCTGCTTGACAAGACCTCTCAGTATACATTTTTACCCTTGCATTAAATAAGGGCATCAAATTAACTTATAATTTTGTCTAGTTTCACACTTTGAACTGTCAATTTTTCTTGACTTATCAGGTATGATGCCCTAATATTTATTGTGGCAAAATAATTATTATAGTATATTGAAATAGGGGTGATGTTTAGTGCAGTAGTAATTTGTGAGTAGCATTGTTCAAGATGTACCTGCATGAGGAATTTCTGAAGGTTTTTTTCTTGTGGCCTGTCAGATCAGACAACATGCCACAGTATAGATCAGCAGATGAGATACTTGTTGTGTGTGCCTTTTCATGGAAGTCGCATTAGTAAATTATCTGCACACTTGTGTGCTCAATTAGTAACCAATGTCCTCATTGATGTTATGTACATATGGATTCATCTGTCTCCTCTGAGTATAGTGTGTATTGGGGAATACAGCACGAGGGAAGAACATATCTGTAAGAAATATGTTATTCCAACACAATAGCAGCTGAGTAGCCTCGCTAGAAAGATATTGGAATATTGTATGCTTATTCAATTCAAGGATTTTTACTTTGTCTTTTTAATCCTATTTTGTTTACCTGGCTGGTTTCTCGTTTGATGTTGTCCTACGCTTGATAAAGAGCTTTGGTTCAAACTTTTGCCGGCATAAAATAAAAACATCAAATTAATTTGTGAATAATGTCTTAAATTCCATGTTTTGAACTTCTCAGTTGTCCTTGACTAAACCATGTGATATTAACAAATTATTGCATCAGAATATTAACCTTTGAAGTAGACTAGTTGTGGTTATGTTTAGGCTTTAGTAATCTGCTAATACCAAATGCTGAGTTGAATATGGCATGAGGAATTTCTGAAGGTCTTTTCCCATGACCTTTCAGATCAGACACTATGCCAATAGTATACCTCAGCTGGTGTGATGCTTAGTATTGTATGCTTGGTTAATGAGGGTGTCCTCAAAGGCTTACAAGCACTTCACTTGTACAAATGTTTTTTCAATCTTTCTCAACTACCTTTTTCTGATATTACTTGTCTAACCTGTTCTTCCTTCACTTCAACATCTAGCCATAGATTATTATATTGTGATGTGGATCAAGATGCTGAGCAGCGCATGAGCTGCAGTGGTCAGCGACCCATATCTGACTGCTAGCGTCAGGGCCAGCGAACCATAGCTGCCAAGACCCTTCTACACCTCCACGCGGTGATCCTGGATAACAGGCTGCAGCGGGGTAGACTGGCTAAGGAGAAGGGATCGAAGAGGGAATGCTAACCCGGTACTAAAAAAATGCTTGCTAAAGTCGGATGTGTTAGACCGAAAGGTGCAAATATCGCAGCCAAGCTGTAAACTATGACACAACGCATTCCGTTCTCTGGACTACATTCTGCTACTTAAGACCTTTTAGGGTTTGGTAGTGGGAGATTGAGAATGAAAGAAGAAGAAGATTTTGTGATGTACTAAAAAAATGCTTGCTAAAGTCGGATGTGTTGGACCGAAAGGTGCAAATATCGCAGCCAAGCTGTAAACTATGACACAACGCATTCCGTTCTCTGGACTACATTCTGCTACTTAAGACCTTTAAGGGTTTGGTAGTGGGAGATTGAGAATGAAAGAAGAAGAAGATATTGTGATGTACGGTTTTCTCTTTATAACACCAATTCACCTGCATCTTTATTATTTTATACATCTGCATATTTTTTTCATTATCTTGTCTTGCCACTTAATTTGAAGAATATATGTTGTTTAATGCCCACAATGAGTACGTTTACTCTTTTCTTCGCTCTTAAAAGGGCGCTAAGTGTCGGGTTATAGTAGCTTTCCTTACATCTCGAACATGCTGAAGGTAGACCACGGTCCTCCAGGCGGTTGTGCTATGCTTGGCTTCATTTGCATGATGCTCACTAACTACGAGGATCACATTGATCCACATCTCATCAGCCAGGCTGCCTTTAAAACAGCCTGTTTTCAGGGAACACTACATAGAAGAGAGATTGTGTTCTTGGTCAGTGTATTGTGTCTGACGCAACGTCCTGGTCAGTATCTTGTGCCTTACTGGACTAGCGTCTCAGTTCCCCTTGGCGAGCATATTTGTCACAAACATTTCAATCATTTGTGTACAATAAGTTTTGGTTCAAACTTTTACTGGTATAAAATTTTAACATGAAATCTTTTAGTAGACTGTAGTTATGGTTATGTTTAGGCTTTAGTAATCTGCTAATACCAAATCCTGAGTTGGATATGGCATGAGGAATTTCTGAAGGTCTTTTCCCGTGACCTTTCAGATCAGACACTATGCCAATAGTATACCACAGCTGGTGTGATGCTTAGTATTGTATGCTTGGTTAGTGAGGGTGTCCTCAAAGGCTTACCAGCACTTCACCTGTACAAATGTATTATCAATCTTTGTATATCTTTGGACTGTTTGTGCCCACCCATGTGTTTCAATCTTTCTCAACTACCTTTTCCTTACATTACTTGTCCAGCCTGTTCTTCCTTCACTTCGGCAGCAAGCCATTGATTGTTATATGGTGATGTAGTGTTTCTCTTTATCACTTCCATCTTCAATATTTTATACATGTTTTTCATCTTCATCAAAATCTTCTTGTCTGGACACTTAATTTGGAGAATATATTTTAGTCAAACATTTTTATCCAATGAAAAAGGAAAAATTAGATGTGGGACTGGCTAGATCTATCTGTAGAAACTATAAGCCTTAAAAAGAAAAAGCAAGATCTGAAATCCATGGTAGAAGAGCAACTAGTCATTTATTAGCACTGCAGGTTTATGTCAAACCTGGCACGAGGAATTTCTGAAGGTCTTTCTTTGTGGCCTATTGGACCAGACAACATGCCACAGTATAAATCAGCAGATGAGATGCTTGTTGTGTGTGCCTTGAAGTCGCACCAGTAAACTATCTGCACACTTGTATCCTCAGTAAACGTGTTTTAAAAAATTTCCCTTGATTTTGTTAGAAATCCATGTGTTTAGTATCTCTCAGAGAATAGAATACATTGAAACATTTTACGATTTGTCCCTTGAGAAAGATAATGAAGTCCTACATTCAAAGGTTTACGTTTCGTTGGCCGCTTGACAAGATCTTTCAGTACAAATTTTTACCCTTTCTTGCATTAAATAAAGACATCAAATGAACTTATAATGTTGTCTAGTTTCACACTTTGAACTGTCAATTTTTCTAGACTATATCAGGTATGGTGCTCTAATATTTATTGTGGCAAAATAATTATTATAGTGTATTGAAATAGGGGTGTTTAATGTAGTAATAATTTGTGAGCATTGTTCAAGATATACTGGCATGAGAAATTTTTGATGGTTTTCTCCCTTGACCTATCGGATCAGACAACATGCCACAATATAAGCCAGATATGGGATGCTTATTTAGTGTACAATCCTTGAATGTACACCAATATTTCATCTGCACGTGTGTGTGTTTATCATATAAATCAGTTTGGCATTTTGAACATCTTTTAATTGTATGTGCAAGACCATTTTAGTTCTAGACCTTTCCATTCTTTGTTGTATACTATACTTGCACTGATGGCTGCCCACTTCAAGTAATGTATTGATCCAAATGGAAACTCTGAAGCAGGTATATAAACAATGCAGTAAAAATTGCTAAAACGAGTACATTTTTTGCTTTAGGGATTGGGTGAGTGGAGCAAATGCACTTGGTAATAGAAAGAAGAAAAAACATACAATAATAGGCAATCTGGATTCGAACCACAGAGCTGCATAGTTGTTAGTACCACAGTTCATGACATGAGCAATTTCTGAAGTCATTTGATCATGTCAGGTCAGACACCATGTCACAGTATAAATCATCAGATGTGATGTTTTTTTTGTGTGCCATAGATCATTTATAGACATGTATATTATGTGAATGAACATTAATACATGTTTGTAGTCAATGAGTAGAGGCTGTTTGCAAAAACAATGAAAACATTGAATTGGATATGTCTAAAGTGGCCATATGTAAATCCACAAGTCTAAATTTAATTTCTGTTTCATATCTAACACATTGTTAGCTTTTGTTTTGTATTCTCATGTTGGTCTCCTTGACCCCATATTATAGAGAGCAGAATAGAACCAATGAAACCTATTATGCATGTCACATCTGTGTTGCTGTTTTGGCACACATGCTTATACCCTGTGGCCCATTGCTAAAAAATGGTATTTGCTTGCTTTTGTATGCTGTTTTTAGTTCCACAGAAGTTTTTGTATTGTAATCAATGTAATTTTTTTTCCAAATATATTTTCAGTTAATCGCCATAGCCACAGGTGGCCGAATCGTGCCAAGGTTTGAAGAGCTGACTCCAGAGAAACTTGGCAATGCTGGCATAGTACGAGAGCTGTCATTTGGCACCACCAAAGATCGCATGTTGGTGATTGAAGAGTGCAAAAACTCACGGGCTGTCACCATATTCATTCGGGGTGGCAACAAAATGGTATGTTGCCTCAAATTGTTATCTGTGCTGTTTGTTTTCCAAGCTACATTGGCCTAAGTTCTTAACTCTTGGATAAATGTCCTCTGGTAGTGAGTTTACTGTGGCTTTTCTTACATCGCGGGTCATACAGAAGATTGATCTGGTTCCTTGCTGGAATGCAGTGTGTTGCTTTTTAGCAGGCTCATTAACCTTAAGCACGCCAGCAGTTTTTTGAAAAAATTGTGACCTAATTTTCATAATTTCTCGCTATGGTAGAAAATTTGTTTGTTTGTCAATAAATATGATTTTCTGGCGTGTAGACACACAATAGCATAACAAACATGTGGGTGTTGTTGTTGTGTGTTTGTTAGTTTTTGAGATTCAAAAAGATGAAGTTGAAAATTTATGAAAATCTCGAAAAAAATTTGGGCTCGACCACTAGGCCTAGTCGCTTAGATAGAAAACCATGGAAACCACAACGTATCGATACTGTATTTACAATATCGACACAACTGTTAGTTTCCAATTGAAGCATAATTCTTTCATCTAAACAAATAAAATAAACAGATTTACAAGATAAAATAAAAACCACAGTGTAACACGCTCACCCGCCTTGGGGAAAAGAGAAATGAGGCGAACGCAAAAAAAATACTTGGCAGCCAGAGAAGATTGTGCATGCGGCGAGTAACCTTAACACGTAAGGCAAATTAATAATAGTTGCTCATTGCAAGTGAAGATGGCAACATCATCAAACTATTGCTGGAAAATGTGTTCTCTGGTGGCTGTAAGAACCAATCCTGGAACAGCACATTCAGGGAGTCCGCTGTGGAATCGTATTGTTTTTTTAATTTTTTTTAGAAGTTTACTTCTCCTGAGTCTCAGCTATCTAATCACCTTCAGTGATACTAGCTCGCCAGGCAGTGATGTCCTTGCAAGCATCTTCCAGGAGGTGACATCAATATTGAAGCATTTCAGAGACACTTTCAAGAAGTTATTAGCGTTTCTTCTGCCCTCCTGGTGAGCATCTGCCTGTTTAGAGTGCACCGCATAACAGATGCTTGGGGGTGCGTTCATCTGACAAGCTAGCAATTTCCTGGAGACGTTGATTCTGTAATGTTTGGTTCAATGTACAACTCCCTAGGGTCACACTGGAAGAGTACATCCATTTTTCTAGTGTGGATCATGAGACGAAAGTTACCACATGCTGCCAGTGTACTGCATATCTTTTTGCCAGCGAGTGTTGAGGGCACAATGGGCCACAGATAGATTTAGGATCATGGTTTCATGCACCTTGGTGTAGAATTTAAAATGCCTCGGGATGAACAGCTGGCTCTGCGTCCTGTACCTATGTATATCAGTTGCAGCATCATGGACAGCATCAGTGCATAGCTGCGAAGAGTGTAAACCCTGTTTGACACCGGTGATGACTAGGAAGGCCACAGACATTTCTCCCTTGTGTAGTACACAAGCCATATTGAAATTGATGGACAACCGCAATAAATCTGCAGGGGCAGCCAAACTTCATCAAAACTGTTTACATGTCACAATTCTGGTCTTGACACTTTTCTTGCAGTTGACAGGCTGCATATATTATGGCAACCGCCCCACAACCCGCATGAAAAACCAGACTGACCCTCTGGGAGTAAATCCTGTCCAAGGTGACCATTTAGGCGGTTGTGCAGGGCCAAAATTTTGACTGTGATTGACCCAGTGATTGTCGTAGGATTCATGATTACCCTTTTGCTTGTGCAGGTGTACAATTATAGCATCCTTCATCTTCTGTGGAACTGTCTTGGTTTCCTATAAATACAACGAAAGAGTGTAGTCAGTTCCAGATGAAGTGCCTGCTCGGAAAATCTCTGCCTGATAAAATCAGAACCGGGGAGCCTTGCCTTTGGACATTGAGTAAGGCAATATAGAAACGACCACTGAAAATTACTAGTAGCTCCTTTAAAGGTTTCCTGTAAGGATGCCAGTTGCAGTGGCCATCCTATTATTCAGATGAAAGGAAGGAATAAGAAATAGTTGCAGAATATTTTGTCAATACTTTTGCCTTGCATTGGTTTGACCTCATGCTTATCACATAACTTAAAAACTGTTTGCATTTTGTCACTTAGAACATAAATAATTGCTTTGTGACTGTGAGCGTCTCTTTGTAATGTGTTCTATTTTCACTTATTATGTTTCAGATAGTTGATGAAGCCAAGCGTAGTCTCCATGATGCTCTCTGTGTCATTCGGAACATTGTCAGAGACAACAGAATTGTGTATGGCGGAGGAGCTCCAGAAATTGCAGCCTCATTGGCAGTACAAGAAGCTGCCGACAAGGTGAGTTGGGATAATGGCCAGTATAACATAGAGAGGTGGGAATAGCTGTTGTCATGAATGACCTGTTTGTATATACAGCACCCTCCTTGTGGGAGAGAAGACAGGCAGGCAGTACCATATTTTTTTACAAATGGAGTCTTTAGCTGAAACAATACTTAAAAATGAATTTAGTACTACTTTATTTTGCTTCTCTGTAGAATGTAGAGCTAAATACTATCACAGTCCATCGGTTTCTATTTTCTTCCATCTAATTTAGCTCTGCCAATAAGAAGTGGTGTCTCCCTCTTCCATTGTTCTTTCAAGAAATACCTCACTTATGTTGACAAATTTGGTCATGGAGTCTTTTGTTATTGATTTAGAGTAGCCACATCATTTTCATGATCCATGTTTGCCCACAGATTTCCACATTAGAACAGTATGCAGTTCGATCATTCGCTGATGCTTTGGAGAGCATTCCATTGGCTCTAGCGGAGAACAGTGGTTTGTCACCAATTCATACTCTGGCCGAGGTTAAGTCTAGACAAGTCAAGGAAAACAATCCCTTCCTGGGTATTGACTGTCTCAACAAGGGAACAAATGGTAAGTATAGTCTATAACTTAACTTAACGTCTTTATACTGGTTTAGAAGACCCTGCAGAGTCTGTAAACAACCAGTTATAAGCAAGATACATTTGTCATTGTTCTCTGTAAGACGCTATTTAAAGTCCTTACAGTAGTAGTCAGTTTCTTTAACTCCAATGTAAAGTCAAGTCTCCCTTGTGTGACTCTGAAATATTGAGAACAACCAAAAGATAGGTTTAAAGGGGGCTTTGAATAGAATTGAATTGTTTAAAAAATGTATTTGCTTTGGCTTTTCCCATGGTGATGAGCGTTATACTTATAATTTACCATGTCCTCCGAAAAGGCCCTGATACCAACCGCTTTGAAACCCAGTACATAAGGGCTAAAGTTTCCGGCCTAAGACAAACAGGATATAGACCTATGTTAATTGTGGGAGTACTTTTCTTGGTTTAGAGATTATAATAATAATCTAGTATAATTTGTTAATTTGCAGCTATTTTTCTTGTACATTTTTGTGATGCATGTGAGCATATCTGAAGTCATCCTTAGATGACTTTCAGCTAAACACTATGCTATATTATACTGATGTGGATGTCAACCTCTGTTTATGAGACTGATCACGACCTCATAGACTCTTGAAATCATCCACACATCTCTAGTATGTCATTTACAGGCTGTATACATTTGGCATTACTGTTTAGTTTCTGCAACCGTTATATGGTCTTGTGAAGGGGCTTTCATTGGCACTCACACGAAGAGGTTCCTAGCTGCATGCGCATACTTAACGTAGTCACTTTTTATATCTGAGACTTATTCACTTTATCATTGACCACGAAATTAGAGACCTCAAATATTGCTTCAAAATTTTAGTCTTCTCTCTGGTTCGAATCATGCTTGTGTCCAGTTTGGCAGATATGGGTGTCCCGTCGTCTCTCCACCCCCACCCACATACGGAAAGTAATGGCAACCTATCGTAGTGCACACTTGCCAACTTATAAAAGCCAAATAGATTGATGGTTGTAAGAAGCGATATCCTGCAAAGGACAGTTTTCCTGAACAGGACGTTGTGTTGTAGATTACACTGTAGCTTACCAGCCTTGTAGGCTCTCTCGGGCGAGAGAGTAAGGTCGACGAACTGCGCAACCTTTCTTCCCTCACTTAAATCAAATTCATCGCACAAGTCATTCTCTTTTGATTTATCCAGTACCAACACAGTCGAGCCCTGCGGTGACAGGCAAAGCAGAGAGCGTAAGTCCGCTGACAAACTAAACTACAGTCAAAAAGCTGCAGATGAGATACATGGATTTGCTAACAATCATGATCACCGTCTCGCGAAGTGAACTTTCCATGCTTTCGCTGCCTGTAAGCTTGCAGATCCCAAATCGGACTAGTCAGCAATCTTCGCACCCACCCACAGCTTGAATTTACAGAACAGACTGGCTAGGTGAAAACAAGTCAAGGTCCTCATCACTCGTGATGGACAAACAACCACCAGCCTTGTTAATAAAAGACACGTGACATGATAATAAGAAAAGACCTCTACACCCTATGGTAGATGAGGAGTCTACAAGTCAATGTGCAAGTTTTTATTATTTTATAGATAGCTGCACAATCTAATAGTTGTATGCCAATGGATTGGGGAGAATCAAACAAACATGCCTAACATATATTGATTGTGTTTCAGACATGAAAGTTCAACATGTGATTGAAACACTGACTGCCAAGAAACAACAGATCTTGTTAGCTTCCCAGCTGGTTCGCATGATCCTCAAAATAGATGACATCAGAGCACCTACTGATCGTGGCTTTTAATTTATTCTTAAATACGCTCATTGAAAAGCAAACCAGGTTGATGAATGATTTTGTATTTTCTTATTATTGACAAGAATTTATTCTGGAAGCTTGAGTAGGAAATCTCAAAGCAGATAATTTTGTGTTGTATTCAGATTGTCAAGAATGAACCACTAACCTGCCAAATGGCAGCTAGCGCAACATCATGTGAAACATTCAGATTATGGGATGCATATGTGATACGCAATATATGGTAATATCTGCCTACCAAGTATGTATTTGGGTTACTGATCATCCTTCCTGCTTCTTGTCCCATTTTGTCAGGCAGAGGCCACCACTACAATTGGCCGCCGTTCGAAAGCCTATGCCACAGCACTTTGTTTGCTTTTTGCAATAGTAGTTTCTATAGCAGTTTATTTTACATGATGTGGCCTCATGCACGTCGCTGTTGTCACCTTTTATGACATGCGTGTATCTTAAGTGGTTGTATTCTCTTGCCCAGAGTATGGTCACCCCAAAATCTGCTCTGGGAGACGTCTTTGTGTGCTTTCATGAGTTTCATGAAATGAGCACATGTATTTTTTTTTGTTGGTTTTTTTTTTATAAAAATATTTCATCAATAAACGTTTCTAAAAACAGTAGTTGATTTTCTGTGTTTATATATTATGTTTGTCTGTTTATATCATTTTTGTCAAAAGGGAGTGCTGTACGACTATATCTCTTAATATTTATTATTTTTGAGCACATTTTTCAAAATATGCTCACGTCCCACAGGGACGTAATGTTTTTAAAAAAACTATTTCAGTTGGGCGTATGGATTGTACATACCGTGATCTAATGGCAAACATATGCACCAACAACGGAGGGGTGAAAAGTAGATGAATTTTACAGAACTTAAAATGGCCCTTTCTGCGAAAACCATGAGATAAGTTGTGATGAGGGATTTCAATACAAAAGTAGGAGTTTAAATAGGAAGATGATGTTACTGGAGGACATGGACTGGTATAATTGGACCAAAATAACATGGTTCCAACAGCACCCTAGGTACCTTTGGACATGGAAAAGCCTGGGATATTTTTTTGCGTTCGCCTTATTTCTATATTCCCCAAGGTGGTGTGGTTTTTATTTTGCGCCTGTCGGCCCAGTGCATCCGACTTCAGTATGCATTTTATGTAAGGGTCTGCTTCCTCCTGCATTTTCTTAAGGTTTCCTTCCCCGAGGTAACGGCCGGTGCTGTGATGGGGATCGAACCCAGCACCTTCTGGTTGTGAGCCGTGTCACTTAACCACTAGCCCATGCCGTCCCCTAAGCCTGAGATATGATGTGCGCAATCAAATCGATTACAGGGATCAAGATGCAGAGCAGCGACCCATAGCTGACTGCTAGCGTCAGGGCCAGCAAACAAAGCGGCCAAGACCCTTCTACACCTCCACGCGGTGATCCTGGACAACAGGCTGCATCAGGGCAGACTGGCTAAGGAGAAGGGATCGAAGAGGGAATGCTCGCTGAAGTCAGATGTGTTGGACCGAAAAGGCGCAAATATCGCAGTCAAGGTTTGGTAGCTGGAGATTGAGAACGAACGAAGTAGTAGTTCAATGTGTCGGGTAGAGGACGCGATAGATACAGCATATAAAGAGAGAAAAGGCACCAGGGCCCGATAACAATAGAAAAATTATGGGCATGGGAGTTTTCTGAATAAATGTGATAAAATTTAGTTTAATATTTAGAATTGTGGATATATTCCGAATGATTTCATTTAACGTTCATAGCATTGTCAAAAAAAAAATTTTGCCATTGAATGTGAGGAGTACCACACTATCAGCCTGAGCCATTGAATGTGAGGAGCACCACACTATCAGTCTGAGCCATTGAATGTGAGGAGTACCACACTATCAGCCTGAGCCATTGAATGTGAGGAGTACCACACTATCAGCCTGAGCCATTGAATGTGAGGAGCACCACACTATCAGCCTGAGCCATTGAATGTGAGGAGCACCACACTATCAGCCTCATGAACCATTGAATGTGAGGAGCACCACACTATCAGCCTGAGCCATTGAATGTGAGGAGCACCACACTATCAGTCTGAGCCATTGAATGTGAGGAGTACCACACTATCAGCCTGAGCCATTGAATGTGAGGAGTACCACACTATCAGCCTGAGCCATTGAATGTGAGGAGCACCACACTATCAGCCTGAGCCATTGAATGTGAGGAGTACCACACTATCAGCCTGAGCCATTGAATGTGAGGAGCACCACACTATCAGCCTCATGAGCCATTGAATGTGAGGAGCACAACACTATCAGCCTGAGCCATTGAATGTGAGGAGCACGACACTATCAGCCTCATGGGCCACTTGACAAAGATACTACTGCGAGTCATCATGAGATGAGTGAGGAGTAGAATAAAATCGAAGGCAAAGGGCACACACACACCATATACATTATAAGAATAATCAAGATAGCTGTAGAGAAGTCTATATATATCTGTTTCATATATTAAAGCGTCCAACATGGTGAAACGCATGAAAATCACCTAGATGTTGAAAAGTTTGCATATTGGCTTGGCTTCGTTCATTCTCAATCTCCCACTACCAAACCCTAAGTAGCAGAATATAGTCCAGAGAACAGAATGTGTTGTCGTAGTTTACAGCTTGACTGCGATATTTGCACCTCTCGGTCCAACACATCTGACTTCAGCAAGCATTGCCCCTTCGATCCCTTCTCCTTAGCCAGTCTGCCCTGCTGCAGCCTGTTATCCAGGATCTCCGTGTGGAGGTGTAGAATGGTCTTGGCAGCTCTGGTTTGCTGGCCCTGGTGCTAGCAGTCAGCTATGGGTCGCTGACTACTGCAGTTCATGCGCATCTTGATCCCGTTTCCATATTGAAGGTAAGGATATCAAGATCATTCAAAATATGTATTGGGGTCAGACTGGCTATAAGAGTTGGAAGAATATAAACATAAAACGGGGAGTGAGACACGGTTGTGTTCTGTCACCTGACCTGTTTTCTCTGTAAAGTGAGTTTTATCTTTACCGACGAGATGTACCGACAATGCCAGGAATATTAATTGTCAGACAAAAAATCAACAATCTATGATAGTGTTAAATGACCACTGAACATCTGCTGCAGAACTGCCCGACATACGAGGATCAGAGAGAGCAGATGTGGCCATTACCAGTGGAACTGCAAGACAAGCTCTATGGCAGTGGCGAGAGCCTCAGGATGACCGCCGCTTTTTTCGAAAAAATAATGGTTACTGTCTGACTGTGTACGCAGAAGAAGAAGAAGAAGTATTGATAGCCCAGAATGAAACCGACTTGCAAAGTGAAAACAAAGACATCAGTTTAAATAAGATATCCGAGGTGATGATAGTGACTAAGAAACCAGTCTCTGTGAAAGGGACAGAAATGAAAGTAAACATTTAAAATTCCTGGGCACATACATATCAAATGGAAGATACGATTATGAATTAAAATGAATAGCCCAAGCAAAATCAGTCTTTCAGACCACGAAGAAAATGTGCAACAAAACTTTGTTGCTGGAACTGAGAAAGAGTCCTTGTATGCTACGTGGATCCAGTACTAACATATGGCAGTGAATCATGGACAAACAAGTGCATAGAATGCTGCAGAACAAGGCAGTTATCCTTTTTTTGACATGTTAGGAAAAGAGGCCGCTGAGAGCACCTTGTGACAAAGGTGAAGAGAGACGGTGGAATGCAGAGAAATGTTGGACACCCTGAGTGAATGGCACGGAGACAACAGAGTTAGTAAATGAAACATGTGATAGAAGCGGACTGAGGTCCATGGATGCTAACTGGCAAGGCACCTGCTGATTATAATTAGCTAAGTAGATTTGATAAGGAATTATTTTCACCATAGCCTCTAATCATCCATTTCAGCCTGATATCTGTTCTCAACATGTAGCCCTGGATGATTATTGAAATTTTAAAAATAACCTTCCTGCTCTCCTTCACCACCCTTCAACTGGCTAACTCAGAATTGATTGATGTAGGTGCACATCTTATGCATGAACCCTCATTGATATGTATGACATCCTGATATATATATATGCAGAGATGGTTTTGCCCTCTACAAATTTGGATCATGGAATCACCACAATTCATATTTCTAATACATTTTCTATGAATTATTTTGATCTATTTCATTATACAATTCAATAACTTTGTAAATGTTAATTTTCCTATTTAAAAAAAAACAATCTAAAGGTCAGTTCATCCCATAACCTGTGGTCGTTGGGGCACACATGAAGACATCCTCTCAACCCCACGCCACCCTTCTCTGTCAGCAACCACTGCCTGTGCCTCTCAACCCTACGCCACCCTTCTCTGTCAGCAACCACTGCCTGTGCCTCTCAACCCTACGCCACCCTTCTCTGTCAGCAACCACTGCCTGTGCCTCTCAACCCCACGCCACCCTTCTCTGTCAGCAAACCGCTGCCTGTGCTTCTTCTTAGAGATTGGTCCATTATTTTATGTTGTCCTCCCACCTCTTTTTGGGGCAGCCTTTTCGTCTGCCTTCACCTTTCCGTGCAGGATCGTATTTAGAAAACCATTTGATCTCGATATGTGACCATACCAAACGAGTTTCCTTCTTTTGATCGTTGCCAAGAGGCTCTATTGCTGTTGTGATTCTATCTCGTTTTTCCTCATTTGTAACTCGATCTTTGTACATAACGTTTAAAAGTCTTCGGAAACATCTCATCTCCAAGGCATGTATCCTTCGTTGCAGGTCAGCTGTAACTGTCCATGTCTCACAAGCATAGAGGACCAATGTACGCATTAATCTGATTTTCGTGCAAAGTGCTATCCGTTTATCTTTGTCAGATTTTGTTACGCTGTGCAAGTGCCGATATTGTCTGTGCTATTCTGGACAACACCTCACATTTTGATCCTTCATCACTGACAATCGAAACCCAGATATTTAAAATGCTCACCCACTTTGTCGCAGTCCATTAGCTTTTATCCTACTGTTAAAGCTCTCTGCGTTGATAGTCACTAATTTTGTCCCAGCGTTTATCTCCTTACCATAGTGAAGAGCTATTTCATCGAGCCTTCTGACCAATTCCTGGAATTCTGCTTCTGAACCTGTCAATGTTATCTGCAAAACGAAGGTTG
This sequence comes from Ariolimax columbianus, assembly GCA_036924085.1. Classification (NCBI taxonomy): domain Eukaryota; kingdom Metazoa; phylum Mollusca; class Gastropoda; order Stylommatophora; family Arionidae; genus Ariolimax; species Ariolimax columbianus. Next base: position 9,470,825 of record JAVGWX010000014.1, read on the forward strand.
GTAATCGTTCGGCCCCCTATCATGACAGTATCAACGCGCCTCACTCATAATTCCCTCAAGGAATATATTGAAAAGAGTTGGAGAGTGTACAACCCTGTCTAATGGATCTCAAAGTAAGGGCAAGTTTGTCAATATTTATGCCCCGGACGAGGTAGATAGAGCAGATATCAAAGAAAAGTTTGTTTCTTCTTCATTCTCAAACTTCCGCTACCAAGCCCTGAAAAGGGATTTGCAAACACTCACATTGAGTAAATTTACTCTCTTGTGTACCAAGTCAAGACAGTAATATTTTGGTCACATCAAAAGACATCCTCACTGGAAAGGTGGTAGGTATAAACAGCACTATATAAGTGGCTGGATAAGATGAAGAGATGTACCACCAGAGACAGCATTGGAGATCCAATGCAGCTGTCTTTCAACGTGGTGATGGAACTTTGGCAAAAATAAACACCTGGCAATCAGCCTCTATGTGTATATATCCCAGCCATATGAGGTCTGATTAGCGTAGTGTCAGAGCACCGCCAGGCTCCAGTCAACCATGCTGTAAATGGGTACCCAGCATACAACTAGGTGAGAAAAGTAACTTCACCCTGTCTCATACAAGCTGTAGCTTTGTACACTGATGTCTAAAATTTTCTTACAGAAGTGCAACTGATATGGCAGACGATCATTTACTTTTTTTAAGGAGCAAGTATTTCCTAAACACCACAAACAGAACAAATGTTAAAATTTAATCACATCTTTATTGTGGTGAGTATGAGACGACAAAATGAACAAATGGGTAGGGATGAAATGAATCGACTCCGACGCATCTTGTAGCAGGCAACATTCAAGTAAGTAATACACACAACCAGTGCATTGTTTGTTTTCTTTTGTACAAGAGATGTGGTTGTTCGACAGTGACGTCAGTATCCTTATGAACCTCTGGAAGGAAGGAAAAAAAATGTAAGTTTACAAAAAAAATATGAAGCAGCACATTAGAAAAGATTTTATGTGTGCAAGTTATATCTGGCAGCAATGGCTTGCTTATCTTGCTCTAGTGCAAGGCTTGCCGCCTCATTGTCTAAACCCATCGGCTGCTTGGATGTCGGGGGGGGGGGGGGGGGGGGGGGGGGGGGGGGCTTAACCAATATGTTGCACCAGGCACTAACTGGCTATTGTACCCAACTGGCAATGGAAACTGAGCTCAACTAATAAATATTAATACTTTGGTCAGTATCTGCAACAGAACTACTTTGTGGAGGAACTTGCTATTCGTTTTATGAATACATACGCTTGAGTTAAAACCAATAGAATTGCATTTTTTTTTCTCTTCTAAATGCAAGCATTGTCAATAGCAGCACACTGTCTTCTAGTGACTCATAATCGGGTCCATTTTCAGCTTGGAGAACAGCCAAAAATTGCAAGTGGTCGTGTCAGGAGAGTAGAGAACCAGCGGAATGTTATGTTTGGCCAAAGTCTGAATCAAATGCGAAGAATGGGTAGTTGGGTTACTTTGTAATTTTGGAGCTGCCAAATTCTTGTCGTTTGTGTTGCACATCATCACGAAAACAATGGATTACCTCCAGATAGTACTCTTTGCTAATGTTCAGGCTTTGTAGTGCGTACTCATGATCTACCACCCCACTACAGTCAAAGAAAACTCAAGTTGATGTTGCTGTGCACCTGCCTTGTTTTTTTTTTAACTCTGGGATAATCAAGTTTGCCCTGTGACAAACGCACATTGGTTTCCAAGTCATACCAGTTAAACCCATGACTCATCACATGTTCAGGAAGTCAGGGTCGCCAAGACTTCCACCAACTGACTGTTATTATCATCTAAATGACATAATTCGCAGAAACCTGTAACTACTTCTCTTAGTCACTCCTCTTCTAAACTGGTGGTGTAGATGTCCTTTTTTTTATTTACATGCTTGAAATCAAGTGCAGACAAAAATACAGACAATTGGCGTGCTGTGTCTTTGCATGAAGGAGAGGCTGCATTCATGCATGCCACTATCGGGTAGGAAATTGGATACCATATTTTTTTGCCCATGCAGCAGCTAACAGCCTGTTCTTTTCGATTTTCTTCTTCATACGCTGTCAAACGTCAACCTGTATTTTTTAGAAAAAAGCAGCGGTCATCGTGAGACTGTCGGCACTGCCATAGAGCTTGTTTTTCGATTTTCAGCTTCCAAGGGTTCTTTTATGTGTACACGGGTCTTCTGAGTTTAATGTCAGTCTCCAATAGGTCTAGGCATTAGACATCTCACCTCCATTGAGTCCATGTGACGCTTGAAACTTGTGGGATTCAAATAGCCACCTCATTTCTTGAGAGGCGAAGGGCCTTTCCTTTCAGCTTATATGCGACCACCACACATTAAGAAACTAACAGCTTAATTTGTACCCATTTCAGGGTGAAACCAATTTAGAAGAAAATAAATGATGTCACAGCATGCCTTTCAATTCTGGAGAACAGCCTAAAAGGTAGAGACTTTCATAAAATGAGTTGGGAGCCTGTGCAGAATAACGGATTGAAATGTTAGACGATCACTAATCTGTAACTGGTTTTTTATTTTTTTTTGCGTTCGCCTTATTTCTCTTATCCCCAAGGCAGTGTGCGTTGCACTGTGGTTTTTATTTTGTGCCTGTCTGCCCAGTGCATCCGACTTCAGCATGCATTTTATGTAAGGGCCTGCTTCCTCCTGCATTTTCTAAGGGTTTGCTTCCCCGGGGTAACGGCCGGTGCTGTGATGGAGATCGAACCCAGCACCTTCCGGTTGTGAGCCGTGCCACTTAACCATGCCGTCCCCTAACTGTTGAATAAAACCGGATATATGAGAAGATGCTGGTTTTTTATAGGAACACATTAAGGAAACCCCCTTGATAGCATTACAAGTCAGTCTATTCTGGGATCCCCAGGTCAAGAGTGGTATATGCAAACCAAAACACAGAGACAAGAGTGAGGCAAAGGAAACTGTGAAGAGCTGAGTGATGATCAAGGACAGGAGGACTTGGTGTATATTTGTTAAAGACCTCTGCTCCATAGGGAGCAGAAAATGTTTTGATGATGATGAGTACCGGTAGCTGATATGTTAACCCTACATGCATTTGTTCTGTGGTGCCAAGGCATTTTTTAGGATTTTCACATGTTCCAATAAAATACCAGAATCATATTGAAAATGAAATCAGAGGTCCATATAAGTATACATTTTCTAAAAGTATATCAGACAAGGAATTTTATGGTATGAATTTATTATGTGGGTGCATTACATATGTTGACCTCGTTCTGTACGCAGCGAGTAAAATTGTGCAACTCATCTTCTGCTTTCAACCTACTCTCACACTTACTCATTGGTTCCAATTACCTTGTAATGAGCTTTTCAGATACTGTAAGCTGTTTTATTTCAGAAAATGTATACTTATATAGATTTCTTTTTGACAAATTTACTTTATCTGAATTTTTGTAATTCATAACCTAAAAAATACTATTCAACCATATCGAGAAAGAAAAACTATAAAAACAGTTAAAAATTACCTTTATCTGTGTTTTTATTAATATTCTGAACAAAACTTGACACAGAAGAATAACATGTTTTAATATTAATCTCTCTTTTCCGATTGAGTCCTTTGTCATTCTTGTGAACACGGTTTTGCTCGCAACGCTCATAGTACCCAACCTTGCATGTCGGACACAGATGCCATGTTCATTTTCTGCCTTTGCTGTTGTTAATGCTCTTGCTGCTGTCAGCGTCACTGCAAACAAAGCAGTCTTTCTTTCTTGCCATCCTTCTTCTTCTTCTGCGTTCGTTCTCAATCTCCCACTACCAAACCCTGAAAGGACTTAAGTAGCAGAATGTAGTCCAGAGAATGGAATGGGTTGTGTCGTAGTTTACAGCTTGACTGCGATATTTGCACCTTTCGGCCCAACACATCCGACTTCAGCAAGCATTTTTTGAGTACCGGGTTAGCATTCCCTCTTTGATCCCTTCTCCTTAGCCAGTCTGCCCTGCTGCAACCTGTTATCCAGGATCACTGCGTGGAGGTCTTGGCAGCTCTGGTTCGCAGGCCATGATGCTAGCAGTCAGCTATGAGTCGTTGACCACTGCAGCTCATGCGCTGCTCAGCGTCTTGATCCCCCTCTTGCCATCCAAAGGTCAAAGACAATGCACTGCAGTATCAGTATATGGCATGAGATGTCCAACTTGAGGCTGAACTGTTGGTAGAACGTTGCAGCATAGAGATTCCATAATAGAAAGAATATATTTTCTCTCTAGTCTTTTGCTTGGTACCACAGTCATATTAGAAATAATCCCCCTTTTTAAGTCTATATTCTGAGAGCTGTTAGGATTTCTAACAATGAAATTAGGGTCTAAGCATGGCCTATTCTCTTCATTATCCAACTTTTCCCAACCAATTTGGTCTGTGGCAACACTAGATCCAGAGCTAAGAATGATACCCCTATCTCAGATCCGATTCATCTTCACCATTACTACTATTCACTGTCATGTCCTCAAAATCATTCCTATACCACTTTAGTCCATCGGACGAACTTTAAATAATGAAGGTCTAGATTTATTATCTAGTCCTGATGGACCCTTTCCAACATCAGATGATGCAGACAGAAAAATTGGGGGAAAAATCTTGCTTAGTTCAAATGTAAAACAATAATGGAATGGTACGATTAGATAACACTATGATACAAACTGGAAGAAAAACCAATTATTTATAGTAATCTCCCCTTTGCTAACAGACAAAAAATATCAGATTCGCAAATTTAATAACGATTTTTCTTTTGGCCGATTATTATGGCCGTAGCAAAACGGGAAGAGCCATGACTGCAATCAATGACAAGTTGGAGGGTTAAGACACAAATGTAGCAAAGAATTTAATCCTTCGAATGTTACAGAAAGATCCTCAGAATACCCTGGACAGAGAAAAAAACAAATGCAGACATTCGGCAAGAGTTGAGCATAGAAGAGAACTGGTTTATCAATTCCATTTTGGCTAGAAAATGCAAGTACTTTGGTCACATCAAGAGACACAATGGTCTTGAGAGAACGGTGATGGAAGGTATGGTGCCAGGCAAAAGAGGAAGGGGTAGACCAAGAAGACGATGGCACCAAGATATCCAGGAATGCCTGAGGCGGAGGCTGGTGTTTTGGCAAGGGAACGAGTTTCTTTCAGACAGACTGTGATGGGAGCGACGTTCTACAAAGGACATGCTACATGATGATGATTTCAAAGTGGCAAACTTACACAATAATGTTGTTGATGGGGATGTGGATCAACTTAACAAAGAATCCAATGAATCCCATGATAGCAAATCCAATAGCAGTGGCCATCGCAATTTTCTGGAACTCTGAGAAATGAGAAAACATGCATTGATGATTAGAGCATCATTATTTCGTTTCCCACCTTGTGAAGCATAGGACCACCATCATATTTAGTCCTTTAAAGAAGAGCTGTGGCCTCATGTTGTTTATCAAGCAATTTGTTTTACGTAATGAAATCTATTAGCTCCATGTTCAGCCCATTTTAGTCGTCTTTTACAACATGCGTGGAAATCCAATGCTTTTCTGCCCAGTAAGGGACCCCGAGATCTACTCGAAAAACACTATAATTACATCAGAGTAATGATTACACTCTTCAGGTGGATCTTAGGGTACCTTACTGGGGAGGCAAGCATAGTACTACATAGTCGCTCCTTTTCTACCTAGGGTGTAGAGGTTTGCCAGACTATTATATCTGCTTTCTTGCACTTGACCTGGTTCCAGTCTAGTCATCTGTTTCTTAAAGACCTGTTTTACACATGTATTGTCATCCCAGCAGTCATCCTGGGGATATGGATACTTGCTTTCAATGAATGCCATGTTACCCAATCTTTCATTCTGCAAACAAACCACAGAATTTCAGATTGCTTCACTCAAGTATGCAAGGGCTGGCTTTGAGATCATGTGGTATTGTCTTATTGCCGACCATGTCTCTTTTTGTTACTTGGACCACCTTCCTTAGGTATCTCATTTCAGAGGCTTGGAGCTGTTTTTCTGGGCTGTGGTCAATGCTCATGACTCACATCCGTAAGTCAAAGCTAGTACATAGGTGATAGTGGTATATAGCCATCTTAGTTTTCTGACCTTTCTCTTTTACCGAGGAATCCTTTATTTAATGGCATGAATAGGTCTGCCAGTAGCTGCTTTTCTGGTAGCCAAATCTTCTTTGACACCTCACTTCTGGTATATTTCAGCTCCAAGGTATTTGAATGAATTTCTTGACCTGTTCTATAGATTGTTCACCCAGCATAATGTGATGTAGATCATCATAGTTTTGCTAATAATCATCTCGCTCTTCTCCAGCTCCTTTTTCCAGATTTGAGGGTTGGCTTGGAGATGTGTCTCTGATGTCCTAATCAGTGTCGCATCATTAGCAAATGACTGGTCTCATCTTCAGGTACCTCCACGCATGTTGTAAAAGGTAACTAAAACGATTTGCTAACGATCTCATCACGTAAAACTTGGTACCGCGGAGACAACCATTATGAAAGCACACAACGTGCTTTGCACAGGCTTCGTAAAGAAGGTCAACTACAGTGATGAAACTATACTCTTACATCATGATTGGCAGGTTAGTGCTAATATTCTTTGCTCCCCTAATGGGCCTCGGTAGCACATGGGTGATTCAGAAAAGGTCCTATACTAAAGAATGTTGATCAAAATAGAAGCGGCAGCTACTTGCATGGGACTAGTAAATTCATCATGCAAAACAAACTGCTACAGAAATACTACCGCAGAAGCTTCCAAAAAGGGCCAACTGTAGCAGTGGCCTAATGTTTCATAAGGAGTGAATGGGAGTAAGAAAAAGTTTGTTTACAGTCAGGCCTAATGTACTAGATGTGTTTCTTACAGTCCAGGCCTTTCTCTAGTGACTAGTGCAGCCTGTATCCAGGACCGCCGTCACATGGAGGCAGAATAGAGTCTTACTGAACCTGATGCAAGCGGCCAGCTGGAGTCCCTGGCTGCAGTCCGCTCATGTACCGCTGCATATTGGCCCCAAACTATGTATGACATGAAGTATTCATAATAAAAATAGATAGTATGAAGAATAAAATGTCAATGCAAAGGGAAAATATAATGTACATTTTTTTGTTACGTGTTATTTCTATTTCTCCTACAAGGTGTGTCAACTGGGTGGATAGCTGAATGGCTTTATATTTGGAGGCTGGCTGTAAATACCAAATAAACAACCGTAAACCACGGTGGCCTGCATGAAGGCATCCTCTCCATCATGCAAAGACACAACAGGTCAATGACCTTTTTTTGTCTACCTACCTGATTACAAGTCAACAAAGGAAGAAAACTACAAAACTTAAAAATGACGAAATTACATGAATTATGGAGTAGGATTTTTAAAACATGGAATATTAGAAGTATAAGCCTGCCGAAGATAGATCTGTTTCTTCTTCTTCGTTCTCAAACTCCCGCCACTGAGCCCTGAAAAGGGATTTGCAAATAGCAGGATGTAGTCCAGAGGACAGAATGCGCTGTTTCGTAGTTTACAGCTTGACTGCGATATTTGCACAATCGATTCCAACACATCCTACTTCAGCATGGCATTTTTTGGTTCAGGATGCGCTTTCCCTCTTCAATCCCTTCTCCTTAGCCTGCCTGCCCTGCTGCAGCTTGTTATCCAGGATCATGACAAGAAGGGTATTGGGAGCTCTGGGTTGCTGTTGCTGACCGTTACTGCTCAGCATCTTGATCCCAGACAAGTTGTTTGAACTGTATAAATAAAACTAGACAATTCTCATGATGAAATTATCCTCCTTGAAGATTTCAATGCCAAGAGGGAAGAAATCACTCTAGATGGGATGATTTGGAGAAATGCTGATGATTTTTAAATGACAATGGAAGAAGACTTTAGAGATTCTGCAGCTAGCTAAACAAAAAATATACAACAGTGAAAAACAATTCCCCAATGACAAGAACAGGTAGTGTCTGGGTATACCTTTTCTGTCTGGTTTTGTGCATTTTTTCACTAGCCTGATGGAGTCCTTGGCAAATGTTTTGGCAGGCTCAACAAACTGCAGTACTTGATCCATGTCTGCAAGGAAATTGAACACACAAAAGGTCAAGGTGGCCCAATAGCATACAATGCTATCGAGGATGAATTGTTAGATTGTAATGTACACGTGACTGTGTCTTTCAGCTATAAAGGATGAATTGTTAGATTGTACACTTGACCATGTCTTCCAGCTATAAAGGATGAATTGTTAGATTGTACACTTGACTGTCTTTCAGCTACTTTTTAGGTGGGGTGACCAACTTTCTGCTTGGCATAGATTATGTAATGTTGAGTCAGTTAGATCTACCCATTAACTACTGGGCAGACTAAAAATGTGTTGAGATCCAGAACTGAACCTGCTACCTTTGACACGAGAAGCAAGTACTCCAGCAACTGTTACCAGACACTCAAATACTTGGAGCTTAATTGTGACTTGACTTAGTAACTTAGCCATTTCTCTTCTACCATTGAGTCCATTGTTAACCTGTGATTGTTACTTGTATTCTTCAGTGTTAGATTTTACTATAGTAACCTTATAACGGAAGCAAAAGAGGTTGGACGATGAATATTAATACATAGATAGAATCATTGAACATCATGTTGTTCTTTGACCCCATTGAAGGCCTTGTGACCGTAACTGCATAACGTAGATTTCGTTTTTGTACTACAGTACTGCAACTTTGAGATACCGTTTTATCTTTTCTTTAGTGTTCAAACAAAACTCAGACAAAAGCAAAAGACAAGAAGTTGGATAATGAATAATGCAGCCTTTGTCCCCATAGAATGCTTTGTGGCCGTAACGTAGATTTCATTGCTGTTATTAGTATTATGGGCGGTCTATAATTTAACTAGTACTGCCAGTACTACTGGACTATATTTATTTTTATTGAATATTGAGATTGACTTTCTGGACTTTCATCACAAAAATGATATTACAACCAATTGTTGAAACTAACATGACATGTGTCCTATAACATCAACATTTCCCATACAGGCATATCACGTGTTAACATAAGTTGTACCTATGATTAGTAATATATACTATGAATATGCCATAAACAACAAATACAGAATATAATTTATAAATCTATGTCTATCGATAACTGGTTAGGCAACTTAACGGATTATAACAAGCCACAACGTCGAAAGTTATGCCACGTCAACAACGCATATATTTGTCCTTAATAATTACTCAGACATAACTGATTCATTTGTCAAATTAGTACAACCATTTGATAAACAAATGTAATCTACGATGTTTGACCAAATTACCTGATAAATAGAGCTTGGCTGATTGAAGAAATAAGAAATTAGTAAGAGGAAGACCTTGCCTTCGATTTTTCTACGACTTCCCTAAGCTGAAAGAGACCTGTATTATTTTCTCCGACGCGAAGAGCCACGTCATCATCATCATGTGTCACAGCTATTGGTAGTTGGGGCAGTGGCGTAGCTACAAATTACGGTCTCCCCGGTCATTAATTAAGTGGGGATATTATTATATAATGGGTTAATTTTTTTTAAATATATATTTTAGACTAAACTCACTTAAAATGTGCTTTAGATGGAAAACTGAGAAAAGAACAGGCGGGATTCCGAACGCTCGAACGGGGAGATCTTGTACAGTAAGAGATCAAATAACAACGCTCAGAATATGAGAATTAGCGTTGAGGAATCTAGCCAGCGTCAGACACCTCTATATATGAACTTTAAAGATTTTGAAAAGGAAATTTGATTTTATTGATCGAACGATAATTTGGAAAATATTTATCAATTATGAAATACCTGATAAATGTATGAGAATTATGCAAGATTTCTACGTAAAACAATCCAAAGGGGCAAATTGTCAGACCCATTTACAGTTCAAACTTCTGTCAGGGATGCCAACGACCTCCAACAGTTCTTCTCGTGGTCATAGACTGGTTGATGCGACAAACACCAGAAGGTAGAAAAACAGGAATACAGTGGACATTTGATTTCGCAGATGATATATATGTATGTTGCCATATAAGCAGCAGGATATACATGGAAAGAAAGACAGACTAACACATGAAGCAGCAAAGGAAATGAGAATGAATAACCAGCAAAGAGGACACCATAACGACTAACAGTCAGGTAATTGAAGAAGTGTAACATTTTACCTATTTGGAAGGTAACATTAATAAAGACGGAGGAACCAACCAAGATGTTAACGCCAGGATTAACAATGCCAGGATTTTATTCCAACTCCAAGCATGGACTGGACCCATGCATACACCGACGGTTCCGTAACAAATACAACACAGTACGGAGGGGCAGGAGCATTCCTGGGCCTACCAAATGGCAGAAAAATAACACTTTCATTCGCTACTGGAAAATACACAAGCAATTTCAGAGTGGAGGCGGAGGCAGAGGCACTGAGGGGGACAGTGGAAGAAATGGTGATAGGTAAAAGGAATGAAAGCCACATAGTCCTGCTTACAGATGCTCTGGACGTAGTCACAGCACTGAAAAGCCAGAAAAATACTGAACTTAATGATTTAAGAGCAGTACTCTGTCAACTATGCCAGCAGGCCGCACCAAAAAGGGTAGTGGTGCAGTGGGTTCCATCTCACTGCAACATCCAAGGCAACGAGGAGGCAGACAAACTGGCAAAAGAAGGTGCAAAACTACCACAACCAGATACTAGTATGACATACAAAGAGTCAAAACGGCTTATTAGAGCAAATGGGAAACCGAACATACTGGCTACACCAAAAACGATGCCTATTACCAGTTGAACAGAAGAGAACAGGTCGTGGTCTTCAGACTTCGCACTGGCCATAATAGACTGAGGTACCACCTATTCAACAAATTGAAGATAGGTGGCACCGACGAATGCCCGTGTGGTACCGGGAAAATGATCGCTGAACATTTGTTGCAAAACTGCCCGACATACGAGGATCAGAGAGAGCAGATGTGACCATCACCAGTGGCAACACTAGACAAGCTCTATGGCAGTGTCGACAGCCTCAGGATGACGGCTGCTTTTCTCGAAAAAATAAATGTTACTGTCTGACTGCGTACGATGAAGAAGAAGAAGAAGAAGAAGCTTCCAACTCTCTTCGTCCAATGTGGTACTTGGCAGCTTCTCTATAGAGAATAAGATTGGGTTGCTTAACACGAACGTAAAGTCGATCATGCTGTATGGCTTGGAGACTCGACAAGTAGCTAAGAGTATCGCATTCAGGCTGCAGATCTTCACTAACAAGTGTCTCCGTAGCATGCTTCGTGTTAGATGGTCAAAGGTAATGGCAAACACAGATATGTGGGAGAGAACAAGGCAACAACTAATAGGGCAGGAGATTGGGGAAGAACACTCTCATTAGGAAGTCAGTATAATCAAACATGCGCTGAATTGGAACCTACAGGAATAGGAACAACTATGAAGTTCAAGAAACACCTGATCTATTGAGGCCCAGATTTTTGGTTGCTGGGCAGTATGTATTATAAATGAATACTGTCTTATTAGGTAAGGTTAAATTCCCCACTACTATTTCGGCTTCTCCAAGATTTAGCATTTGGCAACAGCCAGTGTCCTTCCACGAGAAACTGTACGGAAGCGTACAGAGCCTTGAGTCGACTGCTGCCTTCGATAGTCATTAAAGTTGAAGTCTGAAGATGAACGAGGAAGAAGAAGTATCCTCTTTTGTAGAATCTGTGCTGCGGATTAATATGGTATTCCTGAATACATCTAACATGTATTCCTTAGTCTAGTAAGTAATCTTCTGAATAAATCTCCTTTTGTTGTTGTTGGTGTGTATATATACCTTCAGCGTTCCATTACAAAACATGCAGGATTAAAGTGACAGCTGTGACAGTATGTCCATGGTGGGAGAGACATGTGTTTGTATGTGAGACTATCTTATGGTGTCTTTCTGTATAGTCCGAGTCCTTGGTGATCTTTGGATGAGATCTGTAATCGTAGTTTACAGAAGCGATTTGTTTTATATGCACGTTTCGGATCAACAATTCCGTTTTCAGAAAATATTCTCTTCAGGTTTGCATTCCCAGCTTTTGGTAGTCCCCAATCGGTCTGGAGGTCAGAACTGCAAGGTAGCAGGTTATTTATTGATACCATGGGTTGGTAGTGTAGTTATATGGGCACCCTGACAGTTGCCACTTGTCGGGGAAGAAGTTGGGGATGTCCTATTTGGAGTCCATGGGCTTGGTGCTGCCCCTCTCGCTTACCAGACCTCTCATGTTTATGACTGCTCTTTCAGCAGCCACGCAGTCCCTTAGCACGTTGATACACCGTGGACTTGAGGCCATTTCCCCCATTGACTGTGGCCGTTTTCTGTGTATATTGGGTTCGTTAGGGGATACTGCCCTTAGATAGTACGCCATTCCGCCTTTGGGTTCTCGAGCTCCATCTGCCCAAACTTTGTGTCGAGTTTTCCTCCCCTAAATTGTTTGTCTTCCTGAATTTGATCACCACCTGCCCGGTTGCTACCATTCTCAGTCTGACCCCTCTCCAGTGACCTGTCCGTCTTGGATAGGGCCATACCAGGAATATACGCTCCCGCCGGCATATCTCACTGGGTCACGTAAGTTCACCCACTCCACATCAAAAAGGTGAAGGCATCCTGGGGTTGAGGGGAGGGGGGGGGGGGGGGGGGAGGAAACTATTTGAGATGCACATCTTTTATCCGTGAAACTAATCTGACAGCTTCACCCGAAGAAAGAAATTCAGATGATGTAATAATAGCTATTGGATCCTTCTAAACAGCAGTATTGCCATTTTGAATATATACATCCATTTATGACGTCGGCAAATATGTTAACATCTATTTGCTGCTTGCTGCCATAATACATTTTCAACGGGTCATTTGATCATGTCGGACAAACGACCAATAGCTGGTCGCACTGCATCATGCTAGTCAGTAATAGTTGTACATCATGAAGTTGTCTTGGCTAAATATACGAGCTAAGCTGTTAAATAAGTAGGTGTGTGTATGAAAATGGTGCAGAATGTAGTCCAGAGAACGGAATGTGTTGTGTCATAGTTTACAGCTTGACTGTGATATTTGCACCTTTCGGTCCAACACATCTGACTTCAGCAAGCATTTTTTTAGTACCGGGTTAGCATGAGCTCTTTGATACCTTCTCCTTAGCCAGTCTGCTCTGTTGCAGCCTGTTATCCAGGATCACCACGTGAAGGTGTAGAAGGCTGCTTGCATCAGGGTCAGCAAACCATAGCTGATCCAAACCATATTCCACCCACATGTGGTGACCATTGAAACAAGCTGCACCAGTCACTAGTGTAATATTTCTAAGGGAAAGGGATCCCAGTTAGAAGACAAACCCGGTGCACAATAAAAACCAGCTGAGATAGGATGTGTCGGACCCAAAGGCGCAGATATCGCTGTAAACTACGACATAATGCCTTTTAAAGACGAACTCAGAAAAAGAGGAAATGATATACAGCGGAGTATACTAGAACGTACTGATAACGACTGAGCGCTGACGACTGCGCTCTAATGAGCAACTCAGAACTGAACATGCAGGTTGGAATGGACCAGTTCTCTGCCGCATGCGAAAATTTTGGCCTGACCATAAATGCCAAAAAAACAGGTCATGTACCAACCAGCACCAGGCATGCCATACACAAAACCAGAGACTACAGTCAGCGGGCAGACGTTGAATGCCGTAGACAAATTCACATATCTGGGCAGCACGCTGTCGAGATCTGTCAGCCTAGACGATGAGGTGGCAAGCAGAATAGCAAAGGCCAGCATAGCCTTTGGTAGAATGCGCTCGATGGTCTGGGCACGTCGTGGCATCAGACTCAAGGCCAAACTCAAAGTCTACCGTGCAACCATCATTCCAACCCTACTATACGCTTGCGAAAGCTGGACTGTATACTCTGGACATGCAAGGAGGTTAAACCACTTCCACACAGGTTGCCTGAGGCGAATATTCCACATTCGATGGCAAGATCGTGTCACTGACATCGAGGTTCTCTCGAGGGCTAACATGCCCAGCATCCATGCACTGCTAGAAAAAGCACGACTAGGATGGGCCAGACACCTCGTCCGTATGTCAGACGAGCGGCTCCCAAAGAAGCTTCTCTACGGCGAGCTGAGAGAGGGATGGCGCGAGAGAGGGCGCCAAAAGAAACGTTTTAAAGACGGTCTGAAGGACTCACTAAAAAGTTGCCAGATAGACATCGACACCTGGGAATGTCTTGCGAAAAACAGATCTGACTGGAGAAGCGCAGTCAAATCGGGTGTAGCTGCCGGTGAAGATGACTGTGTTGTGAAAGCCCAGAACAGACGCGGAAATCCCGAGCAGCGGGAACACCATCCCCTTCTACAAACCTCGTGTGCCCGATATGTAGCAGATGTTTTCGTGCTCGCATTGGCCTGTTCAGCCACATGCGCACCCACACCCAACAGGGAAATCTGTGACAAGGATGATGTCGGCGGTCCTCATCGACAACGATGGACAGCTATTATTATTATTAATGATAAAGAGGAATTGAACCCTATACTTTTTCCATGAAAAACAAGTGCTCTACACCAAACCAGATGCTCTAATAAAGTAGAGACGTCATTACACTAGACCTTCAATTTTATGAGGTAGAGTGGCCCTTTTCTTCTGTGTAATCAGGGTCAGGTGAAGCATACTGATCAAGACCCCACCTTATGTCCCTGTTCGTGCATCTGGAAAGAGGTCGTGATAAACACTGTAATCCCCATAGCTGGGAGCTTACTGAGAAGCTTCACATTGCATAACAGTTAGGAGGACTCTGGTCCACCTTCTGAAGTAGGCCTCAGGAAGTAAGAAGAACCACTGTAACCCTCTACCAAAAACATGTCATCTAGAGTTAACCCAACCCAACACAAGCAGCTTCAAACAATTGGCTTTCCCTAGATTAGAGCAGTCAGGTATAATTTTTTTCCTGCAAACTGGAGCATACTACGACTGGGTCACAAACCCAGTCCTGTTACATGGACAGACACACTGACCACTCAGCCAACCATACACATGTAATAGGTAAACAAACCAAATCAGCTGATGGTTCTCATATTATTTATTGAACCAAAATCTGTGGGAGTCGAGACTTACATCAGAGTCAGGTGAAACATACTGACCAAGCCCCCACCAAATGTCCTCCTGGAAACAGGTCGTTGTGTTATAGCAGTCTGGCCAACGAGGTGGGTATCAACAGCATAATCCCTATAGTGGTGAGCCTACTGAGAAGCCTAACATTACACTTTAGCCATGATGGATCCCAACACAAGCTCGTTTGGGCTGTGAGTCGTGCCACTAACCACTTTACCAGGCTAGTAACTAGGATGGAGATTGAGGTGGTTATTTGAGACCGTATTAATTTTTTGCCGGACTCAATTCTTGCTTCAGAAGTTACAAAAAGGATGGGTATGGCATGAGTAGATCACAGACCTCAAACCTCCAGGAGTCTGGTCTTGCTGGGGTTCCCGGGAATGTGACTAGCATCTTAACTTTAAAAGCGCTCATATTGGGGGCATTAGATATGGATACTCTCTGAGTGTATCTAGAGTCCATTACTGCAGAGGACAGAATAGAACCACTGCACCTCTACACATGTTGCAAAAAGTGACTAAAGAAAGTTGTGTCTAAGACTAACAATCTCATTATGTAAAACAAAAATGCTACAGAAATCACCAATGCAAAGTAAACAAAGTGTTAAAGAAAGAGAAACTTAAATAACACCCTGTTCGATGATGACACTGCAATTAATGAAATGGTAATCCCCAGATTGCTAGGGTTTAACATGTGTGGACTTGGCAGGGGTTTAGCATCACACATGGATTAGGCAGGGGTTTAACATCAAGAGTGGATTAGATAGGGACTTAACATCTGGTGTGGATTAGGCAGGGGGAGGTGCCTGAGAGGAAAGAGAAGTGTGTAGAACCACCAAGCTACAGCAACCATTAGTATCCCTACTGTTCACCATTTGTTGTGAGAGAGATTGGGAACCCATGGGTCTGCCGGGAATGGAGTGAATCAATTCTGTATAACAAAGCATAACAAGGTGACATGAGAAACTGTGGACCATGAAGTAAATATATATCGAAGAAACTATGGACCATGAAGCCAACATATATCAAGGGCTTACTGTATATTTTTTGTAAAACATAATGCAGTTTATAAAAACTATATTTGTAATCAGTGCATATCAAAGTAGCTTTACATAGAATCTGATTAACATATGGCCATAAAAATAGTGAACTCTAGAACAAACAAATTCCAGTTTACCAAAAAAAATTATGACTGTGTAATTAAAAAAGGACATTAAAGTAACTAAACATAGAATTTGATTAACTTGTCAATATCAAAACAAAATTTGAAATCAAATAAATTGTACTTGGCTCGGAAACATGCCACGTAACTGAGCATTACATCCAGACCTTCAACACTATTGTAAAACCAATCCTTCTATATGGACCAGAAACATGCCATGTAACCAAGAATATGATAGCCAGGCTGTAAAAAAAACCTTCACCAACAGATGTCTCACAAATATCAAAGAAACAAGAAAGATGTGGACAGAATGGGAATGAGTAGTTCAGGACTAGAGGATGTAGCACGTATTCTTTGTGTTCCACAGTCAACTGAAAGGTTTTGGGTTGTATTTTTGTGTGTGTTCACCTTATTTTTTTATTCCCCAAGGCAGTGTGCGTTGCACTATGTTTTTATTTTGCACCTGTCAGCCAAGTACATCCGACTTCAGCATGCATTTTACGTAAGGGTCTGCTTCCTCCTGCATTTTCTACGGGTTCGATTCTCCAGGGTAACCACAGGTGCTGTGATGGGGAGCAAACTCAGCACCTTCGGGTTTAGAGCCGTGTCACTTAACCACTAGCCCACACCATTTACTGATTGGTTATTTGATTGAACTGATGTCTCAATTATTTACTTAGTATAAGATGAATATGTAGTAACACACGGGATGAAAAGAATAGGACCACGGCTGCCTTCTATGCAGGTTGGAAAAGATGACTAAAGAGGGTTGTGCTTGAGGCTGGTAACCTCGTCATGTAAAAAAAATATATGCCATTATAATCAGTTGCTGCAAAAGTTCAGATACAGGCTTCCTGGAAAGGGACTAAAATGTATACTTCACATTGGAACAAAAATGTGAATGATTGTAAATGTTTGGAATTAGGACTCTTTTTAATAGGGGTCAGCTGTAATGATGGTCTATACTTCACAGTGAATGATTAACAAACATAGATTTGAGGCAAATACACAAATACAACTGGAGATTAGAGGGACAACAATAGAACACTCTACATCTGGATAGTACATGGGAAGGAGAGAATAGGAATAATGTAACCGCAAGCATGTCCTAAAAGGAAACTAAAGAGGGTTGTGCCTGTAATTAGTCACCTCCTCATGTAAAACCTTTAGAAACCACACAGGAAAAATTATGGATTTCAAGATATTAAGGTGTAAATTGTGCTTCAGTTTAGTACATTAAGTAATTGGTTTAGAATATTTAAAATAAAAACTATTATTCAAGTTTTCAATCCATCAACATTATCTATTGCTATTAAATTTGTAAAACACTATAAAAATAATCCAAGTAAAAGTATAAATACTAATACAGAAACAATACAAGATTTTCAATGTTATATACATATCCTTGCCGAAGATGGATGTGTCAGACAGAAAGGTATAAATATCGCAGTCAAGCTGTAAACTAGCGACACATGCCTTCCATTTCCAGACTACATCCTGCTATTTGCAAAGTCCTGTTCAGGACTTGGTAGCTGGAGATTGAGAACGAACGCAGAAGAATACATATTTTTTGGAATGCACCTTTTGAGTCAGATAATCTTGGTAAGAGTGGAATGACATGCTGACATATTCTGAAAAGAATGCTCAGGGTAAAAAAAGGGATGAAGCCACCTGTATTACAGTCCCATGTTCCAATGGGATCTATAAGGATGAAGTCAAGTAAGCCATTTATTCCAGGATGTCCAGAAATCGTCTGGGGTGACTACATAGGAGAATCTCTGAAGGACCGATGCTTAGACTGTAATCAGGCCAGGAAGACAGTAGATAGAACAATCTGGCACACCTCAACATGCTAGAGTAGACAAAGAGCAACTAAATCAAATGAGCCACCCCTTTTGAATTTCACTATTGTCGTTTCTTTGGCTATTACTAAAAATTGCTATGGATCCAGTGGCAGAGAAAACCTGTGTGATTTTCATCCACTTCTGTGATCGTGTCGCTGCTGCCGAGTCTTAATGACAATGGATGTATCGACTAGGACCATGGCTTCTGTACTTGTGACTGTGTGTCCGACCGCCTGTTCTGTGAAGGATGTTCCCCTATAGACTATTGCTTTTCATACAAACATTACTATCATGATACAACACATGTTCACTGGGTTCTTATGATTACTGTGCTCACATAGCACAATATTTCCAAGACCTACAATGCTTTAATGTCTTGCAGCTTGATTCACATTCGTGAGTGAACATTACATTGATCCTGGTTAGTATTTCTGTTCTACTGTGGTATTCCTGTGCTACTAATGACAGACAAGGTTATAGTTATGTGGAATTCCGGCAATTTGGATTGATCATCTATTCTTTCAAACTGCATACTATTGCAGCACCTGCACCAGTGAGCTCTGTAGATATGAACTACCGGTGCCACAAGACCATAACTGCTCTGACTGACACATTGTCTTTATTGAAGTCACCCACCTTCCGTTTGTCTTGAGTGTTGTTTAGGTCTAGGTGGGGGCAAAGATATAAACACCATAAGCCTGCTTAGGATACATTGGATGGCCGCAACCTCATCTCGTAGAATCTTTAACTAAGCCAATAAAATTTAAATCAATATGAATCAGTCACATTGTTAGACAAGGCAAATGTTTGTAGAAGACCTATGCTCTGCAGGGAACTCAGAAATTTTGATTGATGATTGAATCCTTGAAATCACCAGACTGGTGCCTGGGTGAAAAAGAATAGGTACACTGTAAGCATCTAAGCATATCATAAAAGAGAACTGAAAAGGGTTATGCATGAGACTAGCCACCTGATCATGAAATACCATTGCATGTGAAACCACCACTACAAATGCTTGGATACCTTTTTCCTATAAAGCTGTCCTCTGTAGTGGTCATTCTATACTTCACATGAAACGAAAACAGTAATCAACCACTCAGTCGGGATCAAGATGCTGAGTAGCGCAAGAGCTGCAGTGGTCAGCGACCCATAGCTGACTGCTAGCGTCAGGGCCAGCGAACCATAGCTGCCAAGACCCTTCTACACCTCCACGCGGTGATCCTGGATAACAGGCTGCATCAGGGCAGACTGGCCTAGGAGAAGGGATCGAAGAGGGAATGCTAACCCGGTACTAAAAAAATGCTTGCTGAAGTCGGATGTGTTGGACCGAAAGGTGCAAATATTGCAGCCAAGCTGTAAACTACGACACAACGCATTCCGTTCTCTGGACTACATTCTGCTACTTAAGCACTTTCAGTGTTTGGTAGTGGGAGATTGAGAACGAACGAAGAAGAAGAAGACAACCACTCAGTCCTTGAAATGGACATCAAAATAACTTTATCTAGAAGCCGATTAGCTTGTACAAAAAACAAACCATCATTACAGCATTTATTCCCATTGCTGGAAGAATTATAGAGGTGAGGAATAAAGGTTGCTTGCATAAAGGCTGCTTGCTCCTGCAGTCACAAATAGTGTACAAGCTAGGTTTTTATCTTATCTCTGATAAAAAAAAATTTCTAAGCCTTGCATTGGTTTTGAACTTGTGTCCCCTTGGTCAACCAGTGGATATCATAACAGTTCAGCCAACTTGCTGCTCATATAGTTGTAGTGTGTTAACATTAAAAATAATCGGCTTTAGCTTGAGATTCAGCAGATAAATTGCAGATGAAGAGAGAACACTTTCAGAAGCAACCCTAAAAATCAGATCACAATCATCTTCTGCGTTCATCCTCAATTTCCCGCTACCAAGCCCCAAATAGGGATTTGCAGCTTGGCAGCTATATTTACAACTTTTGGTCCGACACATCTATGAAGAAGAACAGTTATAAAGTTTCATGGACATGAAAGGAAAATCTCTGTGGGAGTTGGAAAACATATGTTGGCTATGTAATCTGACATTACTTGATGCCAAGTTGTTTATGAACTGCAATGGGCACATTAATTTATTTCAAAATAAACTTCAACTCGGGAAAGTCAACTATGAATAGACAATACTTATCATTATCTCACAATTGGGAATCACAATAATGACTTTGATTATGATTAATGTGTGGACTAGTTGAAGTATTTGAATGAAGAATTCAACACTTGGTGCTGCGGTTTTGAGGACAAGAACCTTTTATTTTTTTGTTTTTTAGAATATTGCCTCACTAGTTTCTACTGGCGGAGGCTCGCCATTTTCTACACCAGACCGTAGTCAATTGGGCGATATCAGGACGCATAAACCAGTGCTTGGATGCATGTGTGCATCTGTATGTACCTATGCTAGGTTTGTGCGACCTCAGAAGCTAGCCCAACCAAAGTGCAATAAAAGTTGTGCAAGGGTGTGACTGTAGGACAGAGTCAAATGAAACAGAGTGAGGTAAGAGAAGAGAGAAGGGGAAGAGTGGCCCCCAGGGTGAGACCTTCCGAGGACAAGAAGCAAATTTCACTTCTCCATTTAATGTTTACATGGAACAAGCTCCATCATCTTTAGAACTAAGTGATTTACAAGAGAACTTGGATTTGAAGACCAACATTAAAGATGTTTCATTGATTTTTAAAAGAAGTATTTATGTACAACTTACAACTTTTGCTCTGAAGAGAATAACGTCATTTGGAAGAACTTACATCAGCGAGTAATATCTTTTTTTATAGAATGAAGGTAGCTAAATCTAAAACACCTATAAATATATATAACACCTATAAAACACTTAAAGTGTTGCAACTTCAGTTATTTTCTCTTCCTCGAACATTGACCATCTTGTGAGAGACATGATGTCCCAAACCTACAAATGAATGCCTCTGATCTGTCTTGAGCTAACTTAATTTTATTTGTAGAGCGAGATTAAAAAAATTATATTCATTAAAATAAACATTAAATAATTGAATAATGCTCTCATGAAATGCATGGTTTACCGTTAATCTACTTGTGCATTTAAAAAAAATTTAAGTAAGTAAGTTGCCCATCGCAAGCTAAGATGGCGACATCATCAGACTATCCTCGTCCTGAAGATGTAACTTGCGCTGAATTTGGATTATAGTGAGAAAGAAGGTGCACTGGACATCAATCTCACTCTCTCGTCCTGAGTTACCGGGAACCAGTGGCAAGACATACAATCAAGACGACTGGAAGTAGCTGAAGATGCAGACATTCAGGTCGCACAATCCGTTAGACTAGGGGGTCGCTTGAAATTTGTAGGAGTCGATTGTCCGCCGTTTCCTTGACGATTTGAGATGCGAATGTTGTACCCCTCGACAGCAACAGCCCCCATGCGTACACTAGAAGACGCTGCTGCTGACCAGCGCCCACATCTATAGGTCTAGGTGAAGGACCATTAACCCATGGCTGAGGGGAGATTCCGGTCGTGGCATGCAATGAAAATGGATGCAATTTCCAACTAGATCATGCACACCAACCAAGAACGGCGCGCAATCTGTAGTGACGTCCTAATCCAACAACAAGTATGCTATAACACATGAAGAACAGATCATGTTTTTTCTTCTGAATTCTGAAGAAAATTACACACATAGGCTTCCTGTGAATAGCGTAGGACGTGCTAGAAACTGATCGCCACACAACACTGCGCTCAATACATTAATTGGAACGAACAAACCACATGAAAACCGCTGACCATGAGAGCAGCTGTTGCTTGGTCGCCATCTTACCAGAAGTTATACTAATTACATATTATAACAACATCAATTTTTAATATTTACAAGATTTTTTGGTCAAATAAATACGAATATCTTACAATTTTAAAATATTATCATTTGGTATGGCCCACCAATTTATTTAAAATTCTATATCCGCCCAGTGTTCTTGGTGAAGTTACACATGCCTGACTCAGATGATCTAGGTAACATAACATTATATATATATATATATAAATTGTTTGTATCCAATTACTATCCCCATCCACTAGAATACTCATCCGTTAACGATATGAAAACAAAACATTGGAACTAAACCTTAAAAAATGTGCAATTAATAAACAAATAAATTATGAGGTTATTGACCGATCAGATTTGGATACCAATCTTTTAGTCCAGTACCATTCCTGGACAAGCGCAATTACTATACCGATAACCTTATGCCTACCTCTTCTTTCTTTAAAATATATTCTAATTGTTTGAAATTGTTTCAAGAAGAATGGCGATAAGGCTTACGTTTTTTTAGTTAGATAAAGCAGCGTGTGGAGTTAAATAAAACCTTGCAAGCACAGTTTGGTGGATGTAGTGATAAAATGTCTTTATTGCTCAGTCCTTTAATTCTACTGGTGGAGACTAGAAATGGAGAAAAATAGGGAAGTTATAGCTTCAAAACAAAACAAATCAAACGCTGCTTAATAAATAAAAACTTGACAATCAAATTATGATTTGATAAATTTAGAACGTGTATAAAACACGGATAAGTATGGTTCAGATACAGCAACAGAACAAATCCTTCGTTATGAATAAAAGGTCTTTAGGAACAATGGACAATACATATGAGAACTAACAAATTGAATCAATGATGATTACATGAAAATACTTAGCTCCGGATCGTCTCTGAGGATCATCAATCAAGTTGGACGGAAGTGAAAGTGACAAGGTTAACAAATTTTGAACACTTCACTCAGTCTTCTTCTTCCTCTCGTTCGTTAATTATGTCTCCAGACGAAGGCCAGTTCTCTGAATAAAGCTCGCTGTGGTGGAGAGATCTTTAAGGCTCCCAAAAAGCTTTGTGTGGAGATTTTTCTCTGTGGACCAGTGCTCAGTTGTCTAAGCATATAAGTCTTGCAAGATATATTTGGCTGTCTGTATTGCTTGTCTGCACGTACACATTGGTGATAGGTTCAATATGTTATGGCCCATTATCATGCGGGATCATTTACTCCACTCAATCAAGGTAGTGATAGTTACCTCTTGGGTGATCGACTTTTCTTATGGTTAAGGGTATTTTTTTCTTGGAAGATTGTTTTTGTGTTGTTCTCCTTTTTTCATAACTTATCCGCTCTCTCGTTTCCTGCAAGTCTCAGTGTGAAAGTATCCACTGTATCCCTTCTCTTCTTTTGGCTACCCTAAGCCCTTTTTAAGATTTTAATTAGACATTATTTACTTTGTCCATCTTTGATGAACACCTTTTGGTTCTTTTAGTGCCCATTTATAGCCGACACATGCTTATCTCTGTCAATGTTAACATAAATAACAAGGAGGCCAAAATATACTAGATAAGGGGTCGATGTAATACTGCTTGCATTGGATTTTAGAAACAAATAAATCATTCAGAGGGTACCTAAACAAAATTAATGCTGTTGCTAGGTCTATTAAAAAAAATTCCAGAACTTTCGAAACTGTGGTCAATCTGATGTTATAGCATCTTCTGATCAGTGGCACTGCCTAGTGATAACTTTCTTAAGCAATCTACCATTTCCTGCATTTTCTGTTTCGATTGTTCATCGCCCTGTCACTTACATGTGTGTAGATTGTGTTCAACATTTCTCAAGATTCTGAATTTAATGAAGTCAACAAGCTCGAGAAGACGTTCACGGAGACTAATGAAATTTTCAAACACGTTCATGGGGATGAGTGCATGAGCCGTATGTGCCGTTACGAATGGTTTAAGCAATTTAAAGATCGTAGGTGGTCAACAGATGACAACTCATGTTTGAGACGACCCACAACATTATCTAACGACCTTCATGTTGCCAATGTCCATGAGATGATTGTGTTCCAATCATCGTCTGACAGCTCGAGAAATATTAGAAGAATGCAAATTCCCCATCTTGCCATGACATTCTAACAAAGAAAACAGCTCCTCCTCGGTCCTCCACCAAGACAATGAGCCAGCTCATAAATCACTACTTGTTTGGGAATATTTGGCTAAAAATGAAGACGTCTACTTCTCTAGCTTCCCTACTCACTTGACCTGGTCCCAGCATACACTTTTTTTTCTATTTCCTAAACTGAAAACCAGCTTGAATGAGCAATGATTTCAGACCATCGAAGAAAGGACAATAAAAATACTTACCAGGGCTGCTCCAGAAGTGGGAATAGCATTGGGTGTCTTCTTCTTTCGTTCGCTTGAAAATATTGTCTAAATCTGCAATGTTCTCTTGTATAAACTTTACTATCTTTTGTAGTTCACATACAGGTCCATAATGTTTCTCTTCCAGTGTTGTTTCTATGGGCCAGTGGGATTTTTTCTGTATATCCTATATGGGGCAGTTCTGTAGTATAATCTCTGTGGTCCCTGTACGCATGTACATATGGCTGTGGAGTCGGTTGTGTCTTGTTCTAAGGTTATTGAGAGTAATGTATTAACCCTTTCCAGCTCATAGACGGTGCCGAAATTGGCTACAAAAAACCTAAAATTGCCTAGCTCTGCGACCAAAATCAACCTCAGCATCACGAGTATATTTTTGTTTTTTAGTTTGTGAAATTTAATTGTTTTAAGGGCTCTATGTGATGGTGGCATCCATGCAACGCAATTAACATTTAACTAAAACATTATTTCTGATGGGCAGACATTTGTAAAAATTATGATATTTGAAATTCGCCAATATAGTGGGCTTACAAGACCTGAGAAATGATTTATTATTTGATCAGTCCAATGATCATGCATCTGGATTCTTCTTTTCTTGTCACTAATTCTGTTGTACCTTTCGGCGTCAGGTTATGAACAGATCTCTAGAACAAGCCTATCAGTGTGCCTTATGCACAGTAGCATTTACTGCCTCCGATATTACTGTAAGCCACCTTTTTCATGGTCTGCCATTAGCTTTAAACTCGTTGTATCTAAACAGCATTGCTTGTTGTGGGGTACTGTGTGGTGGTAGTCTTGTTACGTGGCTGAACCATTTTAGTCGTCTCTTAATGTAGTCCAATACTGGTTTCTTCTCACTAGTCTCCGGATGTCATTGTTTCTGATTATGTCTCTCCTTGTTATGCCCAAAATTTTTTGCAGGCATTTCATTTCTGTTGTTTCGATGTAGCGAGTGTTTTTCATTTGATGTTAGTGTCCAGTTTTGACATTGATAGCATAGTGGCGTGATGAAAATCGTGACCCATAAGTATGTGAAATCTTTCACCTCGATTACTTGTGGATATTCAAAACACACCTGATTCAAACTTTCACTGGGATAGATAATATTTTTTTTTGGCGTTAGCCTTATTTCTCTAATCCCCAAGGCGATGTGCGTTGCACTGTGGTTTTTATTTTGCGCCTGTCGGCCCAGTGCATCCGACTTCAGCATGCATTTTATGTAAGGGTCTGCTTCCTCCTGCATTTTCTAAGGGTTTGCTTCCCCGGGGTAACGGCCGGTGCTGTGATGGGGATCGAACCCAGCACCTTTCGGTTGTGAGCCGTGCCACTTAACCACACCGTCCCCGGATAGATAATATGAAAGGTATGTGTTGGAATTGAAATATATTACAGAAACACACAATGTGTGAGTAACCAAAAATTTTTAACTCTTTAATTTACACCTCCGCATTAATGTCATTAAACGCTTTATACTAATATATAATCTTTATTGTGAATACTTCATGTCATTGATAGTTGAATTATGTGTCTTACGATGTTTAGATCATAATTTTAGCTCAATTTATTCAATGTTAATTCATTTTATTTTGAATAAAACTTTGATGTACAGAATTCCAGCATTTGGTCCAAACTGAAAAAGACAAATCTGCAAAAATTAGCCTGAACTGAAAAGGCTTAATGAAGGAGTGGAGTATTTCAAAATAGACAATGCTGATTAGGTTCCAGGAAAGTCTGAAAAAGTTATACAAAAATGGTCTGGAACTTTTTGAACAGACAAGCAAATAATTAACACAGGACAAACAAAAAATTAACAGATTACACAATAAAGTAATTCATAGAGTATACAATGTCATGCTTAGGGAGTTTGTGGTTCAAGCTCAGATACAGCTACGTGTGGGTAATGAAGAATTCATATTCTTACTTTATTTTAAAACTTAATTGTTACTCTTCTACCCAGGGTTGTATAGGTTTGCCACATGAAATGTGAGATTGTTTTACCTGCTGTCTTTCTACGGACCTAGGTCCAAGGTCCTTCAGAGACAGTCCTATATTGTTACCCCAGCAGACTTTGGGTCATCCTGGTGGTCTGGATATTTGGCTTATGGATGCATATAACTGTCTGCAGACATGACCAAAGTCCGAGACCTGAGATTGCTCTGCATGAGTCTTAAGAGTTCGAGATATTGACATATTGTATGGTTGCAGACCCGTGTCTCTTCTGTTACTTTGACCACCTTTCTTAAGTACCCCATTTCTGAGCATTGATTGTCATACACATTAGCCATGACTCACATTTCTAAGTCAAGAACTCTTAATTGTAGTTATTCCTATAATTATGAAGACAGACAACTTGCTTAGAAAAAAAGCAGAAATATGTTCAGCATAAACAAGAAATAATTTAAAACAAAATATGTCAATAGTTTATTGACAACTATCTCTTTAGGTGGATGCTCTGAAGTGCAGAATCCACGATTCCCCTCATCTGTGCAATACATGCCTGTGGGTTGTCATGACCCACTAAAGCACTTCCTGAGACAATCAAATTTGCGCCCGCCTGTGAAATAAATTAATTAAAATTAGTATGGTACTTTCAATACCATCATGAAATGAGTCCAATACAAGATCAAACAAATGGAACATAAATTACACACACATACATATGAGATATACAGTAGCCACCAATGTCCTGTATGCAGTCCAATCTTGGTTGGTTGGAAGACAAGATGTGGAAATTCATATATCTTGGTAGCAATATAGACAAAGTAGGAGGTACAGATAAATATATTTTAAAAAAAGGATACAAAAGGTAAGAGGAGCTTATATTGCACAGGGGAACTTAAATCAAAGGAAATTTAAGTCCAACATAAAAATAACAATCTTTAACTCCAAGGTTCTTTTGTATGGCTATGAACATGAAGAACATGTGGGTGGTTTCTGTTCTACTAGACCTGGTTAAGGTGCAGCTGTAGCGTTTCCAGCCTCCAGACTTTTCTCCGTTGACATTAGGCTACCCAGCAGTATAGTATCTGCACTCTTCCTTTGGTGGTGCTGGTAACCAATAAGCTGTCGTTGTGTGAGGTTTTGCTACCGGTTATTTCTGACCATCACATTTAAGAGGTATGTTAAGATATCTTGCCCTCAATCTTATAAAAACACAAATCATCTGATAGTGTGGGGCATCGGGCAGGCTACTTCACCTGTTTAAAAAACATGCCAAAAGAAAAAGAAAAGAAAACCTCTGTCAAGCCAAGTCAGACTAAGCAGAGTTGGGCACAGGGCTGGCTACTACATCCTGCAGAAGCTATAATGCGCTCGCTTCTTAGATCGTTGGTCCATGGCTGGAAGAGCAGTCAATAACCATCATATCTGGTGACATGTTTAATAGCAGCAACAAACTCCCATCACTTTGTACGGCCTGCAGCCAGCATTCACATGGTGTAAAGCTCTGATTAATAATTTATATTTAGACTTCTACGGTTCTTCACTACCTTGTCTCACGTTTGGCCTCTCTCTCATCTTCACCTTTGGGGTCCATACCATGGTGATGGTGTCAGGTTCTCTTCTTAGGATATGGCTCATTCCAATTTCCTATTCCAGTGTAGACCAGCTATGCTGATGTGCATGCCTTCTTTATTGTTCCGGACATGCAGTTCTCGGTTAGTGATAGTACTCAGCCATCTAATTTTATAAAACTTCCTTAGGCTGTGTAGAAAGATAGACAATTTTGGCACAAATTTTTTCTGTTATTCTCCAACACTCTTAGCTTAACATCTTTATACTGGTTTAGAAGACTCTGCAGTCTATATACAACCAGTTTAATTTACATTTCCTCACTCTAAAAGCTATGTGCATACAATCTATTCTTAAATGCATTAATTGTCCTTGCCTACACTACCTGTGGCAATGCATTCCAAGCATTCACCACTCTCTGACTAAAAAAATATTTCCTAATATCTAATCTGGACCTTTCTTTAGTTAATTTGTGGCTATACTCTGTTGTTCTTGTAGGTCGTTATATTTTGAAAAACTTGTTAAAGTCTATTTTATCTTTTTGTTTGATTATCTTATAAACCTGTATTGTCACCTCAAATTCTTCTCTTTTCTAGACACTGTAGGTCAGTTTTTGTGAGTCTTTCCTCATAACTGTAACTCAGCACCATATAGAAGCACAGTAGGTACGCAACTCTTGTGTATGTTTAGTTTGGTGTTTATGAAGACTTCCAAATATTATTCAAGCTGGTTGAGGCTATTCTGCCATTATTCATCTTGTTTTGAAATCTTTGCGTATTCCACATCTGTTGTATTTGTGCTTCTGCATGTAAATGTGCCACCTTTGCTAGTTATTGTTCTACAACCCACTTGGGAACAACAAAATAAGTCAGACAATACACACTATTCCACTTACATCGGCACATTCCTGAATGGTCTTGAGTCCAACACCTCCATCCACTCCTATGTCCAAGTTTTTGTACTTGGTTCTCAGGTACTCAATCTGTAATGTTATATCATTATTTAGACGACTAAAGCAAGTTGTGCATGTTGTCATCAAGTAAAAAATTTAAGCACATGAGCTGCAGTGGTCAGCGACCCATAGCTGACTGCTAGTGTCAGGGCCAGCGAACCAGAGCTGCCAAGACCCTTCTACACCTCTACGCGGTGATCCTGGATAACAGGCTGCAGCAGGGGAGACTAGCTAAGGAGAAGGGATCGAAGAGGGAATGCTAACCCGGTACTCAAAAAATGCTTGCTGAAGTCAGAGGTGTTGGACTGAAAGATGCAAATATCGCAGTCAAGCTGTAAACTACGACACAACCCATTCCGTTCTCTGGACTACATTCTGCTACTTAAGCCCTTTCAGGGTTTGATAGTGGGAGATTGAGAACGAACGAAGAAGAAGAACACCACCCCTAAATATAACAACATTTAGAACCAAAGAATAGTAGCATTATAAACTCGCCAAGTATGCCATTAGAGGTGAATAAAGGAGGGTTCGGTTTGGGACAGGCTACCTCAATCAGTAGACACAATGCCTTCCGTTCTCTGGATTACATTCTGCTACTTAAGTCCTTTCAGTCTTTGGTAGTGGGAGATTGAGAACGAACGAAGCCAAGCCAAGCCAAATACAAAATTTGTTTTTGCAAATGTATCACTGTAAATGCTGATATAGGCTTCTTGTAAAAGGGGGCCACAAATAACTGTGCTCTTATGTTTTATTTTCCATTTGCCTTGTTTCCTAAGCCATACTACATTTTGTGCCTAACAGTGCAGTGCATCTGACTTCAGCACTAATTTTTAAAATGAGTTTATTTCCCATATGGACACAACTTTGCTGAGTGTGAACATATGCACGTCTGGGTTGTGATTCTTGTTCGCTCTTTAGCTCAACCTTCCTTACCCCCATATTGCTTCATTTAAGTGAAAAAGTCCATCAATTTATCTATCTACTTCTCCTTCACTGGAAAACTCTAGAACACAGATTGCCTTGTAACGACATTAGCTGAATTTCTTAAAGTGTGCCCTATTCAATGTCAGTGTCTTCTCCTCACCTCCTGTTTCACTGTTATCTGTCTATTTCTTTCCAACAGTTCCCCATTACTGATCTTATCAATTTAAATTCCTCTTAGGGATCAAGACACTGAGCAGCGCATGAGCTGCAGTGACCCATAGATAACTGCTAGCATCAGGGCCAGCGAACCAGAGCTGCCAAGACCCTTCTACACCTCCACGCTGTGATCCTGGATAACAGGCTGCAGCAGATCAGGCTAGCTAAGGAGAAGGGATAGAAGAGCAAAGGTTCACCCGTTACTAAAAAAATATCTGCAGCTGAAGACGAATGTGTCGGACCGAAAGGTATAAATATAGCAGCCAAGATGTAAACTAGCAACAGTGTATTTGGACATCCTGCTACTTGCAAAGCCATGTTCAGGGCTTGGTAGCTGGAGTTTAAAAGTGAACGAATAAGAAGAAATTCCTCTAATTGGCTCAAGTGGGAGCCAAGGCTAGCATCAAGGTCAGGTGAAACATACAGATTAAGACCCCAACCTCCTTCAATGTCTCATGAAAACAGTAACCTGGTCCACAAGCAGGGGATCATCACTGTGATCCTCAAAGTGGCAATGCCTCGCATTGTGCTACAGCCAGGAGGGCCCAGGTTCCCCTTCTTGAGTACACATTGAGATATAAGAAGAGCTACTGTAACTTGCTGCCAAAGAAACATTGTCAAAAGTGAAGAGCCAAACACCGAAAAAAAAAATGTTCTCTGCTAGAAAGCCTGTACATTTTTGGTTGAAACATGGACCACAACAAAAACAACCCCAAAATGTGACTATTCATGCTCAAAATGAATTTAAGAGAAGCAAAAATGGTTATCACCTTAGAGACACAATCTCCAATGAAAGACTGACCCCCAAATCCAGGATTAACTGTCATAACCAGGACACAGTCCAGTAAATCGATGTAGGGTAGCAGGACCTCCACATTTGTGGGCGGATTTATACCCATTCCAGCCTGTTAAAGAGACA
Source organism: Ariolimax columbianus (assembly GCA_036924085.1). Lineage (NCBI taxonomy): Eukaryota > Metazoa > Mollusca > Gastropoda > Stylommatophora > Arionidae > Ariolimax > Ariolimax columbianus. Next base: position 9,501,640 of record JAVGWX010000014.1, read on the forward strand.
TAATAGACAACTACAATGTGTTTCAATAGCATGACATTACTAGCTCCATGTACAACCTTCTTTAGTCACCTTTTACATCGTGGCTAGACAGTTACAGTAGGCCTCTTCTTTTCACCCTGGGTACCACTTGGGTGAGGAGCAAAGAGTAATCAGGGTCAAGTGAAACTTACTAGGTTGAGGCTGGCCTATTTTTTTCTTTCCAATAAGTGCCCCCGGGACATCCAAGGAAAACACTTCCTCTTCTTCTGCTGCATTCAGACTCATCTTTTTAGTTGATCTGTCTATATGTTGAAGATTTTGTAGCTTAAAGTTTCTACTGATTGAGGTAGCCTGCCCCAAACCCAACCCTCCTTTATTCACCTCTTATGGCATACTTGGCAAGTTTATAATGTTACTATTCTTTGGTTCTAAATGTTGTTATAATCAGGGGTGGAGTTGAGGATGAACTCTCAGAGTCAACTAAATGTTCCGATGGCGTGCGCCTTCTCTGACAACAAAGTCCAACTCCTGGCATTCGCGTGGAAGAACTGTTTTGACTAACAGAAGAAGGGGCGGAAGCCGAGTCACTGGTGCCTTAAAACCAGTAGTTTTGGGCAGATGGGGCTCGAAAACCTAGGAAGGCAGCTCATCTAGGAGAAGGAAAACCCTGATTTCAAACCATCTGAAGCCTTGCAGATAAGATACTGGCGTATCTTGTCAGGGTTTTGTTAAATATGGCTGTGCAACCTGTTTTCTGATAACTCTGAGTTGGTCTGCATCTAAGCCTGACAACTGACGATGTGTGAAGGAGCACACCCAAGAGGATATAATGTCTTATCCTAGAGCAAAGAAAGACAACCTCAGCTGAGTGTTGTGGCAGGGCAGGCCAGGCCATTAGCCTTGGTTGGCGGTTGGTCTAGGAGTGAAGCCCCAACAGGTAAACAGATAGAGCATTGCTCTGCAGCTTGCTTGTTCCAAATGTAGTGGTATCACCTTTGCCTTGGAGTAAACAAGACAGACTGAGAGAGGGACAATACTGCATGGGCAACTCATGGTCTCTATATTTCTGCCCAGGTTTTACGCTAATAGTACAATTACTATCGTCTGACAAAACAAAAAGAGTAAATGGTGATTGTCTTTTTTATCTCCTTTCGGGCTCAGACAACACTCGGGTGTTCAAGTTCACTGGAAGTGCTAAATCTGCAGGACAAAGTCGACAGTCTCTGCCAGGTCTAGACAACGGCCCCAAACGATTTGTCTCAATTCTGCAACTCTTGACCAGGTCTGTAGGATATTATGGTCTGGGCAGTTCTGAAGGATGTGTTCAGAGGTCTGAATGCCATTCCCGCATGCTTCAGCTCAATCGGTTAATTAGTTGTGAATATTTTTTAAAACTATTTATTCAAGTTTTAAAATTTATCAAACATTTTCTATTGCTACTCAATTTGTAAAACACTATAAAAATAATGCAAGTAAATGTATACGTTCTAATATAGAAAATATAAAAGATTTTCAATATTAAATGCATATTTGGAATACATCTTTTGAGTGAGACAATCTTGGAAAAGGGTGGAACTGACATTTGGTGAAAAGGATGCATGAAACAAAAAATGTTGAAGATTCCTGGTCTTTTAGTACAAAAAGAGCAAAAAAACATACCTTCATTCCTGCTTCTCTAATTTTTCTTATACACCCAACTGGATCGTCAGTGGCTTCATAATGAAATGTGTACATGTCTGCCCCAGCATCTGCCATGCCTTCAATCCACTGATGAAAAAAAAAACTCAAAAATTACAGAACATTAAAGAAGCAAAAACAATATTTTCAATGAGTTTCACCCGAGTCACACCTGAGTTGAAAAGAATAGAACCCATCTAACCTTCTAATCCTGTTGTAAAAGATAACTTCTTTGTACGGTTTAAGATGTCAACTTGAATATATCTAAAGAATGCAGTGATTAGCCTGAGGCTGTTGGTATCTCCATAGAACTTGTCCAGGAATGGTACTGGTGATGGTCAAATGAGATTTCTTTGTTAAGCGTATGTTGTAGCAGATGTTCAGCAGTCATTTTGTCAGTGCCCCACATTCAACTGTATGTCATATTCTTAGTTTGTTGAATAGATGACATCTCAGTCTACTGTGGCTTGTGCATAGTCTAAAGATTACTACCTGCTCACCTCTGTTGAGCTGGTAATATGCATCATTTGGTTGATGACATGTGTGCTCTGCTTACTACTTGTTCCTGTATCTTCCTCTTTGTCCATATCACCTTGGAATGCATGTCTTCAACAAATTCTCTCCAAGCAGACTTGTCCTGTGTTATTTTCTCTAATTCTTTCCAGCTCTCTCTGTTTTCTTTGTATCAGCAGCTATGTCTCCCTTGGGGTCTTTTCCCCTGAGGGTTCCATGACAGGGATTGCCTGGGGATACGGACTTGAGGCTTTTGAAATGAGTGTTCTATTCAGCCACATCTCCTTCCCAAGATTTTTTGTTCCACCTGTCTTTGTCGTGTTTTCTTCCATTGGCTTTCATTTGTAACCCTGTCAAACAATCACAAGACCAGAATCTTTATCAGGGAATTATTGACAATGCCTCCCAATCTCTTAATATTGAGTTTAGTCATCCGCCATGTTGATCAATTGGACCTTAATGTAGTCATGTTGATAGTGGTACTTTTATTCAGAACCCCTCCACATTCCATTGCAGTATGTCAAGTGTTCTTGGTGTTTAGTAAATTGCTCTTACCCCTTCCCTTTTGTACTTCACAAAACAGAGGGTGACCACCAGTAGCATTGGGTGGATCCCTTTGAGGCGGGGAGTTCAGGCACTCTCACCACCTGGTGGGACTCTACAGAATGAGCATCATGAGGCTTTCTTTTTATTCATAATGTCCTCTCATAAAGCGAAAATTACATTGCACTGTTTCGTTAGGCCTGTGACCCATTGCATCCATTTTCAACAGACATTTCTGTCACATCTGTTTTCCCTAGCCCTTAGCTGTTCCAAATCAGCCTGCAGGGAAACAGGTTTCTATCTTTGCTTGGTCTGGTCCCTACTCTTCAATCTGTTCGGTTTGGGAGATCCTGCTGGTAGTGACTGGTAGCTATGCAGACTATGCTACTGTGGGCATCACTCTTAACATCATGGAGACATGGTAGAGAAGGTTTAGGTAAAAGATTACTAATGAGGGTTATGTATTTGTTGTCAGAAGCTACTCATGGTGAGTTCAGTTAGCTCTTGATATTTCTTTGGTAGTGGGTACAATGGCTCTTCTTACATCCTAAGACATACTAAGAAGGCATACTTGAGTTGGACATGGGTCCTCCTGGATGTAGTGTAATGTGAGTCTCCTCAGTATGATGATTTTAAAATGTCGATCCTTATCTCGTTGGCCAGACTGCTAACTACAAAGAATGGAGCTTCGTCTTTCATCTCTTGCCTTGAAGGCTTGATCAGGCAACTGGATTTTGTAAAATCAAACAAGCTTTTGACCGAAGTTAACCTGTCCTCACTGTCCATTTCTATGTTATTTTAAGTTAATTTATTATTTAAACAAATATTTATATACCATTGTCTTCCTCTCCCCTGCTTGCCTCTACTTTTACTTCCTGTAGCATAGGTTTTAGCAGTTTTTATCAAAATCAAAAGTGTTTAGTTTACGACCTTACGTCTTTTGATTTCATTATGATTATATGGTTATGGTCAAAACAAATTAATTTCAAATTGTGCAACTGCCAACTCATTCAGAGTCATTTTCTATTTTCATACCTAATTAGCAACTACATACAACTGCAATTTCTCCAAGACTTTTTGGCACTCCTCATTCATTTCCTTCTTTCCATGAGATGTCTGATTCGTTCCATTAATCAACATCCCAACTAAATAATATGTGGGCCTTTAATTGAGAAGCACTTAAAACACTACAAAAATAATGCACAAAAAGACGAACCTTTTCCGGGGCAGATACCATCATGTGCATTTCGAAGAAAACTCCAGGCAACTTTGGTCTCAAGCATTTCACTACAGGGTGACCAAATGTTAAATTTGGAACGAAATGACCATCCATGACATCCAAGTGTAGATAGTCTGACCCTGCATCTACTAGACGCTGGCATTCTGCTGCAAGATTTGATAAATCGGCGTTTAAAATTGACGGACCAATTCTGCACGAACATCCACTGGACAGCGCCATGACTGAATCAACCTTCACATAGAATTAAAAATCACGGACTTCCTGTAAAATTTGTCAAAACAAAACAATCTTACAGCCTGTGCTGTTTGATTACGTGGCAGTTCTCAAGTAGTAGGCCTATCATATTTGGCAGGAATCTGAGTATTTACAGAGACGAGAATAGGGTCACAGTCGTAAGAGGTAGCTAGCACTTAACAGTGCGGTATAACAAGCGCAATCGTTGTGGATGGGAAAATGGTTCCGCACATCCGTCGGCGTAAGACAAGGATGTATACTCTCCCTGACACTCTTCAATATATTCCTAGAAAGAATTATGAGTGATGACCTTGAAGATCATGTCGGCACCGTAAGGATAGAACAATTACCAGCTTACTTTTTACGGATGACATTGACGGGGACGGAGACAGAACTTGAAGAATTGATCCGAATACTAGATGTAACGGCACAGGGTTATAGCATGGAGATAAACACAAGAAAGACTAAGTTGATTACCAACAACACTGAAGAAATCAACTCTGTGATCAAGGCAAATGAAAAGGATCTTGGAACACTGAACCGTTTCAAATATCTGGTCAGTAATGAGGTATCAAAACCAGAGGTCTTGGCCAGAATAGCACAAACAACAGCAGCGCTTGCACGGTTGAAACATAAATGGAAAGCTAAACGACTCTCCCTCGCCATAAAGGTCAGACTAATGCGCTTACTTGGTAATCTTTTGATATTCCTCTACGCCTGCGAAACATGGAATATTACAGCAGACCTCAAGAGAAGAATCCAGGCCATGGAGATGCGATGTTTTAGAAGACTAAAAATCACATACAAAGACCGTATCACCAATAATGGAGTACGATGTAGAATCGAGAATGCAAGTGGACTTACGACGACTTTCTCACAACGACCAAAAGGCAAAAGCTGACTTGTTGTTGCTTAGATGCTTGCCTCACTAGTTTCTTCTGGCGGAGGCGTGCCCATTCCACCCCAGACTGTAGTCCATTGGGCGATATCAGGACGCATAAACCAGTGCTTGAATGCATGTGTGCGTCCATGAATGGACTAACCTACGACTAGGGAAGGCACAAAAAGCAACCACAGACAGAGAGGGATGGTACAGATTTGTGGGGGTGTCAGCAAGGGTACCCCAACGATGTCAAGCGGTTACGGGGTGAAATGAATTGAACTGAAACACTCAAGGAAGAGACAAGAATACATTTCCCCCACGAAAAGTTGTAGTCCAGAGTGTATACTACTCACCTGTGGGTTATGTGGTTACACTTATTGGGCTCACCTGCTCCTCAGTCTTTTAGTCTGGCTGCTCTCCAAGGACATGTCAGGTTTGGGTGGCCCTGCCAGGAGTAGAAATCCCGCCGGCATAGCAGCTCCTGGAAGCTATCTTATAAACTTGTAACCCTCGAATTCTTCTCTGTTCTAGACACTGTATACCAGTTTTTCTGAGTCTTTTCTCATAACTACAATTCTAGAATTCCACTATCAGTTTAGTAGCTTTTCTTTGTATCCTTTCTAGCATGTTTATAACCACTCTATGATAAGGACTCCACATCTGAACGTAGTACTCTAATTTAGGTCTCACTAATGCTTTATACAGTTGGACTATCACTTCCTTGCTCTTATGTGTGTGTAATGTTTCTTAGTTGCATACCCAGCTAGGTTGGGCAGAGCCGAAAATAGGCCCATTGCAACACTAAGAGCATATCATAAAAAGCAACTAACATTGCTGCTCAGCCCCTCTAGGCTCTAGAATATAAGGCCGCGTGCTCGATTGACGAAACGAGAATATAACGTCGCCTACACGATGATATATCGTAAGCGGTATCGAAGCGTTAGAATAGACAAGATAGACTGAGTTATCCCAAACAGTTTTGAAGAATCAGAGTAGATATCTCATTGCATAAAACAAATGCGAAATAAATTATAAATTGAAATTGTAATGATCATTTTTGTATATTAAGCGTATTGACATGTTAGAACACGTGAAGCTTCTTCTTCTTCTTCTTCTTCTTCATCGTACGCAGTCAGACATCAACCTTTATTTTTTCGAAAAAAGCAGCAGTCATCCTGAGGCTGTCGACACTGCCACAGAGCTTGTCTAGTGTTGCCACTGGTGATGGCCACATCTGCTCTCTCTGATCCTCGTATGTCGGGCAGTTTTGCAGCAAATGCTCAGCGGTCATTTTCCCGGTACCACACGGGCATTCGTCAGTGCCACCTATCTTCAATTTGTTGAATAGGTGGTACCTCGGTCTATTATGGCCAGTGCGAAGTCTGAAGACCACGACCTGCTCTCTTCTGTTCAACTGGTAATATGCATCGTTTTTTGTGTAGCCAGTATGTTCGGTTTCCCATTTGGTTACGTATCTAGCTCTAATAAGCCGTTTTGACTCTTTGTATGTCATACTAGTATCTGGTTATGGTAGTCTTACATCTTCTTTTGCCAGTCTGTCTGCCTCTTCGTTGCCTTGGATGTTGCAGTGGGATGGAACCCACTGTACCACTACCCTTTTTGGTGCGGACTTCTGGCATAGTTGACAGAGTACTGCTCTTAAATCATTTAGTTCAGTATTTTTCTGGCTTTTTAGTGCTGTGACTACGGCCAAGGCATCTGTAAGCAGGACTATATGGCTTTCATTCCTTTTACCCGTCACCATTTCTTCCACTGCCGCCCTCGGTGCCTCTGCCTCCACTCTGAAATTGCTTGTGTATTTTCCAGTAGCGAATGACAGTGTTATTTTTCTGCCATTTGGTAGGTTCAGGAATGCTCCTGCCCCTTCGTTCTGTGTTGGAACACGCGAAGAGACAAAGTGAATTTATCTGTTACTATTGGAAAGGTTGTTGTTATCGAAAGCCCACAATGAGTAGGATTACTTTTTTTTGTGCGCCATGAAAAGGATGTTTAGTTGTGGGTTGTTGTAGCTTTTTTCACATCTCGAGTGTAATGATGAAGGTGGATTGGGTTCCTTCAGGCGGTTGTGCTATGCTTGTCTTCATCTGCGTGCCGCTCACTGCTTTGCGGATCGAACGAACCACCATCTCGTTAGCCAGACTGCAATGAAAACAAATCGTTTCCAGGGAAGATTGCGGGAAAGTCGAGGTAGTGGTCTTGGCCAGCATATTTAGAGTGACCCTGACTAACCTGTCTGATCAGTATATTGTGTCAGACTATACGTTAATCTTCCTCCCCTATTGGAAAAGTAAGCTGATTGTGTCCAGCCTAACACCTCGAAAAAATCAGGTCAATTGGTGGCTATGAGACAGTCATTAGGGTGCTATTTTTTCTCACAGCCAACTAACCACAAATTAGGTTGGTCTTTTCTGACGGAGAGTGTTAAATTCCAAGCTCTCAAAGTGTGTTTCAAATGTTATTTCGGAGCAGTTTTGTGAATGCGATTTGAATTTTGTTATTTTATTGAGTTGCGCGAAGTTGTGTCAAATATCGCGTTATAATATTAGTAAGGTTTTAGAATTTAATGAAAATACCGTCGAAAAATATTGGAAGAATATGTAAACATCAACAATGATTCGTTCGATTCAGTTGACTTTTTGTTTACAAAATTATATTGATGCTTTGTCTTTTGAACAAAAAAGTGCACTTGAAAGGAAAAATAGCAAGAACAAAATTAGATATTTAATTAATAATAATAATAGCTGTCCATCGTTGTAGATGAGGACCGCCGACATCATCCTTGTCACAGATTTCCATGTTGGGTGTGGGTGCGCATGTGGCTGAACAGGCCAATGCGGGCACGAAAACATCTGCTACATGTCGGGCACACGAGGTTTGTAGAAGGGGATGGTGTTCCCGCTGCTCGGGATTTCCGCGTCTCGCGTCTGTTCTGGGCTTTCACAACACGGTCATCTTCATCGGCAGCTACATCCGATTTGACTGCGCTTCTCCAGTCAGATCTGTTTTTCGCAAGATATTCCCAGGTGTCGATGTCTATCCGGCAACTTTTTAGTGATTCCTTCAGACCGTCTTTAAAACGTTTCTTTGGGCGCCCTCTCTCGCGCCATCCCTCTCTCAGCTCGCCGTAGAGAAGCTTCTTTAAGATATTTAATTGAAGGATGTGAAATATACAAGAACTTTTCTAGAGAAGTAGTACTTGAAATACAGATGGTTAAAAGGAAACAAAATAAAACACACGTATCATTGCTATTATTGCTTAATGTTCGGTGTAGAGGAATCTTAGTGTACAAATGTCCATTCGACATAAAAACATTTTGAATTTAAAGCTCCAAAACGCGGTAAAGTGTGCCCCTTTTCACTACTGGCGTGACAGGGACTAGCAGTGCGATCAATTTATAGATTTACACATCCACCCATTCACATAGACCAAACGGCAATGCGGATTGATCTCAAGTCCAAGATGGTCTATAGGAGCAAGAGGAGTGAGTTAAGATAATGTGTGTCAGCCAGGGCTTATGAGAGGGAGGTACAGAGGTCTACATTGTACTGGGGTCCAAAAATGGGCCAGGAGGACAAAGCATTACTTGTAACTTATAGTCCCCGTTATAGCACTACAATAACAACTACTACTATTACTACAACTACTACTACTGCTACACTACGTCTACTACTAATAATAATGCGACTATTACTACCATTACTACTAGTCTACTACCACTTCTACTACACATTTGACAGAACCATGTCTGTTACGTAAAATATAGGGGTAAAAGTTCAGATGTTTCTTTGCTCTCAATGGAAGCATAACATTCGGGGCGGAGATAAATTTAAAAAGCCAAAAAGAAATGTAAACTTTAACGAACAACATCTAAAACACTGAGAATTAAACATCGTACCTAAGTTCTTAACGAGAGGAACATGAGCCCAGAAAAAGAGGAGGAAAGCCAGAGAAAATAATACCAGAAAGGTTAAACGATAAACTTTTCCCGAAGTAGGTTTATTGTAAAGTATTCTCACAAATCTGGAGCCTAGAAAAGAAAAGACAAGAAAGAACAAAAAGTAAAATTTGAATAAGAAGTCAAGAAACACAATTTCAATTTTAGGAATTTCTCTTTGATCTCACCTTCAGTGAAGTTTGGCTGCCTCGACAGAGTCATTGTAGTCGTCTACAAATTTAATGACGGCTCGAGTACTGCACGAAGGATGTATGTAGTATTTCAAGCCACCAACGGTATCAAACAGGGATGTGGGATCAAAATGCTGAGCAGCGCATGAGCTGCAGCGGTCAGCGACCCATAGCTAACTGCTAGCGTCAGGGCCAGCGAACCAGAGATGCCAAGACCCTTCTACACCTCCACGCGGTGCTCCTGGATAACAGGCTGCAACAGAGCAGACTGGCTAAGGAGAAGGGATCGAAGAGGGAATGCTAACTCGGTACTCAACAAATGCTTGCTGAAGTCGGATGTGTGGTACCAAAATGTGCAAATATCGCAGTCAATCTGTAAACTACGACGCAACGCATTCAGTTCTCTGGACTACATTCTGCTACTTAGGCCCGTGTCAGGGTTTGGTAGCAGGAGATTGAGAACGAGCGAAGCCAAGGCAAACAGGGATGTATGCTGGCCTCGACACTTTTTAGCATGATTTTGCAGCAATGCTCTTTGAGGATGTACATTACGATGCTACTGACATACATAATAGGTGCAGGAAGCAAAGTTGGTTATTCAATCTGAGACGCCTGAAGTCTTCCACTAAACTGAGTGAATTCACAATGATGGGTCTTCTGTTCGCTGACGACTACGCCATTAACACCTGCTCCGAACAAGCTGTATTGTCCACCCTAGTGGAGTTTTCGGCGGCATACAGTAACTATTGTCTCAAATCAAAATCAACACTAGAAAAACTGAGATACTTTACCAGCCTGCTACTGGGAAGCCGTACAACGAACCAAACATTACTGTACAAAACCAACGTCTCTAGCCAGTCGATAGCTTCCCCTACGTACGCCAGTATCCTCACCAGAGAGACGGATATCGACTCTGTCAACAGCAAGTTTGCAGATGCGGGTGATGTGTTTGAGAGACTGCAAGTAAACATCTGGAACCGAAAAGGCATCATGAACAATGTATAGCAGTCAGGTCAGACAGTTCAATCGATTTCAGTAGAGCTGTCTGCGTAGGCTGCTCAGGGTCGGGTAACAGGACAAATTGTCTAACTCTGAAATTCTTAGCAAATGTAACATATTGAGCATCCACACGCTGCTTCAAAAAGGCAAGATGAACGGGACATGTTGTTGCTCGCATGCCCAAATGAGCGCATTCCCAAGTAAATGCCATACGGTGAGCTCAGAACGGACAGACGCTCATCAGATGTTGTATTTCCATTGAAGAATCCTAGAGTCCCAATGTAAATAAGCACTAATCGCAAAAGGGATAGTTCTATTGCTCTGGATCTATTCCAGCAACTGTTCAAAATCGGTGAGATCGTGCCCACAAGGCCACGAGGTGTAGCTTGTAAGGCCATCAGGTATAACTCAAAGGCCAAAAATATTATAGATGATGAGAGACACGTGGAATGAAGCGCTCTCTTGATTCTCTGCATTAGTTTTGTGCTCCTATATTGCCTACATGCTACATATTTATTGATGCCTTTTCAGTTCCAGATGTTTACTTGCAGTTTCTCACATACATCACCCGCATTTGCAATCCTGCTGTTGACAGAGTCGATATCCGTCTCTCTGGTGAGGATACTGGCGTACGTAGGGGAAGCTATCGACGGGCTAGAGACGTTGGTTTTGTATAGTAATGTTTGGTTCGATGTACGGCGTCCCAGTAGCAGGCTGGTAAAGTATCTCAGTTTTTCTAGTGTTGATTTTGAGACAATAGTTACTGTATGCCGCCGAAAACTCCACTAGGGTGGACAATACAGCTTGTTCTGAGCAGGTGTTAATGGCGTAGTTGTCAGCGAACAGAAGACCCATCATTGTGAATTCACTCAGTTTAGTGGAAGACTTCAGGCGTCTCAGATTGAATAACCAACCTTGCATCCTGCACCTATTATGTATGTCAGTAGCATCGTAATGTACATCCTCAGAGAGCATTGCTGCAAACACCCTGCTAAAAAGTGTCGGGGCCAGCATACATCCCTGTTTGATACCGTTGGTGGCTTGAAAGACTACATGCATTCTTCGTGCAGTACTCGAGCCGTCATGAAATTTGTAGACGACTACAATGACTCTGTCGAGGCAGCCAAACTTCGCCATAGTTTGTCAGAGCCCTTCCCTATTGACGACGGTGTACAAAACTGTACAGGTCACAATGCTGTCTTTGAGATTTGTCTTCGAGTTGACGTGCTGCATATATGACTGACTTTCTGGAAGCAAACCCTGCTTAAGCTAGCATGACAGCGCGGAGAAGACTTCGAGTAGCATGAACATTCCAATCGTCCGCTGGTCACTTTTGTGGCCTAACTACACAGCTGGAATGAGGAACTGATTGTCAAGTTAAGACGTGTCAAAATTTGAACCCAATAGACTATTTCACACTCAGCTAGCAGGATTTTGGTTTATGTGAATATCTAGGTGTGGAAATCCCCACGCGTTAGTCTTCTACCATACATTGATTGAACTACATTGTTAATCATCCTCTTGCGACATGTTCTCAGTGTGGCAACGGTTACCGTTTATAACATCTCTCTGTTTACACACTCATTCTGACATTCTACTCATGTACAATTTATTTCGTTTACAAACATGGTCTTATTTTTTTAATGACAAATTGAGATGTACACAGACTTCAAGACTGAGTGGCTTCCCCTTGTTGAGAAAATGCGCATGGTTAGAATATCTTCAATTCTGAGTTTAATAATTTGAGCCTTCAAAGAAATACATTTGTGCATTTATACCCGTGTTGAAATGGCAGACGCAAGTCTTGATGATTTTTTTGCTAAAAAGGATAAAAATAAAAGGAGGCCTAAATCAAAACCAGAAGTCCCTGTCAATGTCGACGACAGCAGAGCCAAACCAGCCAAGAAAGATAAGAAGAAAAGAGACAAGGATAAAGTGAACGCTTCTGGTGGTCACATAAATGTACAATCGAATACACAGGTTAGTAGTTGCGGTACGAACCTTCACTAGAAGGTTATCATTTTAAAATGTAACATTATACAGACAACTTTCAATCATATCTTATTCTACTGTACTTCACAGTACTCGCGAGTCTTGTGTCGTGAACCGTGCCTAGCCGGGAACCGGAAAACGAGTTATTTTATCTTAATCATTCACTCACATACATAATCATACATATTTTAGGTTTTTTTTTATACAATACGTTGTTTTTTGACGTTGAAACTGGTCCCAAATGCTGTCATAGTCGTGAGTGACTATTCGGATGACCTATCAATTGTAACTAGTTGCTACTAACTACTAAGGCACACATAATAAAATGTAGTCTCCACTCTGTCTGATGTCTCAGCCAGTTCTGAACTTTCTGTCGCAGTGGGACTCTTCCATTCGGCCCTTCTAAATAAAGTCGGAAGGTGCGAATCTTAGGCGCTCTAAAACCCTAGATGGTAAATCATTTAGAAAAAATAAACCTTGAATTAGGACTTTATTGTCAATTTGTTGAGTTAACTTAGCCCGTTATACTGATTTAGAAGATTCTAGACTAGAGTTTGTATACAACCAGTTTATTGGAGGGTGGTTTTTCACTGATGTGTGCTGTGAGTGTGAGACCATCTTAATAGACTCAAACACTAGAGCCAAGTAGACCTGCAGTCAGTCAGTTAGGCTGCTATGCACCATCTATAGCTGCTCCAAACCACCCGAGGAAAGGTACAAATAACTTGAGTAGATTTTTATTTTGAATTTTGTTCGGGTAGCGGCCGTAAAGACTCCTTTTTTTAAAATTTCAAACTGCCAAGGAATTTTTAACGTGCTCGACACTGAACATGGGAATTCGATCTCACTACCCAGAGATCTGGGGGAATTTTTGAGTTGAGGACTAAATGACCAATCATGTTAATAATTGTTGTACTCTGCTGCAGGGAGAGCAAAATGTTTTTATTAATTGAACTCTCAAATGTATCACAACATATTTGACTCTCGGGCAATATCAAAGTAGAATAATACTTACAAACTCCATACTCAGCAAGGTGTTGTACAGAGCGGCGTACGTTGGCCTACAGTACACTTGAATACACCTCTCACTTGATTGACAGTCTCTTTTTTCTGAACCCTATAATTCTATATACAGGGCTTAAAAAAAGTGCTCGTCTATAAACATTTTTGCTTGAGGAGTAAAAAAATGTTTAAAATTGTTAATTATGTTTTCAATCATTACTACATAACCGGTCGCACCATTATTTCATAATATTACGGTTCGAATAGATTTTCCATAAACTAGCTTATGATGGTGAATCTAAATGACCTCCGCTACAACAATTTAAACCTACTAAAGCCACCAATAAATGGTACAGCAGTGCATAAACTACCAAACATGTTCAAGAACACAAACACCATGCCTGTGACAGCAGTGCATTTTTTCTTAAGAAGAAATAGGCTAATAGTGTGTAAGTAATACAACATATTTTGGTTTGTTATGCATTGATATGTAGAAATAAAAATGAATTAGTGCCTGGTTTAAATTTGTAAACATAAATTGCATTTCTGTTGTCCGACCATGCTGACTGGTGAAATTTTTGACTGACTGGTCAGCCACCCTAAGAATTGTCAAGCCCTGTCTATATAATATATGAGAAGTTGTTTCTAGAGCTTTCATTTAAACTCATTTGGCAGTGAGGTGTTCAGTGCCATAAGTTGGAGAGTCTAAAATGATATAAAGTACACATCCCACACTATTACATTTCTTGGTAATAAATAATTTTTAGATAAGATTAGAGAAGAATGGAATGCAGCCAAAGAAAAGAAATGAGGACGACTTGGAGAAATTATAGGTGCAAGGATAAATTATGAAGGAAGATAGTTATGATATTTTACCCACATCAAAGCATGTACACCTTGCTGAAAACAGTACTAGAAAGAAAGGGAGAGGAAATATGTGTCAGAGACAACTGATTTAATGCTGTCATTAAGATTCTAACAATATATGTTCTTTGCTCGCCAAATACGGTGCATGAGGCAGAAACAAATGATCTCCAGTTGGAACGGTGTGACGCCACTGTTTTTAGATCTTGTATATGGTGCTGAGGCCCATAGTTAAGCCCTATCGGATGATTGTTCTTCTGAGTTTTTCCTTGGGTCTGCCGCTTTTCCGAGCGCTCCTTGGTGTCCATTCGAGTGCTTGTAATGGAAGATGGTTGCTGTTCATTTTAAGGACATGTTCGATTTATGTCCATCATTTTTTCCTGATGATGGTCGACACGTATATTTGGTTTGTCTCTGTTCTTATTGAGTCATTAGTTATGAACTAGTTCCAGTGTATATTCAATAATTTTCTTAAACATTTATTTTCAAAGATAGTTTGTTTTCCAGTGCTTTTGTTGTCTTCCAGCTTTCACATCCATATGTCAGTACTAATATTACAATTCAGATGAACAGTCTGAGCTTGGTATGTTTGCTCAGTGTCGTTAATTTCAAGATATTGGTGAGCTGATTGAAGGCACACGAGGCTAAAGCAATGAAAGTGTAAATTTCTTTTGTGGCATCTCCATCTTGTGTCATTTTGCTTCTCAGGTATGTGTAGTGTTGGACATTTTGCATAGATTTCCCCTGTAGCTTGATATCAACCGTTGTGGTTGTGGAAGCCATGATTTTTGTCTTTGAGGCATTTACTATCTGTCCTATCTGTTCTGACAATTGGCATAGTCTATTTATGTTTTCTTGTGTTTTTACATTAGTGGTGCTTAGTAGTGCTAGGTCGCCTGCAAAATCAAGATCTTCTAAGGTCTTGTTATCTGTCCATTTTATGCCTAAATGCTTATCATCGGCATAGTGTTTCATAATCCAATCTATAGCTATGTCAAATAGTAGAGATGAGAAAATACATCCATGTTTTACTCCTGTTTTTATGTTAAACAGTGTTGCCTTCATCATTAGGATTAAGACTTGCCAAATGTCTGTAGACCTCTCTCAGTGCTTCCCATGATCCATATCATCCTTCAGTTTCTTTATTTGCTGCTCTTAAGAGATATGAGCTTAAAAATTTAATGCTTTTTTGCCTATACCAGGAAGATGAGGAATGGAAAGATTTTGAGGAGGCTAAGGCGATAGATTACTCAGGACTTCGTATACAAACACTGCAGATATCGTGAGTATCAAGTTTAGTCACTTTGTCATCTTGCTTTTGTCTGTAAAACCTAATTATGAATTGACCCAGGCTAAATAATATATACCTGTTCTAGACAAAAAGGCTACAACGACTTATCATGACCATAATTAATACGCCCAGATCAGACATGATCATAACCCAATTATATATGCCAACATCAGCACGTTGAGACAAGGAAGGGGAGGAGATGTATGAAAGACTGGAAGAGTTTTTGAGCAAAACTAATGGAAAGGATAATATTATACTGATTGGAGACTGGAACATGGTAGTTGGAGAGGACAGAGAAAAGAACATAATTGGGAGATATGGATTGCGGATAAGAAATGAAAGGGGACCAAAGACTAGTTGATTTCTGTGAACAGGAGAAATACACGGTATCAAACACGTGGAATGAAATACTCTATGGGAGAAGATACACATGGGCATCCCCAGGAGACAGATGAAGGGGCCAGACAGATTGATTGTCTTAGTGAAATCTAGGTTTAGGAACCAGGTAAAAAAATTGGTAGTCTACCCAGGTGCAGATACAGATTCAGACCACGACATAGTAATAATGAAATGCCAGCTACGATGAAAGACGCAACCAAAGAGATACAAGTGGAATTTAGAAGTCCTGACAGAGGATGAAGAGATGGCAAAATTCCAAAAGGAGGTCGAAATGCTGATACAAGAAGAGCCAGAGGAGCAATGGCCGAGGAATAGTGTGGCAGAGGGTGCAGTAAAAACAATTGGGAATGTGAAGTTGCAGAAGTCCTGGATCAATTCGGAAATAAAACACAAAATGGCAGAGTGCCACAAATGGAAAATCATGAAAACCAAAGCTGACAGAGGGACATTTCTTAATTACTTCAGCCATCATCACCTCTAAGTACGCATTGAACAGGCCAGGGGAAAGTGGACATCCCTTTCTTACTCCCTTATTTTGTGAGCTGGTTTGTTTTATTTTCCTGTACATCAGGTTCGACCTCCCTTCATTATCCATTTGTTCGATTTCTTTACAGCTTTCCTCCCACCACTCAGTTCTTGCTTTCTTGCACTCTCTGCCTATTTCATTTTTTAGTTACAAGAAGGTCGAGAAGAATTCACTGCGTTCTTCGCACGATCCCAAATGCCAAAGCAATAGGTATAGATGGCATACCAATAGAGCTTTTAAAAGTGGCAATCGAATCTATGCAGAGTCGTCTTTTTCAGCTGGTACAGGCTATCTATCACACAGGAAATTGGCCAGTGGATTACATTACAACAGTAATAATCCCACTCCCAAAGAAATCCAATGCGACTGAATGCAAAAATGTCACAACAATAAGCCTGATATCACATGCTTTCCAAATCCTCCTGGCAATAATCAGAAAGAGAATACCATAACAAGCCACATAGATGGCTGTTGAAAGATAATCAATTTTGGTTCGGAACAGAGGATCGTGCACCAGAGAGGTAATTGACACATTGAAGTTCCTTGCGGAGAAAATAATCGATCAGGGAAGACTCCTGTACATCTGCTATATAGATTATGAGATGGTGTTTGATAGAATGTCTTGAAAAGGCTTTTTGAAATCCTTAAACATGCTGAAATTGAAGAACCAATCCTCCGGCGAAGGCTGAACCTATCCACAAACCAAAAAGCGATCATATCACTAAGAAAAAGGCCCATGAACGCGGTACCTATTAGACAGGGAGTAAGACAGGGATGCCCACTTTCACCTGTCCTGTTCAATGCGTACTCAGAGGTGATGAGAAATGCAATCTAGGGATAAAGGTAAAGAGCGAGCAACTAGAGGCATTAAAATATGCTGATGAACAAGCCGTTATAGCAGAGATAGGGGAAGGATCTACAAAAAATGCTCAATGAAATTAGCAACACTGCAGATAGCTATGACATTAATTAAAGTGAACATAGAGAAGACCTAGACAATGATCATAGCTAAAGAACCAACCAGTGAAAGAGTAACCATCAAAGAGAAAGAAGTCGAGCAGGTATTCCAATTCCCATATCTTGATCAAACCATAACAGAAGATGGACAATGCTTTAGAGAAATACCATCTAGAATTGCAATGGTAAAGAAAGTGTTTAGAGAGAAACAAAGAATCCTTACATCCAATAACATTAGTATGTCTGTAAGGTAAAGAATCATATGCACATATGTTTAGACGGTGACAACGCATGGCTCTGAAGCATGGACTATAAATAAAAAAGAGGAAAAATACTTGGAGGCTTTTGAGATGTGGTGTTACCGAAAGATGGAAGGAGTGAGCTGGACCGAGAAGAAATCAAATGAAAAGATTTTGGCGAAGATGGGAGAAGAGAGAAAATTGATATGGCAAATAAAAAGAAATCGACTTGGCTGGTTTGGACATAATCTGTGGAGAGAGGGCCCAGTCAAAAAGGTCTTGGAGGACATTATACATCAAAGGAGAGGGATGGGAAAACCTAGAAATACCTTTTTGTCTCATGCTTGCTGAAGATGGCTGCGGAGGATAGGCAGAAATGGAAGGACAAAATCCATGAGCTTGTAGACCAGTCTTAGGACTGAATAACCTGATGATGATGAGCTTCATGTGGGACACATGTTGAGTTCATCTAATCCAGGTCTGTCCACAAATACACTCCAAGTCATCCTGTCATGAGTCCATCTGATCCAGGTCTGTCCACAAATACACTCCAAGTCATCCTGTCATGAGTCCATCTGATCCAGGCCTGTCCACAAATACACTCCAAGTCATCCTGTCATGAGTCCATCTGATCCAGGTCTGTCCACAAATACACTCCAAGTCATCCTGTCATGAGTCCATCTGATCCAGGCCTGTCCACAAATACACTCCAAGTCATCCTGTCATGAGTCCATCTGATCCAGGTCTGTCCACAAATACACTCCAAGTCATCCTGTCATGAGTCCATCTGATCCAGGTCTGTCCACAAATACACTCCAAGTCATCCTGTCATGAGTCCATCTGATCCAGGCCTGCCCACAAATACACTCCAAGTCATCCTGTCATGAGTCCATCTGATCCAGGCCTGTCCACAAATACACTCCAAGTCATCTTGTCATGAGTCCATCTGATCCAGGTCTGTCCACAAATACACTCCAAGTCATCCTGTCATGAGTCCATCTGATCCAGGTCTGTCCACAAATACACTCCAAGTCATCCTGTCATGAGTCCATCTGATCCAGGTCTGTCCACAAATACACTCCAAGCCATCATGTCATGAGTCCATCTGATCCAGGTCTGTCCACAAATACACTCCAAGTCATCCTGTCATGAGTCCATCTGATCCAGGCCTGTCCACAAATACACTCCAAGTCATCCTGTCATGAGTTCATCTGATCCAGGTCTGTCCACAAATACACTCCAAGTCATCCTGTCATGAGTCCATCTGATCCAGGTCTGTCCACAAATACACTCCAAGTCATCCTGTCATGAGTCCATCTGATCCAGGTCTGTCCACAAATACACTCCAAGTCATCCTGTCATGAGTCCATCTGATCCAGGTCTGTCCACAAATACACTCCAAGTCATCCTGTCATGAGTCCATCTGATCCAGGTCTGTCCACAAATACACTCCAAGTCATCCTGTCATGAGTCCATCTGATCCAGGCCTGTCCACAAATACACTCCAAGTCATCCTGTCATGAGTCCATCTGATCCAGGTCTGTCCACAAATACACTCCAAGTCATCCTGTCATGAGTCCATCTGATCCAGGTCTGTCCACAAATACACTCCAAGTCATCCTGTCATGAGTCCATCTGATCCAGGTCTGTCCACAAATACACTCCAAGCCATCATGTCATGAGTCCATCTGATCCAGGCCTGTCCACAAATACACTCCAAGTCATCCTGTCATGAGTTCATCTGATCCAGGTCTGTCCACAAATACACTCCAAGTCATCCTGTCATGAGTCCATCTGATCCAGGTCTGTCCACAAATACACTCCAAGTCATCCTGTCATGAGTCCATCTGATCCAGATCTGTCCACAAATACACTCCTAGCCATCATGTCATGAGTCCATCTGATCCAGGTCTGTCCACATCAAGCCTGTTTCCTTTGTTTGTCTTGAACTCACTTCATGCATGCATCATAAAAGGTGACTAAAGAGAGTTGTGAATAGAGGTAGCAACCTCATTATGTCAAACAAATTGCTAGAGAAACCACCACTACCAAAGCACACAAAGTGCTTTGGTACAGGCTTACTAAAGGAGGCAAACTGTAATGGTGGCCCTCTACTTCGACTGGAGTAAAAAATGGGCAAGAAGAATAAGTTGTTTCAAGCTACTCATGCCAAGCTAACGCTTGATGTTTCTTTAGTAGCGGGTTACAGTGGTTCTTCTTACATCTCAAGGTATACTTGAGAAGGTGGACCAGTCTTCTCCGGGTTGTAATGCAATGTGAGGCTGCTCAGTAAGCTTATACTTAGGGAATTACAGTTTAAATCCCCATGTTGTTGGTCAGACTCCTGCAACTCAGCTCATTTCAGGAGCATTAGCGCGGATGTAAGGAGGGAATCAGTATGTTTCACCTGACGCAGATTACTCTTGACTCCTAAGGAGGAGAAGGCAGCTCTGATCATGTTAGGTTTTACGACAATGAAAGAGCTGACATCCTGAATGTGAAAGCAGCCATAGTGGGGACATTTGATAAGGGTAATGGGTACCTAATGGGTTGGCTTGGAGTATATAACATAACTTCATATTGTTATGAAAGATGAGTGCCACCTAGAGTCAGTCCTACACCACAGCCATTATATGTGTATGACCTCTAGCCCATGTGTATTACAATAACAGCCCATAACATTACAAAGTACATTGAATAAAAAGTTTCATTTTTTACCTTTATTAGTTTATTCTTTCAAGTAAATATGTTTACCATTATTAGTTCATTATTACAGCTACCTTTTTCTTCTGCGTTCGTTCTCAATCTCCCACTATCAAGCCTTGAACAGGACTTTGCAAGAAGCAGAATGTAGTCTGGAGAACGGAATGCATTGTGTCGCTAGTCTACAGCTTGATTGCACCCTTCGGTCCGACACATCCATCTTTGGCAGCAATTACACCTATCATCCTGAAGACATGTACCTTGGATACAGTCTATAGCTACCCGACATATATGGTCTATACGAATGGATCAGCTTTCACATCTACCTTTGTTTGCAAGTCATGGTATCTATATGAAGTACTAGGTTGGATCTTTACATACGTTTTGTGAAAACCGTTCAAATGATGAAGTGGGGGCAGAGGCTATCAAAGCAGCTCTTGAGATTTTGCATCAAGAGTTTGACCCAACGGAATTGGTGAGCTAGACATGGCGATTTTAATTAACTACATGTCAGTTCTGGGGGCATTGAAGTAAACACCATACAACAAACCATACATTTTCAGTAGGAAGGGTGATCAACTACATAATCACAGTCCACTCAGTTAATGAAAATGAAGTGGCGAATAAACTGCCAAAAACAGGAGCCTCCAAAAAGGATAGACGCAGTTAAACAAATCCTTAGAAATAATACCAGGGAAATATGACTGAACAGGTGTGCGACGGGGACATGTATTTAGCGTAATGTTACAGGCAAAAAATAATGACATAATTAGGCTTCAATGAAGAGAACAAAGTTTCATCTTTCAGTCCAGAGCAGTGCACACTAGAGTCACCTAAACTGCATCAACTCTCAACACCTGCCCTGGGGAGCAAGATGCTGATCAGCGCATGAGCTGCAGTGGTCAGCGATCCATAGCTGACTGCTAGAGTCAGGGCCAGCAAACCAGAGCTGCCAAGACCCTTCTACACTTCAATGAGGTGATCCTGGATAACAGGCTGCAGCAGGGCAGACTGGCTAAGGAGAAGGGATCGAAGAGAGAAGGCTAACCTGGTACTAACAAAATGCTTGCTGAAGTCAGATGTGTTTGACCGAAAGGTGCAAATATCGCAGTCAAGCTGTAAACTACAATACAATGCATTCCGTTCTCTGGACTACATTCCGTTACTTAGGCCTATCTCAGGGTTTAGTAGCGAGAGATTGAGAACGAACGAAGCCAAGCCAACACCTGCCCTTATGCAGACACTACTCTCACCCTGATGAAACTGTTAGACACCTACTCATTCAGTGCAATGTGCTTGCAGTCATGAGGAGAAGATTTGGTTCATTCTTTCAAGTACTGAATGTTTACCATTTTTGGTTCATTCTTTCAAGTAATGAATGTTTACCATTACTGGTTCATTTTTTCAAGTACTGAATGTTTACCATTATTGGTTCATTTTTTCAAGTACTGAATGTTTACCATTATTGGTTCATTCTTTCAAGTACTGAATGTTTACCATTATTGGTTCATTCTTTCAAGTAATGAATGTTTACCATCTTTAGTTTATTCGTCCAAGTTAATAATTGGGGACCAGACTAATCTGGGAAAGTAAAGACGGCTGTCATGATGCTGACCATATCACCCCTAGCGTGCCATTGGTCAAGAAAAATATGGGCCTAACACCACATTCCCAATGTGGCACACTGGTATGTTAACGGGATCATTACTTACTTTTTAAAAATTACTTCCAAAGTAAATATGTTTACCGTGATTTGTACATTCTTCCAAGCGAATACGTCTACAATGATTTATTTCACTCTTTCAAGTAACAATGTTTACCATTACTTGTTTGTTCTTTCAAGTAACAATGTTTACCATTATTTGTTCACTCTTTCAAGTAAAGACGATCAGGACCGAGATGGGGGAGATGGTGATGATAGCGGCGATGATGAAGATGAAAATAAAGATAGGAGAGACGGAGCATCTGGTCCATGGAATAAATCTGGTGTGTCAGGTCCATCAGGTTTGTGTTCAATTCTTTTTGTGATTGCTTTGATGATAACACCGTCAGACAGGTTCCACTGACGAACTTGGCCGTTGTCTGGAGTTACTCTTTAGCTCTGTTTGTGATAGCTTTAATGATTGCACCATCAGACAGGTTCCACCGATGAACTTGGCTGTTGTCTGGGGTTACTCTTTAGCTCTGTAGAGCTTTGATTTTAGTGTTGAATCATTGGACCTGTGTCTCTTCCACTGGCCGTACAGTGTACAGTCCTGTAAAACATGCTAAGCAATTTGTTCATTTAGTCCATATGTGCACATTGGTGAAGCAGACAGTCAGAGCTTATACATGTGTTTGTAGAATTTGTTGGGCCTCGATGGATGAAGCTGTTACTGTCAGGTTTTAGACAATCCATTACCAAATCAGCCAGTCTTTTATTCGTAGGGTTTGTTGACCTACAGCTGTACTTTCCACTGGTCGTGTTTTGTGCATTTCTTCTTTGGGAAAGTGTCTGTAATCCAGTAGCTTTCTGGATCTCTGATATCGGCATAGTTTACATGGCTCATGTAACTGCAGATAAATGTACAGTCATCCACATGGATAGATCCAATATGGAACATAATTACTGAATGGGCGTGAACAATATTAGAATGATAGAAAAAGAAAGGGACCTAGAGGTTATAATAGATCATACAGGCAAAGTGAGTGAGCAAGTCCAGGTAGCAGTGAAAAAGGAAAATGCAATGTTAGGTATGATAAAAAGAAATATTAAACATAGAAGCAAGGAAGTGATTGTCAAACTAAATAAAGCTTTAGTTAGATCTAGATTGGAATACTGTGTACAGGTGTGGAGTCCTTATCCTTAATACAGGTTTATAAGATGATCAAAGGAATGGATAAATTAGACTATAACAAGTTTTTCAAAATACAAACACCTACAAGAACAAGAGGGCATAGCTAGAAATTAACTAAAGAAAAGTCCGGATTAGATATTAAGAAATATTTTTTTTAGTCAGAGAGTGGTGAATGCTTGGAATGCATTGCCACATGAAGTAGTGGAGGCAAAGACAATTAATGCATTTAAAAATAGATTGGATGCGCATAGCTTTAAGATTAAGGAAATGTAAATGAAACTGGTTGTATTCAGACTCTGCTTAGTCTTCTAAATGAGTATAAAGATGTTAAGTTATAAGCAAACTGCTGTACCAAACTCTCAAGTGGGGTTATATTATACCACTCTGAACATTCATAATAGGTTGTTCATTCTCTCCCCAACTAGCACCTGTTAATTTTCTGCTAGCCGTCTTCAGTCCTTCCCTTCTGCATTTTCAATATGCTTATTCCAAGTAGGCCTTTTATCAAATATCACCCAAAGATAGGTGGAGTAGCTTTCTTCCATGATAAAGATTGTCCCTAAGTGTATGTTAGTGGTTTGATCTTTGAGGGAAAGAGTGAACAGTGTTATGGACATTAAATATGTGTTTAATTTGATGTGCCATTTCACTATCCATATCATTAGAGTGGCTGCTGCCCTTTGTATTAGGTAGCTTGCTGTAGTGGAGTGTTCAGCTTTCACTAGAGTACTAGGTCATCTACATATAAATCAGCTTTTATTCCAGCGGGAACATCTTTGACCAGGTCATTGATATAAACAAGAAATAGTGTTGGAGAAATACCTTTTTTTCCTAAGGCACTCCCTGATAGAACTGAGCAGCACTTTTCTGCTCTGCGGACCATGGATTACGACTTTTTTACTCATATTGTGCCAGTACAACTGGATCCCGCATATCATGTTGTCTTGAATTCCACTTCGTCGTAGTTTTGAAGCAAGGCTATCTTACACCTTGTTACAGGCTTACTTGAAGTCGACACACAATGCTAGGACCTATTTTTTCTCCTGGAAGACATCTTCTACTGCTTGGGACAAGTAAGTGACTTGGTCTTCTATACTGTAGCATTCCTTAAATCCAGCTTGTTCAGGCACCGGGATCTGTTCCCACTCTCAATATCATTTCAATCTGTGATGAACTATTTGTTCTATGGCCTTCTCCACACAGCTTGTGATTCTCCAGACAGCTTGTGAGACTGATTGGCTGGTAACTTGAAGCATTGGTCTTACATTTCCCTTTCTCTAATATCAACTGTTTTTTTAATGTGTATCCTATCCAATGCTAGTGCCTTCTCCTCAATCCTTGTTCTACTGATATCTGTCTGGTTCTTTCCAACTGTGACACATTAAAGATCATATCATTCCATTTCAGGCACCCATTTATGAAAGTTTGTATCTTTTTTTTGTTGTTGTTTTTGTTTTCCATGTTTCAGGGCCATACAAAAGAGTGAATTTTGTGAGTTTTTCTGAGTCTTTCCACATAACTATAGTTCTTATTTCTTAGTCGACACGTACTTCTAAAGAGGCAGATGTCCCTGTGCAGGTCCCAGCTCTGGTATGAGCTGGATGTAGCCGGGAGAAGGATTGTCTGCTTAGTGGGCTAGGCTTGAGCAGCTTAATACTCCGCTGTGTTGGGACAATCGATTATGGAGGGTGGTCAACCGATGTGCGAGTTCATCTTAATAGACTTAAACACTAGAGCAAAGTAGATCTGCAGCCTGTTAGGCGCCATCTATGCTGCTCTAAACAAACCACATAACTATGGTCGATGTTATATATACCATGTCACACAGTTAGTCGCCTCTTACGACATGCTCTCTGTGAGTCAGTGGTGCTATTCTTGTCATACACAAACACCCCGGCAGACCACTTTATCATACCTAATATTGCATTTGCCTTTTTCACTGCTACCTGAACCTGCTCACTCACTTAACCTGTATGATCTATTATAACCCCTAGGTCCTTTTCTGTCTTTCTAATATATCTTGTGTGTCTCCCAACACAGTCTGATTGTCATTAGTTGCGTTTATTCTCATAATGTTTAGTTTTTACATGTACACAATAAAATGAGCGAACATAGGAGATTGTTCTGGAAAGCTGTTCACATGCTCTGGCTGCTCTATTCTTTTTTTATTAACCCTACCGGACCTAAGGCCCTGAACCCAACTGTCCCCCATTCCTGGGTTCCAGAGCATTAAAGAGAAAAAACCAACATGATATAGAAAAAAGTTAGTTACATGCAAACAAGTGGTTAGAATAAGATGGAGACATTGTAGAAAATAGGTTTACCTTTCATCTAGCGTCAATATTCCACCTTTGTGTGCCAATCCACCCAGCAAAAGGCAAAGAATCTGTCTCGAGTCATAAAACATTTCGAAATCCGGGAGTAAACACAACAAAGAGCCCTCATTTGTCCAATAATCCTGATAGCTGGGCTTTATACATGAGTATTCCATATAGATCCTCAGTCCAAGAAAAGCCTTCATCTCATCACTCGAGCTCTCACTGTCTGTTTCACTTGAACAGAGTCTGAATCAACCAAATTATTGATCACCTGTTAGAATGTCATAAGCCTAGACTTACTTTGCTTTCCTGTTGAAGTGCTTGGTTCATCAGCCGTTCGTTTCATTGTCAATTTTCCGAATTTGTTCACGTTAAACCCCACAAAATCAATTCAAACATGGGGGCAGCCATTTGCAATGACTAATCACGAGGATTGACCACGATTGGTTGGTTATTTTTAGATTCTGACGCATTTCATGACGTACTATCCAAAGTACCGAAAATTAGGTACAGCGGTTTAACGGCAGTTTAGGAAATTACTGATAATTAGGTACAGCGGCGTGGTAGGGTTAAAGTTTATCTCCTGTCTGATCTTGTAACAGTGACTAGGTATTGAAAAAGTATGGTCTTGTTTTAATATTATCTTATTTATGTTGCATTTGGAAGAATGTATTCTTACAATTTCTTTCTCTCTCATTCTCCTTGTTTTCTAAGAAGAAGTGCTTAATACCGTGTTTTGCAGCCCAACTGGTTGTACATCCAACTCCATCACACATTTTAAAATTGGTTGCCTTCATATATGGACTTGACTGACTGTTTTATGAATCCGAACACAGGGAAGCTTAGGTCGTGAGCTGTGCCGTTAACCAAATCACGCCCACCCCCCTCTTTCCTATTTTCATTTTGAAGCTGTAATACTTTGACCATTAACTGTAACTCTGATTTCACTTCTAGCTATTTCAACTGAGTCCTTTATTTTTATATTGAACATGTGAACCATTTCTTGTTGCTCTGATTCACTTTTTACTAATTATTTTTCTTCTGCGCTCATCCTGAAAAGGATATTTTGTTTCGTTATATTGTATTGTAGTTTACATTGATGCTGCAATATCTGCCCCACATCCAGTTTCAGTGCAGTGTTTTGGGGACTGGGTTTGCCTTTCCTCTTGGATCATTATTCTCTCAGTCAGGATTCAGACTGTTTCCAAGGCTGCCACTTGAAGGCATAATAGGGTCTTGGAACAGCTTTGGTTCGCTGGCGCAAGCTTCTTCTTTTTCTTCTTCGATCAACTGATGCTATGCTTCTAGTCCGGTGAGGTTCATGATCAACTGATGCTGTGCTTCTAGTCCGGTGAGGTTATGATCAACTGATGCTGTGCTTCTAGTCCGGTGAGGTTCATGATCAACTGATGCTATGCTTCTAGTCCGGTGAGGTTCATGATCAACTGATGCTGTGCTTCTAGTCCGGTGAGGTTCATGATCAACTGATGCTATGCTTCTAGTCCGGTGAGGTTCATGATCAACTGATGCTGTGCTTCTAGTCCGGTGAGGTTCATGATCAACTGATGCTATGCTTCTAGTCCGGTGAGGTTCATGATCAACTGATGCTATGCTTCTAGTCCGGTGAGGTTCACGATCAACTGATGCTATGCTTCTAGTCCGGTGAGGTTCATGATCAACTGATGCTATGCTTCTAGTCCGGTGAGGTTCATGATCAACTGATGCTGTGCTTCTAGTCCGGTGAGGTTCATGATCAACTGATGCTGTGCTTCTAGTCCGGTGAGGTTTACGATCAACTGTTGCTGTGCTTCTAGTCCGGTGAGGTTCATGATCAACTGATGCTGTGCTTCTAGTCCGGTGAGGTTCATGATCAACTGATGCTGTGCTTCTAGTCCGGTGGGGTTCATGATCAACTGATGCTGGGCTGCTAGTCCGGTGAGGTTCATGATCAACTGATGCTGTGCTGCTAGTCCGGTGAGGTTCATGATCAACTGATGCTGTGCTTCTAGTCCGGTGAGGTTCATGATCAACTGATGCTGTGCTGCTAGTCCGGTGAGGTTCATGATCAACTGATGCTGTGCTTCTAGTCCGGTGAGGTTCATGATCAACTGATGCTGTGCTGCTAGTCCGGTGAGGTTCATGATCAACTGATGCTGTGCTTCTAGTCCGGTGAGGTTCATGATCAACTGATGCTGTGCTGCTAGTCCGGTGAGGTTCATGATCAACTGATGCTGTGCTTCTAGTCCGGTGAGGTTCATGATCAACTGATGCTGTGCTTCTAGTCCGGTGAGGTTCATGATCAACTGATGCTGTGCTTCTAGTCTGGTGAGGTTCATGATCAACTGATGCTGTGCTTCTAGTCCGGTGAGGTTCATGATCAACTGTTGCTGTGCTGCTAGTCCGGTGAGGTTCATGATCAACTGTTGCTGTGCTGCTAGTCCGGTGAGGTTCATGATCAACTGTTGCTGTGCTGCTAGTCCGGTGAGGTTCATGATCAACTGTTGCTGTGCAGCTAGTCCGGTGAGGTTCATGATCAACTGTTGCTGTGCTGCTAGTCCGGTGAGGTTCATGATCAACTGATGCTGTGCTTCTAGTCCGGTGAGGTTCATGATCAACTGATGCTGTGCTGCTAGTCCGGTGAGGTTCATGATCAACTGATGCTGTGCTTCTAGTCCGGTGAGGTTCATGATCAACTGATGCTGTGCTGCTAGTCCGGTGAGGTTCATGATCAACTGATGCTGTGCTTCTAGTCCGGTGAGGTTCATGATCAACTGATGCTGTGCTTCTAGTCCGGTGAGGTTCATGATCAACTGATGCTGTGCTTCTAGTCTGGTGAGGTTCATGATCAACTGATGCTGTGCTTCTAGTCCGGTGAGGTTCATGATCAACTGTTGCTGTGCTGCTAGTCCGGTGAGGTTCATGATCAACTGTTGCTGTGCTGCTAGTCCGGTGAGGTTCATGATCAACTGTTGCTGTGCAGCTAGTCCGGTGAGGTTCATGATCAACTGTTGCTGTGCTGCTAGTCCGGTGAGGTTCATGATCAACTGTTGCTATGCTGCTAGTCCGGTGAGGTTCACGATCAACTGATGCTATGCTTCTAGTCCGGTGAGGTTCATGATCAACTGTTGCTATGCTGCTAGTCCGGTGAGGTTCACGATCAACTGATGCTATGCTTCTAGTCCGGTGAGGTTCATGATCAACTGTTGCTGTGCTGCTAGTCCGGTGAGGTTCATGATCAACTGTTGCTGTGCTGCTAGTCCGGTGAGGTTCATGATCAACTGTTGCTATGCTGCTAGTCCGGTGAGGTTCATGATCAACTGTTACTGTGCTGCTAGTCCGGTGAGGTTCATGATCAACTGTTGCTGTGCTGCTAGTCCGGTGAGGTTCATGATCAACTGTTGCTGTGCTGCTAGTCCGGTGAGGTTCATGATCAACTGTTGCTGTGCAGCTAGTCCGGTGAGGTTCATGATCAACTGTTGCTGTGCTGCTAGTCCGGTGAGGTTCATGATCAACTGTTGCTATGCTGCTAGTCCGGTGAGGTTCACGATCAACTGATGCTATGCTTCTAGTCCGGTGAGGTTCATGATCAACTGTTGCTGTGCTGCTAGTCCGGTGAGGTTCATGATCAACTGTTGCTGTGCTGCTAGTCCGGTGAGGTTCATGATCAACTGTTGCTGTGCTGCTAGTCCGGTGAGGTTCATGATCAACTGTTGCTGTGCTGCTAGTCCGGTGAGGTTCATGAACAACTGTTGCTATGCTGCTAGTCCGGTGAGGTTCACGATCAACTGATGCTATGCTGCTAGTCCGGTGAGGTTCATGATCAACTGATGCTGTGCTTCTAGTCCGGTGAGGTTCATGATCAACTGATGCTGTGCTTCTAGTCCGGTGAGGTTCATGATCAACTGATGCTATGCTTCTAGTCCGGTGAGGTTCATGATCAACTGTTGCTGTGCTTCTAGTCCGGTGAGGTTCATGATCAACTGTTGCTGTGCTTCTAGTCCGGTGAGGTTCATGATCAACTGTTGCTGTGCTTCTAGTCCGGTGAGGTTCATGATCAACTGTTGCTGTGCTTCTAGTCCGGTGAGGTTCATGATCAACTGTTGCTGTGCTTCTAGTCCGGTGAGGTTCATGATCAACTGTTGCTCTGCTTCTAGTCCGGTGAGGTTCATGATCAACTGTTGCTGTGCTTCTAGTCCGGTGAGGTTCATGATCAACTGTTGCTGTGCTGCTAGTCCGGTGAGGTTTACAAAGGAGACTGTGTGTTTCAGGTCTTTGCTGGTCCTCCACAGCTTTTTGAGCTCCCCCGCCCCGCCCCCGCATCGGGCCAGACTCTCTCTATTTGGTCTGCATAGGTCGGGCAGTTCTGCAGAATATGTTCTGGTATTTGCTTGGGTGCTCCATAATCGCACGTGGCGGTCTGTCTGAGACCCATTTTCCATGTCCAGGCAGAGGACACGATACAAAGATTCTCTGATGGTGTCTCTGAACAGTTTGATGTGACCTCCTGGTAGCTGTTTGCACTGCACTGAACTGCTCAGCCTGGTGCTCTATCATTACACACAGAGAAGAGACTAATTGCTGGGATGCAGAAAAAGTGAGCTGCACGAAAGAATTTGCTGTGAGATGGGCAAATCACTGACTCTGTCCAGAAGCGCCCGATGTGCGGTAGAGTTTGCCGCACTGGAATCGGTCTGCCACGTCATATGTGGTCATATCTAAATACGCATGTCTGATTCTATGGTCATTTACTCCAATCATCTGTAATTAACTAATTATGTGCTAGCAATATCCTATTCGGTTGTCAATTTGTAGAACTGCTCTTTATTGCTAAATAAGTGTTATTTTTATTGCAGCACCAGTTCCAACACAAGGCTCACATTCTGAGGTACCCAGCGAGGAGCCAGCACCAAAAGCTCTCGGCAAATATGTCCCGCCTGCTCAGCGACAGGGGGGAGCATCCTCCACCAGTTCAGGAAAAGCACCAACCATGAAGAAAAGAGGGGCCCCTAATGTTAATAGCGAAGAGGATTTCCCCACGTTAGGCGGAGGAGGACCAGGAACAAGGAAAGGGTCAAGGTCAGATTCTGAAATATGTCTGTACTAACATCTGACTAGCTGAGAGTTAACTTAGTCTTTCTTGTTCTCCTTGGTACTTAGGGCTCCTTGAATTAGTCGCTCCTCTTTTACTACACAGGGTGTAGAGCACATGTCTTCAATCTTTTTTGCCCTATGCACACATCTCACCAGAAATATCATTCTCTCCCTTCCAAGACAATCTGACTCAAAAGGTGTATTCGATGTATCAAGATGCTGAGCTGTAGCGGTCAGCAACCCATAGCTGACTGCTAATGTCAGGGCCAGCGAACCAGAGCTGCCAATCCCTCCTGGATAACAGGCTGCAGCAGAACAGACTGGCTAAGGAGAAGGGATCGTAGAGGGAATGCTAATATGGTACTCAATAAATGCTTGCTGAAGTTGTATGTGTTGGACCGAAAGGTGCAAATATCGCAGTCAAGCTGTAAACTATGACACAACGCATTCCGTTCTCTGGACTTAAGTTCTTTTCAAGGTTTGGTAGCCCTGATTGAGAATGAACGAAGCAAAGCCAAAGGTGTATTTCAAATAATATGCATGTAATATTGAAAATCTTTGCTTTTGTATCTATATTAGTACATTTACTTGGATTATATTTATAGTTATACAAATTTAAAAGCGATATATAAAGTTTTGTTAAAACTTGAATAAAATAATATTTTAATTACTTATTTAACAAACTAGAAAATTATTCAATCAAAACTACAAAGAAGAGGTAATTGGTATTAAGTTTTTCTGAAGTTCACCTGGCACATTCAGTTCATGACATTTTACCTTTTTTTCTTTTGAACTTTTAGCCAACGGTACAGTAGTACAGTCTCTTCGGACTTGATTGACAACCCAAATCAGAGGAGGGGTGCTGGCCTTGCTTTGGAAAATAAATTTTCTGCACTACAGGATTGACATCCAAGTTATTAGAATAAACTGCATTTTGTCGATGTTTGAATATAATATGACATTCATTATGCCGCTGACATGTGTCATTACTAATTATTTGAGCTGGCATAAAATCAATTTACCTGTTAACCCTTGACCTCTGACCTAATTTACTACATATTCATCTTAACCCTTTACAGTCCTGTCAAAGTTGGCAGATTTGTGTCTTACAGCCGAATGTTTAAAATTTGTTTTCTCAAAAATAAAATATTTAATATTGAACAAATAATGCTAAAATATGATTATAACATCTAAAGATACATAATTAAATTATCTTTGACATGTAGTATTCATAATAAAATATACATTAGTACGAAGCGTTAAATGCCATTAATTTGAAGGGAGAAATGCTACATAATTATTTTTAAAATGTTACTTACCACGTGTATTTGTACTTTTGTGTTACTCGATCAATAGCATTACCACAGTCACTTTCTTCTGTGTCCCAATCAGAGTCTTAAATAGATATTGAATATCCATGTGTAATTCAGATGGGTGATCATTGGTCTGATCAAATAATAAATCATTTCTCGGCTCTTTAAATTCAAATTCCATCGCACAAAAAGCACATTCATTAGGCGTGTAAATAACGACCGATTATCAGAAACTCTACATTAAATGAAAGCTGCGCATGCGCCAGGTATTTCCCCATACATAAAACTCTAAAACGTAGCTAAGCAACAGAGCGAAACACTCATGTTGAATGAGACCGAAAAAAGTTAATGCGCAAGGCTTGTTCAGTAAAACAGTTTGAACAAATATTTTTTGTTGAGGAAAAAATTTATTTTAATCAAATGTTTGCTTAGTCCGTCCTCTTGTAACCTTGGGTGTAGATGTTTGTCAAAGAGAACAGCATCCTTCTCTCCGCTGTACGTATAGTCTGGTTCCAGTCTTGTCCCCTGTCTCAAGAACTGTCTTATATTGTCTTCCCCCCTCCCCTTGATCATCAAATCTCCAGACC
Organism: Ariolimax columbianus; assembly: GCA_036924085.1. Classification (NCBI taxonomy): domain Eukaryota; kingdom Metazoa; phylum Mollusca; class Gastropoda; order Stylommatophora; family Arionidae; genus Ariolimax; species Ariolimax columbianus. Next base: position 9,533,974 of record JAVGWX010000014.1, read on the forward strand.
AACCTTCAAATCTGGAAAGAAGAGCCTGTACGATGAATGACCATTAGCAGTTCAAAAACAAAAACTAACATGGTCTCGAGAGAAGAGGAGACATCACATTAATGCTGATTGAACATGGCCTCTGGAACAGATCAAATACCTTTGAGCTGTGTTGTTCTCAATCTCCGGCTACTAAGCCCTGAACAGGGCTTAGCAAGTAGTAGGATGTAGTCCGGAGAACGGCATGCGTTGTGTCGCTAGTTTACAGTATAACTGCGATATTTGCACCTTTTGGTCCGAAACATCCGTCTTCGACAGAACCTTTGAGCTGTAATAGACCAGAAGGGAAGTATTAAAGAAGAGTTGGCTACTCAAACCTTTTCAAGTCATTAATATAAGAATCTTCAGTAATGAAGAATTAGGTAGCAAAACTAAGATGGATGTACACCACGCCACCTATGTACCAGTTTTGGCTAACAGATGTGAGGCATGGCAATGACAACCACCCAGAAAAGCCAGCTCCAAGCTTCAGAAATGAGATATCTAATAAAGATGGTGTAAGTAATAAGGAGAGACAGCTTTCACTATCTGACAGTACTGCATGATCTCGAAACCCATCCCTTGCAGAGTGAATCTCAACTTCTGTGTTTTGGCCACGTCTGCAGAATAAAAGAGTATCGGCTGTCACGACAGTCATGAGAGCCTAGGAGCCAAGTATCCAGACCTCCCCTTCCACCCAGGACGACCCACAGTCTGCTTAGATCACAATATTATGACAATCTATAAAAGAATGAGGACTGGACTGAAACCAGGGCATGAAGAAGACAGTGGATAGAATAGTCGGGTGTTCTTTCCAGCAGACCTCTACAACCCAAGGTATAAGAAGAGCAACTAAGTGAGTTAATTACCTGAGTTTGAACCTGCCCTGAAATGATTAGTAGTCTGAAGGACTGGTAAAAATTAATCATGTCAATTTTTCTTCAGTATTTTCTTGTTTGGGTTTGGTATTGTTCGATTATTGTTATTGTATTGTATTATGATTTTTTGGTGTCGGATCATCTCCTCATCTTTTGCTTTGACGTAGAAAAGAACATAAAATATTCATGATATTACAGACATACCTAACAATTACGTCATTTTTGGTTCCAGAGGAATGGTGTTTAAGCTGAAAATGTTTGTAAGTCACATCAGTGACATTTTTTGATTCGTGCAAGAATGCAAAAAAGTAACTGAAAACATGTTTGCTCTGTCATACATTAAGTGCGAAATAGTGTTAGGCCTATCAAATGGAAAGAAAAGTATTACCTAGCTTATGGTTATTGGCGAATGTATGTTCACAATTATACCAAATGGTTGACTATCACTGCATATCTTACAGCCTAGACTATAGACTAGATCAACTGTAGCCTAGTCTTGCATTGCTCACACTCATTTAGTTTAATCATTTTTAACTTGGCATTTGTTGTGCGAAGATGCCCGTAATGAGTTCTTCTCTCTTGACAATGTGTCAATATCAAAACCATTTAAGCTGCCTGTGGAACATAGGTCTTCTACAAATACATGTCACATCATCTAATATTGACTTGTCCATATCTGTTTTTATCTCTTTTGGTTATAATTGTATCCAGGGGACCTGGGCATTTCTGGCTGTTGTGCATGCAATGCGATGGTTACATTAGGCCCAACACTATGGGGACAAAAGTGTTGATTCCCTTATCGTTGGCCAAGCTGCTGTTTCAAGAAACAAAACATGACAAGGACATGCAGTAGGGGTCATGGCCAGTATGTTTGACTTGACTGGTGCTAGTTTTGGCTGCGTCACTTGGCATAACAAATTTTTACTAAACAATTCTCGCCTTGTTTCCTAAAGGTGGAGTTGTACTGTGTTTTACACCTTATGACCCCAGTGCATCTGATTTCAGCATACATTTTTTGTATGTATTTACTTCCCATTAAAAATAATTGCTTTTTACTACCGGTATTATTAACTTTGTGTATGTATTATAACCACAAGGTAAGACAACAATACAAATTATACATTCACTTGAATACTTGTCAACTTTGGCCTAGCCTAGGCTTCTCTGTGAGCATAATACTAGGAGATGCTAATGCTTGTAACAACCGTACGATTTTACCACCATATCAAATTTCATCTGCTATGAAGAAGCATGACGTAATATTAAAGTGGTCGCCCATCTGTTGCAGTGATAAAGAAAGGATGATAATATAATATTAAAGTGGTCGCCCATCTGTTGCAGTGATAAAGAAAGGATGATAATATAATATTAAAGTGGTCGCCCATCTGTTGCAGTGATAAAGAAAGGATGATAATATAATATTAAAGTGGTCGCCCATCTGTTGCAGTGATAAAGAAAGGATGATAATATAATATTAAAGTGGTCGCCCATCTGTTGCAGTGATAAAGAAAGGATGATAATATAATATTAAAGTGGTCGCCCATCTGTTGCAGTGATAAAGAAAGGATGATAATATAATATTAAAGTGTTCGACTTTTTGCTGCAGTGAGATGATAATATATATATTATTTTTGGGCGTTTAACTTATTTCTCTATTCCCCAAAGACGGAGTGCGTTGTACTACGGTTTTATTTTGCGCCTGTCGGCCCAGTGCATCCGACTTCGACATGCATTTTATGTAAGGGTCTGCTTCCTCCTGCATTTTCTAAGGGTTTGCTTCCCCATGGTAACGGTCGGTGCTGTTATAGGGATTGAACCCAGCACCTTTGGGTTGTGAGCCGTGTCACTTAATCACTAGCCCACGCCGTCCCCAATATAATATTAAAGTGTTAGACTTCCTGCTGCAAGTTACATTTAGGCTGGTTTTTTTTGGTACTTACTTTTCTTAAACATTTCATGTTATTTAATTATTTCTTCTTCATTAACACTGAGATCAACAGGATCTTCATATCTGTCCAATTCCTTATATGATGTTTCTCATATATCCACTATTTACTAGTAACCATGGATGGAGTTGTCATATCCTTTGTATCCAAGGATGGGGTTGTAATATCTGCTATCATGCATCTCAAGTATAATGCGCACAAGGTTACATTAGGTGTAAGTGATAGCTTTTAAACGCAATCTGGTTCATGCTGCAAAATATTTCCTGAACGTTTATATAAAAACTAACATCTTAGACTTAGACACACTCATAGCAGAGTCTTCTGAGGTCCATCAATAACTTCTTTTGAATGTTAACACTGCAATTGATGAACTGGCAAACTGCAGAAGTTTGAAATCAAATTTTGGTCGAACTGGGAGACATGATTGAGAGAATGGACCAGGAGTGTGTACAATGAGCAGACAATTAGTATCCACACTCTTTGCTATTAATTGAGGAAGACGGCTTCTTTGTTTCTGTCCAGAGCACAATGATGTTTTTTTACAGAATAGAATATATTATTAGAAGCTCTTAAGATCACAGGGGAAATACCTCTACAGCATAAAAACTATATCCATGGGAAAATCGTGAAACTAACTGATGCACAGTCAGCCTTAATAGCATTCAAATCCCAAGAGAACACAGAGCTTAATGAATTTAGGGCAGCCCTGGCGAAAATGTCTCAAAGGTTCCAAAAAGCAGTGATTCAGTGGATACCAATACACTGTGACATAAGGGGAAATGAGGAGGCCCACCAGTCTAGCTACACTGGGACATAAGGGGAAACGAGGAGGCCCACAGTCTAGCTACACTGTGACATAAGGGGAAACGAGGAGGCCCACAGTCTAGCTACACTGTGACAGAAGAAACGAAGAGGCCCACCAGTCTAGCCACACTGTGACATCAGGGGAAACGAGGAGGCCCACAGTCTAGCCAAAAAGGGAGCGAAACTGATAAAGGAAGAATACCTGGCCAACTAAGAAGAAGCAAAAGCCATAATAAAAAAAGGGCAATACCCCAAACACCACGCAGATGACAAACTACCAATTGTTCAAAAACAAAGACCAGGTTTTAATATTTTGTCTCAGAACTGATCACAACATAGACACCACTTGCACACCAAATTCAAGATAGGTACCACCAGCCTATGTTACTGCGGCCTGGCAGACATGACAGCTACATGTGTACTTCAGAATTGAGGAAAAGGATGTGACTCACGCCAACTTCCCACGAGACCCTGAAAAAGACAGCATGTTTTATTGGAAAATCCGGAGTCCTAGTCTAAATGGGCAATGTTCGCAGAAGAATAATATATCATATTTAATGGAATGGAGATTACTCCTGATAAATTTAAAGTACTGTAACTCTAGTCTTTACTGGCGTTTATGTACCAGAAAATGAACTCGGTGCCGGCGCTAGTAAATAAGATCCCTGTATCAGATTATAATAGAGCATGAGCTGCAGCAGTCTGCAACCCATAGCTGACTGCTAGTGTCTTTTTTGTATGTGTATACTTGTAATTATGTGTGCAGACAAACAAGTGATTGGCCTGTTGAGTCTGTGCATGGTGGAAGGATCACCTACTTTTTGTTGATCTTCATGAAGGCCACTATTGGGTAGGAATTTCATTACTTTCAGAATATTTGCACAGACGGCAGCTAACAGCCTGCTTTTTTCTATTTTAAACTGTCAAGTTCTTTTTATTTACGAACACAGTATGTCGCACGGAACCTCCAAGCTTGTAGTCCATCTCCGATATGACTAGGCACCAATCTCACCTCATTTGAGACTACAGGGACACTTGAAAGTTGTAGGAATCGAGCACCCACCATTTCAAGCTTTTGTTCTTTAGTTTCTCTATAGATGAGCGCCTTATGTCACAGTCATTCCACTATCATCATAACATGAAAGTCTATTTCTTCGTTCTTCCATCCTTTGAATGATTGCCAGGTGAAGGGGAGGGTGTTTGTTGCTGTTCTTAAAAAAAGTATCAGGCATGATGGTTACTGATGTACAAAAAGATGTCACTCTGCTTCGTAACTGAATAGGGATCAGCTAATCCTGAGAAAGATCTCCATGTTTATGAGGGAAATAGAGATGTGATTATTTGAGAGAAGTCTGGGACAAACCATCAAGTTTATGAGGGAAATAGTGATTATTTGAGATAGTGCACGGAAGAATACTACATAATGTTCAGTGTCAACTCTTTAGCCCTTTTCAATACTTAGAGATTTCCAACACTCTTTAAAGTTCAGACCTGGAGTAAATTGCTCTATATCCATTGTTTTGTATTTTGCCACACTTTCAGGAAGCAATTAACAACGGACATCAAGGACATAGAAAAGAGTGAAAAAGAATTTAAAAAAACAAAGCGAGAATAACTCCATACACAGCATATATATCAATGAAAACCTCTTCAGCTGCCTGTGGAGCACAAATGTAATGGTTTGGATATATGACAACAGGACTTCAGAGCAAGAGGAAGATCACAGAAGTATAGATTAGCAATAGCCACATAATGGCACATGAACGATTGCACCTCCCCATGACTTGTAACGGCATAAGTGGACATGAGATGAGATGGTCGAGGCCTACTGTAATGCTTTTTATGTAGTACTCTCTCCATCTCTTATAAAGATATTTGATAATTATAGCTGCCAAATCAGTTATTACATCCTATTTTGGATGTAAATTGACAACCATGTGGATTATAGTGCAGTTAGAGATTCTTTTGTGTGTGGCAGTTAAATCATAGTCATTTAATCTGTGGAGTCTACAGGCAAAATAAATATCTTTTGAAACATTCTTTTGTCCAGTAAATTTTGTTATGTATGAAGGAATTTTATGGTTAACATAGTTTGGGGTTTCCTCCGACTACCCAATCTGCTGAATACAGGCAGGAAAATATGATGGTCTGGGCATCTAGTGAGAATGCAACCCAATCAATTACCACTGCTTGCTTACAACACAAGACCTGACTACAGGGTACTAGGAAGGATGTATGGCAGATGGATAGATGACATAAGAGAAACTCTACCACACAGGCTTACAACATAGCAACACACTTGGCTCAAGCAAAGCAAGGCTTCCCCACGACACTTAACGGCACAAGTGAATAGAAAAATAAGTATAGCACTAGTTTCTGAACCTTATACTCGGAGTACTGATGAGCCTAATTTTCATTTCCTTGAAAAAATGTTATTGGATGAAGACAGTTGACGTCCGTAGAGATACAAGTCTCTTAGTCTGGTGACACAAGTTTGAACCACAGTGGAACAAAGACGCATTGAATGAGTTGACAGCTGCCAGCGACTCATAGCTGACTTAAGCTGTGTTAGTTGGTCCTGTGTTGTCTGAAGCAGCTTTTGGTAAATCAGTTATTTTCTCTTCAGGTGTCACATTTATCTGGTATTCACCAGTCTTTCTGGGGAGGACAGACTAATCAGACATGTTAGTCTGGGTCAGCCAAAACATACTGGCCAAGACCCTCACCTCAGCTTCCTAGTAGCCCTCCTTGGAAACGGGCTGTTTTCATGGCACCCTGGCTAACAAGGTGAGGGATCCCTGTAGTAGTGAGTGACATGTAGATGAAGCGAAGAATAGCACAACCGCACCTGGAGGACCCCAGTCCATCTTCATTGGGATGTGAGAAAAGCTGCAACCTGCCACTTCACGTCCTTTTCAGGACGCACAAAAGAGTAGCCTACTCATTGTGGGCATTTGCAAACAAGAAGAAGTCTTTCCATCAGTTTACCTGCGCAGCTAAGCAAGCAGTTGTTCTTTGCTGTATTATAATATAGGAATCATGGCTGCTTCCTTCCACATTTATGGCACTGTCCTCCTCTTTTCAGTTATGCTTAATAGTAATTTGTTCTTTTTATTTTTGGGTCCAGGGTTTTTTAACATTTTATTTTTAATTTGATCCTTTCCTGGAGATGTCTTGTTTTGTCTTAGTGCAACCTCTAATTCTTGCTGAGTAAGTTTTGTCATCATGTGCTCCTCTGATACAGTTAGTATTTGCCACTTTGATTGTGTGTCTTTTTTAATATCACTTTCTTTATGTTATGTTTGTTTTGCCAATCATGCTGTATTTTTCAATAAATATATTTGCAGTACACTTTCCTGTTACCAGATTGCCATTTTCTTCTAGTGTGATATTTGGTCTTTTTATGGTTTCATTGTTCAGTGACTGCTAGTTTCTATAGTCTTGTACAATTTTTTCTAGGTTGATGCTCTTGATTATCTTTCCAGCCGTTTCTTGTTGCCTCATTCAGTCTTTCTGTACTTTGCTGCAGCTTTCTTTGGTTGGACACTACTTTTCAGGGTTTGATTAACTTCTGCTAATTCTGCGGCAGTTGATAGCTCTTCCTGAAGTTTCTGCAGATCATTTCACTAGTATGGTATGCAGTTTTTTCTAGATACTCAGAATTTATTCCTTTGGTGCTTTTAGTAATTGAGATTAACAGCCAATTGAACTGGTTTGTGGTCCTTCTTCTTCTTCTTCATCGTACGCAGTCAGACAGTAACCATTATTTTTTATAAAAAAGCAGCCGTCATCCTGAGGCTGTCGACACTGCCATAGAGCTTGTCTAGTGTTGCCACTGGTGATGGCCACATCTGCTCTCTCTGATCCTCATATGTCTGGCAGTTTTGCAGCAAATGCTCAGCGGTCATTTTGCCGGTACCACACGGGCATTCGTCGGTGCCACCTATCTTCAATTTGTTGAATAGGTGGTACAGGGGACGGCGTGGCCTAGTGGATAAGTGGCACGGCTCACAATCCGAAGGTGCTGGGTTCGATCCCCATCACAGCACCGGCCGTTACCCCGGGGAAGCAAACCCTTAGAAAATGCAGGAGGAAGCAGACCCTTACATAAAATGCATGCTGAAGTCGGATGCATTGGGCCGACAGGCGCAAAATAAAAACCACAGTGCAACGCACACCGCCTTGGGGATTAGAGAAATGAGGCGAACGCAAAAAAAAAAAAAAAAAAAAAAAAAAAATAGGTGGTACCTGAGTCTATTGTGGCCAGTGCGAAGTCTGAAGACCACGACCTGCTCTTTTCTGTTCAACTGGTAATAGGCATCGTTTTTGGTGTAGCCAGTATGTTCGGTTTCCCATTTGGTCATGTATCTAGCTCTAATAAGCCGTTTTGACTCTTCGTATGTCATACTAGTATCAGGTTGTGGTAGTTTTGCACCTTCTTTTGCCAGTTTGTCTGCCTCCTCGTTGCCTTGGATGTTGCAGTGAGATGGAACCCACTGCACCACTACTCTTTTTGGTGCGGCCTGCTGGCATAGTTGACAGAGTACTGCTCTTAATTCATTAAGTGCAGTATTTTTCTGGCTTTTCAGTGCTGTGACTACGGCCAGTGCATCTGTAAGCAGGACTATGTGGCTTTCATTCCTTTTACCCGTCACCATTTCTTCCACTGCCGCCCTCAGTGCCTCTGCCTTCGCTCTGAAATTGCTTGTGTATTTTCCAGCAGCGAATGAAAGTGTTATTTTGCTGCCATTTGGTAGGCTCAGGAATGCTCCTGTCCCTCCGTTCTGTGTTGTATTTGTTACGGAACCGTCGGTGTATGCATGGGTCAAGTCCATTGGGTAGTTTTCCGTAATGAAACTCAGGGTAGTATCTCTTCTTTCTTTTTCAGACTGGCAGTTTTTGTTTCTAATACCTGGTATATTTTCTACCATCTCTGGAAATATATGCTGCTTCCAGGTAGGTTTTCGTACAGTAGGGATGGGCTTTGGTGTGGTTAGTGCGTTCATAGGGTCTTCGTGCATCTTTGCTTTGGCTATTTCTGCAAAGTTTCTTCGCTTTAGCTTCCCATTTCCGAAATTGTTTAGTCTCTGGTGCATTGGGTGGTCAGTCAGTCTTCTGAGTTTCTCTGATTGCAGCTGGGCTCTGCAGTCTCTTCTGTCGGCCATGGATTGCAGTTTTGTAATCTTTTCAAGTTCTACAATTGGCGTTGACTTCATGCCTCCTGTTATAACTCTCATGGCTTGGTTTTGGAGTTTGCTAACTTTATCGAAGTTCGCCTTTGCTGTTGTTGTCCATGCCGCAATGCCATACTCGAGAACTGGTCTCACTCTTCCAGTGTACAGTTTCTTTAGTATGCTTTCGTCTGCTCCCCAGCTTGTGCCAGCAAGTTTCCTTATGATTGCCATTCTTTCTCTGGCTCTCATTCGGTTTCTCTCGATCTGACTTTTCCATGTCATACGCTGATCAAATGTGACTCCCAGATAGTTTGGGTTGTCGTTTGGCTGAAGGTATTTGCCATTTAGACTTAATTTGGGGTTTGATTGATAGCGAGAATATTGTACATGTGGTTTTGTCCTCGTTTATTTTGACCAGCCATGAGTTCGCCCACTCTTCCAGCGATGTTAGGGCCTGCTGCATCCGATTTCTTGCTATGGTGAGATTCTTTTCAGAGGTCCACATAGCCAGATCGTCTGCAAACATTGAGCTATGAACTCTTCTTGGTATATTCTCTGTAATGTCATTTATATACACCAGGAAGAGTGTGGGTGACAGTACTCCCCCTTGGGGTACTCCCTGCTCAAGTGTCACCTTTTTGCTCAAGTGTCACTTTTTTGCTCATCTGCCCTTGTACTTGGACTCTGGCCGTTCTGTTTTTGAGGTAGTGGTTGATCCAATTGTACATTTTCCCACAAACTTCACTTCTTCTTAGCTTGACTCTAAGTCCATCTTTCCAGACTTTGTCAAATGCCTTTTCCAGGTCCACCCAAACCGCTACTGTATGCTTTTGCTCCTGGTAGGCATCTTCTATTTCCTGGGCTATGAGGATGACCTGGTCCTCAGTGGATCTGTGCTGTCTAAAGCCTGCTTGCTGTGGAATTAGTATCCGTTTTTCTTCCAGATGCCACATCAGTCTGGTGTTTATCATACGTTCCAACAGTTTGCCGACACAGCTCAGTAGGCTGATAGGCCTGTATCCATTTGGATCTGTTTTGTCCTTTCCTGTTTTTGGTTTGTGGTCCACTTCCTCCTAGTTGTTCTTGGGCTGTTCTGTGTATTAAATATGTTTGATCTTCTATATGTTGTAAAGGCTAGATCTATAAAAGATGTTTTCACCATCTTGAATAAAAGGTTAGTTGATCTGCTACCTGGTTGATTTGCTGCAAGTTGTTATCAATCTCTCAGACCTCAACTTTTTCTCTAGTATCTGTTTTTGTACCTCCACCTTTCTGAATGACTGTCAAAGTCTCCAACTATAATACATTAGCTCTATGAAACTTAGACTGTTTACAATTTCGTAGTTCTTCCGGGTAAGGAGTACATATTATATACTTTGAAGATTTCTTGTCCTACCGCAATGTCTGCTTTTGCTAATTGTGTCCTCTTGTTTGAATATGGATCTCTTTAGTTGGTATCAGGTTGTTTATTAGGATCAACACTCCCTCTTTTGTTTTTTTAAAATAGTTTCTACTGGCTTGAATAACAATCATCATCATGTAGCATGTCCTTTATAGAACGTCGCTCCCATCACAGCCTGTCTGAAAGAAACTCTTTCCCTTGCCAAAACTCAAGCCTCCGCCACAGTCATACCCAGGCATTCCTGGATGTCTTGGTGCCATCGTCTTCTTAGTCTACTCCTGTCTCTTTTGCCTGGCACCATTCCTTCCATCACTGTTCTCTCAAGACCGTTGTGTCTCTTGGTGTGACCAAAGTATTTACATTTTCTTGCCAAAACAGAATTGATAAACCAGTTCTCCTCTATTTTAAACTCTTGCCGAATGTCTATATTTGTTTTTTTCTCTGTCCAAGGTATTCTGAGTATCTTTCTGTAACATTTTGACTCTAAGGATTTGATTCTTTGTCTAGAAGTTTTGGTAATCGTTCATGATTCGCAGCCATATGCGGCCACATGAAAAACAAAAACGCTGCCAGGAGCCGACTGCAATAGGACCACGAATTACTGTTTGCAGTTTTCAAGACAAGACTTTGTAGGATTAACAAGGGTTTCCAGCCAATACGCTTCGATGTAATAGCAATACCTACTGAATACAACATCAAAGTAGAAAACAAATTTCAGGCGTTGCTTGCTACATATGAAGAGATGACATCCGATGAGTTGACATCACACACTAGGAATATTTTAATCTTGACAGCGAACGAAATGATTCCCAGGATGTCACACAAGAAACAGATCTATATATCAGATGAAACACTAAAACTCATTGAAGAAAGGAAACAATTAAAACAAATGGGAAGTAAGGGGACCAACACAGCATATAAAAACTACGCAAGAAAAATTATAAGAGAAATAAGAAAATATAAAAGAAGATACATAGTGGACACTTGTAAGGACATAGAAAATCTACAGCAACAAGGGAAGGATAGAGCTGCGTTTAAGGCGCTAAGACCACTGATAGGAGCATTCTGCCCAATTCCACATGTCATCAATGACAAAGAAAACACATTAACAGAAACCAAAGACATACTGAATAGATGGAGAGAGTACTGCAGAATCATGTATGAAGATAACACAAAGCGCTCAGTTACAATCCTACCAAAGGAAGAGAAAGAGCCTGAAGCAACATTGGAGGAAGTACGCTCGGCAATCAAAAGCCTGAAAAGGGAAAGTCCCCAGGATGTGATGATATTCAAGCATAGCTAATACAAGCAGGAGGGGAGGCTAGTGCTCGAGTTTATCACAAGCTGTGTAAACAGATATGGCACAGCGCAGAGTGGCCAGAAGCATGGAAGAAATCAATTTATATTCCACTCCCTCCAAAAAAGCCAATCAAAAGCTGTACAAACTACAGAACTATCGTTGCTAATCAGCCATGCTATCAAGATACTAATGGTGCGGATCCTATTAAGAAGGATAGAGAAAAGGTTTGAATCTGAAATTCACGAAGTCCAAGCAGGTTTTAGGAAAGACAGAGGGACCAGAGACCACATATTCAATATGAGGAATATCTAATAAAAATGTAGAGAGTTTAATGTTGACCTGTACACGTGTTACATTGATTACACCAAGGCCTTCGATATGGTAAAACATTAAAATCTGTGGAACATCATGAAGGAAATGGGATTTCCTGTGCATATTATCCATGTCATTGAAACATACCAAGATCAATGAAACGCTGTCCGAGTATTTGGCAAACATCAGATTGGTTTGTGAGACACGTACATAGATCAAGTTATAAATGAGGAAATACGAGATAGAATTACAACAGCAATAGGGCCTTTTGAAGACCTCTTGGCTACTGTCAAAAGAAGGAAACTCGCTTGGTACGGTCACATATCGCGATCAAATGGTCTTGCAAATACGATCCTGCACGGAAAGGTGCAAGGCAGATGACGAAGAAGTCATCCCAAAAAGAGGTGGGAGGACAACATAAAAGAATGGACCAATCTCCGACCAGAAAAAGCACAGGCAGCTGCTGCTAACAGAGAAGGGTGGCGTGGTGTTGTGATGATGTCTTCATGTGTGCCCCAATGACCTCACCGGTTACGGGATGGCCTGATTTTTTTTATTTGCCTTATTTACTGCTACCTGGACTTGCTCACTCACCTTACCTGTATGCTCTATTATAGCCCCTAGGTCCCTTTCCTTATCTATCATTCTAATATTGTTCTCACATATTCTGTAATTATGTTCTATATTGGATCTACCCATGTAGATGATTGTACATTTATCTATATTAAACTCCATTTGCCATCTCAAAAGACCAGTCTCAAATTTGATCCAAATCAGACCTCAGCAGCAAAGGCGAACTTCGATAAAATTAGCAAACTCCAAAACCAAGCCATAAGAGTTATAACAGGAGGCATGAAGTCAACGCCAATTGTAGAACTCGAAAAAATTACAAAACTGCAATCCATGACCGACAGAAGAGACTACAGAGCCCAGCAGCAAGCAGAGAAACTCAGAAGACTGACTGACCATCCAATGCACCAGAGACTAAACAATTTTGGAAATGGGAAACTAAAGCGGAGAAACTTTGCAGAAATAGCCAAAGCAAAGATGCACGAAGACCCTATGAACGCACTAACAACACCAAAGCCCATCCCTACTGTACGAAAACCTACCTGGAGGCAGCATATGTTTCCAGAGGTGGTAGAAAATATACCAGGTATTGAAAACAAAAACTGCCAGACTGAAAAAGAAAGAAGAGATACTACCCTGAGGTACATAACGGAAAACTACCCAAGCATGGACTGGACCCATGCATACACCGACGGCTCTGTAACAAACACAACACAGAACAGAGGGGCAGGGGCATTCCTGAGCCTACCAAATGGCAGACAAATAACACTGTCGTTGGCAACTGGAAAATACACAAGCAATTTCAAAGCAGAGGCACTGAAGGCGGCAGTGGAAGAAATGGTGACAGGTAACAGGAATGAAAGCCATATAGTCCTGCTTTCAGATGCCCTGGCCGTAGTCACAGCACTAAAAAGCCAGAAAAATACTGAACTTAATGATTTAAGAGCAGTACTCTGTCAACTATGCCAGAAGTCCACACCAAAAAGAGTAGTGGTACAGTGAGTTTCATCCCACTGCAACATCCAAGGCAACGAGGAGGTAGACAGACTGGTAAAAGAAGATGCAAGACTACCACAACCAGATACTAGTGTGACATACGAAGAGTCAAAACGGCTTATTAGAGCTAGATACATGATCAAATGGGAAACAGAACATACTGGCTGCACAAAAAACGATGCCTATTACCAGTTCAACAGAAGAGAGCAGGTCGTGGTCTTCAGACTTCGCACTGGCCACAATAGACTGAGGTACCACCTATTCAACAAATTGAAGATAGGTGGCACTGACGAATGCTCGTGTGGTACCGGGAAAATGACCACTGAGTATTTGCTGCAAAACTGCCCGACATACGAGGATCAGAGAGAGCAGATGTGGCCATCACCAGTGGCAACACTAGACAAGCTCTATGGCAGTGTCGACAGCCTCAGGATGACCGCTGCTTTTTTCGAAAAAATAAAGGTCGACGTCTGTCAGCGTAAGAAGAAGAAGAATAAGACCTCAATATATCCACTTCTGCTATAGATGATACACTCTTACATAGTTTTGTGTTGTCCGCAAATTTGTCAATCATGGATCCTATATCAATGTCCAAATCGCTTATATATATCAAGAACAATATTGGTCCCAAAACCGAGCCCTGTGGGACTCCACTTTTTACTTCATACCACTCAGAGTACTCCTAATTTATGCCCACTTTGGATCTTCTTGCTGTGATGGGAGCGACGTTCTGCAAAGGACATGCTACATGATGATTGAAAACATAAAAAATACACAGACTCAGTGGAAGGTCACAGAATTTTCTTCAATTTAGATGTTAGTGGGCGGGAAGGAAAGTATACCCTCACGAAAGTTATAAAAGTGGGCGCCAGGTTTAAAAAGATTGAAGGGCACAAAGAAAAAAAAACACATTTTTCTCTCAAAGACTGAGCACTAAGGAGTCTTTCTAGAATGCAGCGATGTTCATTCTGAATAATATAAGTTCATGAAATTTCTAGGCTGCTTTTTGAACTATCACAAAATCTTACACACAGAAGATCCATTCACACAAACCAAAACTTCATATTTGTTTCCCAAAGATTAAGTTTTATTTGTATAGCAATACTAGAAAAATGTACCTTCTACCGTGCACAATATAGAATCCTCACAATATGTAAGTAGCTACACTCTATTTAAGCGAAAGAACTTGATAAATATGTATATATCATTATCATGTGCAACTGGCATAGGCAGAAGTGACAAAGTACAAAGGCCTTGATGGCTCATCTACATGTTGGCTTTATGAAATGTTAAGTAATTATAACTTCAGTCATCTAGAAGTTCTGTTGTATCTTTGTATTTTGAGTAGTGTTAAATTCATCTTCATAACTTCAGTCATCTGAATGTTATGTCCGTCCTTCATAACTTCAGTCATCTAAATGTCCCATCTTCATAACTTTTTTCATCTTAATGTTCCATCTTCATAACTTCAGTCATCTAAATATCCCATCTTCATAACTTCAGTCATCTAAATATCCCATCTTCATAACTTCAGTCATCTAAATATCCCAGCTTCATAACTTCAGTCATCTAAATATCCCAGTTTCATAACTTCAGTCATCTAAATATCCCATCTTCATAACTTCAGTCATCTAAATATCCCAGCTTCATAACTTCAGTCATCTAAATATCCCATCTTCATAACTTCAGTCATCTAAATATCCCAGCTTCATAACTTCAGTCATCTAAATGTCCCATCTTCATAACTTCAGTCATCTAAATGTTCCATCTTCATAACTTCAGTCATCTAAATGTTCCATCTTCATAACTTTTTCATGTAAATGTCACATCTTTGTAACTTTAGTCTTCTAAATGTCTCATCTTCTTAACTTCAGTCATCTAAATGTCACAGTTTCACAAATTCAGTCATCTAATTATCATTATGTCCCATCTTGCAACACCTGTAATCTAATGTTAGAATTTGCCATTTTCATAAATTCAGTCATCTAATTGTCATTATGTCACATCTTTACAACTTTGGTCATCTAATATTGGAATTAGTCATTTTTATAAATCCAGTCATCTAAATGTCATATATTTGTAACATAAGTCAGTAAAAGGTCATTATGTTATACATTCATACCTTCTTGTAACTTCAGTCTTCTAAATGTCCCATTTTTGTAACTTTAATTATCTAAATATACGATCTACACAACTTGCCACCTAAATGTCATCATGTCCCACCTTAGTAACTTTGGTCATCTAAATGTCACAATCCTACATCTTCATAACTTCAACCATCTAAATGTCACAATTTCTTCCCTCATATATTCAGCCATCTATATGACAATACGTCACATCTCTGTAATGTCAGTCATCTAATGTCATTATGTCACATCTTCATACCTTTGACCATCAAAATCTGATATATTACATACTTCATAACTTCGGTCATCAAAATGTTATATGTTGCATACATTTCCATAACTTCAAACATTTAATGTCAAAATATATATTACACACATATCATGGTTTTGTTATCTGTCACTAGATTTTGCAGATTCCTGTAAACTGAGCAGTCCAAAAGAGCTAGAAATAAGGTAATACATAAAATGACAGATAACAACAAATGACTGGTTAGAAATAACAGAGCATGTTAAATAAAGAAGTTAAATTTATCCATTTGAAGTGAGTATTTCCAACAGTAGATCAAGATTAAAAGCAAATAAAGTGCTCTCAAAGTACTGAAACATGTCAGTGTGTTCTTCTACTCCAAGGATCATTAGCAGTCAGCAATCATCACTTCTGATGGTGTCTTTAGGTCAGCAACAAACTCTTTCCACTTTGTTCAGTCTGCAGCCATCCCTTGTGCGGTGCCCCAGCTCTGGTCCTTGATTTTCGTTTTGACTTCTAAAATTGTATATAATGGGCTGTTAAAAACAATGGCATGAATAATGTCAAACTGAAGTAAGGGGGCTGCAGATACAGCAGTGAATGAGCTGGCAGGAGCCATCGGCTCATGGCTGGTTGCTTGAGTCAGGGTCAGCGAATCATAGCTGGTTGCGTCAGCGAATCATAGCTGCTTGAGTCAGGGTCAGGGAATCATAGCTGCTTGAGTCAGGGTCAGGGAATCATAGCCAGCTGCTTGAGTCAGGGTCTGGGAATCATAGCCGGCTGCTTGATTCAGGGTCAGCGACTCACAGCTGGTTGCTTGTGTCATGGTCAGTGACCCATAACTGACCACCAGCCTATTCCACTCCAAATAACAGTCCTGGAAACAGACTCCAACCATATAGCTTGGCTAAAAGATTAGGGATCAAAGAGGGAAGGCAAACTCGGACCCAAAAATGGTGTGCCGAAATTGGATGCGTCAGCCCGAAAGGCCAGATATCGCAAGCTTGCTGTGAACTACGAAACATGCCAAAAAAGACAAACTGAAGTAAAGCCAGTACTTTCATACGTCTGCCATGTCTCCCCTGCTTATAAAGCATCAATTCCAGCCCTTCAGTTGACCCATTACAAAAAGCATGTGGAAAGCATTTTGGAATCATGGTTTCTGTAGCATTTTCTTGTACATGATGACTTGTTACTAGCCTCATACAGACATTTAAATACATATATGGAATATCTTTATGAAATCAACAATTGATCTTTTGGGACAAGTATGAAAATACATTTTTAAATAACAGAAAAATTCTGGAAAAATCAAGGCAAACGATGTCTGTAAAGTAATTATAAATACCAAAACCTGTACTATCGCCACCTTGAAACAGTAGCATATGAATATATAAAACCCTGTCAAAATAAGTTATTCCACTCTTTTATTGCTGGACCATAAGTGGCGTATTGTTTTCAACATCAAATAAGTCTTCGAAAATAAGTGGATCTCAAAGAAGCTCCTATATGGTTAGCCAATGGAAAGTGTACAAGAGGACAATCCAAGATGCGCTTTAACCCTTACAGTCCAAATTGTCCATTACAGTCAACTAGAGTGGTACGACTTACAGTTCGATTTATCTGAAGTCACAAGTCGCATATCAACCATATCTTGTTATTGAAGCAAAATTTGATCTATAAACAAACTTTGTGTTATAGATAATTAAATTCTGTATCTTTAAATTAAAAAATTATAATTTTAGTTTTGATGACTTTTTTGTGTGTTAACCATGAACCACATCAAATGACAGTTCTTGTCTTGGACATGACTAACGTCTTGTAAATTAGGTTGGACTGTAAAGGGTTAAGGACAGTCTGGAGGGGTCACTGAAGAAGCATCAGATCAATGTGAAAATCTGGTGCCAATTGCATGATTTGGAAAGGTGTGGTCAAAAGTAGTGCCACAGTCTGAGAGAAATACTGTTTGCAGGCAGACGAGGAATTTGAAAGTTCTGTGTACAGAGCAAAAAATGTGTCTAAATCATGTTGCAGAACTTATACACTTGCATCGACCTGATCAACCCCCAAGGCACCTATACACTCAAAAGTGAGATGTGAATTGTGATATCGACTATCCTCATCAACTACGATGGACAGGCAAGGGAAAAGGAATTTACAGCAGATGAGAAAAATAGCAAATTTCAACAACAGAAGCATTATAAGTAGTTTTAAACAGAGCATAAAAGTGTGACGAAGTGGTTAGTGACATTGTGCACAATTCAAACTTGCCAGGTTTGGATTCTTGAAACAGCTAGGTAATAGTACCCGCATGAGAAGTAAACTCATTTAAAAAATGTGTGCTGCAGGCATATGTACTGGACCATTAAGTGCAGAACACAGTACAACACACATCACCTTTGGAAAAAAGATACACAAAAAAAACCCCCCAAATAAACAATAAATTGAGCAAAAGCAGAAGTAAAAATGACTTTAGTCATGCATTTATTTTTCTTTCTTCTTGATTTGCTAAAATCAATCCCTGACAGAACATATATAAATAAGGTATGGAAGACGAGTGACCAAGGGATGGAGAATGATAGAAATTAACAATGGCACACATTTCAACAACAAAATTCCTAAAGTAGTTTCCAACTGTGCCTATACAAAACTGAAATGGTTTATTTCTGGATTTCTATTTTTTATTGTTTCATTCAAACTATTTCCACTGTCTATTTGTGCTTATTTTCTCCCTTGGAAACATTTGTTTCTTGGGTTCAATAAGCAGTTATTTTTGGAAGGAAAACAGGCATTCTGTAATTGTTGGAAGAATGCATTCAATACGGAGATATTTAGTACATTCCTGTAAAAACGTGGGATAGGTAAGAAGATCAAATGTAAATTCTTGGAAGAAGGGGATTCATAAGCAGTAAAAAATCTGTAAATTCACATATAGGAAGAGATTCAGTAAAAACTTACATTTCGGATACAATAAAAAACAAACTGATGTTCTGAAATAAGTAAAAATTGATGTTCTGAAAAAAAATGTCACTGAGGATATGAGAATTTAGAAGAAAAAAAAATTTTCAATCACAAAAAAATGTTTCTATGCAGCAAAACTAGCATTCCAAATTCAGTGATTTTGTGAATTAAACTAAAATATGATATTCTGAATTTACAAAGAAAAAAACATTTGTATATACAAAACAACCAGAATTCTGAAAATGAAGCAAACTGCAATTCTGAAAAAAAAAAACGGAAACACTGATTTGACTTTTAATTAACCCTAAAACAGACTTTTAAAATTAATAATGATACTGACTTTCTGAATTAACAAGAAAACTGACTTTATGAATTATGTAAACACAAATGTTCTATATAATACTGAGAAGAATCATAATCACAAAAATCATATACATTGGGAATTACATAAATATTAACAATTTAGACTATATGGAAAGATAAGTCTTTTCAGAAAAATATTACTATTACAGAATTATGCCCCGTGCGAATTTTAGGGGATTCTTATGAGAGAAGATGGAATAGGATGACTGCCTTAAACCCTGAACTTTTTGTGTCGTAAGCGTGCAGTGAGATTTGTAAGGCTGCATCTGTATGGAATAACAGAATCATAGCACTTTCTGCTCAGAAATGTAGTCAGCACAAGCCTCATTTCTCATCCTATCTCTCTTGGCAACACCACTGACTTCCTGGGAGACATTTCATTTCCCATGTAGAAATCTTCCACTTCTGAGCCTTGGACCACATCTGACACTGGTAGCAAAGAGTCAGAATAAATACACTATTATCAATTGTTGTTTGTAGCCCACACTAATGTTCGGGTATTTAACCAGATGTGATAATTGATAAGTTAGACAGCAGAGGCCTCTGACATCTGGTGTAGATTTGTTCATCAAATTGTACAAGGTACATGTACCGCTTGCAACTTAGTCATGTAAAAGATAATTTACAGAAGCCAGGGCTGGTTTTTAATATTTGTTCAAATACAAACAATGAATGATAACTATTTGGCTGAATACAAAGACAATGGTGAGTGAGTGCTTGCCAATAATAAAATTTTTCTTTGATTGTAAGATGTACCTCACCTTCTAATTTCAGCACTATGAAATGTAAAACTGTGATTCTAAGATGCTGAATTATAACACACAATATTAATAATATTAATAAATTTACTAAGAACAAATGATTTATTAGTAGGTAGCTAAGTGGTTAGTGCACTGACTTCCCAGTTCGACATTCAGTTGGTGAGGGATTTTTTTCGCCGATCGCAGAACGGCTCCCGAGTTGACCCAGCCTAAAAAAATGGGTGCCAGAACAATCTGGAAAGTAAAGGTGGCCGGTGTTATATTGACCATATCACCTCTAGTATGCTATTGGTCAAAAGAATATTGGCTAAACACAATATTCCAAATATGTCATAGAGATATGTAAACAGGATCACTATGTTTTCTTTTTACTTTGTTATAAATCACTTCCTTCTGAATCAATATCAGTCAACTTCACACTCTGGTTGTCTAATTCTTGTGAATCACTTGTTTAGCTTTTGATAAGATTATAAAATGTCATTGATTGTAAGATGCATCCCGATTTTAGAGACATAAAAATGGAAAAATGTCTTTGAGTTTAAAAAATATGGTAAGTTTTGTTCGTTATGTCTACCGACATAAAAACACAGCAAATGTTTTGAAACTGGTTACTGCAGAGAGGGCTAAAGGTGCAGCGGTGAATGAGCTGACAGCTGCCAGTTACTCCCAGCTGGCTGCATTCATCAAGGTCAGCTGACCAAAACCCTATTCTGACTTCAAGTTGCGACCCTGGAGCAGACCACACTCATGAAGCCTGGCTAAGAGAATAGGGCTGGCAAACCTGGTCCCAAAAATGCTATGGTGAAACAGGATGTGTTGGGTTGAAAGGCGCAGATATCACTGTAAACTACAACGAGCGCTGTAGAAGAATGTCACTAACTAATTATTGATCAGTTTTTAAAGGACTACATTTTGGTATATTCCATAACGGATGCCCTTTGAATTTTGTTGGGTAGACACTATTGCAAAGTTTGACCCAGATCAACACTCACTGCTGCATGAAACATGCATTAGCTTTTTAACAAATACAAGTCTCTCAATATTCTGTGCCAAAAGACATTATGTATTATCAGCAGTTCTGATCAGATGTTGTGCTATTTAAATTCGGCTGTAGAGTTACTGTTTGGTCAAATGCAAATAGCACATTGAATGCACTATAATGCTCTGAAGCGAATAAGTAAAAAATATTTTGTACAGCCCTTATAGAATCAACCACTAAAAAATGCACAGTCTTCCTGGAATGAGACCAACAGTAGTGGTAGCATACTCCAACCGAGGCATACAGAAATATGGAAGAATAATCACAAATTGGAAGATCCATAAATGACAAAATATTTCTAAGTTTGAAATGAGAAAAATGTTGAAACAGTTATTCTTGTACTGCCCCACCAAATTTGTATTGAAGAGTGAAGGATAAGCTCACTACACCATGAAATGCATGTCCTAACAAATGGCTATGTAGGTTTCTTCACTGGGCTAGCAGTTTCATCATGTAAACAAAACACAACTGAAACCATCACTAAAGAAAAAAATTACGAATGCTTTTGGATGAAACTGATAACAGTTTAAATGATCTTCTGATATAATTTGTTCTGTTAAAAGTCAACAGCACTGCACTTCAAGCAGATGCTCAGTCTCTTTTTCAGGAAATGGCAAAGGATGTGGACTCTGATGTTTCAGTAGCCCCCTGATCAAACATACTTCAGCTATGTCCTCTCTGAGGCACACATTTCTGTTTGACACATTTTTAATTAAAATATTCTGCAGTCTGTTGATCACTGATACATTGAATGCAGTGTAAACATCCAAGAGGGAGTCATTGATCAACCTCAGAATGTCAGCCCTGTTCATATCCAAAGTTTCCACTATGGGAACATATATAAGTAAAGATAACATACAACAGAAACGTTGCATTTTTGAGCATGAGTATTTGTAAGGTAACTCATTCTATTTACATATGAGATTACTGAGTACCAATATCATAGTAATTCATTTAGGAGAAAGAGGGGAACTGAAACGCTAGTCCAGTCAGGCACAACATACTGACCAGGGCATCACGTCAGGGTCAGGCACAATACACTGACCAAGGCCACAATCTCTCTTCCATGTAGCATTCCCTGGAAATAGGTTGTTTTCAAGACAGCCTGGATGACGAGATGTGGATCGATGTGATCCCCATATTAGTGAGTGCCACACAGATGAAGCCAAGCATAGCACAACCGTCTGGAGGACCGCAGTCCACCTTCATCAACATGCTCGGGATGTGAGGAAAGCTACTACAACACCGCCACTTTACGTCTTTTTCAGGGCGCACAAATGAGTAAACTTTCTCATTGTGAGCATTAAACAACAACATCTAGGAGAAGCAAAACTCCTAACTTCAAACAATCTGCTGCATTACAGGTAGTCTAGCTGCAGTCAAGGAGATTTAATAAGAATATAAAGACTCAAAAGCAAATGTGCTTAGCTTATGTAAGAAATCGGATGTGCCAGCTGATATCACAGCAAAACTGTAAATATGCAGCACAACGTATTTCTCGTACAAAAATAAAATAAAATAAAAAAGCAAAGAAATAAGAATACTCAAAACCATTGTGCCTGTGTCTGAAAGTGACAAGCCTCACATAAAGTAGGCCCAATCCTAACAACGAATAATAGAAGATCACATACCAGGTGTTTGTGAAAGCACGTAGCTCATATAGTCTGTTTCTTCTCTCATATATGACATTTTTAACAATTCTTATATTTTGTATGCAAGTTTTTATTTAACTTGCCATGACTGCGGTCTGTTTGTGTGAACTTATATTTCTCCTATTTTAACCAGCAGAGGTTTGTACAATCACTACTAGTGTGGCCTGTTAATCTATCCACTTTAACAGATACTGGACAGGTCATTCAAAAACTTGCACTGACATTTATTTTTTACAAATGTTTACTTGTTATGAAATTTGTGATTATGCACGAAGAGTTTCTAGAAATCACATATTATATTGAATCACCTATGAGAGTTTATAAAACAATGTGTATGTCATTTCTAAAAGCTTCTGAGGGCGCACAAACCTAGCATAGGTACATACAGACGCACACATGCACCCAAGCACTGGTTTATGCGTCCTGATATCGCCCAATTGACTACAGTCTGGGGTGGAAAATGGCGCGCCTCCGCCAGTAGAAACTAGTGAGGCAAACATCTAAGCAAAAAAATAAATAAATATAGTATTTGCGGTACTAAAATCACATGATGATTTCTAAAATAGAATCACATAATGCATTTCTAAAAGCACATATAAAGCATGTGGTCTAACATGAGATGTTCTTAAACCGACATAGAAAGTTTTGTATCATATATGGCAAAAAAATCCCATATCCTGAGTTTCTATGATGAATTTCTATAACTTATGAGGAATTTATAAAAGTCACATGTTATGCATGGTACTAAAATCCCACATAAAGAATTTCTAATAATCACACATCATGTGTTGTACTAAAATCACATGAGATGAACTTCTTGAATAACGTATGATGTTTCATAAATCACATTGGTTGGTGGTCATAATGAAGTTTCCTAAAATCACATTTATTAAATTTTCGAAAATGACATAAAACTCACAGGGAGACAAGAGGAGGATCATAAGCAAGGCCTGAAAGTGTATGATTCAGCTCTTTACAGCTACATACTAATATATATTTGAATTTTGAATATTTTATAAACTTAAAAACTTAACGTCTTTATACTGGTTTAGAAGACTGCAGAGTCTGTATACAACCAGTTCCATTTACAACACCTTCCTCTAGAAGCTGTACGCATCCAATCTGTTCTTAAATGCATTGACCGTCCCAGCCTCCACCACCTCACTTGGCAATGCATTCCAAGCATTCACTACTCTCTGGCTAAAGAAATACTTCCTAATATCTAATCTGGACCTCTCCTTAGTCAACTTGTAGCTGTGCCCTCTTGTCCTTGTTGGTGGTTGTACTTTAAAAAACTTGTTATAGTCCACTTTATCCATTCCTCTGATCATCTTATACACCTGTATTATGTCTTAGATAATTTAATTATGTATCTTCTGATATTAATTTTAGTTCAACGTTTGTTAGTAATGAATTTTATTGTGATAAAAACTATTTGACATACACAGTTTCTAGCACTTTCTGTGGATTGTAAGACACAAATCTAAAAAATTAGCTGGGAGTATACAGAGTTAAGCCCTCCTGAATGTAACAGAAGAGCCGTTTTAAAAAATGATTTGAATATGTCTGACATAGTTAAGTCCATGTAGACCTTCGTTTGAAAATGTATCAGAGGAACAGTGAATTAGGAGGGTTTCAATATGTGATTCAATCAATCAAAATCTTTCAGCTCCATGTGAAGCACGGGTCTTCAAACAAATACACGCAAAATTCTCCTCCTGTACTATGCATGTCTTACTTATCCTTTGTATGTCTTGTCTTTGCTCTCTTCCGCACGTGTTTTGAGGGTTTCCTCTAGTAATCTTATACTCATAGTTTCCAAAAGCCCATATAATATGCCCATGTGATTTAGTAAGATAGGCGGTGGTAACCTTCCTCCAGAAAGGGGCCGGAGGTCATATCAGTGAGTGAATGTCAGGCCACATTCATCTATCGCCAACAAATGACTGGCTGCAATAATTAATTGGATGTGTTCCGTTATTATCAATATTGTATTGTATATATATTTCTTCTTTTTCCACTTTTCTGCTCCCAGGTGAAGTATATCACCACTACAACTGGACCCTTACAGGAAGCCTGTATCCAAACACTTGTAGTGGTGGTTTCAATAGCAATTATTTTACATGGAGAGATTGCCTTTTTTTAAATGCTGGGAAGGTTTCGCTACAATGGTCCTACTTTTTAAATCACTCGTATATATATATATATATACACACACACACATATATGTATGTATGTATTTATATATATATATATATAACAATTAAGCATGTGCTGTTCTACATCACACCTGTAATAAACACCTGAATTATATTATTTTAGGGCCAACACCAAATTAGCGTTGAAATTTTAGGATTGTAGGGCTGCTAAAAATTTAATGTGTCGCACTGAAAGGTGCAAATATCGCATTGATGCTGTAAACAAGACACAACGCATTCCGTTTTCAGGACTACATCCTGCTACTTACAAAGCACTGTTCAGGGCTTAGTAGAGGGAGATTGAGAACGAACGGAGAAGAAGAAGAAGAGGGTTGTAGATTTCCGATCCCTGCAGGAAAACCTCAAACAAAAACATTTCCATATACCTGCATCTCAACACGCTACACTTTGATAAATAAATATTTCATCCATCTCATAGAGTAGTCTACAAATAATATCAACCTTGAAAATTTCCGATATGTCAATAATTCGATGTACCATCACACAATCCAATACTCATCATTGCCAAAAATGCTAACAATTTATCATGTAAATAATTCTTTCTTGATGTAAATTATCCTTGAAGATGGAAAAATGGTAAATATATTTAATATACCATGGTATAATATGCCCATGTACAAAACAATTCAACATTATTGAGATCTTCTGTGCGAGGACAGTCAGGCCAAATAGCTGTTAAATATAACATTTAAATGGCTGCACTCGTCTTCTATCAAAATAACTTTTTGTGGAAAATATGCACACACACACACAAGTTTTCCTGGGGGCTGAGAGGAAAGCAAAGTAGAGAAGTTACATTGTAACCTGCCAGGCACCTTGTAAAAAAAGGGGGTCCACAGCCATCAGTTCTTCGGTAGCTGAATACCGGTACACTGCGCCAGTCTGGAAAAACTCTGCCCATGCGAAACTAGTTATAAATGAGGCGGGTCGGATAGTACCAGGGTGCCTAAAACCCACCCTCATTGATCAAATATACCCCATAATTGGCATAGCACCACCCGAAATTAAAAGAAGCATCGCAGCAGAAATCGTACAAGAAAAATAGGAGCACAACCCAAGGCGCCCAATGTTTGGACATCAGGTACAGAGCACAAGACTCAAATCCAGACATAGTTATATAAAATAAACACAGCACATACAGACAAATGCTGAAAGTCATCGTATCTAGAGATGACACGAATTGATGCAGGCCCCAGAGATAGAGCTTCGGCAAGAACTTGCCCCCGGACATCATCAACCATACACAACATGGAAGTCGCTAAACAGACTCCGAACTGGTGTATCATGGTGCAAGAGAAATATGAAACGATGGGGATGCACAGATGACGACACACGTGACAGTGGCGCAATACAGAACCTAGACCACTCGATGACCTGCTCAAATCCCCAAGAAACATGCAATAGGTGCGACATGCTGGAGGCAAATAACAATGCAATCCATGTCGCTGAATACTGGATGCATACTCTATAATATAGTGCTTGGACACAGAAAGTAATTAAGTATTGCTCCATTGTTCACATACTAGCCTGTGCCTACTTTTGTTTCCCTAACACAGACTCTCCGTGTATTGTTTCCTCATGATGACATACCTTCTAGAGGTGATGGTGTCAAACAGCATGTAGCAAGACCTCATAAAATTACAGCTCAACAGTTACCAGCACCACCAAAGGCAGAGTGCAGGTCCTATACTTCTAGGTAGGCTCATGTCAACAGGGAAAAGCTTGGAGGCTGGAAACCCCAGAGCACACCTTCCCCAGGCTGAGTAAGTAGCAGGAACGAAATCAGTCACAAAAAGCCACATGAAAGTTGGAAAGGTAAACCATGGAAGATGAGACGAGACTTTCAGATGGCTGATTAGACGGATTTTCTGAACAAAAAGATATCATTTGGCCACCTGTCATCATGCCATCTGCCTGATTGAATATTAGGATTCCAGTACACTATGCTACCTTCTGATAACAGTCTGAATAATGCCTGCACTAAAGTATTCCATACTATGTATGTTTATACTCAAAGAAAATCTGTAAAATAAAACAAATTTATTAAAACAGCTTTAATTTTGAAATAGCAATTTCATGCAGAAAATCTGTGAAATATTTGTGTTCCAGCATCCTCATTAATGCACTTCTCAAGGGGCAGCCAATTTAGAAGTAAACAACAGGGGGTGGAGACAGAGGGTGTGGTGCTGCAGTCGGTGAAACAAATGACCCTGATCAGTACTGGACCTCTGATTAGGAAAGAGATGGCCAATGACAACCCCTGAACCATCAGCCCAGACCCCTTCCAGTGCCAGCATGACTGCGCGGACTGGAGGAAAGGCAGCACACGAGACATCGAGACAAAACTGTCTAATCATCACTTGTGATGGGCAACTAAGTTGTAACATTTTCACCCAAGTGGTACCCTGACTGAATGGAATAGACCCACTGTAACTACCAAAACATGTTGTAAAAGCTGACTTAAGAGGGTTGTGCATGGGGCTAGCAATCTCATCATGTAGAACGATTACTATGAATCACCACTGCAAATGCTCAGAAACAAGCTTCCTGTAAAGAGTTCAGCTTTAGTGGATGCTCAATGCTTGACTTGGAGTAAAAAGGTGAATTAACCAATATGACATTTTATTTCACATCAAACTTTAAAACAGTTTGTTTATTGTTAATATAAAAATGGTAGGAGCTAAAGGTGCAGTGAACAAGATGACAGCAGTCAGCGACTCATAACTGTCTAAGACCTTATTCCGTCTCAAATGGTGGCTCGGGGGGTACAGTGTGAGCTAGTGGTGAAGTGACACGGCTTGCAATGTAAAGGTGCTGGATTCACTCCCTATCACAGCACCAGCCGTTATCCCGGGGAAGCAAAACCTTAAAAAATGCAAGAGGAAGCAGACCCTTACATAAAATGCACCGGACTGACATGCGCAAAATAAAACATAGTTCAATGCACATCGCCTTAGGGAATAAAGAATTTAGACAAACGTCCCCCCAAAAATGGTGGCCGTGGAAATAGACTACCTTTGTGTGCAGGCTGGCTGAAAGAATAGGGATTGAATGGGGAAGGCAACCAGGCCCCAAGATGGTGATATGCAATAACCAAATATGTCTGGCTGAAAGGTGCAGATATCCCATTTTATCTGTAAACCATGGCACAACACAACAAAATATCCTTTTTAGGACAAATGAAGAAGAAGAATTAGAAATGTTGGTCTCACTTGTCTCGCTCAGAAGACCTAATATATAATGAGGTTACATAAACATGATACACGTACTGAGTCAATCATGCATAATAATGTATAATTAACATCCGAAAATGCAACTAGAAATATGACCTTCACCTACACAGAAGCAGTTACATGTCTAAAATTAAGCAGTACATTTTACGACAATGATAAAAATAGGGCTTCCATGACCACATACACATAATAAACGGGTGGTTATGTTGTCTGGGTACTGTCCTCCTAGTCTGTAGGATATGTAGATTTTAACCCTAGTTAGACCTAAGTTTTCTTTAATGATAAAATTAAAAACACAGCATGTATGCTGCCTGCAGGATCAAGTAGTCTTTGTTCCTTGACCCTGTAAATTCTGCTGTCAGGTATTGTAAATATCTGAAGCTGATATCAATATTGTGAATATTTCGAGCTGATAACAAATGCAGCTGCGAATATTAGAAGGAGTCAACAGCCATGGCTGTGAATAGTCAGATACTGTATGTTTTGGCAATATGATTTTTGTACTTGTAATAAATGCTATATAAATTGTACATATGAATTATTAGTCAACTGCATATATCAGGCAGTATGTGATCAGTGGGAACTGCTAAAAGAATAAACAAACAACAACTGGTAAACAGAAGGAGGGACTGGCTCAGTGGGTTGGATGTCAATCTTCAAATGTATTCAAAACTTCGGTAAAGCATAGTTTTTTTTTTCTATAAGAGGTTTAACATAAACCTAGCCTGTGCAGCACATGGCCACTGCAAGGACAAGAAGCCTTTATTCCTCAGCCCTATAATTAAACCTCCTCCCCAGCTTTAGTGCAGTATACTCACCACTATGGAGATCATAGTGTCAATACCCACCTCACTGGCTAGACTGCTGTGACAACCTGTTTCCAGGAGCACGTCCGAAGACGTGAGTTATTACATTACTAAAACGCTCAAATGTTTGTTGCTTCAGGTTACGTACATGAAAGGCAAGTTTTGATGATATGAAAGACATCATATTTTCTTAGTTCAATATGTGTTTGCTTCTGCATTGAAAAAATCAACAGCATACCACCAAAATAAAAACAATTTAATATAAATTGTAGCTTTGTGGTACACTGGCGGCTGTTATCCTTGCTTTGTGTTACTCCAATGCCTAGGACACACCACATAAAGGATCATGCCTAGGACACACCACATAAAGGAGCATGCCTAGGACACACCACATAAAGGAGCATGCCTAGGACACACCACATAAAGGAGCATGCCTAGGACACACCACATAAAGGAGCATGCCTAGGACACACCACATAAAGGATCATGCCTAGGACACACCACATAAAGGAGCATGCCTAGGACACACCACATAAAGGAGCATGCCTAGGACACACCACATAAAGGATCATGCCTAGGACACACCACATAAAGGAGCATGCCTAGGACACACCACATAAAGGAGCATGCCTAGGACACACCACATAAAGGAGCATGCCTAGGACACACCACATAAAGGATCAATTTATAATGTCCTTACAATCATAAACACATTATGCAGCCTCACTTGACATCGACAGTGAAAGAACAAACAGCTTGGCAACCCTGGTTAAACAACAATGTGTCTCGGTCTCATCATGGAAAGCAATCAGCTACTGCCAGCCTCCCTAACAATCATCACCACTTTATATGGTACAACTATGAAATGACATACAAATTCATCAGCCTTCCTAACAATTACTAACACATATGACAACAAGATTTATCAACTTCAAAAAATGTTTAAACTACTGAACTCAATGTTGACTGTTCAAGAATGAACAGCTCGTCAGTCCCAGTTATGCAAACAAAACACATATATTACAGACTCCCCAACAATCATCACCACTTTATATGTTACAACTATGAAAACACATACAAATTTTTCAGCTTTGCATGGGCCGTGAAAGATATCCAATTTAAAATACCCAGGATGCAATGATAATGAAAATGATTAGTCTTTTCGCTACAAGTGAAGCATAAAGCTACAACTATGGCTAGCCTCTTTATACTGAGTCTGTACATGCATTTGTAGCAACAATTTCATAGCAATGATGAGGTTGCTAGCCCCATTAACAACCCTCTTTAATTCCCTTTTATTACACGATTGGGAGATTACAGTTGATCCTATTCTTTTCAATTCAGGTACCAGGACTACATAAAGAGCAAGACTTATAGCTTGACTCCTCAACAGAAAACACTAACACAGTACACGACACCAATCGCCAAATATCAAAACACGTACACATTCCTCAATTCAGACAGAGCAAACAGTTTGGTAACCATAGATAAAAAGCAACAATAAACATATCCCTGTTCTGTTTCAAGAGTATCTAAATTGAAAGACAGAAAAAATACCAATATATATAATTTTCAATTCCAATATAGTGGGCTGTCAAAAAGCCCAGCTATTTTGTTTTTATATAGTGGGCTGATGAATCATCACACCATATTATATAATTCAGTTGAAAGATCCATGTACCATTGTAATCAGAAATCCCTCATGATTACTAGACAATTATTTGATAATGCTTAAACACAACTTGGTATCAAAAACAACTAGAATAATGTCTTGAATAATGAAGCTGACAAAAAGATTATAATGATTAGCTAATTCCAAACAATGTTTCTTTCGGATGTCAAAAACTGGTATGTAGTCTGTAAGTTAATATCATTAGTCATACATGTCATGTCTAAGTAATCTGACTGGCTAATATTTAAGTGATTTGTTTGGCTGACGTTTGAAATTATATAAACTCGAGTCTGTTAATGCAAAAGACTGCTTCGTAAGTGTGGAAATGTCAAATTAATCTGATTGGCCGATATATTTAACTGATTGACTGACTGAATAATCCATAAAAGCACAATTTTAACATTTGATTGGCTAGCTAATTGATATCAGCACAACTATAGCTGAGCTGACTGCCCAACCTATATAATCACAACCAATCTAATTGGCTGACTGATCAACCAATATAATCACAATTTTAACTGATCTGATTGGCTAACCAATCTATAAAATCACAACTTTAACTGATCTGATTGGCTAACTAATCTATAAAATCACAACTTTAACTGATCTGATTGGCTAACCAATCTATAAAATCACAACTTTAACTGATCTGATTGGCTAACCAATCTATAAAATCACAACTTTAACTGATCTGATTGGCTAACCAATCTATAAAATCACAACTTTAACTGATCTGATTGGCTAACTAATCTATAAAATCACAACTTTAACTGATCTGATTGGCTAACCAATCTATAAAATCACAACTTTAACTGATCTGATTGGCTAACCAATCTATAAAATCACAACTTTAACTGATCTGATTGGCTAACCAATCTATAAAATCACAACTTTAACTGATCTGATTGGCTAACTAATCTATAAAATCACAACTTTAACTGATCTGATTGGCTAACCAATCTATAAAATCACAACTTTAACTGATCTGATTGGCTAACCAATCTATAAAATCACAACTTTAACTGATCTGATTGGCTAACTAATCTATAAAATCACAACATTACTTGAACTGATTGGTTGACTGACAAACCTACATAAGTACAACCTAAACTGACCTGATTGGTTGACTAACCAACTAATACAAGCACAACATTAACTTTTCTATTTGGCTATCTACCCAACCTATGAGATCTGTTTTGGTGATTAGCTAACCTATATAAGAAAAACTAACCAATTTAATAGGTTGACTGAAAACCAATATAATACCATGTTTTTATATTTAAAAAAACTATTTAACTTGTGTTAACAAACAAAATATTTACACAACAGTCTCAAAGGATGTGGGTTTGAGGCTATTCTCTGGAGCCAAATCAAACCTGAAAAACAAAATGTTAAAAATGTATGATAAAATACAAATGGATCCTCATAAAATTGGTTGGATTTGAAAAATGGATTTGTCTACTTACGGCACTAGTATCTTGTCAGTCTTCTTCTTCAGATTTCCAGGAAAACAAGTTATCCCCAATGTTATTAATGAAGCACTTATATTTTTATTGTTTCTACAGCTTTATTTCAAACCAGATAAATACTTCACACACCAGCAGGGTTTTGACCTGTGAATGATGCAAAAATCTAGAACTGGAGAAACTTCTGCATTAGAGAGGTTACCTGAGTGCATCCGGGGTACTTTATTGGGGAGGAAAGAACAGCCTCACTGTATATCCATACATGTTGTAAAAGGTGACTAAAGGGAGCTGTGCATGGGGCTAGCAACCTCATTGTGTATTGGGTGCTGAGTTAATTAACCCTTGATGTTTCCTTGGTTGTGGGTTACAGTGGCTCTTCTTACATCCCGTGATTAGATAGGTTTAGACTGAACTGTTAGTCCGCTCTTGCAACATGCACTGAGTGTAGCAGCAATCCTATTCTCATCTCTGTCACACACACGTCCCTCCTGAAAACTGCCCGTGTTGCAAACTTGCCTAACATTCACTAATGAAAGAAGGGATTTGTGACCACATTCTGTATCTCTACATAAGAACATGTACTGAACTTTGAGCTGATTATTGTTTTTGTGAGTGTCAATGGTGTGGAGGTGTGATGTCGGATGAGGAAGAATAATATCCAAGTTGTACACTGACCACATTAGTTACTGTATTTAAAAACATGATGTGATATCATTAATTTGGTAAACATTGATCAGTGTCAGTGTCAAAATATTATCACTGGCTAATCTTTTAACTGATTTGGTTTTGCTAACATGTAAAAGCAAATTTTGTAAAGTATAAAATGGTAATTTTTGTGTCTTATAATTCTACATTGCTGATGTTTTTTTAAATTAAGTTTCCTCTTTGTTCACTTTTTTTAAGAAAAAAAAAAAAATAATCTTTTTCTTTGTTCGTTCTCAAACTCCTGCTACCAAGCCCGAAAAGATCTTTGCAAGTAGCAGGATGTAGTCCAGAGAACGGAATGCATTGTATCGTTGTAGTTCACAGTTTGACTGCGATATTTGCACCTTTCGGTCCGACACATTCAACTTCAGCATGCCATTTTTGGGTACCGGGTTAGCCTTCTCTCTTTGATCCTTTCTCCTTAGCCAGTTGACTCTGTTATCCTGGATCACTACGTGGAAGTGGAGAAGGGTCTTGACAACTGTGAGTCGCTGTTCCTGCTGCTAGCAGTCAGCTTTGGAACATTGACTACTACAGTTCATGCACTGCTCAGCGTCTTGATCCCAATATATATATCTTGGAATCAAGACGCTGAGCAGTGCATGAACTGTAGTAGTCAATATATATATATATATATATACCCACCACGCTGTGCCACATTTTAGTCTTAGTCTTAGCCGTGCTGTACTTCAATAGGGGCAGATGCCCCTCTGCAGATCCCAGCTCTGGCATGATCTGGATGTAGCCGGGAGGAGGATTTCCTGCTTAGCGGGCTAGGTTCAAGCAGTTCTTTTTACTTTGCTGTGTTGGGACAAGTGCTACGGAGTGTGGTTAACCGATGTACGAGTCCATCTTAATTGACTCAAACACTAGAGCAAAGTAGACCTGCAGCCTGTTAGGCGACATATATGCTACTCTAAACAAACCACTGTAACCATGGCCAGTATTATGCCATGTTACACAGTCGCCTCTTACGACATGCTCTCTGTAGGGCAGTGGTACTATTCTTGCCCTTGTCGTAGAAAAAAACCATGGTGGACCCCTCCAGTATTTTACAGTTGGACTGTATTATCTGTATCTTTCAGTTGGGCACCTCCATTTTCAGCAAGTCATTCAAATTAATTCTCCCTAGCTTTAGGATATCATCAGACTGTCTACAAGCAGCAGGTGGTTGGAGGTTACCAGTTTTCTTTCTTCCATGTTTATTGGTTTTATCTACCTGTTGCATTCTGATTTTAATGATGTCAGAGTCTCTCCTTTCTCCTGTAAGCAGGAATAGCCCTCCACAAGAAGAGAAGGCCAGAAGAGGGGGGGGGGGGGAGGAGGTTTACTGTCTGAGTATATGTGTTAAATGTATGACATGGAAGCATTTAATAAGAATTGAGAAATCCTCTTTAATTCCACTACCAGCTATGACAGCTTTCTGAGTCCTTTTATAGTTGATATGTTTTTTTGTTGTTACCAGTGACTAAGACAAAACAAACAGGAAACAAACCATTCTGTGATTGCTTTAGTTAAGTCCAGTGTGCTGAGGTCCAACAACATCTGGCCCAACATGGTCTCTGAGCTTGAGAACATTCCAACTTCATTCTTGACAGAGATCCACAACTGTCTCTTGGGGATCTCATGCTGGCCGATGGGGTACTCAAACCTGGAGAAGGCATAATGGTTGCTCTTTACATACAATGTGAAACTAAGGAGCGGTCTCTCAGGACAATGTACGATTAGGCTGTTCAACTATTCTGTTCTGATTTGACATCATTGCTTTCTGGACAAACCCATAGGCCCTCAGTACCTCTATGCAAATGGCAAAGTGTGTATAGATACTGCTGGTTCCCATAGGTCATTTGTTGTACACACTCTTACTCCGTCGTCACAGATGCTCCTTTCTGCCGCTGGACCCTTGTCTGATTTCAAAACTTTGCAATCTGTAGATTGCTGGTTCATTGAACACAGTCATTGTTCAACGCTAATGAAGAGGTTGGCTAATGAATAGGAGCAACTAAGAGAAGAGAGAGGAACGAGTCTAGGCATACCGGAGTCCAAATCTATGTCTCTGATTGCGAGACCGTTATCTATCTCTTTAGTGGTGAGATATAAACCTAGCCTTGTAACTGCATAGGCAAACAACCTTAATTCTTCAACTTTATACCACCCCCATAAAAAAAAATACACACATTAATTTAAATCCAGTTTAGTATGTGACTTAGAAACATAATATTGAAAGTATCATATTCGTACTGCAGGCCCTCAACACTAATGTTAATATTCCTACTATATGAATCGGAAGCATGGTATGCAACCAAAAGTATCACATCAAAACTGTAGACCTTCAACACAATGTTAAATAGGTCCTAGTATATGCCTGAGAAACATGGTATGCATCTAAAAGTATCACATTCAAACATCTAAACTGAAGAGAAATGTCCCAGGATTCCTAAGCGATATGATGCTCAGACATACAACGATGACAGAGACGGCCATCAGGATATTTGGAAAATCATTCTTGGCACAGTTAATCACAGACTCCCGTCAGCTCATTCACAGTGCTGCATCTTCAACCCCAGCTTTGATAAATACGAATGGTCTCATCTTTCTGTACCTTCACTACGTAGTTTTTTTACCCTTCCCTTATGTGCTTTTTTTTTTTTTTACTAGATTTGATGACATCATCCATGAGCAGTATGAAAAGGTATGGCGATATAATGCGCTTTATGGGTTCTGGGATGTTCTTCCTTTCCAAACATTTCCAGATTCTGCTGCAGGGAACCTTTTAGAACACCTATCTCATGTCCTTCTTCTTCTTCGTTCGTTCTCAATTTCCCGTTACCAAGCCCCGAAAAGAACTTTGCAAGTAGCAGAATGTAGTCCAGAGAACAGAATGCGTTGTTTCGTAGTTTACAACTTGACTGCGATATTTGCACCTTTCAGTCCACCACATCTGACTTCAGCAAGCATTTTTGAGTATTGTTCTTCTTCTTCTTACGCTGTCAGACATCAACCTGTATTTTTTCGAAAAAAGCAGCGGTCATCCTGAGGCTGTCGACACTGCCATTGAGCTTGTCTAGTGTTGACACTGGTGATGGCCACATGTGCTTTCTCTGGTTCTCGTATTTCAGGCAGTTTTGCAGCAGATGTTCAGCGGTCATTTTTCCGGTATCACAACTGCATTCGTCAGTGCCACCTATCTTCATTTTATTGAATAGGTGGTACCTCAGTCTGTTGTGACCTGTGCGGAGTCTGAAGACCACGACCTGCTCTCTTCTGTTCAATTGGTAATAGGCATCATTTTTTGTGTAGCCAGTTTGTTCTGTTTCCCATTTGGCCATGTATCTGGCTCTAATGAGCCTTTTTGACTCTTCGTAGATCACACTAGAATCTGGTTGTGGTAGTCTTGCACCTTCTTTTGCCAGTCTGTCTGCCTCCTCGTTGCCTTGGATGTTACAATGGGATGGAACCCACTGTACCACTACTCTTTTTGGTGCGGTCTGCTGGCATATTTGACAGAGTACTGCTCTTAAATCATTAAGTTCAGTATTTTTCTGGCTTTTTAGTGCTGTGACTACGGCCAGGGCATCTGTAAACAGGACTATCTGGCTTTCATTTCTTTTGCCTGTCAGCATTGCTTCTGCTGCAGCCCTCAGTGCCTCTGCCTCCGCTCTGAAATTGCTTGAGTATTTTCCAGTTGCCACTGACAGTGTTATTTTTCTACCATTTGGTAGGCTCAGGAATACCCATGCCCCTCCATTCTGTGTTGTGTTTGTTACAGAACTGTCGGTGTATGCATGGGTCCAGTCCATGCTTGGGTAGTTTTTCGTTATGTACCTCAGGGTTATGTCTCTTCTTTCTTTTTCAGTCTGGCTGTTCTTGTTTCCAATACCTGGTATATTTTCTGCCACCACCGGAAATATATGCTGCTTCCAGGTAGGTTTGCGTACAGTAGGGATTGGCTTTGGTGTTGTTAATGTGTTTATAGTGTCTTCATTCATCTTTGCTTTGGCTATTTCTGCAAAGTTTCTCTGCTTTAGTTTCCCATTTCCAAATCTATTTAGTCTCTAGTGCATTGAATGGTCTGTCAGTCTTCTGAGTTTCTCTGCTTGCTGCTGGTCTCTGCAGTCTCTTCTGTCGGTCATGGATTGCAGATTTGTAATCTTTTCAAGTTCTACAATTGGCGTTGACTTCATGCCTCCTGTTATAACTCTCATGGCTTGGTTTTGAAGTTTGCTAATTTTGTCAAAGTTTGTCTTTGCTGCTGTTGTCCATGCCGCAATGCCATACTCGAGAACTGGTCTCACTCTTCCAGTGTACAGTTTCTTTAGTATACTTTCGTCTGCTCCCCAGCTTGTGCCAGCAAGTTTTCTCATGATTGCCATTCTTTGTCTGGCTCTCAATCGGTTTCTCTCGATCTGACTTTTCCATGTCATGCGCCGATCAAATGTGACTACCAGGTAGTTTGGGTTATCGTTTGGTCGCAGATATTTGCCGTTAAGACTTATTTTGGCGTTCTGGGGTTTGTTTGAAAGCGAGAATATCGTACATGTTGTTTTTTCCTCCTTTATTTTGACCAGCCATGAGTTTCCCCACTCTTCCAGCGATGTTAGGGCCTGCTAAATCCGATTTCTTGCTATGGTGAGATTTTTTTCAGATGTCCACATGGCCAGATCGTCTGCAAACATGGAGCTGTGGACTCTTCTTGGTATATTCTCTGTGATGTTGTTTATATACACCAGGAAAAGTGTGGGCGACAGTACTCCCCCTTCGGGTACTCCCTGCTCAAGCGTCACCTTTTTGCTCATCTGCCCTTGTACTTGAACTCTGGCTGTTCTGTTTTTGAGGTAGTGGCTGATCCATCTGTACATTTTCCCACAAACTTCACTTCTTCGTAGCTTGACTTTAAGTGCCTCTTTCCATACCTTGTCAAATGCCTTCTCTAAATCTACCCAAACCGCTACTGCATGCTTTTTCTCCTGGTAAGCATCCTCTATTTTCTGGGCTATGAGAGTGATCTGGTCCTCAGTGGATCTGTGCTGTCTAAAGCCTGCTTGCTGTAGAATTAGTATGTGTTTTTCTTCCAGATGCCACATCAGTCTGGAGTTTATCATACGCTCCATCAGTTTGCCTACACAGCTCAGTAGACTGATAGGTCTGTATCCATTTCGATCTGCTCTATCTTTTTCTTTCTTTGGTATTGGTATAATTACAGCATCTTTCCATGCATGCGGTACAATTCCCCTTTTCCAGCTTTGGTTCAGGACTGATAGTAACTGCCTCTTTGTTGTTTGGCCCAGCCCCATCAGCATTTCGTTTGTTACCCCATCTTTTCCGGGCGACCTCTTTTTCTTTAAAGTTCTCATGGCCTCTTCCATTTCATTCATTGTTAGTTTTGCCATCATGTGCTCCTCTGGTGCAATATTGATGTTGTCGTGGCTCTTTTGTTCTTCACTAATGTCTGTATGCCTATCTGTAGGGACATCAATGTGGTTTGCTCTGGCATAATGTTCTATAAAGGCGTTTGCTGCTTTTTTTCCAGTGAGCATGTTGTCACCCTGCTTGATGGTAATTTGTTTGTTTGATGGAGTTTCGTCATTCATGGCTCTGACTAACTTCCATAGTTTGTTCCCTTCTTTATCTAAATTGAGGCTTTCTGTTTTGTTTTTCCAGCTGTCTCTTGTTATTTGGTTTAGTGTTCTTTTGTATTTCGCTGTGATGGCTTTGAGGGCAATATTTGCCTCCATAGATTGTTCTCTCTCTGCCATGTTCCTAGCATTTGAGACTTCGTCTTCCGCTTTCTGCAATTCACCCTTCCAATATGGCTTGTAGTTTTTCCTTGCCCCTCTTGTGATGGTTTCAGTGGCTGCTTGCATTATTGCTTTGCTTAGGCTTTCCACCATGGGTTTCAAATTGTTATTCCGTGTGTTGATGGTTTCACACAGCCCATCTGTCAGGATTGCAAATCTGTCCCAGTCGGCTCGTTTATAATTCCAACGTGGGAGCGGTTTTATTTCCTGTGGGCCTACTTCCATATCAACTTCTAGCCTAATTGGCCTGTGGTCGCTACCTGCCAATTGGTTTAGCACCTGGAGGTCTATTTTGTGGTGAATATCCACCGTGGAAAAGACCAAGTCTGGAGTGGAGGTGGTATGCCATGTTCTAGAATAGAAGCTAGGGCTGTCCTCCGGCCTATTGATACGAAAGAGATTTGTGTCTATCTCCCAGTCTTCCACTTCATCACCTCTGTTGTCTGTGTCCGAATATCCCCATCTCTCCGAGTGGCTGTTGAAGTCTCCAACTACTAGGCAGCTGGAGTCCTTGATTTCCATATTCAAGAGCGACAGGTCTTTGTTTGGTGGGCCATACAGGTTGAAGATGCGGATCTTTGTTTCTTGTGTCATTATGTCGACTCCTACAATTTCTGCTTGTCCGGTGTGATTGACAGCTACCGCGCTACTCGGTATGCAGTTACGTGTCAGTATCAGAACCCCTCCTTTGTGACCTTCTCTATCAAGACGGAAGGCCTGGTATCCTCTGATTGAGAATTTGTGGTTGTTGTTAAGGTGCGTTTCTTGGATACATGCCATGTTAATCTTACCTTCATGCAGGTGATGTGTTAGGGAAAGCTTTTTGTTAATGACTCCCTCTGCATTCCACTGTAGTATTCTGAGGGTCTTGTGTTTTTGGTCAATAGTTTTTGTCCCATCACCTTGTGCCTTGACTCCACAGCACATGGGTGGGTGACCACCAGTAGCATTGGGTGGGCCCCTTCGAGGCATGAGGCCCTGGCACTCTCGCTGTCTGGCGGGACTCCACAGGATGAGCGCCACACTTTTTTCTGTTAGGTTGTACCGTCATCATACAGAGATATACGTTGCACTGTTTCGTTAAGCGTGTGGCCCAATGCATCCGATTTCAACAGGCGCTTCTGTAGGGATGCCCTCCTTAGCCTTCGGCTGTCCCCAGCCTATCTGCAAGGCAGCAGTTGTTTGTGGTCAGAGTTGTCTCTCTTAGGGAAGTTGTCTTGCAGGACTATCGAGTCTTCACCACTTGTGTCTATAGGGTGGGGTTATGATATGATATGATGGACTATCTACTAGTTTGTACTATCCCAGAAGAGAGGCAGTCCAGTGTGTCTGTGTCCCAGGATCGTCACGTCCTGCCAGAAACGTAGCATATGCATGTGAGTGGGGTATCTCTTTGCTCCCTTTATTTTCTCGGCTTCTCTGCAGTGATGGTACGCCTAGCATTCCCTGCCACCTGGGAGGTTGTCACAATAGGGCAGAGGTGCAATGTCCACTGGCCTGCATCTCTTCTGCGTCCATTGGGATGACTGATAGCAGACAGAGGTAAAGAGCGAGGCAGGAGTGCATTTAACCAGGGGACAAGCCTGGTCATGGCATGGAGATGTTGTTCGCCTGGTGTGCGGACATATCTCATGATCAAGGGTTGAGTCTCAACAGTTCGCAGTGAGGTTGCTGCTCTACTGCTTACGACACCCCGACCGAGAACTAAGTCTTCTACTAGTGGTTTCACACCTCAACGTCGTATGGGGTGAATATCGAGCAGCTCCCGCCCGCTTTGATCGGCGGGACGGCAGAGACCTCTTTCTATGGCTCGACCGGGTCGGGCTGAGGTGCGAGTCCCAGGTCCCAACAATATCGTTGCTTCCCAAGCAGTGGTGCTAAGAATATCGTCGCATATCCGGGCGGGATTCTGACTTAGAGGCGTTCAGCCATAATCCCTCAGATGGTAGCCTCACACCATTGGCTTATCAGCCAAGCACGTGAACCAAATGTCTGAACCTGCGGTTCCTCTCGTACTGAGCAGGATTACCGTAGCAACGACCTGTCATCAGCAGGGTAAAACTAACCTGTCTCACGACAGTCTAATCCCAGCTGACGTTCCCTATTAGTGGGTGAACAATCTAATGCTTGGCGAATTCTGCTTCGCAATGATAGGAAGAGCCGACATCGAAGGATCAAAAAGCAACGTCACTATGAACGCTTGGCTGCCATAAGCCAGTTATGCCTGTGGCAACTTTTCTGACACTTCTTGCTTAAAACTCTTAAAGTCAAAAGGATCGATAGGCCACGCTTTCACGGTCTGTATTCGTACTGAAAATCAAAATCAAGCGAGATTTTGCCCTTTTGCTCTACGCGAGGTTTCCGTCCTCGCTGAGCTCGCCTTAGGACACCTGCGTTACCTTTTGACAGATGTACCGCCCTAGTCAAACTCCCCGCCTGACACTGTCTTCAGAGCAGATCGCGGCCGACGATGAGCGCCGGTTGCCGCTTAATTCCAGAAGTGAGGGGCTTGCGCCCCGCTATCCGCTTGACTGAATAAGTAAAGAAACGATAAAGTATTGAGTATTGGATTGCCTTTCCTCTTTGATCCCTTCTACTTAGCAAGTCTTCTCTGTTGCATCCTGTTATCCAGGATCACCACGTGGAGCTGTAGAAGGGTCTTGGCAGCTCTGGTTTGCTGGTCCTGACGCTAGCAGTCAGCTATGGGTCGCTGATCGCTCTAGGTCATGCGCTGATCAGCGTCTTGATCCCTTTTCCACGTCCAAGAAATAGAGGTGCATTGCTCTGAGCTTTACCACTTAGTTGCCTGAGTGTGAAGATAAGGTCTTTAGTTCTTCAGTTAGCTCCGATACAGCATTGGGCTTGCTCATCTGTGGCTCGGCTAAACGTCTTAGTATCCTAGAGTAGGCTTTGCTTGGAACACTCTAAGGGCGTACTAGCAAACATGGGCAGAACATGTGCCCAGGCAAACTACAATATAAAAGAAACAACAGCAGAATAACAATTAAATTTGATCTTAGACCAAAAGCAGAGAACAGCTACAGAAGCAGGTTTTTAGAGAGGGGAAAAAAAGAGACAATACAAATCCATGGATAAGAGATCAAACATTTAACCCATTCATCATATTCATATTATTACCTTACAAAGTATGGTTAGAAAAACAGTCTCTAGACTCATTATATTTCTCCTCTCCACGGAAATCTTTAGTAAATTTTGTGTGTGTGTAGAAAATTCTTTATTGCACATTAATAATGGCTGGTAGCAAGGTATGGGCTGGACGTCCAGCTCGTTAAATTAAAGTGAAGCGTCTGATATAGCCTTTCCTTTCTAGGTAAAGAGATCGCTGCTGGATTCCCTGTTCGGCTTGCCGTTCAGGAGTTTCCATGCCAATGGCCTGTCCTACATTATTGTGTCCCCAGCAGCACCTTCATGAGGTGCCCCCTGTTTCTTACAGAGTCTGCTGTGGAGCTCGACCGAGTATCCAGCGGTATAACTGGGCGGGCAGATTGGGCTCATTAGCCTTGGTTGGCAGCCAATCTAAGAAAAGGTAAACTCTGACTCTAAAGCCATGTAGACGAAGCTCGCTAGCCTGTTCAGGCAGTTTGCCTAAGAGAGAAGGAACTGATTTGGTCTGCAAAGACTGAGACGCCTATTTAATTAATATTTCAATAATAATAAACATTTTCTGTGTAAACTAGCGACACAATATATTCCATTGTCCGGACTAAACCCTGCTGCTTGCAGTTCAGTGCTTGGTAGCGGGAGATTGAGAACGAACGCAGAAGTAGATAACAATCTTTGAATTTGTACACAATAATGATAGCAAATTTCAAATAAATCTTTGTGTGTGGTGAGGTGAACTGAAGTGAACATTTATCATGAGATAGTGGGCATAGCTACAATCGGTGAGGTAAATGGTGATATAAATCTTACTTTAGGTAGCACATTCCCAAGTTTGGTGTTACAGAAGCATTTCATATTCTCTCTAGCATCTACGGGAAACGACTCCACTGCCATGTGGAAACCTCGGGAGAGTGTAGGACTATGGGAGTAAACCCAGACAGAACTCTGGTGATGGTGGTGGTGGGTGATCTAGGATGCCAATAGTGTATTGCTTTGACTCTGACCAAGTTAGTTTCCTTGACATTTATTACAAGCCCTTACGATGACAGGGGACTGTTCAGGGAGCAGAGCTTGGGAGTATTGGAAACTATTACGCAATTGTCCATTTGCATGCATTGCCCTAACCTACATTGGGATAAATAATTCAATCCAAATGATCTTCCAGCACACACAAATTCAATGTAATTTCTTTCTTTTTTTAAGACAAAAAAGATTTGTACTACACTTTGATCTAAAACCAGAGAACATGCAGATTTTCAGGGAAAGAGGGGAAATACAAATGTAATATTGAACCGTGGATATGAATCCTGGGTAATAAATAAATAAGAAGAAAATGTGATCAGAAGTGCATAAGTAAGTTTTATCCATTCCTATAATTGATTTTATACCCTACAAAAGTAGGGTTTGAAAAATATTCTTTAGACTCACTATATTGCTCCTCTCCACGGAAATGTTTAGTACATTTTTTGTTGTTGAAAATTCTTTATTGCACATAATAAATTATAACAATTTTCAAATTCGAACCATGATGTGAAGTGAAATGAGGTGATAATTTCCCATGAGACGGTGGGAGTTACATTTTGTGAAGTGAGTGGTGACATCAATTTAAAATGATTTAAATTTTCACAAAATTAGTAATGTACTTTTTTTGTTTGTTTGAGATATTTGCATGGCAATATGCTTACGCATGTGTACACATCCATACATACATATTCACTTATACACGCATACCTATTTGTTTATCCACACACACACACATTCATTGATA
This sequence comes from Ariolimax columbianus, assembly GCA_036924085.1. Taxonomy (NCBI): domain Eukaryota; kingdom Metazoa; phylum Mollusca; class Gastropoda; order Stylommatophora; family Arionidae; genus Ariolimax; species Ariolimax columbianus. The sequence continues at coordinate 9,577,313 of JAVGWX010000014.1, forward strand.
CACACGGGGACGGCGTGGGCTAGTGGTTAAGTGACACGGCTCACAACCGTAAGGTGCTGGTTTCGATCCCCATCACAGCACCGGCCGTTACCATGGGGAAGCAAACCCTTAGAAAATGCAGGAGGAAGCAGACCCTTACATAAAATGCATGTTGAAGTCGGATGCACTGGGCCGACAGGCGCAAAATAAAAATCACAGTGTAACGCACAACGCCTTGGGGGAATAGAGAAATAAGGCGAATGCAACAAAAAATTGTAAAAAGAAAATGTATACACACACAAACATATTCATTTATGCACACACATAAAAAAAAACGTACATGCATGTACATACAACTACTTCCACACACATGCATATAAGTACACACCCAGTACATATACACATACCTGCATGCAGTCATGGTAATACAGGTTTCAAATGCAAAGGTCTAAAGTCAGAGAAATATGGGAGATGGTGGTTATTGTGACAGGGGAACAAGGAGATATCAATTGATATTATAACTTGAAGAGGTGAATTGCCCTTCTATAAGGGCTTAAAGTTTTGTCAAATATTTGATCAAGGTCAAATGTTAAAAATTGGCCTACAGTTGGTTCATTTTCTTCCCTAGGGACCTCTCACCTTGACTTCTGGTATATCTTTTGCCAGTCCACTGCCATAAAAATCCACCATGCTTTGTTTATTGTTCCATTAGTGGCAGGGTAGTCTAAAACTGATGGCCACAAAACTGAAGTCAATAGAAGGGAGGTAATAGAAAAAAATTGACCACTGGGGGACTGGAAGAATGGTGGGTTCTGCTCTATGGGCAAGTTTGTCCAGCTGGGAACAATGACCTCAGTTAATGGCTCAAGTAATTGATACTTTTTCACTTGCTCTGGGTACCATTTAACAGGTTTTAAGTTCAGGGTCAAACTTTTATGGCCCAGGTCTTCTTTACAATCACAACCTTGATGGACTAAGAGTGTACTTTAGAATCATGGTGCTTTAAAGGCTTAGGCAGTTTCATGGTGGCCCAACTTTTTGAACCTTGTTTTTAAAACTTTAAAAATCTTTGAAATACATTCACTTGTATACTTACACCCATATATATAAACATACATACTAATATGTTTGCATACACCCATACCTGATATTTATACCACATACACACACACACACCCATGCATATATATAAAATTCCACATCTAGGTCTATGGATAATACATAAACGCATATACACAGTAACCCATTCTCACATGCATATATATTATGATATCTATTTACCCACACATGTTCATATACAGTCTTTTATTGTGCGCCCAAGGGGGTTAAAGACTGTAGCTATATATATTAGTTTGGGAATGATATACGTGTTGACTATTACACTCCTGCATAAAATTGTTGTTTTAAACTTATATTCGTGTAACATGTTTGTAATCTGTGTGATTAATTTCTGCCATGTGCCATTGTGTGTGTGGTTTGGATAAGATGAGAAAGTGATGCCATATAGATTCATGTTATTTGTTGTTGTTAAGTCAAATGGAAAGTCTGCTTTGTTTTTCCATTGGCCTATGCCCATTATTGTTGATTTTTGAATGTTTATTTTTGCACCGCGACCTCTTCCGAAAACTGTGAATGCATCTAGGATATTTTCTATTGACTTGTGGTTTGGTGGGAAGAAGACGGTGTCGTCTGCGTACGCAAGTAATTTCTGTTCGCCTTTCCCTGGGATAAAAGTGCCTTTTATGGAGCTATCTAATTAAATTTTCTCCAGAAGGCGTTCGGTGGCTAGGGTGTAGAGTAGAGGTGAGAGAGAGCATCCCTGTCTCACAGACCTAGTTAGCCGGAAAGTTTTAGTGAGCATGGTTCACCAAGACTTTACTTTCAGGCTTTTTGTAAAGGATTTGTATCCACCTCCGATAGTGGTCACCAATGTTACGATGCAGTAGGACTTTGTGGAGGTATTGGTGGATATTCTATCAAAAGCTTTTCCCTGATCCAGGGATAAGATTGATGATTGACAGTTTTTCTCGCATGAGTATTGGATGATGTCCCGTATTGAGTGTGTGTTGATGGATGTTTCTGCTCTTAATACTACACTGTTGGTCTTTTTGTGTTTTGTCTGAGTGTAGCAGAGAGAACAGGGTCTTGCTCTATCTAACTTAACTAAGGCCGCTCTTCATCTACACACCTTAACCTAAATGATCTAACACAATAAACTTAGATAAACAAATTCTTTATTCCTTACTAAACTGGCACTCTTCTATTCACAACTGACTCACTCCTATCTATCCAGGGATTACCTAACCTAACAATCTCTACCCCTACACTTAAACTATTGTCAACAGTCACCTTTCCCGTGCTTGGCCTGCCGTGACGTAACGCGAGTCCGAATTATGGCCGGAACAGCGCCGGTGAGTACTTCGGGTTGCGACCTCAACCCAGGTAGAAGGAAAAAAACCTCGCTCCTGGCCCGCCAGACTTTTTATAACACGAGACTATTTTCTTAGTCGGCACTACTTGCAAGATGGCGTCGCTATTACTCCGCCCTCTGTCGCGGTACTCGCCGACTGAGTGGTCATGTCCCGGTGGAAAGAAGATTTGTCTGCCCAGACTAAATCTGTCACATGAGTTATCTTTGGGAATTAAGGTAATGTAAGAGAAAAAATAAAGAATTCATCAATCAATGTACTACACTCTGATGTAGAGCCAGAGAACATCTGCAGGTTTTCAGTAAAGAGGGAAATAAAAAATATTGAACCATGGATATGAATCCTGGGCACTAGATAAATAAGAAGAAAATGTGATCAGAAGGGCATAAGAAAGTTTTATCCATTCATATAATTGATTTTATACCCTACAAAAGTAGGGTTTGAAAAATATTCTTTAGACTCATTATATTGCTCCTCTCCACGGAAATCTTTAGTAAAAGGCGAAAGATTTGTACGTTGTGAAGAGAAACCAGAGTTACACCCTAACATTACAATTACAAAATGATCGCAGTACACAGACTATGTACATTGTCTACCCTGTCATTGAACTGAATGCAACATAAGAAGCAAATTGAAAATGCATAAACTTGGAAATGATTTAATAAATTCTTGTTGCAAAAAACAAAATCTCTCTTATCTGTTTGCTCTGGTAAATATATTAACATACAACTTTAGGAATAGGTTATACATTTATACTAAATATTTAAACGGCAGAACGTTATCTCCCTTAAGCACAAAATCTGTTTCTGAGAAATAGTCTTTCCATCAGCCCATTGTTTCTCTAGGGGTGGTAAACATAGCACTTTACAGTATGTCCAAGAGTGCTTCTTCAGTTGAGTCCCTTCATTTTCCCTTATAAAAGCAAAGAAGAACAAACAGAGCGCACAAACTTAGCATAGGTACATACAGATGCACACATATATCTAAGCACTAGTTTATGTGTCTTAAATCTCCCAATTGACTATGGTTCGAGGTGGAATAGGCCATTAGAAACTAGTAAGGTAGGCCATTAGAAACTAGTAAGGTAGGCCATTAGAAACTAGTAAGGCAAACACGTAAAATTAAAAAAAATAAAATAAAAACCAAAATAACCCTTGAATTGTATATGGGTGCATAATCCTTGATAAGCTGTGTGACTATTTAAATTTGATGGTATTGCAAGACGGGACTAAAGACGTGTCAAATTTTTCAATTAAAAGACAGCTGTTAAGCTATGATGCTGTGAAAATGGACCAATTTAGAAACTGGGAAAAATAACTCACCTTAAGAATTGTATGAATTTCCGCACATGGAGAGTGGACAACTCTGGGGAAGACTCTCTCATTGCTTTCTCTTCTTACCTCACTCTGTTTCATTTGACTCTGTCAAACAATCACACTCTTGCACAACTTTCACACATGCCCTCAGGGTGAGGCCCTTCATTGCACTTTGCTTGGGCTGGCTTCTGAGAGCGCACAAACCTAGCATAGGTACATACAGATACATGCATGCATCCATGCACTGGTTTATGCATCTTAATATTGCCCAATTTACTACGGTATGGGGTGGAATAGGCTTGCCTCTGCCAGTAGAAACTAGTGAGGCAAACAAGTAGAATAAAAACAAAATTTTAAAAATAAAGTGGACAACATAGCAAGATTAAGACTAATGAAAGAATGAGTCTCCGAATCAATCAAGCCAAGATATGACTATTTGAAGTTGAACAATATAGATTGTTTTACAATTTGATGTTGTATGGTCATTTTTGTGTATGTGAAAATGCATTTATATGTAGATAATGTAACATAATGGCAAAAATATAAGAACTATGTACCAGCACATGCGAATTAATGAATTATTTGTTTCTGAAGATTTTTTCCATTATGACATGGTAAAATAATATTAAATTGGTCAGTGACAACACTAGGTTCAGAACTACATACATCCCTATCTGATTCGTCTTCACCACTTCTACCAGAATCAGTGTCAGCGACGTCACTGCCATATGGAATGTCCTCAAAATCATCCCCAATAACACTTTCATCCATTGAAAAAACTTCAAACATTGAAGGTCTAGACTTATTATCTAGTCCTGATGGACCCCTCTCCAGCATCAGATATTTTTTTTGTTTTTGCGTTCGCCTTATTTATCTATTCCCCAAGGCGTGTGTGTGTTACACTGTGGTTTTTATTTTGCGCCTGTCGGCCCAGTGCACCCGACTTCAGCATGCATTTTATGTAAGGGTCTGCTTCCTCCTGCATTTTCTAAGGGTTTGCTTCCCCGGGATAACGGCCGGTGCTGTGATGGGGATCGAACCCAGCACCTTCTGGTTGTGAGCCGTGCCACTTAACCACGCCGTCCCCTCAGCATCAGATATGAAGCACAACAATTTGAAATAAATCTCGCTCAGTTCATATGCAGAACAAGCGCGGAATCTTACGTTGAGACAAAGCTGACAAACCGGAAGAAAAAAACTATTATTTAGCATAATTAGTATGGCTAAGATCAGGTGAAATGCGGCAGTTAGTAGAGTGTCAGTGTGTGATTTGTAAGTATTAGTGTAGGAATAGATACAACTTTGGAGGATGAAGTAAAAGTTATATGTATGTTATGTAGAGTAGAAGAGAGGCAGGCTCAAATGGAGTGTGATATTAGGACACATGAGAAGAGATTGGAGAAGATTCAGATTTCTGTTCCTCTTCAGGTTCTTGCAACTCTCACATACTTAAATTAATCTTTTCTCATGACATAACCAATTATAGATTACTCATTTCTTGTCGGTTCACATCAAGTGTATGTGTGTATCGCTAGTGAGGTAACTTTGTATTTGAAATGTCCAGATATTGCTTGCTGTAGAATTTTAGGAAGAGGCTGTAAGAAGACGGAACAGAAATGTGTTCAACCAGCAAGCTACGGAAACCAACAATGTCTATACTCACTAAAGTAAAATCAGTTGTACTAAATAGTTTAGAAATATGGCATGCAATCAAGAGTATCACATTCGGACATGAGACCTTCACCAACAGATATCACCATCACATTCTTTATGCTGTCAAAGATGGATGTGTCGGACTGAACGGTGTAAATATCACAGTCAAACTGTAAACTAGCAAAACAATCCATTTCGTTCTCCAGACTATATTCTGCTACTTGCAAAGCCCTGTTTAGGACTTGGTAGTCGGAGGAACAAACACAGAAGAAGAAGAAGAACATACTTTATAGCAGATGGCAGATCATATTTGCTAAGAACTCTCTTAGCCCAGTATTGAACTTTGCATCTTTATCTCATTAAAATAAGATTAGGCTGTACAACAATAATGCAATACCAGTCCTACTGTACTGGAATCCTGACATTCAATCCATGGTGGCTAATGTCAGGTAGCCAATAGCTATCTGACATTATGCAAATCCATCTGGCCAGTCTTTAGAAAATGTCATCCTCATATGTTTTACTCATGTGTCTTACATGATTTAATTTGAGACCCCCTGTATGCTTGTCTCCTAAATTGGAGTGCAATGTAGTGTGTTTTTGAGGTGCATCTGATTTCAGCAGAGAGAGTTGCAGCCCTTAAAGACGTCATCAGGTGTGATGGTCACTGATCGCTTGGCCAGTCACTGACCAATGATCTAAGAAGTATCACTGGCTCTTTCCGTCTTGTCAGACGATAGTAATTGTGCTTTGGAAAATAAAGATGGAACTACAGTCCATGATGATAACACATGTGACTCGTAGACCAATCCGAGCAGAAAAGTGTCTTCTAAGAAGTATGCGGTCTTGCTATAATGGACATTTTCCCCATCACTTTTATATGACTCAAAAACATGTCACATAACTAAAAGCAAAAAATCATCATGCCGTGTATTCCCATTGCTGAGGTCCACCTGGATCATTTATAGGACTGAGGAATAAAAGCAGCTTGCACTTGCAGTTACCATGCACTGTACAGGATTGGTTTTTCTTTAACTTCAGATAGAAAAGAAACCAATGCCATACTGAGGTTTGGAAATGATGCCTTTGTGGTTAGAATACCGACATCCAAACCACTCGGACAACCCTCCTGGTCATGTAACTAATAGCACTGTATTCAGAATGCAGGTCTTCACTAACAGATGTCTCCACCACATACCTCATGTTAGCCAATTAACCAAAACAGAAAACATTGAATGACAAAACTTACGTCTCATCAAAGACTGGATTGAGATTATCCTTGACCACCTTTGTACGCCTCTTGGATGAACTCGACTTGTCTGGCAGCAGATACATCTTGACGTAGGGATCGGCCAAGTTCTTGCTGTCTCCTTCTGCAGGTTTCAAATTTCTGTTAGTCAACAGAGGAAAAAATGCAAGAGCACTTAAATATGATGCTTCAGAGATGTGAGGCAAGCTGCTGCATCAGTATTCAAGCTTCCCTTAACCGATGAGATACTTAAATTAGATGCTTCAGTCATGCTCAGATGGGATCAAAGATGCAGCACAGTGAATGAGCTGACAGCAGCCAGACTCCTAACTGGCTGCTTGCAGTAGAGTAAGCGAACCACATCTGACCAAGACCACATTCTGTTTTCAAGTGGTGGCCCCTGAAACAGGCTGCACTTGTGTAGTCTGGGTAAGAAAATAAGGATTGTTGAGGGAAGACAAAAGCTATCCTATCTCACAAATGCTGTGCTGAAACTGGCCGTGTTTAGTCAAAAGGTATAGATATGCAGTCTCGCTATAAACCACGAAACATTGTTCTTTCCGAAAAGAAGTCTTACTCAGACATGTTGGGCAAGCTCTTTCATCAGGTTTAAAGTTTCTCTTACCTGATGCAGGAAAAAATACATAGGCACATAAATAGTCAGACGTGAAACAACCCAAAGGTGCTGGGTTTGATCCACAACACAGCACCGGCCACTACCCTGGAGAAGCAAACCCTTAGAAAATGCAGGAAGAAGCAGACCCTTATATAAAATGCATGCCGAAGTCGGATGCACTGGGCTGATAGGTGCAAAATAAAAACAGTGCATGCACACCGCCTTGGGCAATAGAGAAATAGGGCGAATGCCAAAAAAAATTCTCAGACACACCAAGCAAATTCTTGCTATCTCATTCAAAACAGGTTTCAGTTTATGTTAATCAACAGATATAAAAATACTTCTTCTTCTTCTCAGTCGCTCCTCTCCTACCCTTGTGGGCATATAGGTATGTTTTTGTATACACTTACAATTTGGGTAGCACAATAAACAAATTGGCCGATTACCGCCGATTTATTGGCCGCCAAATATTGATAATGTAAATATGTATTGTGATATTAAATGTATATTGTAATTAATTGTAGGTATTTTATTACAATATTTCATAATGAATCACAATTATAGAGCCACTATCGATAATAAGTCAAATGTGGTATAAATTACATAACATTAAATGTTTCTTCTTCTTCTGTTGTCCTACTGCTCTTGCCTTAAGGTACTGCAGATATTAGATGTGATTTGGGATCAAGATGCTGAGCAGCACATGAGCTGCAGTGGTCAGCGACCCATAGCTCACTGCTAGCGTCAGGGTCAGCGAACCAGAGCTGCCTAGACCCTTCTACACCTCCATGTGGTGATCCTGGATAACAGGCTGCAGGAGGGTAGACTGGCTAAGGAGAAGGGATCGAAGAGGGAATGCTAACCCGGTACTCAAAAAATGCTCGCTGAAGTCGGATGTGTTGGACTGAAAGGTGCAAATATCGCAGCCAAGCTGTAAACTACGACACAACGCATTCCGTTCTCTGGACTACATTCTGCTACTTAAGCCCTTTCAGGGTTTGGTAGTGGGAGATTGAAAACGAACGAAGAAGAAGATGTGATTCTCTGAATTATACTTACAGGCATTACATTGTTTTTTACCCTATAGAGTTTTGAAAATTTGATTACCAAATTTTATCTTTTGTTTGAGAAAGTTAAAAAACCAGAAATGGAAACTTTTTTGAATTCCTTTAAATAAACATGTAATCAGATTCATAATAGTTCTTAAATTAATTCCTTTTTTGTTTGTTGTTGTTAGGGATCCCACAGCATCCGGGCTCTCGCTCTTCGACCCAATGTCATGTAATGGTATCTGCACGTATTTGTGTAGATCAGCACATTCAATCCCTGGAAATTGGGTTAGATTACACTGGTGGGTTTAGATTGAGTGTTCTAGGAAATAATATGTTTCTTATGTATTTTTACATGTCAAATTCAATACGTTTTCCAAATTTCTCTGTCATCCGTGGTTTCTTGCTACGGCATAAGAACATATAAGAACAAAACACAAGAATGACCGATTATCAGAACCGGTTAATAGGCCAGAAAGACGATACAGATCAATTGGCAAAATGGCCGATATGACAATTACGATTATCTGTGTAACCGTACTTGTAATCGAGCGTGTAGATAAACATGTGATTGACCCTATTTCATCTTGCATGATGGATGGTGCACCTCCTTTTAGTCTTCATACAGGCAACTATAAGGTAGAAATTTCATCAGCTTTGGAATTTTGTGCCCGGACATCGGCTAACAGTCTGCTCTTTTCAATTTTCAACTGCCAAGAGTTCTTTTATGTGCACTGTGTGTACACGACTTCCAAATTTATTGTACCCCTCCAATAGAACTAGTTGCAGATCTAACCTCCATTAAGACTAGAGGACGCTTGAAACTTGCAGGATTTGAAAACTTCTCACTTTCGTTTGTTCGTTTCTTGAGAGGCAAGTGTCTTACCTCTTAACTATGGTGACTTCGCAGGAAAAAATCTTAGGGCACTTAACTATGATGTTTCTGTCATTCTGTATTGTTGTTTGTTTTTAAATCTACTTGTGCAGAGTTGTATTTCATCTGGTTGCTGGTTGTAGTGGCTCTTATATTTCAGGGCATGAAGAAGGAGGTGGAATGGGATATCCTGGCTGTAGTCCAATTCAAGGATATCAGCAGGCTCAGCACTACAATTTTCAAGGTGTTGATCCCCACATCATTGGTCAGGCTGCTGTAACTCATCCTGCTTTCAAGAGCATGGCATGGAGACGTTAGCCAAAAAATGAGGAAGGAAACATCAAAATGAAGAATGGACAATATAAAAAATCAATAATAAAAATAAACTTCAGAGACAAATGGCACAGAGAACACCTAAAATCTGATATAGCAGAAATACACTATTCTAAACCAACAAGAGATCAAGTGACAAATTCAGACTGTGAACAGGCCACTGTAGACTCAGACACTATCCAAGTCTGAGAGAGGCCAGCATCTTTATGAGGGAAATAGATATTGTTGGGGGATAAACTGTATAGTGACAAGAGAAGTCTGAGATAACAGCATCTTTATGAGGGAAATAGATGTTGTTGAGGGATAAACTGTAGTGACAAGAGAAGTCTGAGAGATACCAGCATCTTTATGAGGGAAATAGATGTTATTGAGGGATAAACTGTAGTGACAAGAGAAGTCTGAGAGATACCAGCATCTTTATGAGGGAAATAGATGTTGTTGAGGGATAAACTGTAGTGACAAGAGAAGTCTGAGAGATACCAGCATCTTTATGAGGGAAATAGATGTTGAGGGATAAACTGTAGTGACAAGAGAAGTCTGAGAGATACCAGCATCTTTATGAGGGAAATAGATGTTATTGAGGGATAAACTGTAGTGACAAGAGAAGTCTGAGAGATACCAGCATCTTTATGAGGGAAATAGATGTTGTTGAGGGATAAACTGTAGTGACAAGAGAAGTCTGAGAGATACCAGCATCTTTATGAGGGTAATAGATGTTGTTGGGGGATAAACTGTAGTGACAAGAGATGACATACTTACATGCACTTGTGCACAACAACGACGAGCCTCTCCCTTTGAGGACTGTATCTAAAGGTCATCTGTATTCTGCCAAGTCCGTTCTTTCCTCCACCATTGGTACTACAATACAAAAAATAATGTGTACTTTCATGTTTAGGTACAACAACAAATGAACAATGTGTTCTTTTATGTTTATGTACATCAACAAATGTGTTGCCCACGCCGTCACTACATCAACAAATAAAATAATATGTACTTTTTGTTTTTTTACAAAAAAATAAAATAATGTGTACTTCCATGGCTAAGTGATGAACAAGCCCCTGCTGGGGTACATTTAGATGACAGAAAGATTAAAAAAACTTTACAAACCTAGCCACCTTCCGCTGTCTCAACTCCGATTCCTGCTCAGTCACCTTAGTGGCATAAACATCAGCCTCGTTTACAGACTGCATCAAAGGTGACGCTGCCCCGTTGGTTTCTTTGGTAGGGATCTAGATAGACATTTACAATGATACATTATTTTTATATTTATAATTTCAGGAGGCACTGTGTGTTACCAGATACCTAAAAGGTGAGCAAAGAATAATACAACTGTAGCATGCTGGTATGTTTTTAGAGGTGACTAGGTGGAGTTGGGCATAGGGTCAGCTATCCCATCTTGAAGAAATTGTTATTCCCTCCTGAAGAAATTGTAAGCCCCAAGAAAATTAAAATAAGACCTCTACACCTCAGGGTACAAAAGAAATATATTTAAAATATTTGGACAAGCAGAACATAGCTCAGAAAGTGAATAAAACAGCAAAAATAGACTTCAGAAAAAAAATTGCTCAGAGGATCAAGACTGATAGTAAAAGCTTCTTTTCTTATGTTAGAAATAAACAAAGAATGAAAGACAGAGCAGGTCCTCTCATAGACAGTACAGGAAAAATAATAAGTGTGAATAGGGAGGCAGCTAATCTACTCAATCAGTACTTTGGCACAGTCTACACAAAAGAGGACTGCTCCAAGATACCAGAGCCTATAGATATCTTTCAAAGAGACATGGATACAGCGGGATTAAGATCAATCTGCATTACAGAGGAAATGGTTTTTAAAAAATTGGAGGGCTTGAAAGTGGATAAATGTCCAGGTCAAGATGGTATTCATCCAGAATTGCTGTTTGAAATTAGAGACCAACTAGCAAAACCATTGGCTATATTATGTTCTCAATCACTTGCAAAGGGGATTGTTCCAGGAGATTCGAAAGATGCAGGAGTGATCCCCTTATTCAAAAATGGCAAAAAATCAGATCCAGCAAATTATAGACTGCTGAGTTTAATGAGCATAGTCTGTAAATTTTTAGAGTCAATAATCAAATAAAACATTGTAATGCATTTAGACAAGTTTAATCTAATCAGAAATAGTCAGCATGGGTTTACTAGAGAGAGATCGTGCTTAACAAATCTATTACAATTCATGGAGGAGGTTACTAAAATGATAGATAAAGGGGAGCCAGTGGATGTTATTTATCTATATTTTTTATAGAGTACCTCATAAAAAATTATTTATAAAGTTAAAATCACATGGAATAGGTGGGGAAGTTGCCAAATGGATTGAAAATTGGTTAACGGGAAAAAGGTAGAGGGTGGGCATAAATAAGGAGTACTCTGAGTGGTGTGAAATAAAAAGTGGAGTGCCACAGGGCTCGGTTTTGGGACCAAATTTGTTCTTGATATATATAAATGATTTGGACATTGATTGCAAAATTTGCTGATGCCACAAAACAATGCAGTAATGTCGCATCTAAAGCAGAAGTGGATATGCTGAGGTCGGATTTAGATAAAATTCAAGAATGGTCTGTAAGCTGGCAATTGGAGTTTAATGTAGATAAATGTACAGTCATCCACATGGGTAGATCCAATATGGAACATAATTACAGAATGGGTGAGAACAATATTAGAAAGATAGATAAGGAAAGGGACCTAGGGGTTATAATAGATTATACAGGAAAGGTGAGTGAGCAAGTTTAGGTAGCAGTGAAAAAGACAAATGCAATGATAAGGATGATAAAAAGATATTAAACATAGGAGCAAGGAAGTGATAGTAAAACTGTATAAAGCTTTAGTTAGACCTAGATTGGAGTACTGTGTACACGTGTGGAGTCCTTATCATAGAGGGGATATAAAATGCTGGAAAGAATACAAAAAAGAGCGATAAAGCTGATAATGGGATTCCAGAATTACAGTTATGAGGAAAAACCTCTACCTCCACTTTAGACAAGGCCTGAAACCATGCCCCAGCAGTGCGTCATGGATGTGGCCGACCAATGCAATGGGCACAGACGCCTAAATTAAATAATTATTATTATTCTTTTATCATGGGTGTAGATGTCTTCATTTTTATTTACTTGTGGCTCATAGTTTTTTCAGGATGGTACAGCTGGTTCAATGACCAACCCTCCTTTATTGTCTCTTATGATATATCTGGCCTGTTACAATTTTTAGCTCCTTTCTCAGGTAAGACACAAGCATTGATTACTGATAATTAAATGAAAACATCAGATTACAAACCTCTGAGGGTATTTCTTGTTGCTGTGTTGGGGTACCCTGAGATTTTCCATCCACAGAGGAACCAGTATCAACGGTGTCTTCTACCAACTCGTCATCGCTATCTATCCATTCAGGTTTGATGTCATTAGTTAAAATCTGAAGTGTATGAAAATGTACAAGGTTTACTGGATGAGCATTGGACCTCTGATTTATAATGGGCTCATAATATAATCCATATTTATGATAAGACCACTATACAATAAAAAACACAATATGATCAAATAATTTTATGGTAGGACCACAGTTCTATTAAAACTACTTTATGATATGGCCACAAAATTATAATTTTATCAATGGGACCACAATAAAATCGTTTTTAATGATTGGGCTACAATCTAACCATATCACTTCATAGTTTACCTACAATAAGATCAATAACTTTACAATGGGACCACAATAACATCGTTTTTAATGATTGGGCTACAATCTAACCATATCACTTCATAGTTTACCTACAATAAGATCAATAACTTTACAATGGGACCACAATAAAATCGTTTTTAATGATTGGGCTACAATCTAACTATATCACTTCATAGTTTACCTACAATAAGATCAATAACTTTACAATGGGACCACAATAAAATCGTTTTTAATGATTGGGCTACAATCTAACCATATCACTTCATGGTTTACCTACAATAAGATCAATAACTTTACAATGGGACCACAATAAGATTTAATCACTTAATTATTGCCTATAAAATGATCAATCATTTAACATCAAGACCATAATACGATCAAATCATGTAACTGCAGGACCACCATTGTGTGACAGATTTAGTCTTGCCAGACAAATTGTGTCTCAGTATAGACAGTTCTTAGTTTTGCTAGAATAACGTCGCAAGTATAATTATATATTTTCTTTAAAATAGCAAATATAGTTAGGGACGGACTTTCCACAGGACCTGACACCTCACATCAGCAAATACTGTGGCAGTGTGCGGATTAATATAGGTGCACCCAGAGCGAAGGACAGGAAATGAAGCCCTTTTGAAATGAGGACCGGCACAAAAAAATATAATTATAAAAACCGAGGCAAACCAGGAGATTCAGAGAGAGACAGTCAGAGAGAGAAAAACGCTGGATAGTGAACGTTAGTTGTAGCCAAGGACAGATTCCGACGAGAGTTAGACCTACAGCAGTTGACAATATATTGCATTCTCAGTTACAGAAGTAAGGTAAGACTGATTTTTATTTGAGTGTCAAAAGTAATTAGATTTCACCAGACAATTTTATAGTCATCACCAGAGTCTTCATAGATCTCACAGAAGCAGCCAAGATTATTCATAGCTACCCACTATAGGAGAAAACAGGCTTTCTGTCAGATTTAGATTGGCTGAGAGAAAACTTCACTATTTTAACACATGATCGACCAGCACCATTTTAACACGTGGCCAACCTGCTCCATTTTAACACGTGGTCAACCTGCTCCATTTTAACACGTGGCCAACCTGCACCATTTCAAGACGTGGCCAACCTGCACCAGTTTAACACGTGGCCGACCTTCACCATTTTAACACGTGGCTGCCCTCATCAATTTTGTAGTCATCGCAGAACCATCGTAGATTTCACAGCAATAGCCTCGTCTTTCGACATCCACCACGCAGATCGACAATCGTTGCTAAGGAACAGAGCCAATGATGTTTACCTGGGTTTAAACCACGAATTTACCATCTGTGTCAATACACCATAATTCGGATCCACGTTACAGCAGGCCAAGTGCGGAAAGTAGACTGATGACAATAATTATAGGTTTAGCGGTAGTTAAGAGTTTTAATTCAGATAACCAGTAAATAGGAGCGTGTAGTAAGTTGTGTATGATAGAAGAGTGGAAGAGAAGTTGTGTATGATAGAAGAGTGGAAGAGAAGTTGTGTATGATAGAAGAGTGGAAGAGAAGTTGTGTATGATAGAAGAGAAGTTGTGTATGATAGAAGAGTGGAAGAGAAGTTGTGTGTGATAGAAGAGTGGAAGAGAAGTTGTGTATGATATAAGAGTGGAAGAGAAGTTGTGTATGATAGAAGAGTGGAAGAGAAGTTGTGTATGATAGAAGAGTGGAAGAGAAGTTGTGTATGGTAGACGAGTGGAAGAGAAGTTGTGTATGATAGAAGAGTGGAAGAGAAGGTGTGTATGATAGAAGAGTGGAAGAGAAGTTGTGTATGATAGAAGAGTGGAAGAGAAGTTGTGTATGATAGAAGAGTGGAAGAGAAGTTGTGTATGATAGAAGAGTGGAAGAGAAGTTGGGTATGATAGAAGAGTGGAAGAGAAGTTGTGTATGATAGAAGAGTGGAAGAGAAGTTGTGTATGATAGAAGAGTGGAAGAGAAGTTGGGTATGATAGAAGAGTGGAAGAGAAGTTGTGTATGATAGAAGAGTGGAAGAGAAGTTGTGTATGATAGAAGAGTGGAAGAGAAGTTGTGTATGATAGAAGAGTGGAAGAGAAGTTGTGTATGATAGAAGAGTGGAAGAGAAGTTGTGTATGATAGAAGAGTGGAAGAGAAGTTGTAACGTGTACAAATAAAGAATTTGTTTTTATTGTTTTGAAATAGTGTCCTTAGTTTATTGAAGTGTTAGTTAAAGTGATAGATTTAAGAGTACAAAAGGTGGAGAGTCAAGATGAGGCTTCAGTGGGCTGGGAGAGCAGAACCCCGTTCCTTCTGGTACAGTAAGACGAATCCTTTATGATTGGATCACAATAACATAAAATCACTTCATAATGGGGTTACAGAAATATGAATTCCCTTTATGATGGAGGTCCATGATTTCATAAGACCAACATTTAAATTCCTGTACAAACTATGACAGCTTTTTTTCTCACTTTCATGTCTACTCATGGCAGTATAGCTATCAGCAAGGTCTCCCAGCAACACTAGAGAAGCTTGTGTGTCCCTATGACCCCAAGACATAAACACAAGGTAGTACAGCTGCCAGTATGGTCTATCAAGTCAGAATGGAGGAGCTAGCATGTTCCTATGACTCCATGAGTTAAGATGGCGAACCATGTTCCTATGACTCCATGAGCTACACCGGCAAAGTATGTTCCTATGACTCCATGAGCTACGCCAGCGGAGCATGTTCCTATGACACAATGAGATTCTCCATCGGTAGTATTTTAACTGGAATAGAATAGATTGTGTGTCCTAATACTCCATACAAGGGCTTCCAGCAGTCTCCTAAGTTGAAGGGTGGGGACGAGATCAAATAAGACACAAACTTGCCGCCATGCAGACAGGGTGAGGACAGGCAAGTGCTAAGGAAGACAATCCAAACAGAAACACCTGTTGAAATAGCATACACTGCCTAATTAAATGGTTGGATGTAATTGATGAGGGTGTCATGAATTTAAAACAAGCTATGTTACCTCATGATGGGAGACGATGAGGCTAACGTCTGGTCAGGCAAAACACACTGATCAGAGCATGTTAGCACGGGTCAGGAGAAATATACTGGCCAATACCCTCACCTGACCTCCTCGTTGGTCGTCCTGGAAACATGCTGTTGTCGAGGACACCAGTCTGGCTAAACAAAGTGAGGTTCGACATGATGCAGATGAAGTCAAGCATAGCACAATTGCCTGGAGGACCCCAGGCCACCTTGATCATCACGCTCGAGATGTGAGGAAAGCTACTGCAACCCATCACTTAACACCCTTTTCAGGGTGCACATAAGAGTAACCTACTCACTGTTGGCATTCGAAACAACAACCTCATGATGGGGCTAGTAGTAATCTCAAAATAGGGCTAAAAACCTCATTGTTTAAAATAAATTGCTACATAAACCTCCAATGCAAAAACATGCAAAGTGCTTTACTGCTGACTTCCTTAAGGAGGCCAAATGTAGTGGTGGACCAATTCCTCAACTGGTGTAAATAAAATGACAAGAAAAAGAGTGTAACCACAAGCCGGCCACTGTTTTCTTGAGATATATTGAAGCTGGTGTATGACAGTGTATGAAAAAGACAGCAGCATACAATAATTACAGAAAGTGCATACGACCTGAGTGGTATGCCGGGGTATTTGTGTATGACAAAGACAATAATAGCACCACTGCTCCACAGAGAGCATGTTGCAAGAGACGACTTACTGTGTGATATGGCATAACACCAGCCATGTTTAGGTGGTTTGTTAAGAGCAGCATAGACGCCAACTGACAGGTCTACTTAGCTCTAGTGTTTCTTCTTCTTCTTCTTCGTACGCAGTCAGACAGTAACCATTATTTTTTCAAAAAAAGCGGCGGTCATCCTGAGGCTGTCGACACTGCCATAGAGCTTGTCTTGTGGTTCCACTGGTAATGGCCACATCTGCTCTCTCTGATCCTCGTATGTCAGGCAGTTCTTAACTTAACTTAACGTCTTTATACTGGTTTAGAAGACTCTGCAGAGTCTGTATACAACCAGTTCCAGTTCTGCAGCAGATGTTCAGTGGTCATTTTCCCGGTACCACACAGGCATTCGTCGGTTCCACCTATCTTCAATTTGTTGAATAGGTGGTACCTCAGTCTATTGCTCTAGTGTTTGAGTCTATTAGGATGGACTCGCACATTAGTTAACAACCCTCCGCTGCACTTGTCCTAACGCAGCGGACTAAATCACCTCGGCCCGTTGCGTCTATTGATCATTAACATGTTCAACTGCTGAGGCTTGTTCATGCATAGTGTGTTGACAATAATCCCTACAGACCCCCCAGGTGGAGCCACGTACTCTGCTACCTCAGGATGAGGGCCACGGGGAGTGTGTGTTGGACCAATGTTTGTGTCAGTCTTTCTTTGTCTGTCCATATCTGACTCCCTGTTTCTTCGCGTTCTGCCCCCGAGACCTCTGGATTGTGTCTACCTTTGGGTCAGCGTGACCTTGCTGTGTTGGGAGAGGTATCGTGTAACCTTCGGTGGAGGGGTACTAGAGGAAAGCGGCTTCAGTCCAAGTAGCAAGGCCCTTGAGTAGTGATAACCTGAACTGAATTCTGGGGTGCAGTTAAGTGGAACGTTGAACGCCCTTTTGGACTGGTTTCCCACGGTTTAAGCCAGAAATGAAATGCAGCATAAAAAATAGAATAACCGATCAAAAGCACTTAAATTTCACAGAATAAAGTCCTCGATACCACTTGGTGAAGGATGGCAGCAAAAAAGTTGAAGAGTTTTGGTTGATGCTCCTGACATAGATCTTTTAGTGGTAAAGTAGGTTGTTGCTCTAGTGTTTATGCTCATGTTGATCTTACTATAGCTGTTTATGTTATTATCAACAAAGAAAGAAGAAAACATACCCTGAGGCACAGCCTCATGTGTACACTGCTCTCAGCCTCCCGTGTCTTGATGCGGAAACTCTGGTCCATCACCATGTCCTCGGCGACCAGCAAATCCTTCAACTTAATGATTGTCCCTCCTATTACCTTCTTTGTCTTGCCATCCTTCAGCTGTGGAAAACATTAACAGTTATAATATGTCATTATTTCCAAGTGAAGAAGGAATAGGTCCACTTCACATTCATGCATGTCATAATAGATGACTAAAGAGAGGGGCCAGCAACATGATTGTGTAAAACAAATTCTACAGAAAACATCACTATAAAAGCATGCAAAGTGCTTTAGTGCAGTCTTCCTACAGGAGGACAACTTTAGCGGAGGCCCTATACCCCAGCTCGAGTGAAAAAGGGACTATGTAACAAAATGTCACAGATAAAAAGTAATGACATAAATTGATTACACAAAGGAGAACCTAGTTTCATCTTTCAGTTTGGCTTGGCTTTGTTCGTTCTCAATCTCCCGCTACCATACTCTGAAAAAGGCTCAAGTAGCAGAACGTAGTCCAGAGATCAGAATGCGTTGTGTCGTAGTTTACAGCTTGGCTGCGATATTTGCACCTTTCGGTCCAACACATTCGACTTCAGCAAGCATTTTTTGAGTACCAGGTTAACATTCCCTCTTCGATCCCTTCTCCTTAGCCAGTCTGCCCTGTTGCGTGGAGGTGTAGAAAGGTCTTGGCAGCTCTGGTTTGCTGGTCCTGACGCTAGCAGTCAGCTATGGTTCGCTGACCGCTACGGCTCATGCGCTGCTCAGCATCTTGATTACAATTTTTCAGTTTAAAACAATACACACTAGAGTCAATAACCACTTAAATCGCATTAGCCATCAGCAGTAGCCATCAGCAGTAGCCCTTATGCAGACCCTCATGAAACTGTTAGTCACCTACTCATTGAACGCAAAGCACTTGCACTCATGAGGAAATGGTTTTTTCATGTGCTGCCGACAATTGCCAACACACTGTATTGCATAGTGAAACAACTGAAGAGACCTGTATTTATATAAGAATGGCATTAGGCTGTCAAGAGCAGGCTTGCTTAATAGCTATGGGATAACTCTCTCTTCCCTGTGACACAGATATCTGTACTGGTGATGCAGCTGAGAAGCCTAGCATTGCACTACAGCCACACTACATGTGTCCAATTTTTGAATACGGGTGGGGATATAAAAAGAGCCGCTATTGAAGAGATATAAAGTGGTTACTTGTTACTTATTTGTGAGTTTTGAATGCCATAAATTTCATGCTTTTGTCTAGAGAAATAACCACTTTATGACAAAAGCATGAAATGGCGGGCATTCAAAACTCACAAATTTAAAAGTATGGTGAGATCAACCACGTAGTCCTATTGGAGATGGATGATGAACCCAGAGTACACACTATTCATGTAAAATAGAAAACTCTTGGCATTTGAAATACGAAAAGAGCAGGTTGTTAGCGGCTGTACTGATAAAAATTTAGAAAAAATAGTGAAATTCCTACCCAATATACCACCTATCTTCTGCCAGGCCAAGTAAGCCATAGGAAGTAAAATTGCAAAAAGAACCTAAGGATAGTTTCAGCTACCTGGCAGCAGACATACACTTGCCAGCTTGATTATCAGGACCCTGAGTATTTCCAGCAATTACTACAACTCCTGCAACCAGAAGTTAAATGTCAATAGTGGAGTAAATCACTCGACACAAGTAGCTCCAAACAACATTAACAACCCTCACGCCCCCAACAACAAAAAACCCAACACAAACAAAACAAATAAAAAACAACACAAAAACAAACTATCTCACCTCCAATTCCAAGTTCTGATAGTTTGGATTATGCAACATGAATCTGAAGTTTTGTTCCCATTTTGGCTCAGTTGTGTTGTATTTTATAAAGCTCTCCTGCTTTTGTTGACCAACACTGAGCATAGCTTGTGGACAGGGCTCCGTCAGAGATTTCTTCCCTCTCTGGCAGTAAGGAAACAAGGGTAAACTCATGTCAATTTTAGTACACTTTCTTCTTCTTCTTCTTCTGTGCTCGTTCTCAATCTCCTACTACCAAGTCCTGAATAGGGCTTTGCAAGTAGCAGGATGTAGTCCTGAGAACGGAATGTATTGTGTCGTTAGTTTACAGCTTGACCGCAATGTTTTCATCTTTGCACATCCGTCTTCGACAGTAGTACACTTTAAAATATGAATTGACTTAGTTGTTTCTCTTCCACAATGGTGTCTAGAGGTCTTATTTTATTTTTATTGTTTTTGTGCAAAGTAATGGTAAAGATGGCAGGAACAAATCAAGATGTTAACGTCAGGATTAACAAGGCCACATTTGCTTTCAATTGACTTCGACCAATATGGAACTCCGCAGCATTCTCCATGGAGAACAATATTAGGTCGATTAATAAAAATGTAAAGTTGGTCTTGCTGTATGGCTTGGAGACATGGCATGTTACTAAGAGTATCACACTTAGACTACAGAACTTCATCAACAAGTGTCCTTGTGCACATCATGTTATATTGTCAGAGGTAATGGCAAACACAGATCTGTGGAAAAGAACATGGCAACAACCAATAGAGCAGGAGATTGGGGAGAGAAAGTGGGGATGGATAGGATACACTATTAGAAAGAAGTATCACACCATAGCCAGACATGCACTGGAACCCACAGGGAAAGTGATGAGTGGGAAGTCAGTTCAATCATGGTCAAGGGGCAGAACTCAAGAAGACAGCACGGAATAGGAACAGATGGAGGGCATATATTGCGGTCCTTCTTCTTCTTCTGCGTTCGTTCTCAATCTCCTGCCACCAAGCCCTGAACAGGGCTTTGTAAGTAGCAGGATGTAGTCCAGAAAATGAAATGTGTTGTGCCGCTAGTTTACAGCTTGACTGTGATATGTGATGGGGCAGTAGGCCCTATGTTTAACCCTCCTTAGTCGATCCTATTTTACCATAGAGTGTGGAAGATCTTCTTCTATTTTTCATGTGGCTTATGGTTTGTCACGGTTTGTCATGGTTTGTATGCCCATCTGTCCAGTATCTGATCTGTATGCCAATGTCACAGTCACATGTTGCATCAGAAAGCATGGCTGCAAATACCATGCTAAAAAGTGTTAGGGCCAGCACACAGCCCTGTTTGACGCTATTTATGACTTGGAATGCTGCAGAGAGTTCACCATCATTCAATATACGGGCTGACATGCCCTCATAAAACTGGCGGACGACTGTGATTAATTTTTCGGAACAACAAAATTTCACCATGATTTTCCATTGTCAAAGGCCTTTGTCAGGTCAACAAAAGTGGTGTACAGATCACGATGCTGTTCCTGACATTTCTTATGGATTTGACAAGCTGCAAAAAATCATGTCAACCGCTCACGACCAGCTCTGATATCACAAGATTGACGATTGCCCTTGTGCTTGTACATGTGGACAATGGTGGCATCTTTCAATTCCTATGGCACATGACCTGTATCCCAAATTGAGCAAAAGAGGTCTGTTAGCTTGTGTAACAGGACAAGGCCTCCTGCCTTGTAGAGCTCAGCAGGAATAACATCTGACCTGGGGGCTTTGCCACTGGACATTAAGCTGATTGCTTTCTCAACCTCATCTGTACTGGGCGGGATACCCAGCTTGCCATCGACTTCAACTTGAGGCATGGTGTTATGACTAATTCATTGATAGTGGATTGACAGTTTAGGATAGCAATGAAGTGCTCTGGCCATCGCTCCAGGATGTCAACTTTGTCAGTCTTCAGTACTTTACCATCAGCATTAAGGACAGGAGATGAATGATAGGACCTGGGACCATAGACCGTCTTCAGGGCATCGCAAAACTGCTTTGGATCATTTGTGTCTGCGTACCGCTGGATTTTATCAGCTTTGCTGTTAAACCACACATCCTATATAGTCCAGAGCTGGTTCTGGACAATCCTGCGAATATTGATGGACGCAAACTTTTTGGAAAATGAGGAGGGATTGTCTTAGTGAAGTCTTAATAAACGAAGATTTTCATCCAGCAAAGTCTTAATAGCCTTATCGAACAAGTCCTGGTTTTTGCGAGCTGCATGATACAAATACTCAGAAACGGTAGAGTAGACAGCATCCTTCAGACAGGTTCATTTGTCCTCGGCTGCTTCCGTGCATAGTTGTGTGTCCAGATCCCTGGAAAAGCCGTCTGCATAGAGCCCACTTTGCAATTTGGAGATATTAAGTACCTTCTCAGATTTTCTATCCTGGTGACGTCGCCTAGGCTCTATGTGGAGGTTAAACTTTGACTCAATGAGTCTGTGATCTGTCCAACACTTAGCACCGCACATAGCCTTTGTTCTTGCACATCTTGTTTGTATATACTTGTAATTGAGTGTGTTGACAAACAGGTGATAGGTCGATTGTGTCTTTGCATGATGGAGGAGCTGCCTACTTTTGGCTTTCCTGCAAACCACTATTCGGTAGAAATTTAGTTACTTTTAGGATGTTAGCTTGGACAGCTGTTAAGTCTGTTCTTTCCAAGTTTCAACGGATAAGGGTCTTTTTATGTGCACAGCGTGTACACTGGACGTTTGATTTTATTGTTCATCTCTGGTATAACTCAGCGACGATCTTATCTGCCTTGAGACCACAGGATGCTTGAAACTTGCACGATTCAAACATCTGTTTTATGATTGTCTTCGTTCATTTCTTGAAAGACAAATGCCTTACCTGTTAACTAAAGCGATTTGCTATTATATTTTCAGTGTGCTAAGAGCCCGGGTTGTATGTACCAAGCCACAAAAAACAACCAATGCAAACCCTTCGTACATGTCATAAAAAATTACTAGAGAGTTGTACATGGGGCGGCAAACATCATGTAAAACAAATTGCTACAAAAACCATTATTGCAACAGCGCACAAAGTGCTGTGCTTTGGTGCAGACTTCCTGTATTTGCCTTCTAAAATGGTGTCCTTGTACTTGACAATGAGCAAAATAGAGGGGAGGGGAAGTGGTACTGACAAACCAAAGCAATCATGTTTTGTTAACTAATTACAATGAATGTTAGAAACACTTATTAAGTTAGGAATTGTTATCAATCAGAATACACAAATTTTATGATTAATTTTTTTTGGTGGTCTATCACCTTGTTCCCTAAGACAGAGTGCATTTCACTGTTTAAAAGAAAATTTGTGTCTATGCCCTGCCCATATCAACCACTTATGCTTTGATATAAATAATTTATAACAATTTTAACGCCTCAATGTATATATATCATTTATAACAATTTTCACTTCTCCATATATACAATTAAAACAATTTTCATTTCTCGATATATAATTTATAGCAATTTTTATAATAAATACATTCAATTTTTGCTTTTCTTAGAATTTATTAAATAATAATTAAGATTCTGAATCAGAATAAATAAGGTGAAAAATAAACATGACAGAAGGCTATACAATGTTAACGCAATATGATATAATGATGGCTGTACAGTTAAAATAACATAGAACAATGGTAGATACTGTCATAGAGGATGAACTACTAGAGACTTTGTTGTAAGGTTGTAAGCCATCTCAGAATTTTAGTTGGAGGTGACAAGTTCCTTTCTGGCTGTCTAATCTGTCTTACGTCAGATTGGTTAATTCAAATTTTGCTGATGTTTCTGTGGTAGAAAGTTACATTGGCTGTTATTACATCCCAAGGCATACTTGAGAAGGTGGACTGGGGTTCTCCTTTCTGAAGTGCAATGTGAGACTTCTCAGTAGGATCACCACTATGGGAATCACAGTGTCAATCCTTATCTCATTGACCAGACTGCTGTTACATAACCTGTTTCCAGGAGCCTGGCGAGGGCATAGGGTGGGGGTCTTGATCAGAATGTTTCACCTGACCCTGATGCTACTCTTGGCTCCCTGTTGAATCCTGTAAGAAGTCATTTAAATTGATTGCCCTTTGCTTAGAGTAAAATGGAGAACAAATAGTAGTATAGTTGAGCATGGTTCTATTCTTTTCTCCAATAATTCACACAGGTATCTGTAGCAATACATTATAATCTTCTTCTTCCTCATTCACCATCAGACATCATCATCATTATCTCCAACTAAGTCATGTCTGTGGCTCTCTTTATGAAGAAGGTGGTGCTGCACTATTTTGCGCTCAGGGACCCAGCACACACGTTTTCAGCATGCATTTGTTTGATGCTGCATCCATAGCCTTTAGCTGCCCCCATCCTACTTGTAAGGCAGCAGTTGTCTCTCCTAATAATGCTGTCTTTATGATTAAATTGAGCCCTTCTTTCGAACGAGATTAAAAATGCTACCTTACTATTTTTAAATGAACAGAATATGCCATATTAAGGTAACTTTTTGATGATTGCTTGTGTGTTATATAAGTCAATGACATAAAAAAGAATGGGACAAATGATAATGGCCAAAACATGTAAAATCATGCAGCTACACAGATACATGCAAAACAATGCAGTCTTTTGAATACAATGAGCCACAGTAAGAAAATATATAAGGCATACACTAGGCCAGAGGTCTCAAACTCAAACCACCCTAAGGTTGGCATGTAGTCAAGTCAAGGGACACATGGAGTCAAGTTAATGGATCAAAGGACACATGGGAAGTCAAGTTTAAGGATCAAGGGCTGCATGGGCCTCTGACTCCATGGACAGTCTGCCCTTAAAACAAGTGGGAATTCCAGCAATTTCTGCAATGGTTAATCGAGCAGTTATACTGCAACACTGGAGCAAGAGTCCGCCTGGTTCACTATCTCTCTGACAAGTTTCTACATCATCTGGTGTCCAGCAGGGATGTGTTCTCACCGAAGCATTATTCTGCTCCACCATGGTCTGGATCCTCGATCAGCTGGAGATGTACAACCCAGGAGTCACCATAGGACAGCTGCGTGTGACCAACCTTAACCAGGTAGATGACGTAGTAATATGGGGCTCTCAGATATCTTTAGTCCATGTTCTCCATATGAAGTTGCATGATTGATATACTAACAAGTTAACAAGCAGTTCTAAATGCTACCTGTTAACAAACATTTCAACCAACACCAATCTTTATTAATGATTGGATGAGAACAACATAGATGAAAACATTGTTTCCACAGTTAGTTCTCTATTTCCACATATGTTGTTGTCTATTCTTTGATGAAATGTTTATTTAGGACGAAACGTTGGTTAACATCTCTCCAAAAGGGGAGAAAAGAATAGTAGCAGTGTAACCTGGCAGACATTTTGCAAGAGGCAGCTGAAGGTTTGGCATGGGGCTGGTTATCCTATCCTGTAGAAAGTAGAAGCCCCAAGAAAAATAGAAGGAGACTTTTACATCTCATGGTAGAAGAGGAGCGAATAAGTTAGAAGTGAGTTATGTTTTAGTCAAATTAATGTCATAATATATATATACATATATCACATTAATCATATTATCCTTTGCGTCAATCCGGTAAGTATGCCATAAGCGAGGAAGCCAATAGCATTTTTTATGCACCCTGATCCTTTGCTGTGCTGTATTTGTGCGGATCTAGATCTTTTGTTAAACCTGCTCTCTTTTATTTTCAATTACCAAGGGTTCTTTTACGTGAACGAGTGCCTAGTTCTTTCGAAGATGGATGATAAACTCTGAGATCATGTGTACACGCTGCACATATAAAAGAACTCTTAGCAGTTGAAAGTTAAAAAGAACAGCTTGTTAGCTGTTATCTGGGCAAAAGCAACATAAATAATTCAATTCATACCAAATACATCACATTCATTTCCCCAGACCTAGTAAGCCGCAGGAAGTAAATAGCAAATATAACGTACTACAGATAGCCTTCAGCTACCTGGCAGCAGTCATACACCTGCCTATTTGAATATCAGGATTACAAGCATTTCAAGGCACATCCTTCTGTTTTATAAGTAAAATAACTATCAAATGAAGGAGGCTCAGTGGTCTGAAGGTAAGATGTCCTCATCAGCAGCTGAAGGTCGAGGATTCGAAACATTGTGGATTTGTTTTCATGTGAATCTTCTAGTAAAAATTCTCCTGATCTCTGGGTAGTGAAATCAGACTCTTGTGTTCAGTGTTGAGCACGTTAAAAGCCCCTTTGCAGTTAGAAATAGAAAAGAGTAGGCTTAACGGCCGTTGCCCAGACAAAATTCAAAATTCTAGTTAAAAATCTACCCAAATTATTTGTACCTTCCCCCAGGTCTAGTAAGCCGCAGGAAGTTTTAAAATACCTACTACTTATAGCCAAAGCCTTCGGCTACCTGGCAACAGAGATTAACATGTCTGTTTGAATACCAGGATGTCAAGTATTCCAAGTAACTATCAAATGAAATAAAAGGTAAAGGGTGTCCTTCAGCAGATAGCCGCTGGTTGGGAATGAAATGTTCGGAGCTTGTGTAAGGTGGGGTGGCCAGTTCTCTTCTTCGCTGCCCTTTCCTTTCCTATCTGCAAGTCAGGTACCCATTTACAGCAGGGTCAACTGGAGCATGACGATTGCGGAAGCTGAACTCCGTACTTTTTGCAGTGAAAAGTGAGTGCTCTACCACTACACTAATCAGATGCTCATCAATTGAAGATAACGAATAAAACTGCTACTGAGGTGCAATATTAGATAATAGTCCAAATTTGCTTAATTTATTTAATACTGGTATTTGCTTAACTTAATTCATTGTTTTTATCTGCATCATTCTCATTTACCTGTCTGTATCATTCTTGCTTGTTCAGTTCTTGATAAAGACTTACATAGGTTAAAATGTCAGTTAACATCTGCTACTATTATTCTGTAAAAGTGTTTTTCACCTTGATTGTATTCCAGTACCACCGATGTTGACATACCTCCAAGAGGTAATGGTGGGAAATGTAGCAATACTTCACACAATGATAACTTAAAGGTTACCAGCCCCGCCAAAGGCAGATTGCTGGGTAGGCTAAATGTAAATAGGGAAAAGCCAGGAAACCCTAGAGCCGTATCTTTCCTGGATCTAGTAAGCCACAAGAAAGAAACCACCCACAAACTTGATCCTAATAGCCAATGAAATTATGAAAAACAAACCAGGGAAGACATGTAACGACACTATCTAAAAGTCGACAAGATGGATTTGCTGAAGACATAGCTTTTAGCTACCTGGAAATCAGACACATCGGTCTGATTGAATATCAGGATTCAAGTCTATTTCAGCCATTATTGAGGCTGGGAAATGTTTTTAGGAGCATAAAGGGCTTGAGAGATTGAAGTTTCAGAATCACAGGTTTTTGTAAAACATGCAAAAGAATAATGTCATAAGAAAATATGAAAGAACAAGCTGCATTCAGAGAAATAAAAGGACATAGAAAAAAAATGTTAAAAGACTAAAAGACTGCTCACGAAGAAAAAAATGTGATAACCAATGCAGTCATCGGGAAACACTGAGAGAACAATTACTTAGAAAAGCTAACAATGAAGATAAAAAAAGAACCCTTTCACCACACACACAAATCTGAAGGGGAAGAAAACAATTGTGAATTAAAAAAGAAGTGAATGATGCAGTGAAAAACATTTTAAAAGGCAAAGTTAAAAAAACAATTAAGAAAATATGCATTTTTACAAGTAAAATAAGAATGTTGCAGTGAAAAACAATCAAAAGTATTGAAAAAAATAAAATTGCTGTATTTTTGTAAGACATTCAGACTTAACATCTGTTAGTAGTAATTATTAACTTCAGAAGGTGACGATGAAAAAGCAAATATTGTCATTTATTTATGAGAAAAAAACGGTCTACTGCTGAATTTTCAACTACTTAGGAAAGGATTTCATAACACGCAAATCTATGGCTTGTTATCCTAAGTATTTTATAAATATTACTTGCTCAAGCACTCACTCAGCAGTGAGCAAGCTAGGTTTTTATTTTACATCTGACAGAAAAATACCTAGGTCATGCCCTGGTTTCAACCCCTGTGAAAATCCGTGTCCAAAGTGCTCAATGGGCATTGCTCATCATTTTATATTTTTAAAGTACAGTACTTCCAGCCTTTTTTTTTTTAAACAATGAAATAGTCAAAAAATATAAAACAACTATGGAGTATAAAAACATTTACAAAATGCTGAAAGGTTGTTGTTGATGTTTGCGAATGCCCACAATGAGTAGGTTACTCTTTTGTGCGTTCTGAAAAGGACGTTAAGTGACAGGTTTGCAGTAGCTTTCCTCACATTCCGAGCGTACTGCTGAAGGTGGACCGAGGTCCTCCAGGTGGTTGTGCTATGCTTGGCTTCATCTGCGTGTCACTCACTACTATGGGGATCACGTCGATCCCTCACCTCGTTAGCCAGGCAGCCATGAAAGCAACCTGTTTCCAGGGAGGGCTACTAGGAAGCCAAGGTGAGGCTCTTGGCCAGTATGTTTTGCCTGACCCTGACTAACATGTCTGATCAGTATATTTTGCCTGACCAGACGTTAGTCTTCCTTCCCATGCTGAAAGGCAAAAAACCTAATATGCTTGAATTAAGAAGAGAATGTAGAAATGAGTGGGACATACCCCCAGGAAGTAACATAACAATATAACTAGGCATGTTGAGGAGGGGGGTGGTGGTGTAGGGGTGACGAGGGAAGGCAACATATTCTATTGGTTAATGGCTTGGCTCACAAACCAAACTTGCATAAGTTTAGATTCGTGAACCTGCAAGGTCGCACCCTCTACGAAGTTAACACATTCAAAAATGTGTGCTGAAGTCAGACGGACTGAGCTGTAAGGCGCGCAAAACACAGTACAATGTCCTCTGCCGTAGGGAACAAGACAAATGATTAAACCCTAGACATGTGCTAGATTGAAACCCACAGATCAGAAGAATAGTGAAGAGGCTAAAGAAAATCTTGTGAAATGAACGGTGGGCAATAGAATCCACTAAGGTAGAGAACATTGATAAAGATGTAGGAATAAATCAAGATGTTAACGTCGGAATTAACATATATATGCTTTCAACTGTCTTCGCCCAGTATGGAACTTGGCGGTATTCTCCATGGATTAGTCTGTAAAGCCGGTCCTGCTATATAACTCTGAGACATGATATGTGACTAAGGGTATCACATTCAAACTGCAGACTTAGGGACAGCGTGGGCTTGTGGTTTTAAATGACATGGCTCACAATCCGAAGGTGTTGGGTTTGCTCCTCAATCCCAGCCCTGGCCGTTACCATGGTAAAGCAAACCCTAAATAATGCAGGAGGAAGCAGACCCTTACATAAAATGCATGCCAACAGGCGCAAAATAAAGACATCGTGCAACGCACACCGCCTTGAAGAATAGAGTAATAAGGCAAACACACACAACAACAACAAAAACTGCAGACTTTAGTTAACATGTATCTTCATTGTATACTTTGTTGTGGAGAGAAAGTGGGGATAAATAGGATACACTCTTGGAAAGAAGCTGAACAGCATAATCAGATATGTGTTGAATTGGAGCCCACAGGGAGATAGATGAGTAGGAAGGTCAAGGAATACTTGGTGGCAAATAGTCAAAGAGGAAGTCAGTTCTATCGGAGTCTCATGGACAGAACTCAAAAAGATGGCACAGAACAAAAGCAGATGGAGATCACCTGTTGCAACCCTATGTTCCAAGGGGAATCAGATGAATACATAATGATATCATGAGATTAATTCCTATCTATGGTTTAAGGGCTTCATCTACCCAGAGCAATTATCTTTCTGATCTTATGTCAGGGGTAGTGGAACAAACTTTGCATGTATTCAATGCATTTGTAATGTCTCTGTTGGAATGTCACGACATGATCCTATGAAGATATTACATTCTTCTGCTATTTTCCATACTTTCAGACGACGAATTGGAATGCATCATCTCTTGAACCTAGGAAACATGAGCCTAGGAAACATGAGCATTGTCATTGACTATCCCGAACGCGAGACGAGTCATTATCTGTTAAGTGCCAACCATCCTTAAATGGCTTAAACCATTCGTAAACGTTTTCCCGAGTTTGAAGCAAAATATGATGTTGATTTACTGCTCATGAAATCCAGACATCTCAAGAAACATAAAACACAATTTTCTTACGCATAAACAACCAGGTACTGGACAATAAACAATCACAACAGGAAAACAGGGGAAATGGTAGATTACTTATCAAAGTCATCACTAAGCAGCGCCACTGACCTGAAATACTGTGCCATTGCACTGGTGTGCAATTTTAAAATTCTTGAACATTTTTAAACAGATTTTGTATGTATTTTCAGAGTACTGGTACTTAAAATATGAGAGATTTTTGCGGCTACTTGCATCATTATTAGCTTCTAAGTTTCCATGTTTTGTTACTTATCTCAAGAGGTTAAAAGGTGCTGATAGGGATTTGTTATGGTAGTTTGATAGCAGGCACTGCTATCGGGGATGAAGTTTCTCTATTGTTTTCTTTTAAAGTTGATGAGTCAATGGACGTAAGTTCATCTTCTCAGTTGCTTGACTTATATATACTCATTCAGGTGACATAAGAAAAGAGTTCCTCTACTGTAGTGCACTTAAAACTATTATAAAGGGTGGCAAGAGTACGAAGAATATAAATACCTTTTTTTTAAAACTGGGTGACTAAAGTTGAAAAAACACGTGTGGAGTTTGTGCAGATGAGCACCAGATATCAGGTCAGGTCAGATCATCCTGTAACCGGTGAGGTCGTTGGGGCACACATGAGGACATCCTCACAAGACCACGCCACCCTTCTCCGTCAGCGGCCGCTGCCTGTGCCTCTTCTGGTCGGAGATTGGTCCATTCTTTTATGTTGTCCTCCCATCTCTTTTTGGGACGGCCTCTTCATCCCCTGCCTTGCACCTTTCCGTGGAAGATTGTATTTGCAAGACCATTTGATCTCGATATGTGACAGTACCAAGTGAGTTTCCTTTTTTTGAGTTGCCAAGAGGTCTTCAAAAGGCCCTATTGCTGTTGTAATTTTATGTCATATTTCCTCATTTGTAACTCGATATGCTAGGGTAAAATCTGGTTTTCAGACAAAAAGCGTAAGAACTTTCTCCCCAAGCAAAGGACATTCACTACATGATTCACAGATATGCTCTTCCAGCTCCTCTGCATGAGGTACTTGATTCTCTGATGAGAATTGTGAATTATATCAAAACTGGAACCCTGAACATCCATTTTTTAAAGAACTGAAAAGACATGTTTTCTGATCATGAGGTTATTCTTTTCTATACGTTGGTTGCTGAAAGGAATTTTTTTGTTTTGTTTTTTTTTTGTTTTGTTTTTGCGTTTGCCTTATTTCTCTATTCCCCAAGGCGGTGTGCGTTGCACTGTGGTTTTTATTTTGCGCCTGTCGGCCCAGTGCATCCGACTTCAGCATGTATTTTTATGTAAGGGTCTGCTTCCTCCTGCATTTTCTAAGGGTTTGCTTCCCCGGGGTAACGGCCGGTGCTGTGATGGGGATCGATCCCAGCACCTTCTGGTTGTGAGCCGTGTCACTTAACCACTAGGCCACGCCGTCCCCGCTGAAAGGAAATGTTATCAATCGTGTCTTTGAGTTGAAAGATTATATCAAGCTATTTTTGAAAATCCAAGGAAACATGATCATTTTTAAAATGTTAATGATTTGATTGGAAGTAATCAAACAAGTACCAGTCTTTACATATTTAGGGCAAACCATCACAGAAGATGCCCACAAAGAGACAAAAATTAAGACAAGGTAAAAAAGGACTTCAGAGAAAAACAGAAATTGTTAACCTCAAACAATATCATGATAGAACCGAGGAAAATAATAATCGCCACTCATATATGGCCAATTGAACTGTAGGGTGAAACATGGACTCTAGCAAAGATGGATCAAAAAAGCTTTGAAGCGTTTGAAATGTGGTGCTACCTTCGATTGGAATGAGTGAGTTGGACAGAAAGAAGATCCAATGGCAATGTCCTCACTGAGGTTGCACAAAGACAAATATTGAAAATGATACAACAACGAAGATTGAGTTGGCTGGGACACAATATGAGACATGAAAGTTTTCTAGAAAAGATACTAGAGGGTAAGATTTACGTGAAAAGAGCAAGGTGGCGACCAAGACTCACCTTTACATCTCAGGCATGCAGAGATATTAAAGTGAGGAGGACCTATGCTGAAATGAAGTGAGCTGCAGAGGGTAGGGACAAATGGAGTGACATGCTCAAACAACTGGCCAACCAGATGATGATGACTTAGCAGACATTTGAGACCAGTTAAATAAGCTGAATCTGAAACATCCAATTTCAAGACAGTCTTCTCTGTCAAAGACGGATTTCTCGGACCGAAAGATGCAAATATTGCAGTCAAGCTGTAAACTAGCGACACAACGCATTCCGTTCTCCAGACTACATCCTGCTGTTTCCAAAGACCTGTTCGGGGTTTGGTAGCAGGAGATTGAGAACGAACGCAGAAGAAGAAGACGAAGACAGTCTTCAGACATTTATATCTAAGCTGCAAGACTGAGTTTGGAAAGTAACTCTTGTAAACACTATCATGTTTGAAAAACTCTGCAGTGTCTCTAAGGAATCTGAAGGTCAACTGGATGAGACGATGGAATCTGAAAGAGGAGATTATTGATCACCTGAATTCTTTGAAAAGGAATTTCAGCGGCACTTCCCTGAGTTCAGAAAAGAAAAAGTTGCACTGGTACGAAACTAATTCTCTGCTTTCTTCAATGTAGCCAGCATTTTCCATTAAGTACAGGATGGATTCTTGGATATGCTTATGATTCCTCGGCACATAATTTGTTTGATGCAAAATTACAAACTTTTGGTGTGCCAAGTATCAATTTTATCCTAATGTCACCATGCCTACCTTTCTAGTTTTCTTTTCATTTATCTCTACATATCTCTGTGAGAGTGTATTTTCAATACCTTTTCATTTTAACAAAAATCAAGAAGCAGACTAAATTTTGAAGATGGCATGAGGTTGTTTTTAACAAACACTCAGGTGGGTGGGAATTTTGAAACTTGTTCAGATATAAGTACAATTATCGCATTCAATATGAAATCAGGATTATATTATGAAAATATAATTTTAATGTGTTTACTTTGCCCTATTTAATATATCTTTTTTTGCAAATGTCAAAGGGGTCACAGGTTACATAGCTATTATAAAAGGAGTCACAAGTCAAAAAAGGTTGGGAAACAATTGGTCTAGTGATTGTGCTGCTTTTGTTCTGGTCTACCATATTCCAAAGTCATGGCATTTCAATTTGGCTTATATAGTTCCAGCATTTTACATTGGGTTGAGCAGGCAGACATGGCTGAGAGGACGGAACAGGAATATATACAATCAACGAGCTACAAAAACCGACAGTGTTCTTAACCTTCATAGCTTTCTGAAAGAGACCGATCACCTATGAATCTGCCTTGAGTGCAATGATATAGAATGTTACAATTAACTTAATATAGTTCCAAGACTTACAATGAGGTCATTGGATCGGAACCTCATCATAAGTCAATGCCTACTTGAATATTTTAAAAGTTTTCTTTACAATTTAATTTGCTGATAAACAAGCAGAAGCTGAGAAATAATGCATAAACAAAAAAATAAATAAACAAACAAATGCGCATAATTATGGCAGAATTCTGCATATTACCTCAACACATGCAGACACTCATAAAGTGGTGTTCAACCTGCAAAGTTACCAAGAGTTATTTACAAACACGAAAAGACAGAATTACAAGGATCTTCTTCTTCATCATTCATCCTGAAAAGGATGTTGTAACATTGTGTCATAGTTTACAGCAAGGCTGCAATAAGCCTGTCTGCCTTGACAAATCCAATTTCAGCTGGCGTTTTTGGGTACAAGGTTTCCCACTGCGATCTCTATTCTCTTAGCATACACTAATGCAGTCTGTTTACAGGGTCGCCAATTGGAGACAGGATAGGGCCTTGGTCAGCTCCGGTTCGCTGACCCTGAAGTAAGCAGCCAGTTATAAGTTGCTGGCTGCTATCAGCTCTTTCACTGTGCTGCATTTTCAGCTCAGAATTACGAGGATCAGCCTATCCAAACTAAATACACATCTCAACACTGTTATAACGCAATCTGTTACTACACAAGTCTGCTTATAATGTGATACACATAATCTTAATTTTCGTATGCTAAAATGTGCATTTTGTCAATAATTATTTTTAAAATATGGCTTTTCTCTTTTTCTCTGAACATGTGTTAAGATATTCACCTTATTACAAATACACAAGAAAGACATAGAGAAAGGTTCTGGTCACATCACCTCATAAAAAGGTGAGACCTTGTAAAATGAAGTCTCTAACACTTTCCTCCTCTACAGCAGTTCATGCGCTACACACACTACAATGCATGTCACAGAACGTGACTAAGTAAAGTTGTTCCCTGAACCCTTTACTTGGAAGAAAGAATCCGCCACTCTACCTCAAAGCATCTTGAAAAAAGGCAACTAAATGGGTTGTTTTTGGGGCTAGCAACCTCATCATGTAAAACAATTTGCTACATAAAAAACCACTACAAGAACACACATAGTGCTTTGCTGCAGGCTTCCAGTAAGAAACCATACACACTGGTGGCTCTTTTCTATGGTTTATTAGTAGCAGATTAGAGAAGAAGAGGTAGTATTGTGTACAAGACCTGCAGCTTCATTATGTAAAATAAAGTGCTACAACAACCACCACTACAAAAGCACATAAGTATTCTGCTACAGGCTTCATGCAAATTGAGGTCCACTGTAGTGGTGCCCTCATGCTCCTACAGGAGAATTAAAGGCAAAATTAATTTATATTCATTGACATATTTCCCACGTGTACAACGTGCCATCTGACTGAGAATGAGAATATGACCACAGTTTCGGACTATGTGTGCCATTTCTTGGTCTTCTTCGTCTTTATTTCCGGAGAAAAACAAGTTATTCACTGTCATTGCTGTTCATATATGTCTAAAGCTTTCTTACTAACACTGATGGCTACTATACACTCAGCAAGCTAATGATCTGCGGGAATGGGCATGGTGTGTAGCACCATGAATTCTTCTTTGGTCCTTGGTTAATAACTGACAAAGCGATCAGTGATGGTATCTTTAAGACCAACAACTCTCTCCACTTCCCACACCTCCTTCATACCATGACCCAGGTCTGGTTCATGACTCCCATTTCCATTTTTATGGTTCTTTGCTAAGTTGTTCTAGGTTAACCTTTTTTTGGTCTTCCCTCTGGAGTACATAGCATTGACAATTCTAGAGATAATGTCATTTTATTTTCTTAGGACATTGGCGCTTAAATTCCAGCACATCTTCTTGGTTCCTGTTCTTGCTCTTAAGAATCGACTTCATTGCACTCCAGACATGCAAATAGGTACTCATTCTGGTTTAGCAAATGGCAAAGTATGTGGATACTGATGGTTCTTGTTACTCACTAGTTGTACACACTCTCGTTCCGTCCTCTCATACGCCCGACACGGCTCAATCCTTTTCCTGCAGTCTGCGAATTGTTGGTTCATCTATTGCAGTGTCATCATCCAACAGGCAGTCATTGATAGACTTCAAAATGTCACTCCCATCCATATCTAACGTGCCCATAATAGATACCAAGATGTCAGCTGTTTCACTGCCCTGAACCCCAGAATGACCAGGGAAGTATATCCACACCAGCTCCAAGAGGTAAGAAGCTTATACATCTGCTATATACTCTTGCCTTAGCCAGCTCTACTGTATCTTCTTGGTTGCTTCGGTAAGCAGTTCATGGTTGTATCCAGCCAGAAAATGACTTGCATCTTTCAATGCCATGATCTATAGAGCCATATACCTTAGAAAGATTAGACTATGATTGTCACAAAAAGCAACTAAAAATGGTGGTGCATGATACTATCAAGGTTGCTAACTGCAGCAATTATCACATGCTCCTACTGAAGCAGACAAAATTATATACAATTATGATGACTCCTACAAGCATATTATTCAAGTGTTCAACAAAGAAAAGAATAAGTACATCAAAATATGAAGAAACAACAGCGTCTAAATACACACATGTACTAACTAAACCAGGAATTTCCAAGTTTTTCCACTTTGGGGGCACACACTTGGTTGAATGTACAATTGTCGGCATGATTGCAGCCCTTTTCAAGTCAAAATGCTTTTTAGTGCTAAAAAAGTTTAGACCTAGATGTCAATAATATTTTTTTAATGACCAATGCACTTTGATATAACCCAAGAGACCGTGTCTGTGGTTGAAAGATCTGAACACTTGTTAAAAGTAGGTGAAAAACCTTAACAAATACAAAACACTTTAGTTGAAGAATACCCTTCCGTATCACATTTGATTTATGTTGAAATACTAGAACATAATATTTCACATTGCTTAATAATAAAGGTCCTGTTATAATAAGATACCATGTGCCGATCCTTAGGACCTTTACATGGGAGGAAAGAATAGGACCACTGCAACCTACTATTCAATAATCTTAGTAAAAGAATGGTAGATTGTTCATTTATCATGACCAAAGTGCATGTTCGATTCTCGCTATCAACCCGGCTGTAAATGGGTGATCTGCTTATTGTTACAGAATGAAAGGTAGTGAGGAAGGGAAATTGTTCTTCTACCTCATAAAAAGGGTGGGGGAGGGGGGGGGGGGTTTGTGTGTAAGGGTAAAGGAGAATAGATGATTTATAGGCCTGAGATATTAAGGGTGCTTGCAAAGTTTTATTTTAGCCTTAATAAAAAAAAAACACTTGTGTGTTACCAGGATCTTCTTCTTCTTCGTTCGTTCTCAATCTCCCATTACCAAACCCTGAAAGGGCTTAAGTAGCAGAATGTAGTCCAGAGAACCGAATGCGTTGTGCCGTAGTTTACAGCTTGGCTGCGATATTTGCACCTATCGGTCCAACACATCCGACTTCAGCAAGCATTTTTTGAGTACCGGGTTAGCATTCCCTCTTCGATCCCTTCTCCTTAGCCAGTCTGCCCTGCTGCAGCCTGTTATCCAGGATCACCGCGTGGAGGTGTAGAAGGGTCTTGGCAGCTATGGTTCGCTGGCCCTGATGCAAGCAGTCAGCTATGGGTCGCTAACCATTGCAGTTCATGTGCTGCTCAGCATCTTGATCCCAAATCACATCTAATATCTGCGATACCTTAAGGTCACCAGGATCTGACAGTGAAGCAAAGAATAATAACACTGTAACCTAACAATCATGTCGTAAGAGGTGACTAAGGAAGTCTTGGGCATAGGACCAGCTACTCAATCATGTAGAAGCTATTGGCCACAAGAACAATAAGCCTCTTCCCTCATGGTAGTAGAGGAATAACTAGGTCAGGTAGAAAATATTTAGACCATACTGGTGTTTCAAACTCATGCTTCCTGAGTACGAGATCAGTGTCCTAACTGCTTAGTCACTTGATTCTTGATGTAAACTATTCCTTTTTCGTGTCTCCACCTTGTCGTGTTAGAGGACCTTGTGTACACATAGCCCAAAAACTATGCAAGCAGCAGCACAGCTAGCAAGCAGGACATGGGGTCAGACCAAGTGGAGACATGAACCTGTTGTCCTGCATGCAGACTAGAGACAGTCAAGAGCTAGGAAATGCAAACTTGACGCTGAATTTTCACTTTCTCAGGAAATACTCACCAAATTTTGCTGGACACTTTTAAAATGTCAAAGCACAAAAGTTGGGAATCCTTGCACTATGCAATAAATAGACACCTGCAATTAACCTAGCAAAGAAATACTCACACAGTGGTGGATGGCAACAATAGAAATGAAATAAAAATTAAATGACTTACTGGTAGGTTTCTGGCAGAGTCTAAGAACACAATGAGGATGGCAGCATTGGCTACCTCATCATTCTTGTTCTCTTCTAGTACCTTTTGTATTACCTGTAACATAGCAAGCCAAAATATATAAGAAGATGACAAAACAAGTAAGGAAATAAGCAAAAGTCAGGCTAGAAATGGTAACAAATAAGTACAAAAGTCATAAACCTGTAAGATATTAGGCTAATACATGTAAGGAAATACGCCAAAACAACAGATCAAAACAGATAAGAAAGAAAGTTAATACATGTTTATCATGAAAATATTTAACTTTATTATCTTTATCTGAATGGTTCATAAAGGGCATCCTTAGTTTTGTAGATGGTACATAAATGAATTCCTAATCTTTGGGAATGATTATATAAAGCAAATATTATTCAGTATTCAGACAAAAATTCATAAAGAGAACATACATTTCTGAGTGGTGGCTAAAGGAAATTCTTATGTTATTGTACAAACATTTGTCTTTGTGAGTGAAACATAACAGAAATTATTATCGCGCAAGTGGTATTGAAATATACTCTTATATCGTTTACTTAACTTATCTTTATACTGGTTTAGAAGACTCTACAGAGTCTGTATACAACCAGTTTCTTGGAGGGTGGTTTATTACTCATGTGCAAGTCCTTCTTTATAGACTCAAACACTAGAGCTAAGTAGCCCCATAGCCAGTTAGGTGCCATCTATAGTTGCTCTTAATAAACCACCTAGGGAAAGGTATAAATAACTCTCTCTCTCCCCCAGTGTGGTAATAACCACCCCTTATCTTTGCAAGTAATATATAAATAAATCACTATCTCTCCTTGTGGTGTATCAATTGCAAGCAATAAATATATAAATTCTTATATCTTTTCAAACTGTATATAAATTCGTATCCCTTTAGGTGGTATGTACATTGCAAGTGGTAAATAAAGATATCCGTATGCCAGGCAAGTAACATAAATATATCTTTATATTTTCAATTGGTATGTAAATTCTTATCCATGCAAACTGTACATAAATAAATCCTTATCCATGCAAATGGTATATCAATAAATCCTTACCCCTGCAAACTGTACATAAATACATTTTTATCTGTGTAAACACATTCTTATCTTGAGGAAAATGTATACAAATAAATAATAATCCTTGAAAATGTTTTATAAATAAACTAATAACCCTGCTACGTAGTATATAAACTCTTATTCCAGCAAGTGGTATTCAGCAGGCTCTCGATTTACAATGGCTCAGTTTACGAAAATTTATTTTCATGACTCATTATTGAAAGAAGTCATTCATTCATCAAACTGATGGATCAGTATATGTTTATATCTTAATAATTGACAGGCGAGCTAAAAACATCAAATAAATGTCACTAATATTCCCATTGTACAAATCTACATTCTATCAAATCAAATTGCATTATTCCACTATATTTTGCATTCCATTTGACACAGTTTGGTGTATAATAGTGACTATCTATCTATCTATTGTCTGATCCTGGTTTACCTTTTGTCGGTGGGTATATAACTGACATCTGGACAGCACCTTGGTGTGCTCTTCGTAGAAGGTAGAACTGGCTGCCTCGGATATCCCGTCAATCCATCCTTTGCGTGGTCGGCCTCTACATCTGGTACTGCTGTGTTTAAGTGTTAGAGCCATCTGTCGGACGCTGTTGGGCTGCTGTCGTGATTCGTGACCAAACCATTGAATTTGCTGTTTTCTAATGAAGTCTAGCACTGGTTTAGTGCTCATCTCTTTTCTGATCTCATCGTTTCTAATTCTGTCCCATCTTGTCACATTTAGCATTCGCCTCAGGTATTTCATTTCTGTTGTTTCTATTTTTATCTTATCTGTTGCTGTTAGTGTCAAAGTTTGACACTGGTAGCATAGTGTAGGCATTAAAAGTGTGTTGAACAAGGCTCTTTTTGTGCCAATCTTTACGTGCGTGCTCTTCGGGAATTGTTGGCATCGCACCAATGATGTGGTTTGGTTTGGTGCATCTGTGATCGATTTCTTCTTGCATTCAATAATAGTGACATGCTAGTGAAAGTTTAGTTAAAATAAGTAAATTTAAAGTATGAGGTGTTGTGAAGGAGTTTCATATCAACAAAGTTATTAATGTTCTCAAACATTCAGAAGCGAATGAGCTATGCTGGTCAGCTTTAAGTGAATTGTGTCACATCATCTTTGGCCAGTCCCAGCTGTAAGTGAATTGTCTCAGACCATCTGATGACCAGTCCCAGCTGTAAGTGAATTGTGTCATACCATCTGCTGACTAGTCCCAGCTATAAGTGAATTGTGTCATACCATCTGCTGACTAGTCCCAGCTATAAGTGAATTGTGTCATGCCACCTTTGGCTAGTCCCAGCTGTAAGTGAATTGTGTCACACCATCTGCTGACTAGTTCCAGCTATAAGTGAATTGTGCCATGCCATCTTTGGCCAGTCCCAGCTATAAGTGAATTGTGTCACATCATCTGTTGACTAGTTCCAGCTATAAGTGAATTGTGTCATGCCATCTTTGGCCAGTCCCAGCTATAAGTGAATTGTGTCACACCATCTGCTGACTAGTTCCAGCTAAAAGTGAATTGTGTCACATCATCTGCTGACTAGTTCAAGCTATAAGTGAATTGTGTCATGCCATCTTTGGCCAGTCCCAGCTATAAGTGAATTGTGTCATGCCATCTTTGGCCAGTCCCAGCTATAAGTGAATTGTGTCACATCATCTGCTGACTAGTCCCAGCTATAAGTGAATTGTGTCATGCCATCTTTGGCCAGTCCCAGCTATAAGTGAATTGTGTCACATCATCTGCTGACTAGTTCCAGCTATAAGTGAATTGTGTCATGCCATCTTTGGCCAGTCCCAGCTATAAGTGAATTGTGTCATGCCACCTATGGCCAGTCCCAGCTATAAGTGAATTGTGTCACATCATCTGCTGACTAGTTCCAGCTATAAGTGAATTGTGTCATGCCATCTTTGGCCAGTCCCAGCTATAAGTGAATTGTGTCATGCCCTCTTTGGCCAGTCCCAGCTATAAGTGAATTGTGTCACATCATCTGCTGACTAGTTCCAGCTATAAGTGAATTGTGTCATGCCATCTTTGGCCAGTCCCAGCTATATGTGAATTGTGTCATGCCATCTTTGGCCAGTCCCAGCTATAAGTGAATTGTGTCACACCATCTGCTGACTAGTTCCAGCTATAAGTGAATCGTGTCATGCCATCTTTGGCCAGTCCCAGCTGTAAGTGAATTGTGTCATGCCATCTTTGGCCAGTCCCAACTGTGCCAGTCCCAGCTGTAAGTGAATTGTGTCATGTCACATATGGCCAGTCCCAGCTATAAGTGAATTGTGTCATGCCACCTATGGCCAGTTCCAGCTATAAGTGAATTGTGTCATGCCACCTATGGCCAGTCACAGCTATAAGTGAATTGTGTCATGCCACCTATGGCCAGTCCCAGCTATAAGTGAATTGTGTCACATCATCTTTGGCCAGTCCCAGCTATAAGTGAATTGTGTCACACCATCTGCTGACTAGTTCCAGCTATAAGTGAATTGTGTCATGCCATCTTTGGCTAGTCCCAGCTATAAGTAAATTGTGTTACACCATTTGCTGACCAATTGCCTGTCTTTTGTCTCACCATCTCAGGCTATTTTGAGACAACAGTTTACATTGCATATCACTTTATACAATTTCCATGCCGTATGCAGTTGTTTTCTAACTTGGTTTCTACATGTTTATTTATTTAATTGAATTTTTTGTTGTAGGAAATTAATAATTATGAATTTGTTGAATACATTTTTGTTCCATGTAAACCATGATTAATGCTACAGTTGAGAACTTTACAGGAAGCCTGTATCTGAACTTTCACAATGTTAGTTTAAATAGCAATGGATTTACATGATGAGGTTGCTAGCCCCATATGCAGCACTCTTAGATTTTCTTTACAATATGTTTAGAAGGTTACAGTGGCCCTATTCTTTTCACCTCAAGAATCACTGTTTTTTTAATCATCATTAGCCTTGTTTCCTGAGATAGAGTGCATTGTACTGCATCTTGCATATTACAACACAGTGTTTCTAACTTCACCACAAATTTTGTTAATAGGTTTATTTCCCTTGCAGTTGGGGAATATGATACTAAATGACATCCTGAGCTAATAACTTTGAAATTGAATTAAAACTCCACAAAAAATGGAAAAAATGGAAGTGATTTAAAGAGGGTAAAACAGGGAAGAAAAAACCACCAAAAAAAAATATGTCAAAATATGAAAAAGATTTCCGATTATATACAAGATAACTGCAAATAAAAAAATAAAGCCAAACTGCCTTCTTAACTATTAAGCAGAATATTATAAATATTATAATTAGCAAGAATTTGAAACTGCTCTAACTCATTTTAGTTAATGTTAGCCAGATTTTAAAAAACAAGTTGCCAAATGAATATTATGTGTCGTACATAAAGAACATAGCACCTTCCAGTACAGATGGTTTACACCAATAGTTGGTGCAGTGTCTATATTAATGGGGCGACATGTGGGAAAGTGAGGGGGCTGGGGTGTTCCCCCTCCCTGAAGATGCAGCGGATGAGATGACAACATTCAGCGGCTCATAGAAGATTGCTTATGTCCTTTGTCAGGGTCAGTGTACCAGATTTGTTCAAGATTATATTCCACCTCCAAGTGGCAGACCTGGAAATAAGCTGCCTCCGTGTATCCTGGCTGACCATGCAGCATGGCTAAGAGAATACTGATCAAAAAGGGAAGGTAAACCAAAAATGTGCTAAACTAAAACTGGATGTGTCAGGCTGAAAGGCGTACATATTTTAGCCTAGCTGTCACCTACTACACAATAGAAAAAAAATTTCCTTTTCAAAAAGAAGTTTTATAGGAATGAAATTAATTGTGTACAAGTCTTACTGTCAGGTAGCAAAGACTGGATAATCCAGTATTACAGACACCTCTGACATCAAATAACTGCTGCCTTTCAGGTGGACTAGGGACAGGCAAGGGCTAGGGAAGCAGCTCTAAAAACAAATGAGTGTTGTAGATGGATGTATTGGGTTCTTGGGAACAGAACACATAAAGATGGCCCCAGAAATGACTTTGTTGGGGTCACTGATCTGGATGCCCCATGGTGAATGAGGAACAAGAACCTGATATATAACTGGCTTACTTGCTTAATAACTTCTCTTCCATCTTGGGATAAGCACCAAACTATTTTATCCACTGTCTTCCTCTTGGCCTGGTTTCAGTCTAGTCCTCTATCAGATTGTTTTATGTTATCTTCCCAGCAGACTTTTTATTGTCCTAGATCTTGTTTAATTCTGCAGCCATGACCAAACCACCAAAGTTTGAATTGCTCCACTCAAGACTGCAGGTGCTGGGTTTTAAGATAGTGCCATATTGTCTGATTGCGAACCTTGTCCTTGCTTGTTATTTGGACCATCTTCCTTAGCTATCTCATTTCAGAGGCTTGGAGCTGGCTTTTCTGGGATATGCTTTATACTCATAAGTAACAACTGCTCCATCTTAGTTCAAGCCATTCAGCTATCGAACATCCAGCTGATCTATAGCAACTTGTTTTACATAATGTGGTTGCTAGCCCCTTGCAAAACCCTCCATTGCCTTTTACAACTTGCTTTGTAGGCACAGTGGTTCTATTCTTTGTTCCTTGAATCAGACGAGCGAGGAGTTCAGGCCTATATTTCTGGATTCGCTTTATTTTTTTGGGGTTTAATTCCTGGTGAAAACAAGTTATCTGTGTTATTCCTGTATCCTATATTGCGTCTTTGATTCCTGACCACAATACACCTTACTCTTCCTTTGGGTCTGTCGATTGCGGGAACTTTGCTGTAAAAAAAGCATGTTTCCCTCCCTCAAGATATGTGACCCTCTTTAATTTTTTTCTGGGTTTTGTTGAGGGCTAGGATTTCCAATTTTGAATACTTCATTTCTTCTATGAACTTGTTCTCTTTTCCACTGACACTTCTAATGTTCCATATTCTAAAAAATGGTTTCTAGAGCTTTATTTCAAGCTCATGGGGTTACCACACACCGAGTAGGTATTCGGTATGTGTGAATGGCAGGATATGCAAAACCATTGATTTGTTGAAGCTTCTAAAGTTATATACTCTGATATAGTTGATAAAAACATACATAGGTAAAGGCTGACAGACCACATCAGAATATAAACAAAACAAAACCCACGTCAAACCCTCAAGTACTTTGGTGTATATGGCTGCTGTTTCCTGTCTGTATCGGTTGTCATGTCTATTGTCTTTATTCATTTTGTGAAGTGTTTTCATTTGTTCGTTGTCCCTTACAAAAGCCTTGTGGTCATAACGCTGGTTTTTATTTTGTTTCTGGCCCTGTGGGATCTATCGGCCTTTATCTATCTATATGTTTTTATCAACTATTGATGTTCTGTATTGCTGCAATTTGTCTATTTATTTTTACACACACTATGATATATAACCTATTGGAAATTGAAAATGGAACAGAATATATTTGTTAGGGGATGGGAAGGGAGGAAGGGCGCTGGAAAAAAGCAGAGGCAGGAGTAGACATTAGTGGCAATTTGGCTGTCAAAATATTATGGCTGAACAAGAGCTACTATTTTTGTACAAATCACCGTAATTCATTTAATAATTCTTCTCTTAGCAGAAAGAATTATAAAAATAATTGTAACTATTTGCTGAGGGAGAATCATTCTTTAAGAACTCATTAATTGTTAACTAGATTTTTGTTTATTTTGAAGATATTTGAGTAAATCGCTTTTTAAGGAC
Organism: Ariolimax columbianus; assembly: GCA_036924085.1. Classification (NCBI taxonomy): domain Eukaryota; kingdom Metazoa; phylum Mollusca; class Gastropoda; order Stylommatophora; family Arionidae; genus Ariolimax; species Ariolimax columbianus. The sequence continues at coordinate 9,621,906 of JAVGWX010000014.1, forward strand.
TTGCGGAATAATGGTTGAGGGAAAAAGTTAACAAATCCTCTCTTAGCAGAAAGTATTTTAAAAAGAATTGTAACTAATTGCTGAGGGAGAATCACTCTTTAAGAACTTATTAATGGTTAACCAGATTTTTGTTTATTTTGAAGATAATTGAACAAGCTACCGAATGGTCACTTCTCTGACACCATGAGTTACTGATAGATGTTAATGTGTTAACAAATTATATCAAAATACATAGTTACACAATTTGTGATATTATAACTCTTTAGGGTAAATAAAACTTGTAGAAAATAATGTGCAATCATACACTAAAGACAATGCTGATAAAAATGCACAGGTTACGAATAGCCTATACAAACTGGCAACTATGATATTTCTCTCTTCGTTAAAGCCCTTATTGTTTAGATTAATCTTGTCCTTGCCCCTAATGAAGACCTTTGGCTGCAACGTGCATTATTGTTTTTTTCATTTGTGCGCAGGTAAAACAGACACATGCCTATTTCTGTTATCATTTCTATTTGACCCACAAGATTAAAAGTGAAAAGGTCAAAGTTCTTTCACAGTTCAGAAAAATAACTATAGAATAAGAGAAGGAAAAAGTCAAAACACAAACAAAAAAGCTGATATTGGCAACCACTGCAAACCTATAACTCTTGCAACTTACCACACAAATTTCATACATGAAGAAGTGGCACAGGCGATATTTCATGGTAAATTCATGTCATTTCCAATGCAAATAGATAAAAGCATAATTTTCAACAAAAGAGGTCAACAATTAAATAGGTTTGTGATGGCAAGATAACATAGAAACAACAACAATAGAAGGAAAAATGTTGGATTGGTTTCTGATCAATAGATGCAAAACAAGATGAGGATCTATCTAACAAGTTTCATTCATTCGCCTTTTCGCTGCAATGTGAAGCATAGACCACCATTGCAGCTGGATCCTTTTAAAAGAAACCTGTTTCCAAGCCTTTGGAATCATTGAACTTTTCATTCTAATGTGAAGCAAAGGATTAAATGCAGTTAGTCCCTTTACAAGAAGCCTGTATCCGAGTTTTTGTAGTAGCTGATTATAATGGCAATGCATTTTTTAACATGATGAGTTTGCTAGCCCCAAGCACAACCTTCTTTAGTCATCTTTTACAACATGCTTGTAAGTTGAAAAGGGTACTATTCTTTTAATCCTGGGTACCACTTGGGTCATCTAACAAGTTTAACTATCTATTTGTCCATTTCTGAGGTCTGACAAGGGAAGATTTACATGACTGATAAATAAAAGCAACTTGCCCTAGCAGTCACCACACAATGTGCAGGCTAGATTTATATTTCACCTCTGATAGAATAAAAACCTATACTGTATCGAGTTTTCTACTGTGTCCCATTGGTCAGGAGACCGGTGTCATAAACATTTGGCCACATGCTTCTAAGCATGTTTAACACAGCCAACAAAAATACAAAAACTTGCATAAGACGAGGACTCCCAACTGTATCTCAAGACTTATTGAGATAGGAAATGGACTATTGCACTTTACTTTGATTGTCGTAATAAATGCAATGCAGGCTAAATAGGACTGATATACAACTAGCTGTCCGGCTGCGCATCAACCAGGGGGAAAAAAAATAAGGTATTGAGGATAAAGGCTGCCAAAGATGACCGGATGGTGCTGGGGAGAGATTACTTCTAAGATGTTGAATTGTTCATATATCCTGGGAGAGCAATATTTACAAGATCAGGGGCATGGAAAGGGATATCAACATAAGAATCCAAAAAGCAAGATGTGCCTTCATATCACTTTAAGGGGGTCGGCGTGGACTAGTGGTTTAGTGACATGGCTCACAATCTGAAGGTGCTGAGTTCGCTCCCCATCACAGCACCGGCCGTTACCCCGGGGAAGCAAACTCTTAGAAAATGCAGGAGGAAGCACACCTTTACATAAAATACATACTGAAGTCGGATGCCCTGGGCTGATAGGTGCAAAATAAAATCATAGTGCAATGCACACCGACTTGGGGAATAGTAAATAAGGCAAACGCAAAAAAGAAGAAGAAAAATATTCACTTTAGACTTTACACAGATCAAGAGTGACAAGTTCCTGTGCAAAATTGGTAATTTTTAACTACAAAGTCCTGTCAGTGCAAATGTATGGCTCTGAGACATGGCATTTAACGAAAGCCTTGGTAACAAAGGTGCAGGCTTTCAACTAATGATGAATTGTTAAGCAGAACTGGAAAATCACCAGTTGAGTATGACATATGAAGGAGACACATTAAGGAGGTTTCCAAATAGTATTACACTGCATCTTTGTTCTGGGTACCCCACTGCAAGATAATGAGAGCCAGACATCGGCATATGTGAAAAAGAGTGATTGATTCAGACATTCTAAAGCAGGGAGGTTGTGGGATGAGTTGGAAAAGATAACCAATGAAAAAAACGTATGGAGAGTATTTGCTGAAGGCCTGTGGTCCTTTAGGGGTTACAGGGTTATTGATTGATTGATTGATTGCTTGTCATAAAATGAGACCTCAGAAAGTTCTTCTTCCCAATACAGGAACAAAATTAAGTATTCACTCTTCTAATTTGTATTGGCAAAAAAATGACTTGGTATGGGCACATCACGAGGTTCAGAGGAATTACAAATTCGATACTGCATGTTTCCGTACCGGGAAAGAGAGGGCGTGGTCATCCAAGGAAGAGATAGGCAGACAACATCACTGAGTGGTCAAACCTTCGTCCTTATGAGGCACGACTGGCGGCAGCAGACAGAGAGAGATGACGTGGGATTGTGGGAGTGTCTTCATGTGTACCCCAACGACCTGATGGGTTACGGAATGAACTGAACTGAATTCGTATATGGAGTATTGCTTCTAGAACCTGCATTAGAAGTCACAAGGCTACCGCATACTCTGCAGAATTTTTGCTTGTGTGAATGGCATGTTATATATTGCCACTTATCCTTTCGTAGTTGTTTATCCTCTGTCATTGGGTGCAGATATCTTTTTCTTGCAGTTTATGGTTTCTACAAGATGAGTTAGCCAACCCTATGCCCAAACCTCCTTATTCTGAATTCTGTTCTACCATGGAGTGTAAAAGTTTTTTTCATTCTTGAGGCCCCCAGTTCATCTTCATCAGCACACAAGGCATGTAGGAGAGCTACTGTAACCTGCCACTTAATGTCCTTTTCAGGTCACACAAAAACAGTTATCTTACCCATCGTGGGTATTCAACAACAACAACATGATAGGATAGTCGGTCCCAAGCCCAACTCTCCTTCATCCCCTCTAATGATATGCATGATAGGTTACAATGTCAGTGTTCCTTACTCCTCTGTTATTACATAAATAAATGTGTTTGACTGCATCATAAACCTTTTATTAAGTTACTATAGTAGACAGTTTAGTGTGCAAGTAATAGATACAATATGTCAAAGAAAGTGGTATGAATGAATACAAATGAGTGGTGATAATTATATTTGCTAGAAACATACACAGGCAATGATTCAGTGACCATACCTGGACAAAAACAAAATGACACCCATATTACAGCCATAAGGCGTTTGTCAGTGACAAGGAACAAACGAAAAGCAACTAACAAATCACAACAAGAACTAAGACATAATTTATGACAACGAAACAATACAGTTTGAGCTGGGAGCCATATCCAGGAAGTGGCCATGAATGTGTGAGTCAAGTTATGCCAGTATGAAAAAGAGTAGACCAAACAAGAAATGGTTAATCATAAATATATACATATATAACGGCTCAGTGACCGCACAAGAACAAAAACAAAAGCCAAAATAAGGCAATAACGGATGAGATTATGGGGGCCCTGCAGTGAATTATCATTGTCTTCGGATTGTGCATGATGTGAAAGAGGTTAGGAACCAATGCAACAAAAAAGGCAGATAATCCAGCTAGAGGAATACAAATTGACCATTCCTTGTTCAAAATTTGTGTGTTCACAAGTGTCTGATTAAGAAAATTTTGTTCTCAGTTTTGGAGTATTAGTGACAGGTATACCTATATAGGAGTGGTATCCGGTGTGACAAAAATAGGACCACTGTAATCTTGTAAGCATGTCGTAAACGGTGAGTAAAGAGGGTTGTGTTTGCGGTTAGCAACTGCAACATGTAAGACAATTGCTCTGAAACCGTACTGCAAATGTTCAGATACAGGCTTCCTGTGAAGAGGCCAGTTGCAGTGGTAGTCCTTTGCTTCAATTGGAGCAAAAGGGTGGCTTAAACAATCAATCAATCATTCAATGTCCAAATTATTAGGGGTCATGCTGTTCTATTAACCTAAAAAGCAATTACAATATAACAAACAGGACAAAAGGGGTAATGAAACTGCAAGAGTAATTAAAATAACACTGACAAAATATAATACCCGCATTAATTTATGACCAATGTTAATTTTTAATATAACATAAATGAAGCAATGAATATTGGTTTCAATATAGCTATATGGCAGTCTTCTTTGGTTTATTAACTTTTACATAAGATTATCAGTCTGGTGGTTTATTTGATGTATAAGCTTTCATTGGAATATGTACTTTTCAGTATTATTCAAGACCGTGGGGTTGGGTTGTGTATATTTTTGTTGGGTTGTGTATATTTGTGTATGGTTTACAAAGTGTGATATATCAAAAAGGCCTGATACAACCAAAAGGAGCGACATGTGGTTGAAAGAGTGTCACTAAAAATCTTTTGTAAAATTATCGTTATGCCATTGATGTTGACACATCACTTAGATATGATGATAAGAAATGTCCTGTAGCAAGACCACCCACAATGACAGCTTAGTGACTGGCGATCTCAGCAAAGGTAGTGCTGGTTCTATACTGTTGGGTAGGCTAAATGTCAACAAGGGAAAAGCTGGAGATTGGACAGCCCAGAGCTGTCTAGTGTCTAGTAAGCAATAAGAAGGAAACCACCCACAAATTTACTACTAATAGTCAAATGATAATACAAATTTATTATGACTGCGTTTTTCCTACTATTAGGTCCCCTGGGGAAATTAGATGGCTAAGGAATAAATGTTGCTTGTTCCACCAGTTGCAGTGTGCAGGTTAGGTTTTTATTTCACCACTACAAAAAAAAACCCAACACCTTAGTGGGGTTAGAACTCTTGTCTCGAGATTTCATGATCAGTATCAGTAACATATTGGTCCTCCATGCCTTCGGTATATAAGACTGTAACAGCATTGGTAGTCCTCTCTCTTCTTACCTCACTCTGTTTCATTTCAATCTGTCCTACAATCACACTCTTGCACAACTGCGCCCTCATGGTGAGACCCTTCCATTACACTTTGGTTGGGCTGGCTTCTAAGAGCGCACAAACCTAGCATAGGTACATACAAATGCACACATACATCCAAGCACTGGTTTATGCGTCTTAATATCGCCCAATTGACTACGGTCTGGGTGGAATAGGCGCGCCTCTGCCAGTTGAAACTAGTGAAGCAAACACGTAAAATTACAAAAATTAAAAAGTAGTCCTGTGCTTCTACCTCATCTCATTTGATCTGATCTTTCAGCTTATATTGTGAGGAAGTGTAATCTTCTTTAGTGTGCCATTTGTGTGGCCATTGTAAATTTTTAACCAAACTTTGTAAGAGTTTTCTTAACAACATTAATCCATCCATTTGTGTTGTTGCTCTGAGACCATGCTGTTTGGTATTATAGCCTCATGTGATGAGTAAGATTGGACAATTTGTAGATTATATTGGAGCGGAAAAAAGTTGAAGATGAATAACTTAGTGACAATGCAGATGGACATGCTGTAGACACACAGACTACATACCCGGTCAAGTTCATTAGCCTGGTTGATTAACCAAAGCCAAGTCAGTTGGACATGAATCATACCATGTTTTACATCCTCTAGGGGAAGCCACTGAAATTGAAGAAGTGTATTTAAAGAAAAAAACATTCTCTTAAAACTTAACTTAACGTCTTTATACTGGTTTAGAAGACTGCAAAGTCTGTATACAACCAGTTACATTTGCATTACCTGCTCTAAAAGCTATGCGCATCCAATCTATTCTTAAATGCTTTAACTGCCCCTGCCTCCACTACCTCCTGGGGCAATGCATTCTAAGTGTTAACCACTCTTTGACCAAAAAAATATTTCCTAATATCTAATCTAAAACAAATGTATACATTCGGCAAGAGTTGAGCATAGAGGAGAACTGGTTTATCAATCCCATTATCACCAGAAAATGCAAATACTTTGGTCACATCAAGAGACACAACGGTCTCGAGAGAATGGTGATGGAAGGTATGGTGCCAGGCAAAAGAGGAAGGGGTAGACCAAGAAGACGATGGTACCAAGATATCCAAGAATGCCTGAGTATGACTGGCAGAGGCTGGAGTTTTGGCAAGAGAACGAGTTTCTTTCAGACAGACTGTGATGGGAGCGACGTTCTACAAACGACATGCTACATCATCATGATGAATCTGAATGTTTCTTTAGTTAATTTGTAGCTGTGCCCTCTTGTTCTTGCTGGTGGTTGTATTTTGAAAAACTTGTTATAGTCTAATTTAACCTTTCCTGTGATTATCTTATAAATCTGTATTAAGTCACCTCAAATTCTTCTCTTTTCAAGACACTGTAGTCTTTCCTCATAACTGTAATTCTGGAATCCCACTATCAATTTGGCGCTCTTCTTTGTATCCTTTCCAGCATGTTTATATCACCTCTACGATAAGGACTCCACACCAGTACACAGTACTCTAATCTAGGTCTAACCAATGCTTTATATAGTTTGACAATCACTTCCTTACTCCTTTTGCTTTGTTTTCTTCATTCTGTTAAAGTAACACATTACAGTGAGGCTCACTCGTATTATTTGAGTTTTTGCAGCATTTACACCTTGCAAACTAGCAGTCAACATTAAAAATGATGACGGGAGTGCCATTGTAACTAGCTCAAAATGCCAGCCATTATCTAATCAGCTTCACACAATCAACTGTGCTAGCCAATCATCTATCATGAAACACACAAAAAGCCTATATTAAAGGTAAAGGATTGCCATTTGCACACCAATGCGACATATTGCGCAATTTGGTTTAAGGTCTATAATTTTAATTTATTTTTTTTGGTGGTTTTTTGGAGGGTGTTCGCATTAATTCTCTATTTTCCAAGGCAGTGTGCGTTGCACTATGTTTTTATTTTGCGCCTGTCGGCCAAGTACATCCGACTTCAGAATTCATTTTAGGTAAAGGTCTGCTTCCTCCTGCATTTTCTAAGGGTTTGCATCCCCGGGGTAACGGCCGGTGCTGTAATGGGGAGTGAACCAAGCATCTTTGGGTTGTGAGCTGTCTCACTTAACCACTAGCCCACACCGTCCACTTAGAACTACTCTGGGACATTGCCAACAACAAAAATTCTGCATCAACTGAGGATTAAACCTAGATCACTTTGTCAGACAGCAAGTGCACTAATCATTGCATGGCCGCGGCTCAATTTCAGGTGCTGTGAAATGGTAAGTAGGTGGCCTACTTTTCATATACTAATGCACATTATAGATTTAGACACTAGTGTACATAATATCTGTATTAAAAAGCATTCCATGTTTGTACATGACAGTGTTTTTCTAAAATAAATCTGTAAAAGTAAACTCATTTTTTGAAACCAGTTTCCATTTACCTGTTCTTATGGTCATTGATTTCATACCAATCTTTAAACTACAATATCTTTTTGTGAGAGTGTACAAATGACAGACTAGTCCTTCTCGCATGGCAAGGCCTTAAATAGGATATTGAAAAAAAACCTCCCTGACACACTGTATAATCATAGTGATGCACTAACCTCATCTGCGAAACCAACTTCCTTCAGTTTTGATAAACCAAAGCTTACTCTGAAACACAAACATTAAAAATACAACAAAGAAGGATGAGAAATGGCTAGAAGGATAATGATAAAACACAATTACTGTGCTTACTTTATTTACTTTCCTTTTCTGTCCTGTTTTGCTGTTGGATCAGCTAGTTAATTAGTTTACCACCCTCTTGTACCGTTGAGCGCCATGTGGCACTTAAGATGTCTGGCCAGGGTTAGATGTGCTGACTAGGTTGCCGTAAGTCCATGATGATGTAGGATTGTTTTTAAGTCATCTAACACCTATTCATCTGCCGCGCTGCCTCCCTCACACCTTATAGTCAGATATTCTTGCGCTGCAAGCCATCAGTGAAGTTGATCAGGGTGAATTCTTATGAGATGATCAAACCATTGTATTGAATGTCTGGAAATGTACTGACCTCAATGGGTAGTTCCAATCATGTTTCGAATGTCATAATTTCACAATCTGACTTTCCTGGTAACACTGATTACCAATCTCAAAACACTTCATTTCACACATATACATTCTATTCTCAAATACCTTGGACAAAGACCAGGTTTGGCACTGATTGTACAGAGTCTGTATAAATATACTATTTATCAACTACGGTTTTTCTGAAGTCAGATGTGTCGGACTGCAAATATCGCAGTCAAGCTGTAAACTATGCCACAACGCATTCCGTTCTCCAGCCCTTTTCAGGGCTTGGTAGCGAGAGATTGAAAATGAACACAAAAAAAAAAGAACTGCGGCTTTTGATGTTTGGATGCTTAAGTAGTGGCACCAATTGACATATTGGTGACAATTGATAAGTTAGAGCAGATGCTTTTTGACATCTAGTCTCGATTTCCTTATCATGCCTTTAATCCGTAAAAAAAATGCTGACTAGATAACTTGAGATAAGTTATAGGCCTTCTTAAGAGTGATATTGTTTACATGTATGTTGAGAGTACTAAATGTTCTGTCAATCCTCTTTGTTTCTGTAAGTGCCAGGATTGTCAATTTTGCTCCTTTCGTCTCCTCTATTAGATCATTTTATTTTCTGTTTAAACTTCTTAAATTCCATGTTCCGTCGCCATTGAGATCAGTCCGCGTTTCTCTATGTTTTGACTTGTAATCGTTTGTTATGACAAATAGGTGATTAGCCTGTTATGTCTTAGCATGGTGGAGGGGCTGCCTACTTACATCCTCCATGCCTGCCGACCCGTTTTTGTTCACGGCTGCTTATTTATTTGCAGCTAACCTCCAAATTAGGAGGTCTTTCAGCAATCCGCAACCCTGCTGACGAGCCTGGTAGGAGGTAGGTTCTTCCCCCAGGACCTTTGATACACAAATCAGAAAGTTTTGAAATCATTCGCAAGTCTAGAAGAGAGGACGGAGCAGGAGTGTGCACAACCAATGAGCTACAGCAACCATCAGTATCCACATCCATCACCATTTCCATTTCTGAACATCATCAGTCCAGCACATCTTAAGGTGACTTCTCTTTTCTCTGACAGAAACTGTGCCCCTGAGTATCATGTTAGGCAGTCCATGCAATCAAATCACATGGCTGCACCGTTGAAGTTTGCATGTTTTTACAACTGACGACTGGTCAGGCAAAACACACTGATCAGACAATGTTAGCCAGGGTCAAGAGAAATACACTGACCAAGACCCTTTCTTGACCTCCTTGTTGGTTGTCCTGGAAACAGGCTGTTGTCAATGACAACAGTCTGGCTAACAAAGTGAGGTTCGACGTGATCTCCGCAGTAGTGAGCGATACGCAGATGAGGCCAAGCATAGCACAACCGCGTGGAGGATCCCAGTCCACCTTTATCAGCACACTCGGGATGTGAGGAAAGCTACTGCATCCTGTCATTTAGAGGAGCAATTAAGTAGCAGTGTCTAGACTTAACAAAAGTGAATGCATTACATAGACAGAGTTCATACCTGCCCAGGTCATCATCTTTGTTGCCTGGATCCTCATCAAAGACATCAATGAAGAGGAACTGTCCATCAGCAGAGTCAACAATCATCTCAAATATTTGGTTCCAGACAGGAGCTAGAGTGCTGTTGATTACCCTTGTCTTCATTTGAGTGGCCCCAACTGATTAGAGGATATAGGAATTGAAATCATGTAAGAATTTGAAAAGTGTATGACAGTGCAATTCCAAAACTCAATATCCTATTCCCCAGCAGGTGTTTGATGTGAAAGTGGCTTGCATGCCTGAAATGTTGTGTTTGATGTGAAGGTGGCTTACATGCCTGAAATGTTGAGTTTGATGTGAAAGTGGCTTACATGCCTGAAATGTTGAGTTTGATGTGAAAGTGGCTTACATGCCTGAAATGTTGAGTTTGATGTGAAAGTGGCTTGCATGCCTGAAATGTTGAGTTTGATGTGAAAGTGGCTTACATGCCTGAAATGTTGAGTTTGATGTGAAAGTGGCTTGCATGCCTGAAATGTTGAGTTTGATGTGAAAGTGGCTTGCATGCCTGAAATGTTGAGTTTGATGTGAAAGTGGCTTGCATGCCTGAAATGTTGAGTTTGATGTGAAAGTGGCTTGCATGCCTGAAATGTTGAGTTTGATGTGAAAGTGGCTTACATGCCTGAAATGTTGAGTTTGATGTGAAAGTGGCTTACATGCCTGAAATGTTGAGTTTGATGTGAAAGTGGCTTACATGCCTGAAATGTTGAGTTTGATGTGAAAGTGGCTTGCATGCCTGAAATGTTGAGTTTGATGTGAAAGTGGCTTGCATGCCTGAAATGTTGAGTTTGATGTGAAAGTGGCTTGCATGCCTGAAATGTTGAGTTTGATGTGAAAGTGGCTTGCATGCCTGAAATGTTGAGTTTGATGTGAAAGTGGCTTGCATGCCTGAAATGTTGAGTTTGATGTGAAAGTGGCTTGCATGCCTGAAATGTTGAGTTTGATGTGAAAGTGGCTTGCATGCCTGAAATGTTGAGTTTGATGTGAAAGTGGCTTGCATGCCTGAAATGTTGAGTTTGATGTGAAAGTGGCTTGCATGCCTGAAATGTTGAGTTTGATGTGAAAGTGGCTTGCATGCCTGAAATGTTGAGTTTGATGTGAAAGTGGCTTGCATGCCTGAAATGTTGAGTTTGATGTGAAAGTGGCTTGCATGCCTGAAATGTTGAGTTTGATGTGAAAGTGGCTTGCATGCCTGAAATGTTGAGTTTGATGTGAAAGTGGCTTGCATGCCTGAAATGTTGAGTTTGATGTGAAAGTGGCTTGCATGCCTGAAATGTTGAGTTTGATGTGAAAGTGGCTTGCATGCCTGAAATGTTGAGTTTGATGTGAAAGTGGCTTGCATGCCTGAAATGTTGAGTTTGATGTGAAAGTGGCTTGCATGCCTGAAATGTTGAGTTTGATGTGAAAGTGGCTTGCATGCCTGAAATGTTGAGTTTGATGTGAAAGTGGCTTGCATGCCTGAAATGTTGAGTTTGATGTGAAAGTGGCTTGCATGCCTGAAATGTTGAGTTTGATGTGAAAGTGGCTTGCATGCCTGAAATGTTGAGTTTGATGTGAAAGTGGCTTGCATGCCTGAAATGTTGAGTTTGATGTGAAAGTGGCTTGCATGCCTGAAATGTTGAGTTTGATGTGAAAGTGGCTTGCATGCCTGAAATGTTGAGTTTGATGTGAAAGTGGCTTACATGCCTGAAATGTTGAGTTTGATGTGAAAGTGGCTAACATGCCTGAAATGTTGAGTTTGATGTGAAAGTGGCTTGCATGCCTGAAATGTTGAGTTTGATGTGAAAGTGGCTTGCATGCCTGAAATGTTGAGACAGAACTTACTAAGACACAGCGCTGCAATATATTAAGAAAAAAATTATATTTATAGAATTCAACAGAAAATACCAAAATTATTCTACTTCTGCATTTATCCTGAAATAGACATTTTGGTTTATTTTATAGCGAGGTTGCAATATCTGTGCCTTTTGAGCCAAAAAAATCCAGTTTCAGCATAGCTTTTTTGGGACCTGTTTTGTCTTCCCTCTTTGATACTTATTCTCTTAGCCAGGTTATGTAGGTGTAGTCTGTTTCCAGGGCCATCACTTGGAGAGGAAATAAAGTCTTGATCAGCTGTGACTTTGATCTAAGCAGCCTGCTATCGTCTCTGTATGCTGTCAGCTCATTCACTGCATCTTCTGCTCAGAGTAGCTGATTAAATATTGGGTTTATACAAACTTGGCAGTTCATACAAACAAAACGCCATTGATATGAGCAATTATTTTCAAAAATGAAATACTAGAAGGGAAAGTTTAGAACCAAACCCAGCTGACTGATGCCCATTTATGTGACATTCCTTAACTGGACTCATCCAGAATGTCATCTAATATTGAGAGACTTTCCTGCGATAAACTGTATCACCCCTCTGTATCCCTATATGTCATTTATGACTATGTGGCCATAAATGTTACTTAAATAACAAAAAGATTATTAATAGTTCATTATACTTAATAAACACAATGAAAAACTGTAATTATTATGTTAATTCATAACATAGCACTAGTCCTCCAAATTAAAAAAAAAGATGAAAGTTTGAATTATATGGTCGATCACCATTGTCAACAAAGAGCTACTTGCCCAGCTGAACTAAAAAGAAATGCACAGCATCATAAATGGTTGATGTGAGATTTGGGTTGGCTGTGTCCTACGAATAGAATCTGATATCATCACCAGAGCTACCATGCCATGTACCCCAGAGTGAAATAGAAAATTCATCATAGAGTCAACTTCGTTGCCCTTGAGCACCCCCATATGCGTTCAGCCCTTTTCGTTGCTGAAAGTGCAGACAACTTAGCTCCTGCGGCAGCTCAGATATTTTTCGGACTTTGTCACATAGCCATTTACAGTAGTAGAGTCGGCTGTCCCGCACTCAGCCCTCCCTGATATTTCTTCCTTCTTCATTCATTCTCAATCTCCAGATACCAAGCCCTGAAAATTGCTCTGCAAGTAGCAGGATGTTGTCCGGAGAACGGAATGCGCTGTATCATAGTTTACAAGGGGGACGGCGTGGTCTAGTGGCTAAGTCACATGGGTCACAATCCGAAGGTGTTTGGTTTGCTGCCCAATCACAGCACCGGCCATTAGAAAACCCTTAGAAAATGCAGGAGGAAGCAGACCCTTACATAAAATGCATGCCGAAGTCGGTTTCACTGGGCCGACAGCAAAATAAAAACATAGTGGAATGCACACCGCCTTGGGGAATAAAGAAATAAGGCGATTGCAAAAAAAAACCAAAAATTCATAGTTTACAGTTTGACTGCAATATTTGCACCTTTCGGTCGGACACATCCGATATCAACCTACCTTATACACACAGGCAATTCCTGATTTGACTGACTCAGTTGTTCCTTTTCTACCCTGAGTTGAAGATATCTCTTTTCCTTTTTCTTATGGCTTATAGTTCTAGAGGATAGAGCAGATGGCCACATGTCCAACCCTCTTGAGTCATATCTTATGATATGCATGGCAGGCTTCAGTGTTTCTATTCTTTGTTCCTCTTTCAGGTCCTGGTATCCTGGTAGCACACAAGCATGAAAGTAGATAAGCCAGGCTGAAAGACTCAAGACAAGCCAAGCTGAAAGACTCAGATATGCCAGACTGAAAGACTCAGATATGCCAGTCTGAAAGGCTCAGATATGCCAGTCTGAAAGGCTCAGATAGGCCAGACTGAAAGGCTCAAGATAAGCCAGGCTGAAAGACTCAAGATAAGCCAGGCTTAAAGGCTCAAATTTGTCAGGCTGAAAGGCTCAAATTTGTCAGGCTGAAAGGCTCAGATTTGTTCAGCAAAAGGGTAAGACTTGTCAGGCTGAAAGGTTCAGATAAGCCAGGTTGAAAAGCTCAGATTTCCAAGTCCAATTGAAAAAAGATGTCAACCGTACAGGTAAAAGTAGTCCTATAGCTGGCTTTGCTGTCAGAGATGAAGCAGTTTTAGAAACTTCATTATCCGAAGAGAGCAGGTCGTGGTCTTCAGACTTCGCACTGGCCACAATAGACGAGGTGCCACCTATTCAACAAATTGAAGATAGGTGGCATGGACGAATGCTCGTGTGGCACCGGGAAAATGACCGCTGAACATTTGCTGCAAAACTGCCTGACATACGAGGATCAGAGAAAGCAGATGTGGCCATCACCAGTGCCAACACAAGACAAGCTCTATAGCAGTGTCGACAGCCTCAGGATGAACGCTGCTTTTTTCGAAAAAATACAGGTTGACGTCTGACAGCGTACGACGAAGAAACTTCATTGTCCTCTCTAAGAGGTGCAGGTGACCTAACCTTCCTAGACAGTAAAGCAGGTGCCAATTTCAGGTAGATCATCTTGAGTGGGTCAATAATTGGGATTGGACCTTGTACCTGTGCTGTTAAAAGCAAGAACACTGTGGCTCTGCTACTAGACATAAAACAACAAATAATTTTTTTATTTAATGAAGAAGTATTGTTAAAAACATGAAATGGGGGTGGTGGGATGGAGAAGAGGAAGGAGAGGGGGTGGGGGGTGTCTTGATGCATTTGGTGACAATGTTCACAACTCAAACTAGCCAGGTTTGAATTCTTGAAACACCAAGGTTGTACCTCTACGGGAAGTAAACAAAAAAAAATATGTGCTGAAGTCTGATGCATTGGGTCATTAGGTGCAAAACAAAGTACAGTGTATGCAGCCTTAGAAATAAGGCAACACAAAAAAAAACTAAAGAAACTTAATAAATACATACCTCTGACTTTGCAATATGGATCAGATTTGCCTTTCCCGGTAAGGCCAATATCAGCCTTAATTAGATCTTTGGCCTCAATCACTTTGATCCTAACGACACCCTGTGAGTGTAAGACATTTAAAACAAGAATGAATCCACAGAGGAATAAGGAGAAAGTGAATTCTTGTGTTATTTTATGCCAAGCAAACACTGTACTGCGGACAGACCACTATGTATTCAGTTCCTCTCAGCATATGGAAGTAGGGTTTGGATAATAATGGTGTCTGTTACTTGCTGGTTGCACACACTCCTGCTATTATAAAAACACATCTCTCTTTCATACAAGTTAATTTTAGCGCATAAAACCTGTACACTGGATCCCTTTACCAACCAAAATCAGTAAAAGGTGTCAATACCATACAACAGACCACTCTATATATGTAGACAAGACCAGACAAAATAACCTGTATACGGTACAAGAATAACCAAAACTCATTCACCAGACCAACCAAAACTCATGCCTTAGCCAAACCAAAACCCATACACCAGACCAACCACAACACATGCATTAGCCCAACCAAAACCCATACACCAGACTAACCAAAACCCATGCATTAGCCCAACCAAAACCCATAC
Source organism: Ariolimax columbianus (assembly GCA_036924085.1). Taxonomy (NCBI): domain Eukaryota; kingdom Metazoa; phylum Mollusca; class Gastropoda; order Stylommatophora; family Arionidae; genus Ariolimax; species Ariolimax columbianus. Next base: position 9,637,072 of record JAVGWX010000014.1, read on the forward strand.
ATTAGCCAGACCAAAACCCATACACCAGACCAACCAAAACTCATACACCAGACCAACCAAAACTCGTGCCTTAGCCAAACCAAAACCCATACACCAGACCAACCACAACACATGCATTAGCCCAACCAAAACCCATGCATTAGCCCAACCAAAACCCATACATTAGCCAGATCAAAACCCATACACCAGACCAACCAAAACTCATTCACCAGACCAACCAAAACCCATGCATTAGCCAAACCAAAACATATACACCAGACCAACCAAAACCCATACCTTAGCCAAACCAAAACCCATTAACCAGCCCAACCACAACAAATGCATTAGTCCAAGCAAAACCAATGTATTAGCCCAACCAAAACCCATACACCAGACCAACCAAAACCCAAGAATTAGCTCAACCAAAGCCCATACACCAGACCAACCAAAACCCAAGAATTAGCTCAACCAAAGCCCATACACCAGACCAACCAAAGCCCATGCATTAGCCCAACTAAAACCAAATACCAGACCAACCATAATCCAAGCCTTAGCCCATACACCAGACCAACAAAAACCCATGCATTAGCCAAACCAAAACCCATACACCAGACCAACCATAACCCAAACATTTGCCCATACACCAGATCAACCAAAGCCCATGCATTAGCCCAACCAAAACCCATATACCAGACCAACCATAACCCAAGCATTAGCCCATACACCAGACCAACCAAAGCCCATGCATTAGCCAAACCAAATCCCATATCCGGTACATAAGACCAACCAAAACCTGAACACCAGACCAACTGTAACCCATACACCAGAAAGTTGGCTGATGTGTTGATATCTCTAACCCACTTTTCTTCATTCTAATGGTCTCGCAACACTCCAACTCTGCCTTGATAGGAGAATTACCTATCAATTTCTACATACACTCTCCTCTGCTTGGCTGAGTTTGTCCTTACCCTCAACACATTTGAATTCGATGGTAATGTCTTAGCTAGCTAGCATTACATTAAACAGCCTAAGAAAATTAAAGACAATTCTGCCTTGCATATGAGCTTGATGCTTTTGCATAACTTCTTGGATGACATATTTGAAATAGTCAAGACATTCTTGATGGGAAATAATTGTTGCTATATTTTATGCATAAGGGGAATAACAATGTGCCTTTTACGTATTTAGTATAATTATATAAAATATAATAAAGATGGTGACATTTCTCACAACAAAAAAGTGGGTTGCACTTGCAGACACTGTATCACTGAACATACACAGTTCAGTCACTTTTTTTTTCCTTTCGTTAAAGGTTCGCCTCTCTGTATTCTATTGGCGAAGGCACGTACTTTTCCATCCCGGACTATAGTTCGTTAGACGATATCAGGATGTATAAGCTACAGATTTAATAGAGTGAATATTCAGTGTCTTCTTCTTCTTCTCCTGTGTTCATTCTCAATCTCTCACTACCAAGTCCTGAACAGGGCTTTGCAAGAAGCAGAATGTAGTCTGGAAAACTAGCGTTGTGTCGCTAGTTTACAGTTTGGCTGAGATATTTGCACCTTTCTTTCGGTCTGCCACATCTGTTTTCGGCAGCAATATTCAGTGTATACCTTGCTCACTGTAAGATTCATGTAAATGAGGAGGCAGGTAGACTAGACAAATAGTCAAAGAGGGAGGAAACAAAATCCAAACTGAAGACAGCTACATATGAAGAAATAAAGACAATATTAAAAACTAACTTTAAAAACAACTATCACAGAGAACACCCAGAATCTGATATAGCAAAAACATATGACTCTTTGCCAAGAAGACTGTGAACAAGTCACTGAAAAATCATCTGTTAAACTAATTTTAGGGATCAAGATGCTGAGCAGCGATCAGCGACCCATAGCTGACTGCTAACGTCTGGAGCCAGCGAACCATAGCTGCCAAGACCGTTTTACACCTGCACGCTGTGATCCTCGATAACAGGCTGCAGCAGAGCAGACTGACTAAGTTAAGGGATCGAAGAGGGAATGCTAACCCGGTACTCAAAAAATGCTTGAAGTCTGATGTGTTGGACCGAAAGGTGCAAATATTGCAGTCAAGCTGTAAACTTTGACAACGCATTCCGTTCTCTGGACTACATTCTGCTACTTAAGCCCTTTCAGGGTTTGGTAGTGGGAGATTGAGAACGAAAGAAGGCAAGCCACGAAGCCAAGCCAAACTAATTTTAAAATTAGAGCAAGCCAAAATGTGCCTATGCGGAAAGAAAAAAAAAAAAGTGGAACATGTTCTCCAGAACGGTCGGCTCCATGAGAGGAATAGAGTAAAAGGCATGACCCTACGCAACTCAATTGTGGGATAAGCTGCATGGCGATGAGAGAAGTTTAAGAAAGACTGCCAGGTTTATGAGATGCAATTGCTTAAGAGTGACGAAAAAGATCTATTGATGATGATATGATTCCTTTAGCCGTGAGCTCTAGACAGCCTAATGCTACCCAGAAAGAAAAGAAAGCATGTGGCCCTCCTGGCTTTTGTTATGCTAGGTTTTCCAGTAGGCCAGCAGTATCAATCCCCACCTCATTGACCAGGCTGCTGGAATACAACCTTTTCCAGGATCATGGTGTGAACATGAGATGGGGTCTTGGTCAGTAAGTTGCACCTGACCCTGATGTGAACCATAACTACAAAAGACTCCTGATACACACTTTCACAGATTATTTCTTGACTAGGTAACTCCTTTTCTACCATGAGCTGTTGGGGAACTGAGACCCTAGTCCAGTCAGGCACAAAATACTGACCAGGACGTCACATCAGGGTCAGGCACAGTTCACTGACCAAGATCACAATCTCTCTTCCATGTAGTGTTCCCTGGAAACAGGTTGTTACCAAGGCAGCCTGAATGATGAGAAGTGAATCAATGTGATCCCTATAGTAGTGAGCGCCACATAGATGAAGCCAAGCAAGCACAACCGTCTGGAGGACTGTAATCCACCTTCATCAGCATGATCAGGATGTGAGGAAAGCTACTATAACCCACCACTTAACGTCCTTTTCAGGGCGCACAAATGAGTAAACTTACTCATTGTATGCATTCAACAACAACCATGAGCTGTTGAGGTCTGCTGTAACTTTTCTTGTGACAGATAACTTCTACAGGTAGAGGTAGCCTGCTGAATGCCCAACCTCCTGTAACTTTTCTTGTGACAGATAACTTCTACAGGTAGAGGTAGCCTGCTGAATGCCCAACCTCCTGTAACTTTTCTTGTGACAGATAACTTCTACAGGTAGAGGTAGCCTGCTGAATGCCCAACCTCCTGTAACTTTTCTTGTGACAGATAACTTCTACAGGTAGAGGTAGCCTGCTGAATGCCCAACCTCCTGTAACTTTTCTTGTGACAGATAACTTCTACAGGTAGAGGTAGCCTGCTGAATGCCCAACCTCCTGTAACTTTTCTTGTGACAGATAACTTCTACAGGTAGAGGTAGCCTGCTGAATGCCCAACCTCCTGTAACTTTTCTTGTGACAGATAACTTCTACAGGTAGAGGTAGCCTGCTGAATGCCCAACCTCCTGTAACTTTTCTTGTGACAGATAACTTTTACAGGTAGAGGTAGCCTGCTGAATGCCCAACCCTCCTTAGTTGCTTAATATAACATGCCTGGCAAGTATAATGTTATTGTTCTTTGCTTTCCTTTTGGGTCTGTGTAACACACATGTGATTATTGATGTTATTGGCATAAATTAATTGCCTGAGTGACAACACTTTTGTTAGGAGGATAAAACCTTTGATCAATGTGCTCAACATATAAAACGTGATTGTTATCCTAACAGGTGAGTTGACACATGAAGCATCAGTTCTCCCGCTACCAACCCCTGAACAGGGCTTTGCAAGTAGCAGGATGTAGTCCGGAGAACGGAATGCGTTGCGTCGCTAGTTTATAGCTTGACTGTGATATTTGCACCTTTCTGTCCAACACGTCCGTCTTCTGCATTTTTTTGATTTTTTTTTTGCGTTCGCCTTATTTCTATAATCCTTGAGGTGGTGTACGTTCCACTGTGGTTTTTATTTTGCGCCTGTCGGCCCAATGCATCCCACTTCAGCATGCATTTTATGTAAGGGTCTGCTTCTTCCTGCATTTTCTAAGGGTTTGCTGCCCCGGGGTAACGGCCGGTGCTGTGATGGGGACCGAACCCAGCACTTTCTGGTTGTGAGCCGTGCCACTTAACCACTAGGCCACGCCGTTCCCCTTTGGCAGTTTTAATGTATCATTTGTAAAACAAAGTTGCCCATGTTGACCCTAGGACCCTTAACTGGGGAAGAAAGAATAGGTCCACTGCACTTCTATGTATGTTGCAGTAGATGGCTAAAGAGAGTTGTGCTTGGGACTAGCAACCATACTATGTTAAATAAATTGCTTCATAAACCACCTGCAAGAGCACATAGAAAGTGCTTTGGTGGAGGCTTCCTTTATTGAGCCAACTAGGTTTATGGCTCTGTACTTTATTTGAACTGAAATGGCGAAGAAGAAAACGGGGAACAAAATTTCATAGTGGCAGAGCAGTTAGGTTGAGGCCAGAGAAGATGGAGTTTCATGAGCAAAATAGGAATTGGCGGAGAGCATGTTACAGTTCCAAGGGGAACTAGATGAAACAATTGAAGAGTATTTGTGAACAAATATATCATTACAGCATTTATTACTATTGCTGGCATCCGTCTGGAGAATTTATACAGTTGAGAAATAAAGGCCACTTGTTCTTGCAGTCACCACATAGTTAATATCTAGCTTTTTATTTCACCTCCAAAAGAAAGAACGCTGTCTTACTGGAGGTTTGAACCTATGTCTTTTTGGTCAATAGCACGGTATTCTAACCATCCGCTACTCACTATGTGCCAATAACTTTAACCTAAATCAGAGACTTTCTATATAAACAAATCTATCAGGAAATTTCTGCATATGTAAATCTATCTCATTAGGCACTCGTTTGCTTTTTTTCATCTCATCTTCCACTTATGGCGTTAGATGTCATGACCGTTGTGAACTTCAATCCATCACCATATAGTGCTTAGCTAACACCATCAATCCATTATTCTCTTGGTTTTTCTCTTTAATTGATTTTATTCACTGTTTCACTCCAATGTGAAGCATAGACCAGAAAGAAAAGAAGGGACCACCACCAGTCCCTTTACTCAAAGATTATATCCAATTGCTGATTATAATGGTAATGTTTTTTGACATGATGAAGTTGCTAGTCCAAAGCGCAACCTCCTTTAGTTGCCTGGAAGATGACAGTGGTCATAATCCTTTCATCCCAGATACCACTCTAGTCTTCCTCTTGTTCCTTTGTAAATACTAAATGGTTGATATACAAGCAGGTTTAAAACGTAGCTTAACATGAGAACTGTAACAGAAATGTACCTATGTTTCAACCTAAATAAGCCTTCATCAAAGACTGGACAAGTGAAAACAACACAAATAAAAACAGTGAAGTAAATTAAAAGAATATGAGACTAGATAAAAAAAAATCCTGAATAAAATTCAATAATTCGTGCAAGTTTTGCACAGAAGCCATTGGGGGATCAAGGTTATTATATATAAATACTGCATGAGAGCCTGTACGGAAGTGCACGGAGACTCAAGTCAACTTCCGCCTTCGTTAGAGTTATTGCAGTCGAGGTTTGAAGACGAACGAGGAAGATATATAAATACTAAATTAATATTATTCTTCCTAGATTCTTGATCAATGACTGACAAAGATATCAATTAACAACACACCTGATGGTTTCTTTAAGGACAGAAACAAACTCTTTCCACTTTCACATGATACGTGACTATCCTTCTTACAGTTCCCTAGCTCTGGTTCATGATCGTCATTTTGGTTTCTATGGTTCTTCATCAAGTTATCTTAGGTCAGCCTCCCTTTCACTTCATATCATGACAATTCTGGTGATGGCATCAGCTTCTCATCTTAAGACATGGTAGATCCAATTCCAGTTTGGACCAGTCATAATGGTGGACATATCTACTTGGTTTCACTATGCAAACAGTTGGTGGTTGGTGTTGGTGTTCAGTCTGATGAATCTTCCATAGACAGGGTGTGAAGAAAGATAACAGTTTGGACAATTCTTTTATTGTTACTATAATGTACTCTAAACGGTAAATGAATAGCCTGTTATCATAGTGTTCAAACCCACCTAATGATTCTGCCTCTTAATAAGAAAATCTATACTGTACAGTATGATATATACATTGAGGCAGGTGTTTGTGTTATTGATTTGTGTTATTGATCTGCATGTAGAGAAAATTGGTTGAAGTTCACTGCTTTTTATGTCCCTTAATATAGAATGGTGAAAATGTATGAGGCCTTTGATGTCAAAAGGGTTGACGATTCAATTTTGAAAATATTTTGGGGCCGAGGTGCAGTAGCGCATGAGCTGATAGCAGCCAGAGACTCATAGCTGATGGCTTTGCATCAGGGTCAGCAAATCATAGCTGACAAAGACCCTATTCCGCCTCAATGCGGTGGCTCTGGAAACAAGCTGCACTAGTCACTAGTGTAGTCTGACCAAGGAATAGGGATCACAGTGGGATGGTAAAGTTGGCACTCAAAAGAACCTGCTGAAATCAGATATGTCGGGTGTTGGGCTAAAATGTGCAGATATTGCAACCTCGCTGTACACTGCGACACAATGTTCTTTTCAGGATGAACGCCAAAGAAGAAAATATTCTACCAGATAAGTTCCTCCTCCTCCCAAGTGTAGCAGGAACCAATAGGACAGAAAGGAATAGGAACACTAAACCTGCCAAGTATGTCAGATAAGAGGGAGTTGGGAAAGAAAGTCAGAGAAAGGGCATAGCATAGTGATTAGTGGCACAGCTCTGCCAAGGACGGATGTGTCAGACCAAAAGGTGCAAATATCAGTCAAGTTGTAAACTGCGACGCAACGGATTTCATTCTCCGGACTACATCCTGCTTTTCGCAAAGTCCTGTTCAGAGCTTGAAAGCGGGAGATTCAGAATGAAGGTAGAAGAAGTGGCACAGCTCACAAATCAAACATGCGTTAGTTCAGATTCATGAATCAGCAAGGTTGTACCACTGGGTCATAAGGTGAGAAACACAGTACATCGCACTGCACCTTAGGGAACAAAGAGAATGCTGCCCCCCCACCCCAAATAAAATAAAGCGGGGGGCCATCAACTAAGTCTGGCCACTTTACAGGAAACCTATGTCCAAATATTTTCTGTGTCAGTTTCATAGCAATGATTCTATAATCATGAGGTAACTAGCTTCATTGACAGCCTTCTTTAGTCAGCTTTTACAACATACTTGGATGGTTACAATAGTTCTATAATCATGAGGCAACTAGCTTCATTGACAGCCTTCTTTAGTCAGCTTTTACAACATACTTGGATGGTTACAATGATTCTATAATCATGAGGTAACTAGCTTCATTGACAGCCTTCTTTAGTCAGCTTTTACAACATACTTGGATGGTTACAATGATTCTATAATCATGAGGTAACTAGCTTCATTGACAGCCTCCTTTAGTCAGCTTTTACAACATACTTGGATGGTTACAATGATTCTATAATCATGAGGTAACTAGCTTCATTGACAGCCTTCTTTAGTCAGCTTTTACAACATACTTGGATGGTTACAATGATTCTATTCTTTCAACGACTCTAGTGACATAAACAATGTTTACCTGAGGCAGTGGATAGCGGAGCTTGTTCAGATTGAGTCCATCTACCAGTTTTATAGGGTACCGGTTTGGCAGCACCATGAAATTTGCAATCTGTTCCTCAATGCTCGAGTGTAGCATGTCACTGGAATGCAATCATTGAACAAATTAAAATATGGGGTGGGGGAAACGGGGGAAGAAGAGAAGCAGCAAGGTGATGCGGTTAGAGGTGTAGCTCACAACTCAAACTTGCTGGTGTTTGGATTCATGGAACATGAAGGTCCTACCCCTAATGGGAAGTAAACATATCTGAAGTCAGATGTGCTGGACCATTAAAGTGCAAAACACAGTACAATATACTCTACCTTAGGAAACAAGGCAGACATTCCAGCAGACTCATAGGTGCTCAATCTTTCTCCAAAAAAAAAAGGTCAAGAGTGAGAATACTGATGGTTCCAACAGCTTACTGGTTGTACATATTCCTGCTCCATTCCCTCAGGTCAGTTAAGTTCCCTGTTTGACTTATTTCATTTCAAAACTCTGCACTCTATGGAATGTCAGTTAGTTTATCAATTGCAGTGTCAACATCCAAGAGACGATCATTGATTGACTTCAGAATGTCACCCCTATGCATATGCAAAAGTCCTCTTTCAGTTAGCAATCTGTTTCTCTATGCTGCAGTGTAACATGTCCATGGAAGATAACCATCAGATCAAATTTAAGGGCATGACATATCTAAGTGGTTAGTAGCACTGTTCCCATACCAAATTTGCTTGAGTTCAGATAATAAATGTGTTAAAGTTGGATGCACTTGACCATATGGTGCTCAACACACTACAATGCAATCTACATTAGAGTTTTGTAAAAATCAATTAGAAAATGGGTTGTTGTTGTTGTTGAATGCCCACAATGAGTGAGTTTACTCTTTTGTGTGCCCTGAAAAGGACGTTAAGTGGCAAATTGTAGTACCTTTCCTCACATCCCGAGCATGCTGATAAAGGTGCACCGCGGTCCTCCAGGCGGTTGTGCCATGCTTGACTTCATATGCGTGGCACTCACTACTACGAGGATCACCTCGATTCACATCTTGTCAGCCAGGCTGCTTTGAAAACAGCCTGTTTCCAGGGAACGTTAAATGGAAGAGATATTGTGGTCTTGGTCAGTGTATTAAACTTGAAGCGACGTCCTGGTCAGTATTTTGTGTCTGACTAGACTAGCGTCTCTTGTTTCCCTAGAAAATGGGTAGAAGAGATGAAAGGTCTCAGAACAAGGATATGACCATGACGCACCATGAAGTTAGTGATCTATTCCTTTATGCTGAGGGTAGCATGTCATTGGAATGCAATTATGTAATCATTTATAATTGTATGTCAGAATTAATTAATGTTATATTTTCTATCCGTACTGTTTGATCTATAGTTTTCCGCAGCTTTACTAATCAACATTTCAAATGAATCGTTATGGCATATATAGAATACATTCAAGTCAATCAAAAGAGCTAAGATATTATTATTAGATTTTTACATTTACTACTTATTAATCTAACTAATGTGCGAGGTGAAATAGAAAAGTAACGTTGCTCCTCCAAAACTGAGCTATAAATGTAATAACTGTTATGAGGGATCAAGATACGGAGCAGCGCATGAGCTGCAGTGGTCAGGGTTTGGTAGCGGGAAATTGAGAACAAACGAAGCCAAGCCAAGTCATAACTGTTATGCAGGATGTGCCTGAAAAGTATTTCAAGAGTTCCTCCATGCTAAAAAGTTTGAACACCTCCATGCGATGACCTGGACAACAGGCTGCCACTGAGTAGACTGGCTAAGTAGAAGGGATCAAAGAGGGAAGGCAACTCAAAAATGCCTGCTGAAAACTAATGTGTCGGACCGAAAGGTGCAAATATCGCAGTCAAGCTGTAAACTACAACAACACTCGGTTCTTCAAACTACATCCTGCTACTTGCAAAGCTTTTTTCAGGGCTTGGAAGCAGGAGATTGAGAACGAATGAAGAAGAAGATTACTTCACCAGGCCATATTACTACTTAACATGCCTTATGAAGATATCCTGTCCTGCAGTATGCCACATAGGCCCACATCTTATCAAACAGATAACATGTTTTTGGACTACAAACTCACCTAAGTCCTGGCAAGTCAAAAGCATTGGCTAAACTTGTGAGATCAAAGTCCAATTCCTGAAATAGTTGAGAAAATGTTGTTCATCATTTCATGTCATCTGTTCGAGCTTGTCACTAGATGTCTTGGACGGATACAATCTTTTTTCGTGTGCCATTTGCAAGACTGTTGTACTATTGAAATAAGGGAATCCTGGTACTCAATTAGGCAGATCTTCTTCTTCTTCTTCGAACGCTGTCAGACGTCAACCTTTATTTTTTCGAAAAAAAGCAGCGGTCATCCTAAGGCTGTCGACACTGCCATAGAACTTGTCTAGTGTTGCCACTGGTGTTGGCCACATCTGCTTTCTCTGATCCTCGTATGTCGGGCAGTTTTACAGTAGATGTTCAGCTGTCATTTTCCCAGTACCGCACGTGCATTCGTCAGTGCCACCTATCTTAAATTTATTGAATAGGTGGTACCTCAGTCTATTGTGGCCAGTGCGAAGTCTGAAGACCACGACCTGCTCTCTTCTGTTCAACTGGTAATAGGCATCGTTTTTTGTGTAGCCAGTATGTTCTGTTTCCCATTTGGTCATGTATCTAGCTCTAATAAGCTTTTTTGACTCTTCGTATGTCACACTAGTATCTGGTTGTGGTAGTCTTGCACCTTCTTTTGTCAGTCTGTCTGCCTCCTCGTTGCCTTGGATGTTACAGTGGGATGGAACCCACTGTATCACTACTCTTTTTGGTGCTGACTGCTGGCATAGTTGACAGAGTACTGCTCTTAAATCATTAATTAGGCAGATCAATACCTGATGCCAGGTTGTCAAAAGCTATTCTTTTATTCAGCAGTTCATCTGCATGCCTTTAACCATTTCACTATGCAGCACCCCATAGTGCATATTAATACCTCTCTTAAAAAACTGTGTGCAACACTAAAAGAAAGCTTACAAAGTGAAAGAAATCCTTTCAGAAAAATGTATTTGCAACACACAAAATCAATAGGGGTAAAAAAAATTATAATGCACCAATCATATTCCAGTTCTCTTCGAACAAATACAGGTTGACGTCTGACAGCGTACAAAGAAGAAGAAGAAGATATTCCACTTCTAATCCTAGAGGAAATGATTTGTTTACTCTTTTATCTCTGTATCATATATTGGCCAGTTTCCAGAACTTTCTATCAAAGTCCATTACCCATTGAGCAGGCTTTTGATATATGTGAGCGGCTGGGTGTGCAATGTCATGAGTTAGAGAGTATCTTCTACTTTAGAGGGATTAGACAGCACTGTTAGTGATATGCTCTCAATGCACCTATTCTAGTCTCTGTGACATATTGAACCCTCTATAAAACCACTTGGACAGAATAATTACATAAAAATCTAATATAAATTCTTTATTTACAGGTTTGTGTAATAAAATAATACTCAAAATAAAGAAATATTGATTTGCCCCACATAGTGGTGACTAAGTTGAAATGAAGAAACTTTCATGTTCCTTATGTTGATAAGGTTCCAAGAAATGAGAGTGGAACATGAGGAGATTAGTGGGTCATGACAATGAAACTTACTTACCAACTAGAGCTGAAGATGCAGCACAGTAAATGAAGCTAACAGCACCCAGCAACTCATAGCTGGCTGCTTGCATCAGGGTCAGTGAACCAGAGCTGACCGAGATGCTATTCTGCCTCCAAGTAGCAGCCCTGGAAACAGGCTGCACTAGAGTAGTCTGAGTAAGATAATAGGGATCACAGTGGGAAGGTAAAATCCAGTACTCAATAATGCCAGCTCAAACAAGGATGTGTTGTGCCAAATGGCGCAGATATCGCAGCCTTGCTGTAGGCTACGACACAACATGACAATGTCCTTTTCAGAAACAAAGGTCAAAGAAGAAGTCTTACTAAGTTGCTTTACTTTTCTATCGTTGCATTTCCGATAACAGATGGACACACAGAGTGACATCGTGGTGGCCCTACAACTTTAGTCGCCCTTGCGGGCGACCGAGGATGAGGTGAAGACATAGCATAATGGAGGTCCTAGGTCCTACATGGTACACCAAGGTAAAAGAACAAAATGAGTTTACTAAACATTTGGCTACCTGGCATCAGATACACTGTGTCTGATTGAAAACCAGGATTTGATAGAGCTTAAGCTGCCTTACTTCGGCCAAGTGTGTTGTGTCCATGTTTTAAGACCACGTTGTTGTAAGATTCCTGTTATTCTTTGTTCACTCTCAAATAATTGCATCTATTTCGCCTCATAAACTTGGTGGTCCATCTCAGGCTACTTTTGTTGCCATACGGTTTATCCTGCAATTGAGTTGGGGAGGGCCATGTTGTCACTCTGTTTTTCTTGTGAAGCCAGCAAACCAGGAGAAAATGTTCCACTGTTTGTTTGTTCTTTCCACATGTTGAACACAGAATTTCTCTTATGTCATCTATCCATCTGACATGTGGCCTTCTTCATTCCATTTAGTCAGATCTTCTTAAATTATAAGCGCGCAGAGGTAGTTGATCAGGCTACATTCTCATGAAGTGACAGAACCATCATATTTTCATCTCTCAATAAAACTGCCATCTTTAAAATCAGATGTTGGGAGGTTTTGTTTCTTTGTGTTTCTTTTTTTTATCAAGAAAAAAACTAAATAAAAATACTGCAACAAAAAGCATTACAAACTGTTAAAACATGTGAAAAACTTATTGAAAACATTAAAAACTGACAAAACCACCAAAAACTTTACAAACTACTTGAAAATATTACAAACTGCTAATAATCTTAAAAACTGCTCAAAAACCTTATAAACTGCATGCAAGGTCTTAAGGAAAGTAAAGAGGAAAAAACCATACAAATGATCCCCTTCCCTTACATTTTACAGGTATGCAAATGTGATATTGATAACAGAGAATTGGTATGAATATACTATTTATAATTTGACTTTCTTGTCAATAAATGAGCAAATTAGATCAACACTTACTGGGTTGTTGAGGAAGAACACTAGAATCCCTCCAATGAGTGGTATTTTGTTGATCAGAGGCTTGAAGATAACACGAAGGGTTCCATGGATCTGAAAGGGTTGTGAACTTAGTCATCATATAGCCAAAAGAAATAATTTCATGGTGTCTTTCATCTTCATGTCAACATTTCCCCCTTACCCTCAATGTGAAAGTCGCCACTACAGCTGTCAACCCGACAGGAAACCTGTAACCGAGACCTTGTAGTGATGGTTTCTTCTTTTTCTGCGTGCACTTTCAGACTGTAGTATTCTATACCAGTATAATGAAGTTAAGTTAAGTTATATCCAAAGAAATAAGCGGTCAGCTTGAGATTGTCTGTATTTCAATATAGATTTCCAGGAATGGTACTGGTGATGTCTACGTGTGCTTTCTCAGATCTTCCTATGCTGGACACCTGTGCAGCAGATGTAACAAAATTTCTGCTCAACAGTGGCCTGCATGAAGGCCAGTAGGAGGCAGCCCCTCCATCATGCAAAAACACATCTTAATCACTTGTTTGTCAGCACACCTGAATACAAGTGTATATAAAAAATGACTTCTACACCACTTGGGGTAGAAGAGGAGCAACTAATAGAGAACAAAATTTATAATTTGTTATCATGAATGGCCCGCGAACGTGACATTATTAGTTGATGTGGCCCTTGAGGTTTAAGACATTCAACCTTGCTGACATAGATCTATATTGCTGAACAAACTTTGTATCACTGGCTGCAAAAGAGCAAACAGATCAATGTCTCTGGTTACGCAACAACATACCCTCAGGTCCTTGATTCCGGCAGTCACTCCTTTAATTGACACTTCAATTTTTGAGTCACTACTGTAGCTGTAAACAAACCAAAATATATTTCACATATTTGTGCTCACATGCAACAACAAACCATCTAATAAACAATATATTTATATCAACTCTATGCTACCAATGTTCAACTTGGACGCAGGAGAAGAAAACTACTAAGTGTGAAATGAAATGTTTAAGAAAAGTCATTGGTATAACCAAGAGAGATTAGAAATGTGGTAAGAACTACCCCTTGTGCTAAAAACACTTCAAGACAGAAAATAAAATTGTTCGGTCATCTCATGATAACACAACCTGATCAAATGCCACTGTAGTCTCACAACACAAGATGATCTGGCTACAAGGCATAAGGAAGACCCTGTTGCAAATGGATAGATGACATAATAGAAATCCTAAATCACACACTTATAACTGTCTGGTTGAACTCTATGGTATGAGTGCCTTTTATGAGTTACTTTTCTTGATATTAAGATACATTGAGCTGCCACTGTCTCATTAGGCACATGACCAGGTGCATTCATTTCAATCAAGCATTTTTGTTGAACTTGTCTTCCATAATCCTTCATTATTCTCAGATTGCCACAGGGCAGCATATTTGTGTTTTTTTCTGGCCTATGTCCTTCGACCCAAACTGCTGTGGTGGTGTTGCTATTGCAGACATATGTGAGTGATTATTATTTGGTACTTATTTATTGTACTATTTGTTATGAACATAGAGATTTAGTCCTGGTCATCCTACATTCCCAACTTATCTTCGCTGTTTACAGAAAAGGCTTAGGAGTAAACCCTGAGGAAAAATCTGCATCCTGTGCTATTATCTCCAGTCGTCTCGATAGTGTCTTTCCACTGGCCAAAGGCAGCTCAGGATGAGAGAGTGAAGTTTACACATTGCGCAAATTTTTCTAACTTTAATCCAAATCACTGCACATGTCACCCATTTCAGCGGACAGAGATACTGGAAAAGATTATCCCACGGCTGAACAGAGAGAGTGGTCATCATTACACGTGATGGATGAACATATCACGTGAGAGATAAACTGTATGAGAAGAAGAGGTACCTGAGATGGACTACTAGTTTTATGAAGGAAATAGATATGGTCATTTGAAAGGATAAAATGTATGGTGCTGAGAGAAGCCAGAGCTAAACAGCCAGTTTTATCAGGGTAATAAACATGGTTATTCTTCGTCTTCCCATCATTTCCTTTGTGAAGCATATGTCTAACGTTGCATTTGGTTCACCTAACAATCTGATAGGAAATCCTGATTCTAATCATTTGCATTGTGGGGAGGAGTAACGTCTGGTCAGGCAAAATATACTGATCAGACATGTTAGTTAGCGTCAGGCAAAAAATACTGGCCAAGACCCCCACCTCGGCTTTCTCGTAGCCCACGCCGGAAAAAGGGCTGTTTTTATGGCAGCCTGGATAATGACGTGAGGGATCGACATGATCCCCATAATAGTGAGTCACAGCCAGATGAAGCCAAGCATAGCACAACCGCCATGAGGACCCAGTTCACCTTCATCAGCACGCTTGGGGTGTGAGAAAAGCTACTGCATCCTGTCACTTAACGTCCTTTTCAGGGTGCACAAGAGAATAAACCTACTCATTGTGGGCATTCAAAACAACAACAATAGTGATGTTGTCAACCCTATGCACAACACTCTTCTGTGCCTTCCTACAACATGCATGGAACTTCTTCCAAGTGGTCCTACTCTGCTTTTCCCAGGAACCACCAAGCCATATAAATGGTATGGTTCACACACCTAGCATAAGTACATACAGACGCACACATATATGCAAGCACTGGTTTATGCGTCTTAATATCGCCCAATTGACAACGGTCTGGGGTGGAATAGGCGCGCTTCTGCCAGTAGAAACTAGTGAGGCAAACAAGTATAATACAAAAAATTTGTAGAAATAGAAACGAAATAAATCAGGGAAATAAATATGGTTATGGGAGAGTTAAACTGCATGTCTACTAGACAACCATGAGACAGAACGCCAGTTATATCAGTGATATAGATGTAGTTATGTGAAAGCAAGCAACAAAGAAGAATTTTTATATTTATTTTGTTCTTACTTGACTTCCAAATCCATATAAATCTCGTCTCTTCTCAGTTTTGAGTAGACCTTCACTCCACCAACACGAGGAGGCTGAAAAAGGTAAGAGTGTAAATAATCAATTTATAATTGCCCCTGGATAAAAAAGCTGATAGAAACATACCTATTATCAACATTCACTTGAGTGGTACCTGGGTGGAACAGAATAGAACCACTGCAACCTTACAAGGAAGTCATAAAAGAAGACTAAAGAGAGTTGTGCACTGGGACTAGCAACCTCATCATGTTATTAAAATTGTTATTAAAATCACCATTGCAAATGCTTGGATAAGGGCTTGCTGTAAAGAGACCAGGTGTAGTGGTAGTGTGGTCCTACGCTTGATCTGGATTGAAATAGTGACCCATCATCATTGCCAATATGATGTGAGCATAGGTTAATGTCAGGGTGATCCGTAATATACTGACCGAGATCTCACCTTATGACCACACTATGCTCCTAGAAACAGGCCGTGTTACAGCAGCCTGACCAACATGGTGTGACTGACACTATCATCCTCATAGAAACTTATTGAAAAGTCTAAAAATATACATGTATCTTGACTATAACATAGAAAATACATATATATGGTTTTCTAGTCTTGCAAAAGCCATTGAACAGCAAGTTCTAGTGACACAAAATTTGCACAGCTCATTCTGTATGAAATTTCTATGTCAGCACAACTATTTTCAGCTTGCTGCATCAATCTCTACCCAAGCTAATTAACATTAACAAATTATTTACAGCGAATGTATTTCTTTGGTATACCGTACAGTGCCATATTTTAGCGTGGTTGCTCAATGTCTGATACTCGAAGCCCATGACCAGGTCATGTTTGGAACTGATCAATATAAGGGAAGGTAAATCCTCTGAAATGGACAACGCACAAGTTCGGATATAAACGCTGATCCATCCCTGTGCTCTGCCCGTGAGCTTTCAGTTTCATAACTTTCGTTCTCTCACTCGAGTGCAGTGTTGTTCTGATAAAGTTTTCCGTGTTAAGTGAATATTTCATAAGAGTGATTATCAGAAGTGGTTGACCGTTTTAAATATCTTGGGTCGATTGTCAGTGATGAAGGATCAAAATGTGTGGTGTTGGCCAGAATAGCACAGACAATAGCGGCGCTTGCACGACTTAACAAAATCTGGCAAGATAAATGGATAGCACTATGCACGAAAATAAGATTAATGCGTACACTGGTCCTATCAATATTCCTTTATGCTTGTGAGACATGGACAGTTACAGCTGAACTTCAACGAAGGATACAGGCTTGGAGATCAGATGTTTCCGAAGACTTTTAAACGTCACGTACAAAGATCGAGTTACAAATGAGGAAATGCGAGACAGAATTACAACAGCAATATGGCCTTTTGAAAACCTCTTGGCAACTGTCATCTACTGATTATCATAATACCACCAACAATTTAAATGCTAATTACATTTAAAACTTTCAAACACGCAAAGTCATAGCAACTAGAGCAACTTATTTCAAGTTGCTATGTCACTACTGAATTGTGTGCATTAAAGCTAGGTGCTAAAGTTCATGTACATATATAAAATGCATATATAAAGCTCATTAAAAAAAATGCTCACAATGTCTCCGAGATCTATCTTAGAAAACTTGAAAGACTGCAGAGCTTCTGGTAGGCTGCTTCTCACTGCTGGTTCTACACTATCTCTGAGGATCTTCTCCACATATTCCCCAATGTATGGCCACATATGGTTTAGAATCTGTGAAAATATGCAGTATGAGAATGGAGTATGAAAATGGAGTAAAAAATGGAGTATGAGAACGGAGTTTGGTAATTTCAGCTTTGATGTGGCTATCGGCACATTAGTCGCCTAGCCAGAAACTGTAACGTTGAAATGATATGTTGAAAATTGCCCTTTTAACACTAGTGTTGGCCATTGCTGCATATCAACGAACTCTCCTTGGTTAGGAAGACAAATCTATAACCGAGCATCCATGACACGGAAATTCTACTATATTCTCAAAACAGCAAGCGATTCAGATGTGTTTTAAATTTTTGGCATATTTTTCAAAAATGACTTTTAAAGTTATGGATTCTTTGTTTCAGAAATGATTTATTATTTACCAAGTTTTATCAGTTCAATGATCACGCATCTGGATTACTTGTGGATATTCAACACATGCCCTATTCATACTTTGACTGAAACATAATACAAAAGGTAAGTGTAAAGGAATTGATGGATATTTCAATTAAATACACGATGTAGTAGGTAACAAAAAACATTTTTTCATTCCAATTTTCATCTGCACATTAATGTCATTTAACACATCATACAAACATAGGCCTAATATTTATTATGAATACTTCATGGCACAGATAGTTAAATTATGTGCCCTATGATGTTTAGATTGTAATTTTAACTCAATTTGTTAAATATTTATGAATTTTATTGCGAATAAAACTTTGCCGCATGGAATTCTGGCATTTTGGGCCAGACATAATGACACTAATCAGCAAAGTTAGTCGGGACTAAAACTGGTTAACAATGAATGCCAAAGTACTGAACTGTCAATCAGAAGGTGCGATGAGGATTTACCTACCTTCGCAGTACCTTCATCAGAGAAGCGAATATCACCTCAGAGATCCACAACAGAACTGCAAGGCAAGTGGTGCTTTAGGAAGACTACAAATGAATATTTGGAACCAACAATGAATCAGTGTTGCCACTAAGATCAAGGTCTATCGTGCTGTGGAGCTAGCCACCCTTATATATATGCATGTGATATGTGGACAGTCTATAGGTGTGTAAATTGGACATCTACTTTAAACTTTGCGTGTGAATTGAACATCTACTCCTGAACATCTACTGCAAAACTGCCCAACATACGAGGACCAGAGAAAGCAGATGTGGCCATCACCAGTGGCAACACTAGACAAGCTCTATGGCAGTGTTGACAGCCTCAGGATGACCGCTGCTTTTTTCGAAAAAATAAAGTTTGACGTCTGACAGCATACGACGAAGAAGAAGAACATCTACTTTCAGTTTGGTGTGAGAATTGGACATCTACTTTCAGTTTGGTGTGTTTATTGGAGATCTATTTTCAGTTTGGTGTGTGAATTGGACATCCACTTTCAGTTTGGTGTTTGGTGTGTGAATTGGACATTTACTTTCAGTTTGGTGTGTGAATTGGACATCCACTTTCAGTTTGGTGTGTGAATTGGACATCTACTTTCAACTTGGTGTATAAACTGGACATCCACTTTCAACGGTGTATAAACTGGACATCCACTTTCAACTTGGTGTATAAACTGGACATCCACTTTCAACTTGGTGTATAAACTGGACATCCACTTTCAACTTGGTGTATAAACTGGACATCCACTTTCAACTTGGTATGCCTGTGTGAACTCAATGGCTACTTTCAACTTGGTGTATAAACTGGACATCCACTTTCAACTTGGTGTATAAACTGGACATCCACTTTCAACTTGGTGTATAAACTGGACATCCACTTTCAACTTGGTATGCCTGTGTGAACTCAATGTCTACTTTCAACTTGGTGTATAAACTGGACATCCACTTTCAACTTGGTGTATAAACTGGACATCCACTTTCAACTTGGTGTATAAACTGGACATCCACTTTCAACTTGGTGTATAAACTGGACATCCACTTTCAACTTGGTGTATAAACTGGACATCCACTTTCAACTTGGTGTATAAACTGGACATCCACTTTCAACTTGGTGTATAAACTGGACATCCACTTTCAACTTGGTGTATAAACTGGACATCCACTTTCAACTTGGTGTATAAACTGGACATCCACTTTCTTCTTCTTCTTCTTCTGCGTACGCAGTCAGACAGTAACCATTATTTTTTCGAAAAAAGCGGCGGTCATCCTGAGGCTCTCGCCACTGCCATAGAGCTTGTCTTGCAGTTCCACTGGTAATGGCCACATCTGCTCTCTCTGATCCTCGTATGTCGGGCAGTTCTGCAGCAGATGTTCAGCGGTCATTTTACCAGTACCGCACGGGCATTCGTCGGTACACCCTATCTTCAATTTGTTGAATAGGTGGTACCTCAGTCTGTTGTGGCAGTGCGAAGTCTGAAGACAACGACCTGCTCTCTTCGGTTCAACTGGTAATAGGCATCGTTTTTGGTGTAACCAGTATGTTCGGTTTCCCATTTGTTCATGTATCTGGCTTTGATAAGCCGTTTTGACTCTTCGTACGTCATACTGGTATCTGTTTGTGGTAGTCTTGCACCTTCTTTTGCCAGTCTGTCTGCCTCCTCGTTGCCTTGGATGTTGCAGTGTGACGGAACCCACTGTACCACTACCCTTTTTGGTGCGGACTGCTGGCACAGTTTGCAGAGTGCTGCTCTTAAGTCATTAAGCTCAGTGTTTTTCTGGCTTTTTAGCGCTGTGACTACGGCGAGAGCATCTGTCAGCAGGACTATATGGCTCTCATTTTCACTGTGTGTCACCATTTCTTCCACTGCCGCCCTCAGTGCCTCTGCCTCCGCTCTGAAATTGCTTGTGTACTTACCAGTAGCGAGTGACAGTGTTATTTGTCTGCCATTTGGTAGGTTCAGGAATGCTCCTGCCCCTCCGTTCTGTGTAGTGTTTGTTACAGAACCGTCGGTGTATGCATGGGTCCAGTCCATGCTTGGGTAGCTTTTCGTTATGAAGCTTAGGGTAGTATCTCTCCTTTCTTTTTCAGTCTGGCAGTTTTTGTTTGCAATACCTGGTATATTTTCTACCACCTCTGGAAATATATCCTGCCTCCAGGTAGGTTTTCGTACAGTAGTGATGGGTTTTGGTGTTGTTAGTGCGTTTATGGGATCTTCGTGCATCTTTGCTTTGGCTATTTCTGCAAAGTTTCTCCGCTTTAGTTTCCCATTTCCCAAATTGTTTAGTCTCTGGTGCATTGGATGGTCAGTCAGTCTTCGGAGTTTCTCTGACTGCAGCTGGGCTCTGCAGTCTCTTCTATCGGTCATGGATTGCAGTTTTGTAATCTTTTCAAGTTCTACAATTGGCGTTGACTTCAGGACATCCACTTTCAACTTGGTGTATAAACTGGACATCCACTTTCAACTTTGTGTATAAACTGGACATCCACTTTCAACTTGGTGTATAAACTGGACATCCACTTTCAACTTGGTATCCCTGTGTGAACTCAATGTCTACTTTCAACTTGGTGTATAAACTGGACATCCACTTTCAACTTGGTGTATAAACTGGACATCCACTTTCAACTTGGTGTATAAACTGGACATCTACTTTCAACTTGGTATGCCTGTGTGAACTCAATGTCTACTTTCAACTTGGTGTATAAACTGGACATCCACTTTCAACTTGGTATGCCTGTGTGAACTCAATGTCTACTTTCAACTTGGTGTATAAACTGGACATCCACTTTCAACTTGGTGTAT
The DNA here is from genome assembly GCA_036924085.1 of Ariolimax columbianus. Taxonomy (NCBI): domain Eukaryota; kingdom Metazoa; phylum Mollusca; class Gastropoda; order Stylommatophora; family Arionidae; genus Ariolimax; species Ariolimax columbianus. The sequence goes on from JAVGWX010000014.1 coordinate 9,658,149, forward strand.
AAGCTGGACATCCACTTTCAACTTGGTGTATAAACTGGACATCCACTTTCAACTTGGTGTATAAACTGGACATCTACTTTCAACTTGGTATGCCTGTGTGAACTCAATGTCTACTTTCAACTTGGTGTATAAACTGGACATCTACTTTCAACTTGGTATGCCTGTGTGAACTCAATGTCTACTTTCAACTTGGTGTATAAACTGGACATCTACTTTCAACTTGGTGTATAAACTGGACATCTACTTTCAACTTGGTATGCCTGTGTGAACTCAATGTCTACTTTCAACTTGGTATGCCTGTGTGAACTCAATGTCTACTTTCAACTTGGTGTATAAACTGGACATCCACTTTCAACTTGGTATGCCTGTGTGAACTCAATGTCTACTTTCAACTTGGTGTATAAACTGGACATCTACTTTCAACTTGGTATGCCTGTGTGAACTCAATGTCTACTTTCAACTTGGTGTATAAACTGGACATCTACTTTCAACTTGGTATGCCTGTGTGAACTCAATGTCTACTTTCAACTTGGTGTATAAACTGGACATCTACTTTCAACTTGGTGTATAAACTGGACATCTACTTTCAACTTGGTATGCCTGTGTGAACTCAATGTCTACTTTCAACTTGGTATGCCTGTGTGAACTCAATGTCTACTTTCAACTTGGTGTATAAACTGGACATCCACTTTCAACTTGGTATGCCTGTGTGAACTCAATGTCTACTTTCAACTTGGTGTATAAACTGGACATCCACTTTCAACTTGGTATGCCTGTGTGAACTCAATGTCTACTTTCAACTAAAATGATCCCTCTTCTCCATGTCCACTTGTTCTTGTTACATACCCCTCTCTCCTACCTCTCCTGTGGGCATCTATTATGGATATCCCGCTACTTTGGAGGTCACCAAGGAGTGTATGCATGGAGCTAGTACTCTTATCATGTGAAACACAGTGCTACAGACACTACAACTACAATGGCACATTAATTATTGACCCACAGGATTCTTGCAAGGGGCTCATCATATTCAAACTCAAATTTTTTTTCTTTCCACTCTTCATGTTGTTTCCTAAGTTGCAGTACATTGTAATATGTTTTGCACCTTATGGTCTAGTGCATCCAACCAGCATTTTATAAATGGGTTTACTTCCCAACTACCTTGCTGAATCCAAACATATGCATGTTTGGGTTGTGAGTTGTGTCACTAATCACTTTGCTACGCAGCCCTCCCGAAAAGGAAGGATGATACCATTGAATTAACTGTGTGGCTCACAGGGAGAAATGAATAGGACTTCTATAACCTTACAAGAATGTTGCAAAAGATGACTAAATATGAGTGTTTCATAGAACTGTTGGTGTTGTTTGGAGAAGCTCATGCTGAGTTATTTTCTTGGTCATGTTTCCATGGTGGGTTTTTGTGACTCTTCTTATATTCTGACTTTTCCTCAACCTAAACAACAGTACACAAAGAAAGTTATTGAACAATCGTCAAGTGACTTCAGAGCAGCATCAGCAGCAGTCCTTATGACAGATGAAAGTACAACATGACAGGTGATGCTCTTTACAGATATGTTTTCTGGGGTTGAGGCATTGGGCTGCCCAAAATGTGCAGATCTAGGGAAACTAAAGGTTCTACTCTATAAACTATTTTACTCATTCAGGCAAGTGGTGATACAGTGGATTCCATCTCATTGTTGCATTCTTGGCAATAAGGAGGCTGGCAGACTGCCAAGGGAAGGTGGACAGTTGCCTGAACTTGCAATTGGCATAACCTATGAAGAGGTAATGAGTTTTGCCAGGTGTAGATACAGGATTAAGTGGGTAACAGAGCATCCAGGTCAATATTCAAATGATGGGTATTACCAGGTCAACAGAGCTTCATATTCCGTTTGCTTGAAAATATAAAGTCTAGATCTGCAATGTTGTCTCATGTATAAACTTTACTATCTTTTGTAGCTCACATTTCTGTCCATAAAGTTTCTCTTCCAGTGTTGTTTCTCAGTGGGTTTTTCTCAGTATATCATATTCATGGCTCAACAGATCAGGTGGTAATCTTTAGACCACGCACAAGCCACATATACCATCTATTCTTCTTCTTCTTCTTCGTACGCTGTCAGGCGTCAACTTGAATTTGTTCTAAGAAAACAGCTGTCATCCTGAGGCTGTCGACACTGCCATAGAGCTTGTCTAGTGTTGCCACTGGTGATGGCCACATGTGCTTTTGCAGCAGATGTTCAACTGTCATTTTCCCTGTACCACAGGTGCATTCGTCAGTGCCACCTATCTTCAGTTTATTGAATAGATGGTACCTCAGTCTGTTGTGGCCTGTGCGGAGTCTGAAGACCACGACCTGCTCTCTTCTGTTCAGCTGGTAATAGGCATCATTTTTTGTGTGTAGCCAGTATGTTCTGTTTCCCATTTGGCCATGTATCTGGCCCTAATAAACCTTTTGGACTCTTCGTAGGTCACACTAGAATCTATACCATCTATTCAACAAGCTAAAGACAGGAAATACAGACAAATGTGTCTGCAGCATTGATCAAATTACTGCAGTACATCTGCTACAAAGGTGTCCTACTTATGAGAAACAGAAAACACACCGCCATCGGTATCTTTCCTGAACAAACTGAATTTAATGACCTTATGCTGAGTGCAGTTTTCTTTAGATATATTCACAGTTGGCGTCTGAAAGTGCACTGAGGAAGAATATCCTGAGATGTACATTGGTAGGTCTGGCTTGGCCATCCTGGCTGTAGTGCAATGCTAGACTTCGCAGTAGGCTCACTATTATGGGAGTCACAGTGTCTTCCCCCATTTCATTAGTCAGGCTGCTATAACACAGCCTGTTTCTAGAAGCACAATGTGGACATGAGGTGGTGGTCTTGGTCAGTATATTTCACTTGACCCCGTTAGCATGGGGTCAACAACCTTATCATGCAAAATAAATTGTTGCAGAAACCACAACTGCAAGAACACAGAAAATGTTTTAGTGCAGGCTTCAAAACGATTATAACTGCAGTTGTGATCGTATGCTTGATTAGGTGTGAATACGAGATAAGAAAACATTGAAGATGACAATGATAAACTTGAAATCAATATGATATCACACTTCTTCTGGTTTATTTTTCACTTCATATGATGCACATAGCTTACTCAACTTCTTCTGGTTTATTTTTCACTTCATATGATGCACATAGCTTACTCAACTTCTTCTGGTTCATTTTTCACTTCATATGATGCACATAGCTTACTCAACTTCTTCTGGTTCATTTTTCACTTCATATGATGCACATAGCTTACTCAACTTCTTCTGGTTTATTTTTCACTTCATATGATGCACATAGCTTACTCAACTTCTTCTGGTTTATTTTTCACTTCATATGATGCACATAGCTTACTCAACTTCTTCTGGTTTATTTTTCACTTCATATGATGCACATAGCTTACTCAACTTCTTCTGGTTTATTTTTCACTTCATATGATGCACATAGCTTACTCAACTTCTTCTGGTTTATTTTTCACTTCATATGATGCACATAGCTTACTCAACTTCTTCTGGTTTATTTTTCACTTCATATGATGCACATAGCTTACTCAACTTCTTCTGGTTTATTTTTCACTTCATATGATGCACATAGCTTACTCAACTTCTTCTGGTTTATTTTTCACTTCATATGATGCACATAGCTTACTCAACTTCTTCTGGTTTATTTTTCACTTCTTATGATGCACATAGCTTACTCAACTTCTTCTGGTTTATTTTTCACTTCATATGATGCACATAGCTTACTCAACTTCTTCTTTCTCGCCCTTATCAACTTGGGAATTCTACAACATTTCCAACTGTTATCTTCATTCAAGCATTATCTAGAATTCCAAGCTCTGAGGGTGGTAAGCTACTACATCTGAGGAATGAACTAAGTTGGGCTGATGTTGTTGCTAATGTCACTCGTACTCGAGTTAGGTACTTTTGACGACTTTCTTTGGTGTGGGTTACAAGGACTATCCTCATATTCTGAGGTGTACTTGAGAAGCTGGATGGGGGTACTCCTGGCTCCTCAGTAAGCTCATCATTATGGGAATCACAGTGCTACAACATACACATCTATTGTTTATCTATGGTCCTTATAAAGAGCACATTTAATTTTTTTTAATTTCTCCTCTTTTCTCAAGGCAGAGTGTGCTGTACCTTGTGTCCCAGTGCATTATTCTATCATTAGCCAGATTGCCATGAAACAGATTTTTTCCAGGGAGAGCTGCTTGGAAGTGAAGTGGATTCTTGATCAGTATGTTTCACCTGCCCTTGATTAACATAGTCTGATCAGCATGTTTTGCCTGGGTGGACGTTCTCTCCTCTCCTCAACCTTGTGGGGTAGCAGTCAGTAAATAAACCGTACTTCAGTGGTTACCATCCCATTTTGGTGGACCCAGGAATGAAAAGGCAGACTGGCTTACAAAATGAGTAGGAGAATGTGAACAGTAATACAGTGAAATCACATACTTAAAAAAAAAAAATAACTATCAAAGCTGCCGGAAGAGATTAGGTACCATCTGACAATAACTATCACACTTTTAACCAGCAGGGACAGATCACCATTCTTTGCCTCATCATAAATAAACACATGTACAGGTTTGTCTGTCTTTACTACCACTGTGCACATGTAGACTGATCAAACAAACTGCAGAGTATGTTTTACAGGACATCTTCTGTATAACCAGTTGAGGAAGACTCCTGACCAAATGACTCAACACTAAAGTGAAAGCTGTAGGGAACTAGATAGAAGCTCCAGACAGCTGCCAAATTCATCATAGGTGCTCGTCTAACAATATAAATGCGAATGAGCAAACACAAGAAGAAGAATCATTTTAGGATACATAAGCCAACAACAAACCCTCTCTAAGCAGACCTGTTCTGTGCTATTTCTCCAGTTCTTTTTAGCTTCTCCCACTTTTCTTGTACTAGCCTTTATGTCTTTTCTCCATATATTCCTTCTGGCAATAGTTTGCCCACGCCATAGACCCAGTTGAAGGGTCTTTCTCCTTATGGACAGCTCATTAGATATTATCATTGATATTTTGAAGCAAAAAATTGTTTTTATCAGGTGTAGGAGCTAGCCCATCTTTCCTTATCTGTTTGGAACCAGCCATGATGCAGTTCATACAGGGCTTACTCACAGATCCAGATATATATGCCCTGAAACCAGGTGATGAACAGGTAAGTGTAAAGAGAGAAAGCTGTCGAAAATTAAACCAGTATACAAAATTCTTACTTACCTTGTTCACCCACTCTGCTCGTTCGATGTCAGGAAAATTTACCTGTGAATTATTTTGTATATAAATGTTAATTCTAAACAAGATAATCACTTTAAAATGTTGGTACCCAACACTAGACAGTTTTCTGGGCATTGACTTCCCGTATACATTATAGTATGTTCATTTCATATTACAGCTTTGACTAACTTTTCATAGTGTATGCCAAAATGCTTTTTAGAAGCTACCCAAGCATGATCTCTGAACTTTCAACTATAAATGAGTTCCTTGAGTGTAAAAAACATAACTAACCAACAATCATTTCTGAGGAATAATAGCTATTTGCCCCATTCAGTGTAAACGCTAGGTTTTAATTTGACCTCAGATAGAAAAAAAAGCATATATCTTATTAAGGTTTCGAAGGTAATCATCTCAGTAATAAAACCAACATCCAAATCACGAAGCCATCTGTTCCTCAGCCCCTCATCTGTCACTAAATTAATACCTGGGGAGGTTGCATAGCTCAAAACCCAATCATATACATATTCAGATTCAGCAAGGTAGTGTCCCCATGGGAAGTAAGCCCAATAAAATAATGCACTGGGACATAAGATACAGCACACTTCGTCTTAAGAAAAGGGGAAAAATTTTAAAAAATAAAATGTGCTCCTTATAAGTACCATGGGTAAACAATAGATGTGCATGTTATATTATACAATATGTTCCTGGGAAGTAATATTCATATTCACACTCCATGTAAAGCATAGGGCCACCACTACAGCTAGTCCCTTTACAGGCTTTACTGAGGTGATTTACCTTCAAAACCTCAATACGACATATGCTTTTTTTTCTGAGGTCAAACGAAAACCTAGCCTTTACACTGAATGGGCATTCTATACTTTAACCGCTGACACAAGTCACTGAACCTGTTTTCATTTCCTTCAGAACCTGCTGGCTATTTTATAGTGATATTTGTTTAGCTTAGTTCGCTGTTTTTAGTCTGTAATTTTTGTGTTGTCTTTGACAAAGGCCTTCAGGTCGAAACATGGATGAATGTCTGTTACTCTTTTCAGGTCAAACGTTCCCTTAACCGTGTTTATATTTCAACCAGGGATCAATATGCTGAGCAGTTCACGAGCTGCAGTGATCAATGACACACAGCTGGCTTCTAGTATTAGGGCCAGCAAACCAGAGCTGCCAAGACCATTCTACACCACCACAGAGTGATCCTGACTGCAACAGAGCTGACTGGTTAAGGAGAAGTGATCGAAGAGGAAAGGCTAAGCCCAGTAATAAAAAATACCCATTAAAGTCAGATGTGTCAGAACGAAAGTTTGCAAATATAGCAGTCAAGCTGTAAACTACGACACATCGCATTCCATTCTCCGGATAACATTCTGCTACTTGTGAAGCCCTTTTCAGGGATTGGTAGTCGAAGTTTGAGAACAAACGAAGATGAAGTTATTTTGGCCAAGATCTATATTGAGTTTGACTACAGCCAACTTCAGATAATGGGTTTTAGGGGACGGTGTGGGATAGTGGTTAAGTGACACGGTTCACATCCCAAAGGTGCTGGGATCGCTCGTTTCATTTGACTCTGTCCAACAATCACACTCTTGCACAACTTTCACACGAGCCTTCAGGGTGAGGCCCTTCCATTGCACTTTGGTTGGGCTGGCTTCTGAGAGTGCACAAACCTAGCATAGGTACATACAGACACACACATGCATTCAAGCACTGGTTAATGTGTCTTAATATCGCCCAATTGACTATGGTCTGGGGTGGAATAGGCGCCCCTCCCCCAGTTGAAACTAGTGAGGCAAACACGTAAAATAAAAAACATGTAAAAACCTTTACATAAAATGCATGCCGAAGTTAGATGCACTGTGCTGATAGGCGCAAAATAAAAACATAGTGCAACGCACACCGCCTAAAGATAATTGGTTTTTACCAGTACACTTGCAGTAGTGGTTTCAATGTAATCCCCATGAATATCTCTCTTTTATAACATGCCTAGAAGGTTACGGCGGCCCTATTATTTCAACCCACAAGTACCATTTGGGTAGAGTAGCAATATACTTGAACCCTAAACTTGAACCATCCATTCCAGCTCTCTTCACATTTTTCACACATTCACAAATCTACACAGCCCACACATTACCCCAAAAGCTAGAGAAGTGGCATACCGACTTTTATTCAACCTAACTCCCATAAACACAGGAAAACAACGCAAACCAAAATGTCAACTATGCAAGACGAGCGAAAAAGAAACAGAAAACCACAAATTCTACTCATGCAGTACAGTCATACCGACAAGACAAATTCTACAAAACACATTAGAGACATAAACAAACAAAAGGTAGACATGAATAAGGCAATAATGCTAAACACCATACCAGACACGACACCAATCATCCAAACACAAATGCTAATTCTGCTATCAGAATACAGACACATGATATGGAAATGCAGAAATGAAGCCTCCTATCGCTTCAGAACATACTCCCCAGACACTCTACTTCAAAATGTTCACGAGGAAGACATCCAGTAGCGACATACAAATGTAAATGTTGTACAGTGAAATATGTATGTTAAAATATGCTTTTTCAATTTGAATTTCTCTTGCCAACAACTTCCATCGCTCTTTCCAGTTCACGTCTGACATCTCCCTCAGATCTGTCCACTTTCTCGACATCACTGTCTTTATCTGTCCTTCAGGCCTCTGCACCACTGTATACTACAAACCCATTGACGCCCACAACTTCCTCCTCTACACCTCCTCCCATCCTCAATCCTGCCGCGATTCACTTTCTTTTTCCCAACTCCTCCGCATTCGACACCTTTGTCAGGATGACGACGACTTCCATATCAGGGCCCACGAGATCCTCGACTTCTTCCACGAGCCACTCTACCCTGAGACCACTCTCTCTTCTCCGCCTTCCAGAGGGTTCTCCCTATCTCCAATCCCGACTCCCTCACTCCAACTCACTGCCCTCTCTCTGACCATGTGAAACTTGTTCTCACTTATCACCCTCACTGCGCCTCTGTCCTTGATATCTTATTCTGCCATCTCCCTTTTCTTCACTCTGATCCCTTCACTCTGACAGTTTTTCCTGATCCTCCCCTTGTTGCCTACAAACGTGACATAAACCTGAGAGACTTGCTGGTCAGTAGCCGCATACACACCAGCCCTCATAGACTTCCAGGCACCAAGCCATGCAGAAATACATGTGGCTGTATTGCTTGCCCACATGTCATCCTCTCTCACTCGATTACCTTCCCTAAAGCAGAGTTCTTCATCAAAGAGGGATTCACATGTAAATCCCACAACATCATCTACTCTATCACTTGTCGCCGGTGCAGTATGACATACATTGGGGAGACTGGTATGGAACTGCGTGAGCATTTCTGACCAACACCTCAATGATATCCATAACCGCTTAGGTTTACCAGTTGCCAGCCACTTGAATGGTCCTGGGCATCGAGGTAAGGCTGATGTTAGTGTCACAGGCTTAGTTTCTGGCTTCTCTGATGATCGTCATCGATTCGCCCTTGAGTACAGACTGATCTCCAGCATGGGTTGTCTCCAACCACATGGCATTAATATCTTCCATACCTTTTCTTAAAATCTCACACTGGCTTCTATTCTATCCATTTGCCCACCTAATCTGACCTTCATCCATCACTTGGAGTCCAGCTCCTGACCTGATAAGTAGTGATGTGAGACGTATCAGATAAGTGCACTATTTTTTCCTTATATGTTGACATGCCCCATACATGTATCCTTCCCTTCTTCTATGGCTGACTAGTTCAGCATTGTTGTTATTTGTTGTCCCTGATGAAGGCCTATTGGTCGTAACATAGGTTTCGTTTGTGTTTTCGTCTCTGTGCGGTATCTGTCCGTACCCATTTTTAAATTTTAATTAAATTTAATTTTAATTAACGTTAATTGTTTTTCATTTATTTTTTCTTACATCAAATTTAAATGGTCACACTGTTTATTCAGTTAATATCGAGGATTATGAACCCATACAGAAATCAAGTTATTTTGGTTTATTCCCCCTTTGCTTTTTAAAAAAAAGAAAATGAAGGGACTCAACTGAAGAATCACTCTTGGACATGCCGTAAAGTGCTATGTTTACCACCCCTAGAGAAACAATGGGCTGATGGAAAGACTATTTCTCAGAAACAGATTTTGTGCTTAAGGGAGATAACGTTCTGCCGTTTAAATATTTAGTATAAATGTATAACCTATTCCTAAAGTTGTATGTTAATATATTTACCAGAGCAAACAGATAGGAGAGATTTTGTTTTTTGCAACAAGAATTTATTAAATCATTTCCAAGTTTATGCATTTTTAATTTGCTTCTTATGTTGCATTCAGTTCAATGACAGTGTAGACAATGTACATAGTCTGTGTACTGCGATCATTTTGTAATTGTAATGTTAGGTTGTAACTCTGGTTTCTCTTCACAACGTACAAATCTTTCGCCTTTTACTAAAGATTTCCGTGGAGAGGAGCAATATAATGAGTCTAAAGAATATTTTTCAAACCCTACTTTTGTAGGGTATAAAATCAATTATATGAATGGATAAAACTTTCTTATGCCCTTCTGATCACATTTTCTTCTTATTTATTTAGTGCCCAGGATTCATATCCATGGTTCAATATTTTTTATTTCCCTCTTTACTGAAAACCTGCAGATGTTCTCTGGCTCTACATCAGAGTGTAGTACATTGATTGATGAATTCTTCATTTTTTCTCATGTGACAGATTTAGTCTGGGCAGACAAATCTTCTCTCCCCATGGACTTTCCACCGGGACATGACCACTCAGTCGGCGAGTACCGCGACAGAGGGCGGAGTAATAGCGACGCCATCTTGCAAGTAGTGCCGACTAAGAAAATAGTCTCGTGTTATAAAAAGTCTGGCGGGCCAGGAGCGAGGTTTTTTTCCTTCTACCTGGGTTGAGGTCGCAACCCGAAGTACTCACCGGCGCTGTTCCGGCCATAATTCGGACTCGCGTTACGTCACGGCAGGCCAAGCACGGGAAAGGTGACTGTTGACAATAGTTTAAGTGTAGGGGTAGAGATTGTTAGGTTAGGTAATCCCTGAAAAGGAGTGAGTCAGTTGTGAATAGAAGAGAGCCAGTTTAGTAAGGAATAAAGAATTTGTTTATCTAAGTTTATTGTGTTAGATCATTTAGGTTAAGGTGTGTAGATGAAGAGCGGCCTTAGTTAAGTTAGATAGAGCAAGACCCTGTTCTCTCTGCTACACTCAGACAAAACACAAAAAGACCAACAGTGTAGTATTAAGAGCAGAAACATCCATCAACACACACTCAATACGGGACATCATCCAATACTCATGCGAGAAAAACTGTCAATCATCAATCTTATCCCTGGATCAGGGAAAAGCTTTTGATAGAATATCCACCAATACCTCCACAAAGTCCTACTGCATCGTAACATTGGTGACCACTATCGGAGGTGGATACAAATCCTTTACAAAAAGCCTGAAAGTAAAGTCTTGGTGAACCATGCTCACTAAAACTTTCCGGCTAACTAGGTCTGTGAGACAGGGATGCTCTCTCTCACCTCTACTCTACACTCTAGCCACAGAACGCCTTCTGGAGAAAATTTAATTAGATAGCTCCATAAAAGGCACTTTTATCCCAGGGAAAGGCGAACAGAAATTACTTGCGTACGCAGACGACACCATCTTCTTCCCACCAAACCACAAGTCAATAGAAAATATCCTAGATACATTCACAGTTTTCGGAAGCGGTAGCGGTGCAAAAATAAACATTCAAAAATCAACAATAATGGGCATAGGCCAATGGAAAAACAAAGCAGACTTTCCATTTGATTTAACAACAACAAATAACATGAATCTATATGGCATCACTTTCTCATCTTATCCAAACCACACACACAATGCCACATGGCAGAAATTAATCACACAGATTACAAACATGTTACACGAATATAAGTTTAAAACAACAATTTTATGCAGGAGTGTAATAGTCAACACGTATATCATTCCCAAACTAATATATATAGCTACAGTCTTTAACCCCCTTGGGCGCACAATAAAAGACTGTATATGAACATGTGTGGGTAAATAGATATCATAATATATATGCATGTGAGAATGGGTTACTGTGTATATGCGTTTATGTATTATCCATAGACCTAGATGTGGAATTTTATATATATGCATGGGTGTGTGTGTATGTGGTATAAATATCAGGTATGTGTGTATGCAAACATATTAGTATGTATGTTTATATATATGGGTGTAAGTATACAAGTAAATGTATTTCAAAGATTTTTAAAGTTTTAAAAACAAGGTTCAAAAAGTTGTCTAAAGTACACTCTTAGTCCATCAAGGTTGTGATTGTAAAGAAGACCTGGGCCATAAAAGTTTGACCCTGAACTTAAAACCTGTTAAATGGTACCCAGAGCAAGTGAAAAAGTATCAATTACTTGAGCCATTAACTGAGGTCATTGTTCCCAGCTGGACAAACTTGCCCATAGAGCAGAACCCACCACTCTTCCAGTCCCCCAGTGGTCAATTTGTTTTTACCTCCCTTCTATTGACTTCAGTTTTATGGCCATCAGTTTTAGACTACCCTGCCACTAATGGAACAATAAACAAAGCATGGTGGATTTTTATGGCAGTGGACTGGCAAAAGATATACCAGAAGTCAAGGTGAGAGGTCCCTAGGGAAGAAAATGAACCAACTGTAGGCCAATTTTTAACATTTGACCTTGATCAAATATTTGACAAAACTTTAAGCCCTTATAGAAGGGCAATTCACCTCTTCAAGTTATAATATCAATTGATATCTCCTTGTTCCCCTGTCACAATAACCACCATCTCCCATATTTCTCTGAGTAGTTATATGTACATGCATGTACGTTTTTTTTTTATGTGTGTGCATAAATGAATATGTTTGTGTGTGTATACATTTTTTTTTTACAATTTTTTGTTGCATTCCCCCAAGGCGTTGTGCGTTACACTGCGATTTTTATTTTGCGCCTGTCGGCCCAGTGCATCCGACTTCAACATGCATTTTATGTAAGGGTCTGCTTCCTCCTGCATTTTCTAAGGGTTTGCTTCCCCATGGTAACGGCCGGTGCTGTGATGGGGATCGAAACCAGCACCTTACGGTTGTGAGCCGTGTCACTTAACCACTAGCCCACGCCGTCCCCGTGTGTATCAATGAATGTGTGTGTGTGTGTGTGTGTGGATAAACAAATAGGTATGCGTGTATAAGTGAATATGTATGTATGGATGTGTACACATGCGTAAGCATATTGCCATGCAAATATCTCAAACAAACAAAAAAAGTACATTACTAATTTTGTGAAAATTTAAATCATTTTAAATTGATGTCACCACTCACTTCACAAAATGTAACTCCCACCATCTCATGGGAAATTATCACCTCATTTCACTTTCACATCATGGTTCAAATTTGAAAATTGTTATAATTTATTATGTGCAATAAAGAATTTTCAACAACAAAAAATGTACTAAACATTTCCGTGGAGAGGAGCAATATAGTGAGTCTAAAGAATATTTTTCAAACCCTACTTTTGTAGGGTATAAAATCAATTATAGGAATGGATAAAACTTACTTATGCACTTCTGATCACATTTTCTTCTTATTTATTTATTACCCAGGATTCATATCCATGGTTCAATATTACATTTGTATTTCCCCTCTTTCCCTGAAAATCTGCATGTTCTCTGGTTTTAGATCAAAGTGTAGTACAAATCTTTTTTGTCTTAAAAAAAGAAAGAAATTACATTGAATTTGTGTGTGCTGGAAGATCATTTGGATTGAATTATTTATCCCAATGTAGGTTAGGGCAATGCATGCAAATGGACAATTGCGTAATAGTTTCCAATACTCCCAAGCTCTGCTCCCTGAACAGTCCCCTTTCATCGTAAGGGCTTGTAATAAATGTCAAGGAAACTAACTGGGTGGTGTACCAGAGCCGGTTGATTTGATGGAGCTCTGTCGCAGACGGTAAGAGGTATTAGAGGTTTGCCAGAAAGAGTGCCAGACCTTTCTATCAGCCATCTTCCTCTTAGTCTGGTTCCATTCTAGTACACTGTCTCTTATAGACTGTCTTATGTTATGATACCAGTGAACTTTGGGTCATCCTCAGAGTCTTGGTCCATGACTTCCTTGGTAGCAGATCTTCTTTTATTCTGCAGACACGGCCAAGCCATCAAAGTTGAGATCTGCAACGGCTGGGTTTCAAGATCATGCCATATTGTCCAATTGCAGACCTTGTCTCTTCTTGTTACTTGGATATCCTTAGATATCTCACTTCAGATGCTTGGAGGTGGTTTTTCTAACTCACATACATAACTCTAACCTTCTTACTTATTTCTCTTTTGCTGAGGAATCCTCTATTTATGGCATGAAAAAGTGCAAACTCTTTTTTTAATACCTTCCTTCTAGCTCATTACTGCTCCAAGGTATTTGAATTGCTTGACCTTTTCCAGAGGCTGATCACCCAGAAAAATATAATGTTTCATCTCTTCTCTCAAGACCACCATGGTTTTGGTTTTTGAACCCCTCTTTCCAAGATTTGAAGGTTAGTCTGGAGATGTGCCTCAGATTTGGTAATCAAGGCCACATTATTGGCAAACGTCAACTCTGATATATTCTTCTTCTTCAGCGTTCACCCGGAAAAGGATGTTGTGACATTGTGTCATAGTTTACAGTGATGCCGCGATATATGGGCTTTTTGGTCCGACACATCTGGTTTCAGTTGCCTTTTTTTTTTGTGTGCCGGATTTGCCTTCGCACTGTTTCCAACTGTTCTTTGAAGGCAAAATAGGATCTTGGTCAGCTCTGGTTTGCTGACCCTGACACAAGCATCTAGCTGTGAGTTGCTGGCTGCTGTCAGCTCATTCATTGTGCTGCATCTTTGACCTCAGCTCCGATATATATATATATATATATATATATATATATATATATATATATATATATATAGTGGCCTCATCTTTCAGTAACACACTCAGTAGTCCTCTCCTTACAAGCTTTGATGACATCATCCATGAACAGTATGAAAAGGTATGGCGCTTCAATGTCACCTTGTCTTACACCACTGGTGATCTTGAAATCCTCTAGCTTGACTTCCTGTACTATTGTAGTTTCTGCAAGTCATATAGAAACTCTGTATGACACAAATTATTGGCGCGTGAGATGTTCTTCCTTTCCAGGTATTTCCAGAGTCTGCTGTAGGGAAACTTATTATACGGCTTTTCCATGTCCTAGAAATAAAAGTGCAAATCATCACCATACTCAGAGCTTTCCCATTCAGTTGCATGAGTTTTAAGATAAAGTATTTCATGAATCTGTCCTTCATATAAACATAGGTGTGGACAAACACGAGGAGAGCAGAGATAAAACAAACATTTAAGCCCTTCATCATATTCCTATTATTACCTTTCAAAGTATGGTTTGAAAAACAGTCTAGACTCATTATATTGCTGGGATCCAAATGGGGCAGTGATCACGGAATACAAGACTCATATGTCTCATAGCCTCTCCTGCCCAGGTCTACCTCACCTACATGTTGGTGGATCTTGTTCGCTTTACACCTCCATCTTGACGGCTTATTAGCCCTCTGTTTCTTCCCTCACCAGGCGGTCAACCCCTCTATCTCTACATCCACTATCATCCGTCTGGTCGAACTCGTCCTCACCCTCAATACCTTTGAGTTCAATGCCAATTCTTTAACCAGATCAGTGGCTTAGCTATGGACCCCAGCTACTTCTTGTCTTTTCATGGGACACCTGGAATACTTAATCTGGCATCAGTATCAGGAGTCTTTTTCCTTTGATGTATTATCGATACATCGACGATGGGATTAGCATTACGAACATGTCTGAAAAGGACCTCTTAAATTTCATCTACCCTCTATCCAGTTTACGTCTGCCATCTCCCTTTTCTTCACTCTGACAGTTTTTCCTGATCCTCCCCTTGTTGCCTACAAACGTGACATAAACCTGAGAGACTTGCTGGTCAGTAGCCGCATACACACCAGCCCTCATAGACTTCCAGGCACCAAGCCATGCAGAAATACATGTGGCTGTATTGCTTGCCCACATGTCATCCTCTCTCACTCGATTACCTTCCCTAAAGCAGAGTTCTTCATCAAAGAGGGATTCACATGTAAATCCCACAACATCATCTACTCTATCACTTGTCGCCGGTGCAGTATGACATACATTGGGGAGACTGGTATGGAACTGCGTGAGCATTTCTGACCAACACCTCAATGATATCCATAACCGCTTAGGTTTACCAGTTGCCAGCCACTTGAATGGTCCTGGGCATCGAGGTAAGGCTGATGTTAGTGTCACAGGCTTAGTTTCTGGCTTCTCTGATGATCGTCATCGATTCGCCCTTGAGTACAGACTGATCTCCAGCATGGGTTGTCTCCAACCACATGGCATTAATATCTTCCATACCTTTTCTTAAAATCTCACACTGGCTTCTATTCTATCCATTTGCCCACCTAATCTGACCTTCATCCATCACTTGGAGTCCAGCTCCTGACCTGATAAGTAGTGATGTGAGACGTATCAGATAAGTGCACTATTTTTTCCTTATATGTTGACATGCCCCATACATGTATCCTTCCCTTCTTCTATGGCTGACTAGTTCAGCATTGTTGTTATTTGTTGTCCCTGATGAAGGCCTATTGGTCGTAACATAGGTTTCGTTTGTGTTTTCGTCTCTGTGCGGTATCTGTCCGTACCCATTTTTAAATTTTAATTAAATTTAATTTTAATTAACGTTAATTGTTTTTCATTTATTTTTTCTTACATCAAATTTAAATGGTCACACTGTTTATTCAGTTAATATCGAGGATTATGAACCCATACAGAAATCAAGTTATTTTGGTTTATTCCCCCTTTGCTTTTTAAAAAAAAGAAAATGAAGGGACTCAACTGAAGAATCACTCTTGGACATGCCGTAAAGTGCTATGTTTACCACCCCTAGAGAAACAATGGGCTGATGGAAAGACTATTTCTCAGAAACAGATTTTGTGCTTAAGGGAGATAACGTTCTGCCGTTTAAATATTTAGTATAAATGTATAACCTATTCCTAAAGTTGTATGTTAATATATTTACCAGAGCAAACAGATAGGAGAGATTTTGTTTTTTGCAACAAGAATTTATTAAATCATTTCCAAGTTTATGCATTTTTAATTTGCTTCTTATGTTGCATTCAGTTCAATGACAGTGTAGACAATGTACATAGTCTGTGTACTGCGATCATTTTGTAATTGTAATGTTAGGTTGTAACTCTGGTTTCTCTTCACAACGTACAAATCTTTCGCCTTTTACTAAAGATTTCCGTGGAGAGGAGCAATATAATGAGTCTAAAGAATATTTTTCAAACCCTACTTTTGTAGGGTATAAAATCAATTATATGAATGGATAAAACTTTCTTATGCCCTTCTGATCACATTTTCTTCTTATTTATTTAGTGCCCAGGATTCATATCCATGGTTCAATATTTTTTATTTCCCTCTTTACTGAAAACCTGCAGATGTTCTCTGGCTCTACATCAGAGTGTAGTACATTGATTGATGAATTCTTCATTTTTTCTCATGTGACAGATTTAGTCTGGGCAGACAAATCTTCTCTCCCCATGGACTTTCCACCGGGACATGACCACTCAGTCGGCGAGTACCGCGACAGAGGGCGGAGTAATAGCGACGCCATCTTGCAAGTAGTGCCGACTAAGAAAATAGTCTCGTGTTATAAAAAGTCTGGCGGGCCAGGAGCGAGGTTTTTTTCCTTCTACCTGGGTTGAGGTCGCAACCCGAAGTACTCACCGGCGCTGTTCCGGCCATAATTCGGACTCGCGTTACGTCACGGCAGGCCAAGCACGGGAAAGGTGACTGTTGACAATAGTTTAAGTGTAGGGGTAGAGATTGTTAGGTTAGGTAATCCCTGAAAAGGAGTGAGTCAGTTGTGAATAGAAGAGAGCCAGTTTAGTAAGGAATAAAGAATTTGTTTATCTAAGTTTATTGTGTTAGATCATTTAGGTTAAGGTGTGTAGATGAAGAGCGGCCTTAGTTAAGTTAGATAGAGCAAGACCCTGTTCTCTCTGCTACACTCAGACAAAACACAAAAAGACCAACAGTGTAGTATTAAGAGCAGAAACATCCATCAACACACACTCAATACGGGACATCATCCAATACTCATGCGAGAAAAACTGTCAATCATCAATCTTATCCCTGGATCAGGGAAAAGCTTTTGATAGAATATCCACCAATACCTCCACAAAGTCCTACTGCATCGTAACATTGGTGACCACTATCGGAGGTGGATACAAATCCTTTACAAAAAGCCTGAAAGTAAAGTCTTGGTGAACCATGCTCACTAAAACTTTCCGGCTAACTAGGTCTGTGAGACAGGGATGCTCTCTCTCACCTCTACTCTACACTCTAGCCACAGAACGCCTTCTGGAGAAAATTTAATTAGATAGCTCCATAAAAGGCACTTTTATCCCAGGGAAAGGCGAACAGAAATTACTTGCGTACGCAGACGACACCATCTTCTTCCCACCAAACCACAAGTCAATAGAAAATATCCTAGATACATTCACAGTTTTCGGAAGCGGTAGCGGTGCAAAAATAAACATTCAAAAATCAACAATAATGGGCATAGGCCAATGGAAAAACAAAGCAGACTTTCCATTTGATTTAACAACAACAAATAACATGAATCTATATGGCATCACTTTCTCATCTTATCCAAACCACACACACAATGCCACATGGCAGAAATTAATCACACAGATTACAAACATGTTACACGAATATAAGTTTAAAACAACAATTTTATGCAGGAGTGTAATAGTCAACACGTATATCATTCCCAAACTAATATATATAGCTACAGTCTTTAACCCCCTTGGGCGCACAATAAAAGACTGTATATGAACATGTGTGGGTAAATAGATATCATAATATATATGCATGTGAGAATGGGTTACTGTGTATATGCGTTTATGTATTATCCATAGACCTAGATGTGGAATTTTATATATATGCATGGGTGTGTGTGTATGTGGTATAAATATCAGGTATGTGTGTATGCAAACATATTAGTATGTATGTTTATATATATGGGTGTAAGTATACAAGTAAATGTATTTCAAAGATTTTTAAAGTTTTAAAAACAAGGTTCAAAAAGTTGTCTAAAGTACACTCTTAGTCCATCAAGGTTGTGATTGTAAAGAAGACCTGGGCCATAAAAGTTTGACCCTGAACTTAAAACCTGTTAAATGGTACCCAGAGCAAGTGAAAAAGTATCAATTACTTGAGCCATTAACTGAGGTCATTGTTCCCAGCTGGACAAACTTGCCCATAGAGCAGAACCCACCACTCTTCCAGTCCCCCAGTGGTCAATTTGTTTTTACCTCCCTTCTATTGACTTCAGTTTTATGGCCATCAGTTTTAGACTACCCTGCCACTAATGGAACAATAAACAAAGCATGGTGGATTTTTATGGCAGTGGACTGGCAAAAGATATACCAGAAGTCAAGGTGAGAGGTCCCTAGGGAAGAAAATGAACCAACTGTAGGCCAATTTTTAACATTTGACCTTGATCAAATATTTGACAAAACTTTAAGCCCTTATAGAAGGGCAATCCACCTCTTCAAGTTATAATATCAATTGATATCTCCTTGTTTCCCTGTCACAATAACCACCATCTCCCATATTTCTCTAACTTTAGACCTTTGCATTTGAAACCTGTATTATCATGACTGCATGCAGGTATGTGTATATGTACTGGGTGTGTACCTATATACATGTGTGTAGAAGTAGTTATATGTACATGCATGTGCGTTTTGGTTTTTATTTTAGTTTTTTCTTCTATGTATGTGAATAAATGAATATATGCTTGTGTGTGTATAAATGAATATGTGTGTGGATAAAGAAATATCTGTAAGTGTGTATAAATGAATATGCATGTGTGTGTATAAACAAATAGGTATGCATGTATAAGTGACTATGTATGTATGGATAGGTACACATGGGTAAGCATATTGCCTTTACAAATATCTCAAACAAATAAAAATGTACATCACTAACTTTTTGAAAATTTAAATCATTTTAAATTGATGTCACCACTCACTTCACAAAATGTAACTCCCACCATCTCATGTTTCATCTCATGGAAAAATATCATTTCATTTCACTTCACATCATGTACAAATTTTATTTGAAATTTGTTGTTCAAATTTTAAAATTGTAATAATTTATTATGGGGAACAAAGAATTATCAAAAGAAAAAAAATTTTTACTAAAGATTTCCGTGGAGAGGAGCAATTTAATGAGTCTAAAGAATATTTTTCAAACCCTACTTTTGTAGGGTATAAAATCAACTATATGAATGGATAAAACTTACTTATGCATTTCTGATCACATTGTTTCCTATTTATTTATTGCCCAGGATTCATATCCATGGTTCAATATTACATTTGTGTTTTCCTATTTCCCTGAAGAATCTACATATTCTCTGGTTTTAGATCAAAGTGTAGTACAAATCTTGTCTTTACAACAACAAAAAATTACATTGAATTTGTGTGTGTGCTGGAAGATCATTTGGATTGAATTAGTATCTAAATGTAGGTCAATGCATGCAAATGGATAATAGTTTCCAATGCTTTCAAGCTCTACTCCTTGAATAGGCCCCTTTCATTGAAATGGCCTGTAATAAATGCCAAGGAAACTAACTGGGTAGGAGTCAAAGTAATACATCTTTGTCATAACAAATTATATCAGTTAGTTGCCCATAACACTTTAACCACAAAAAAATACCAGGTACTGTAACACTCCTAGTCAGATCAAGGTCAGATTGTAACTAAGATAAGAACACAATGGGAACACCTGAGCCATAAAAGTTGTCCCAGAACCTAAAACCTGTAAAATGGTACCCAGAGCAGGTGAAAAGGTACCAATTACTTACCCCTTCTAACTGAGGCTTTTTTGCCCTGCTGGACATAATTGCTCCAATGGACCTGACCAAATCACATTTCCCCTCCCCCAGTAGTCAATTTTTATCTCCCCTCCATTCTTCTTCTTCGTACACAGTCAGACAGTAACCATTATTTTTTCGAAAAAAGCGGCGGTCATCCTGAGGCTCTCGCTACTGCCATAGAGCTTGTCTTGCAGTTCCACTGGTAATGGCCACATCTGCTCTCTCTGATCCTCGTATGTCGGGCAGTTCTGCAGCAGATGTTCAGTGGTCATTTTACCAGTACCGCACGGGCATTCGTCGGTACACCCTATCTTCAATTTGTTGAATAGGTGGTACCTCAGTCTGTTGTGGCCAGTGCGAAGTCTGAAGACCACGACCTGCTCTCTTCGGTTCAACTGGTAATAGGCATCGTTTTTGGTGTAACCAGTATGTTCGGTTTCCCATTTGGTCATGTATCTGGCTTTGATAAGCCGTTTTGACTCTTCGTACGTCATACTGGTATCTGTTTGTGGTAGTCTTGCACCTTCTTTTGCCAGTCTGTCTGCCTCCTCGTTGCCTTGGATGTTGCAGTGTGCCGGGACCCACTGTACCACTACCCTTTTTGGTGCGGACTGCTGGCACAGTTTGCAGAGTGCTGCTCTTAAGTCATTAAGCTCAGTGTTTTTTTGGCTTTTTAGCGCTGTGACTACGGCGAGAGCATCTGTCAGCAGGACTATATGGCTCTCATTTTCACTGTGTGTCACCATTTCTTCCACTGCCGCCCTCAGTGCCTCTGCCTCCGCTCTGAAATTGCTTGTGTACTTACCAGTAGCGAATGACAGTGTTATTTTTCTGCCATTTGGTAGGTTCAGGAATGCTCCTGCCCCTCCGTTCTGTGTAGTGTTTGTTACAGAACCGTCGGTGTATGCATGGGTCCAGTCCATGCTTGGGTAGCTTTTCGTTATGAAGCTTAGGGTAGTGTCTCTCCTTTCTTTTTCAGTCTGGCAGTTTTTGTTTGCAATACCTGGTATATTTTCTACCACCTCTGGAAATATATCCTGCCTCCAGGTAGGTTTTCGTACAGTAGTGATGGGCTTTGGTGTTGTTAGTGCGTTTATGGGATCTTCGTGCATCTTTGCTTTGGCTATTTCTGCAAAGTTTCTCCGCTTTAGTTTCCCATTTCCCAAATTGTTTAGTCTTTGGTACATTGGGTGGTCCGTCAGTCTTCGGAGTTTCTCTGACTGCAGCTGGGCTCTGCAGTCTCTTCTATCGGTCATGGATTGCAGTTTTGTAATCTTTTCAAGTTCTACAATTGGCGTTGACTTCATGCCACCTGTTATAATTCTCATGGCTTGGTTTTGAAGTTTGTTAACTTTATCGAAGTTCGCCTTCGCTGCTGTTGTCCATGCCGCAATGCCATACTCGAGAACTGGTCTCACTCTTCCAGTGTACAGTTTCTTTAGTATGCCTTCGTCTGCTCCCCAGCTTGTGCCAGCAAGTTTCCTCATGATTGCCATTCTTTCTCTGGCTTTCATTCGGTTTCTCTCAATCTGACTTTTCCATGTCATGCGCCGATCAAATGTGACTCCCAGATAGGTTGGGTTGTCGTTTGGCTGTAGGATTTTGCCATTTAGACTTAATTTGGTACTTTGGGGTTTTAATGAAAGCGAGAATATTGTGCACGTGGTTTTCTCCTCGTTTATTTTGACCAGCCATGAGTTCGCCCACTCTTCCAGCGATGTTAGGGCCGTCTGCATCCGATTTCTTGCTATGGTGAGATTCTTTTCAGAGGTCCACATAGCCAGATCGTCTGCAAACATTGAGCTATGGACTCTTCTTGGTATATTCTCTGTAGTATCGTTTATATATACCAGGAAGAGTGTGGGTGACAGTACTCCCCCTTGGGGTACTCCCTGCTCGAGTGTCACCTTTTTGCTCATCTGCCCTTGTACTTGGACTCTGGCCGTTCTTTGTTTGAGGTAGTGGTTGATCCACTTGTACATTTTCCCACAAACATCACTTCTTCTTAGCTTGACTCTAAGTCCATCTTTCCAGACTTTGTCAAATGCCTTTTCCAGATCCACCCAAACAGCTACTGTGTGTTTCTGTGCCTGGTAGGCATCTTCTATCTCCTGGGCTATGAGGATGACCTGGTCCTCAGTGGATCTGTGCTGTCTAAAGCCGGCTTGCTGTGGAATTAGTATTCGTTTTTCTTCCAGATGCCACATCAGTCTGGTGTTTATCATCCGTTCCATCAGCTTGCAGACACAGCTCAGTAGGCTGATGGGCACTATCGCTGCCTGGCGGGACTCCGCAGGATGAGCGCCATGCGTTTTTCTAATAGGTTGTACTGCCATCATACTGTGATTTACGTTGCACTGTTTTGTTAGGCTTGCGGCCCCGTGCATCCGATTTCAACAGGCGTTTCTGTAGGGATGCCCTCCTTAGCCTTTGGCTGTCCCCAGCCTATCTGCAAGGCAGCAGTTGTTTATGATCAGAGTTTTCTCTCTTATGGAAGTTGTCTTACCAGACTATCGAGTCTTCACTACTCGTGTCTATAGGGTGCAATGATGATATGTGATGATATATGAGATGGACTGGTTTACCCGGAAGAGAGGCAGTCCAGTGTGTCTGTATCCCAGGATCGTCACGTCCTGCCAGGAACGTAGCATTTGCATGTGAGTGGGGTATCTCTTTTTCCCTTTATTTTCTTGGCTTCTATGCAGAGATGGTACGCCTAGCATTCCCCGCCACCTGGGGTGTTGACACAGTGGGGCAGGTGTGCAATGTCCGCTGGTCTGCATCTCTTCTGCGTCCAGTATGATAGTTATATGGCTGATAACGTACAGAGGTAGATATCGTAGCCGGAGTGCATTCAGCCAGAGGACAAGCCTGGAGATGTCACAGAGATGTTGTTTGCCTGATGTGCGGACAACTCTCATGGTCAGTGGTTGAGTCTTGACAGTTCACAGTGAGGTGGCTGCTCTACTGTTTTCGACACCCCGACTAGGTACTAAGTCTTTGGTTGGTGTTTTTGCACCCCATCGCCGTATAGGGTGAGTATCAAGCAGTTGTCCGCCCGCTTTGATTGGCGGACGGCAAGGACCTCTTACTGTGGCTCTACCTGATAGGGCTGGGGCGCAAGCCCCAGGTCCCGAGCATGTAGGAGCCTCCCATTGCAGTGGTGCTGAGATTTTGGGCGGGATTGCGGCTTACAAGGGTTCGGCCGTAATCCCCCACATGGTAGCCTCGCGCCCTTGGCTTATCAGCCTGGTACGTGAACCAACGTGTCTGCGGCTCCTCTCGATTTGAGCTGGTTTTCCGTAGCAACGCCTTGTCATTTGTAGGGTAAAACTGACCTGTCTTCAGATGATCTATTTCCAGCACCCGTTCACTATTTGGTCAGACGAATTTATTGAGGGCTTTTGTTTGTCAATGACCAGGTATTTGAAATCTGCGGTTTCTGCGGAGTTAAACACGATTTCCGTAGCGTTCTTTCATTTGAGTGTTTGAGAGCTGATTTGTCATCCGTGAGTCTAATACCAGCGTACGTTCATTATTAGACCCAAACGGCAGTGCTCTCGATTTGTCAGTTGTTCTACAGTATTGGCGTGTTCAGTCAAATTAAGCCGCAGGTTCCACACCTGGTGGTGCCCTTCCGTCAATTCGCTTAGCGAGACAATCAAGTTTCTTAGAGGGTAGCCCCAGATTTTCGAGGGTCTAATTCCAGCACATGTTCTTTATTAGACCCCACGAAGGTGTACTTTTGATAGTCATTCTGCAGTATTGGCGTGTTAAGTTAATTTAGGTCTCAGGCTCCACTCCTGATAGTGCTCTTCCGTCAATTCCTTTTTCAGAACACTGGATGCAGACCAAACCGGGCCACAGGGGGCATAACCCCAGATTTCTGGGGGTCTAAATCCAGCACCAGTTCCATATTAGATCCCAGAAGAGTGGTCTCGGCATGTCAATCATTTCAGTGTTGGCCGTGTTGAGTCAAATTAAGCCGCAGGCTCCACTCCTGGTGGTGCCCTTCCGTCAATTCCTTTAAGTTTCAGCTTTGCAACCATACTTCCCCCGGAACCCAAACACTTTGGTTTCCCGGAAGCTGCCCGCAGAGTCATCGAAGCAACTCCTGCGGATCGCTAGTCGGCATCGTTTATGGTCAGAACTACGACGGTATCTGATCGTCTTCGCGCCTCTGACTTTCGTTCTTGATTAATGAAAACATTCTTGACAAATGCTTTCGCAGTAGCTCGTCTTGCGGCGATCCAAGAATTTCACCTCTAACGCCGCAATACGAATGCCCCCGTTTGTCCCTGTTAATCATTACCTCCAGTTCCGAGAACCAACAAAATAGAACCGAGGTCCTATTCCATTATTCCATGCACCATTATTCAGGCAGCCGAGGCCTGCTTTGAACACTCTAATTTTTTCAAAGTAAACGCGCCGGCCACCCAGGACGCTCAGCGAAGAGCACCCGTGGGAGAGAGCCGGCAGACGGTAGGGCAGGAGACAACGGGCAGTGAACCGGCGCGAGCCGGACCGCCCGCCTGCGCCTTAGATCCAACTACGAGCTTTTTAACTGCAACAACTTTAATATACGCTATTGGAGCTGGAATTACCGCGGCTGCTGGCACCAGACTTGCCCTCCAATAGATCCTCGTTAAAGGGTTTAAAGTGTACTCATTCCAATTACGGGGCCTCGAAAGAGTCCCGTATTGTTATTTTTCGTCACTACCTCCCCGTGCCGGGAGTGGGTAAGTTGCCTTCCTTGGATGTGGTAGCCGTTTCTCATGCTCCCTCTCCGGAATCGAACCCTGATTCCCCGTTACCCGTTACAAACATGGTAGGCATGTCACGTACCATCGACATTTGATAGGGCAGACATTTGAAAGATGCGTCGCCGGCACATGAGGCCATGCGATCAGCACAAAGTTATCCAGAGTCACCAGTGGGGACGCCGCAACCCCGCGAGGGGAAACGACGATTGGTTTTGAACTAATAAAAGCGCTCTTTCCGCGAGGGTCGGAGCTTGGTAAGCATGTATTAGCTCTAGAATTGCCACAGTTATCCAAGTAGGATCGTGTCATCTAAGGAACCTCGACTGATTTAATGAGCCATTCGCGGTTTCACCGTGAGACAGTGTGAACTTAGACATGAATGGCTTAATCTTTGAGACAAGCATATGACTACTGGCAGGATCAACCAGATATCTGTCGGAGACGTACTGTGTACAGCCACACACCGGTCGGCGGAGGAAGGGTGTGTTTTTGTAAAAAGCCTCGCTGGGACGACGGCCGCAGGGACCGACTGACGGGACGGACGGACGGTTTGTTCCACCCGTCCCTCACTCCGTCGACCTAGGACCGCCTGACAGGGGCCTCCCACACGCACCAGACGACCGACCGACCGGGCTCGCTCGAGGAGGGATGGCAGCGCTCTGTGCAGAACGGATCCCAACGACCTCGGCGATGAATTTCACTGGGACTGGAGACAATTTGGCCTGCCGGCCTGCCCTCGAGGCAACGATTCCTGCTTTCCATTTGCCGGTCACAAGCTCTTTGCGAGAGTCGGACCACCAGCGAGACGTACTGTCGAGCTCTGCTATAAGCCTTAGATAAATCACCACGGACGGACCACGTTTCCTGATACGGACCAGACTAGCGCACCTCGGTGGAGGAGCCACTACCACAAACCGCACCCAATTCGCACTACGGGGAAAGGCAGGCGAGCGTTTTCCGCAAGCCCGCGCTATCGCTCCGCCTGGCGGGACTGAGATCGCTTTACGAACACTGGTTGAAATTGAGTCGCTGCGGCGAGACAACTACCCCAGATCCATCGACATTTGATAGGGCAGACATTTGAAAGATGCGTCGCCGGCACATGAGGCCATGCGATCAGCACAAAGTTATCCAGAGTCACCAGTGGGGACGCCGCAACCCCGCGAGGGGAAACGACGATTGGTTTTGAACTAATAAAAGCGCTCTTTCCGCGAGGGTCGGAGCTTGGTAAGCATGTATTAGCTCTAGAATTGCCACAGTTATCCAAGTAGGATCGTGTCATCTAAGGAACCTCGACTGATTTAATGAGCCATTCGCGGTTTCACTGTGAGACAGTGTGAACTTAGACATGCATGGCTTAATCTTTGAGACAAGCATATGACTACTGGCAGGATCAACCAGATATCTGTCGGAGACGTACTGTGTACAGCACACACCGGTCGGCGGAGGAAGGGTGTGTTTTTGTAAAAGGCCTCGCTGGGACGACGGCCGCAGGGACCGACTGACGGGACGGACGGACGGTTTGTTCCACCCGTCCCTCACTCCGTCGACCTAGGACCGCCTGACAGGGGCCTCCCACACGCACCAGACGACCGACCGACCGGGCTCGCTCGAGGAGGGATGGCAGCGCTCTGTGCAGAACGGATCCCAACGACCTCGGCGATGAATTTCACTGGGACTAGAGACAATTTGGCCTGCCGGCCTGCCCTTCTCCGTAGGGAGAACGCAGGGCCTCGAGGCAACGATTCCTGCTTTCCATTTGCCGGTCACAAGCTCTTTGCGAGAGTCGGACCACCAGCGAGACGTACTGTCGAGCTCTGTTATAAGCCTTAGATAAATCACCACGGACGGACCACGTTTCCTGATACGGACCAGACTAGCGCACCTCGGTGGAGGAGCCACTACCACAAACCGCACCCAATTCGCACTACGGGGAAAGGCAGGCGAGCGTTTTCCGCAAGCCCGCGCTATCGCTCCGCCTGGCGGGACTGAGATCGCTTTACGAACACTGGTTGAAATTGAGTCGCTGCGGCGAGACAACTACCCCAGATTCCCCTCCATTCAATTCAGTTTTATGGTTGTTCCTTTTGAGACCAGTCTGTTCTGAAGTTTGGCCACAAGAACAATTTGTATGATAGTGGACTGGCATATTAGATCTCACAGATCAAGAAAGAGAATGACCCAACTGTAGGCCAATGTTTTCCCACCCCTTGACCTTGGTTTTCTGCTTCTTCTGTGTTCCTTCTCAATCTCCTGCTACCAAGCTGAACAGAGCTTTGCAAGTAGCAGAATTATAGTCTGGAGAATTGAATTTATTGTGTGGCTAGTTTACAGTTTGACTGCAAAATTTGCACCTTTTGGTCCAACACATCCTTCTTCGGCAGATGACCTTGGTCAATATTTGAAAAACTGTATATGGCCATCTTATAGTCCATTTGGGGTAAAAAAAAATAAAAAATATCTTCTTTTTCTTTTGTGGTCTCACTTTCTACTGGGTTGTAATTGAGTGTCATGGTATGTATTTGTCTTTCGCCTCTCTGGTGGCCCAGGTAACATTTTTCCTCATTTTACGCCAGGCCTCTTTTACGCTGTCTATCCACCTTTTCCTCGGTCAACCTCTAGCCCTTCTTCCTGATGTTTTACTGTAGAAGGTTGCATGAACAATGTGGTCTGGTTGCATTCTCACAATGTGGACTAACCAATTCATTCTCTGTTGCTCTATATACTGTAGGCAGTGAATTATTCCAACCTTCTCCTGAATACTCATATTTGTGATTCTGTCTCTTCTGGTGTCGTTAGTGACCCTTAGTAGGCACCTCAATTCGAAGGTGGCTAACTTTTGTTTCTGGACTTTATTCAATACCCACGTCTGGCACTGGTAGCACAGGGTTGTGATGAAGATACTATTTATCATCTGCTTTTTTGCTTGGGGGGGGGGGGGGGAGATCTTGGGGCGTCTTAGAAGTGGAGAAGCTGGTATATGACAGCGTTTGCCCTCTGCACTCTTTATCACTTTGTCGAGTGTCATCCTCAGTAAAAACAGT
Organism: Ariolimax columbianus; assembly: GCA_036924085.1. Taxonomy (NCBI): domain Eukaryota; kingdom Metazoa; phylum Mollusca; class Gastropoda; order Stylommatophora; family Arionidae; genus Ariolimax; species Ariolimax columbianus. Next base: position 9,686,249 of record JAVGWX010000014.1, read on the forward strand.
TCCCAAATAACTAAATTCTTGTACCTGCTTTATTTTTGTTTCATTCACATGAATATCAAGTGTGGTATGCTTTCTACCTATATTCATTGCCTCTGTTTATGATGTGTTGATATTCATATCGTACTTTTGACAGCTCAAGTACAGTGAGTCAATATGGTTTTGTAGGTTTTGTTTATTGGAGTGGATCAGACAAAATCAGATAAAATATATCAACCTCTCTAAATTAGAACATAAATTTATATCACCTCAGTGCCTGCTACAATCCTTATTTTTTCTCAATCTGACTTTAGAACCTTCATATTTGAAACTTGTTATCATGACTGTATGTAGGTATATATATAAGCAAATGTGCTGGATGTGTACTTATTTGTATGTCTGTGAATGTATATGTACATAAATCTATCGCATGCATGTATGTATATGTATATATATGTATATATATATACACATATATAATGTATATATATATATATACACATATATATGTATATATATATATATATATATATATATATTGTCTTCACAAATGGTATCAAGATGCTGAGCAGCACAAGAGCTGCAGCTGTCAGCGACTCATAACTGACTGCTAGCGTCAGGGCCTGCTAGCATGCTAAGACCCTTCTACACCTCCAAGTGGTGATCCTGGATTACAGGCTGTAACAGAGCAGATTGGCTAAGTAGAAGAGATCAAAGAGGGAAGCAGTCCAGTGCTCAAAAATGCCTGCTGAAGTCGGATGTGTTGAACCGAAAGGTGCAAACATCGCAGTCAAGCTGTAAACCACGACACAACGCATTCCGTTCTCCGGACTACATCCTGCTACTTGTAAGGCCCTTGTCAGGGCTTGGTAGTGGATCGAACGAAGAAGAAGAAGTGGAATAAGTCTTCACAAAGATCTTTAAAAGGAAACCACATTACTCATTTTTGTAGAGAAACATTTTTAATTTATTTAACCTCACAAAATGTAACTCCCATCATCTCATGTTTCATATCATTGGAAATTTTCACTTCTTTTCCCTTCTCATCACACAAAATTTTGCTTGAAATTTGTTACCATTATTAAGTACAAATTTATAAATTGTATCATCATCATTTTCTACAACATCAACAAATACTAAAGATTTTTGTGAAGATGAGAAATATAATGAGTCTAAAGAATATTTTTCAAACCCTACATAGTAGGTATATGGCTTGGATTGGCTTCGTTGATTTTTTTGGCGGTCGCCTTATTTTTCTATTCTCTAAGGCGGTGTGCGTTGCACTATGTTTTTATTTTGCGCCTGTCGGCTCAGTGCATCCGACTTCGGCATGCATTTTATGTAAGGATCTGCTTCCTCCTGCATTTTCTAAGGGTTTGCTTCCCTGCGGTAACGGCTGGTGCTGTGATGGGGATCGAACCCAGCACCTTCGGATTGTGAGCCGTGTCACTTAACCACTAGCCACGCCGTCCCCATTTCTTTCGTTCTCAATCTCCTGCTACCAAGCCCCGAAAAGGGCTTTGCAAGTAGCAGAATATAGTACAGAGAACAGAATGGATTGAATAACATTAAAATCCCTGTAGTAAAAAAAAAATGCTATATGTGTGAAAGTGAAGGAGGTAACTGTGTTCTGATGGAAATACTTGAATTGTTTCAAGGATTAGGGCGTGAAAGGTCAAACCAAGTCCTTTGTGACTGAAACAGGGTTGTCGTTCATGGCGATGCTCAACGAAGAAGATGCGGGGGATGTGCAAGCCTAGGTGGGTAGCCGACTCATCCACAACACAGTGCCTCCAGGAGGCCTACCAGGACCTGAGAATAGCAGCCCAGAATGAGGACGTCATTGGAGTAGATGTGATCAGTTTCCAGAGAGTCGCCAACAATGACCCTTAGGTCGTGTGCAGAAGGATCCAGTCCATGACGCAGCAGATAAACGCAGGAGTGAGGACTCAGCCCTGCCTGACACCAGTTAACGTAGAGAGCTTGTCTGCAACATCCCATCATAGCTGAATTTTGGTGCTGGTGTAACTCTGTAATTAGGGACAGCATTGTGCCTGGAATACCCACACATTGTAGGGCCCTTCACGTGGCCTTTTTATCTTTACCACAGAATCAAAGGCAGTCATTAGGTCAACATATACAACATCGGGAGGTCGGTTAAACTCACAGTGCAGTTCCGTGAGGAACGGGAAGACGAGAATAGCATCGATGGTGGATCGAGAGGCAGTGGATCTGACTGTTGGGGGGTGACGATGCCTCGTTAGCAGTGGGTGCAATCTCAGTTCAGTTCATCCCGTAACCCATCCGGTCGTTGGGGCACACATGAAGACACTCCAAAAATCCCACGCCATCCCTCTCAATCTGTCGCCGCCTGTTGTATCTCACCGGGGTGAAGGCCTGACCACTCAGTGATGTTGTCCACCCATCTCTTCCTTGGACGTCCTCGCCCTCTCTGTCCCGGTACGGAACCAAAGAGTGCTGAGTTGGTAATTCCGTTGGACCTCGCGACGTGCCCGCACCAGACCATCTTTCGTCTTTTGATAGCTGTGAACAGATCCTCAAAAGGACCAATAATGTCTTAAACTCTCTGACGTATTTCTACGTACATGACACAATCTTTATATGTAACATTTAGGAGTTTTCTATAGCACCTCATTTCCATTGCATGTATTCTGCCCTGGATATCTGCTGTGATAGCCTAGGTCTCGCAGGCATACAGAAATATTAATAGCACCAAAGAGCGCATTAGTCTAACTTTTATGCCGAGCGCGAGCCGCTTGTCTTGCCATATAGGTTTCAGCCGAGTCAGCGCCGCTGTTTTTTGTGCTATTTTTGCAATTACCTCTGGCTTCGATCCCTCTTCACTGATCAATGATCCCAGATATTTCAAACGTTTTACCACCTCAAGTTCCTGCCCATTTGCCTCTATTACAGATTTAAACCCTGCTACGTTATTGGTCATGAGCTTTGTTTTATCTGCATTTATTTCCATACCAAAACTCAGGGCCGCTCTATCCAAGCTACCAATCAACTCCTGGAGTTCCCTTTCTGTGCCTGCCAATACATCAATATCTAGAGAGGAGCATATGTGCAAAGGCATTTCTGGGGACAGACAGTAGGGCCTATAATTTCTGCATTTATGTCACCAAATGTGGGAACCCTTTTCCTTTGTACATGGACATGCTTATTCCACCCCACCATGCTTTGGGAACTTGGCCAGTACTCCAGACCATTGAACTGTAACAGTTGTCCTGAGCACCAAAACCTGTAATATGATATCCAGAGGGGGAGAATGTCCCCTACCAACTAAGTTTTTGCTCCCAGTTGGGCACAATTGATTTTAGGGACCAGACTAATCTAAATCACCCTTCCCCAGCAGTCAGTTTTTATCTCGCCTCCTTTCACCTAACAAGGTTTAAGACTGGTCATTTTAGAAATTTAGTCTACTTCTAAGGTTGGCCAAATGTCAGCTACAAGAAAAATAGGCAGAATACAGGCTGGATTTTGTTATGGCAGTGAACTGGTATAATACATCCCAGGTCAAGGAGAGAAGAGAGTTCCCTAAGGAAGAAAACTGATTCGTGTACACCAACCACTCCTACCAACCTCCTGACCTTGGTCAAATATTTGTCAAACTTGTAATTGTATGGCCCTCATAAGAAGTCCACTTGGAAAAGATACACTTTAAAAAAATTAGAACAACGTAAATTTATATCTTCCCCATGTGGCCCCTTTCATAATGGCCACAATCTTATTGGTTTCTGCCTGACTTCAGGCATTTGTGTTTGGTTGGAACTTGTTATCATGATTGTATGTAGGTATGTGTACAGGTATATATGTGAGCATGTATTGGTGTGTACTAATGTTTATATAGGTATGTATATCTATATGTGTTAATAAATATATTACTGGACTGTGTGTATGCATATTTGCTGCTATGCCTGTACTTCACAAATGTCTCTAACAAAAGGACATTACTATGATTTTTTTGTGTGCTAAAACCTTTTTGGATTGAAACAGCCCTCTCAATGTAGGTCAATAATGCAAAGGGTCAAAAGACAGTACCCGTAGTTTACAATTCATCAACCCAAGCTCTACTCCATGAATGGTCCTTTCAACATAAAGTCGAAGACATTTGTAATAAATTCCAAGGACACTCACTGAAAATACATAATCTTTGTCAGAACACTATTGGAGTCCTAGAGGATCCCTACTTCACCTCACCTCACCTATCGCATGGAAAATGTTCACTTCACTTGACCTCACTTCAAACAAAGATTTGTTTGACAATTGTTATCATTTTGTACAAATTTGAAATTGCTAATATTAAATTAACTAAAGATAAAACTTGTCATAACATATAGAAAGGTCAGGAAAACAGTGGCAATTGCAAACCCCCCCCCCCCCCCCCCACGGGTCTGACAGTTTTGCCCCAAGTGCTCAGCCCCCCCCCCCCCCTTCCAACTCACCCAAGTAGAGCCCATATCAATACTGGCACAAGGCTGATATGACAATAGACATGGAAACACTGTTACCCAGTAGTACAGGAAAAGGTCAACCAAAGTTGTTGGCAATAAATGGAAATGCACCCCTGTAGTCAATGACAACTCTTTTTATATCACCACATCTCAGAGAAGATGGAAGACAACACCAGTGGGCCACACACACACAGGAAATATCTCCTACCTCCTCACAATATGGACAAAATACTTTTGACTTTGCTTTTTACCACCCTAATAAGAAGCTTGCCTTGAAAGAAGACACACAATAATACAAATGTAAAAAAGTTCCCTGGTCAGATGTCCTTTGACCATTGAATTAGGTGTTCCCAAGACACCCACCTCACCGCATGGTTGCAGAAGATCCAGCAAATTATAGACCGGTGAGTTTAACGAGCATAGTCTGTAAATTGTTAGAGTCAATATTCAAAGAAAACATTGTAATGCATTTAGACAAATTTAATCTAATTAGAAATAGTCAGCATGGGTTTACTAGAGGGAGATCATGCTTAACAAATCTATTAGAATTCATGAGGAGGTTACTAAAATCATAGATAAAGGGGAGCCAGTGGACGTTATTTATCTAGACTTTGCAAAGGCCTTTGATAGAGTACCTCATCAAAGATTATTTCAAAAGTTAAAATCACATGGAATAGGTGGGGAAGTTGCCAAATGGATTGAAAATTGGTTAACGGGAAGAAGGCAGAGGGTGGGCATAAATAAGGAGTACTCTGAGTGGTGTGAAGTGAAAAGTGGTGTGCCACAGGGCTCGGTTTTGGGACCAATTTTGTTCTTGAAATATATAAATGATTTGGACATTGATATGGGATCCATGATTGCAAAATTTGCTGATGACACAAAACTATGCAGTAGTGTCTCCTCTAAAGCGGAAGTGGATATATTGATGTCGGATTTAGATAAAATTCGAGAATGGTATGTAAGCTGGCAAATGGAGTTTAATGTAGATAAATATACAGTCATCCACATGGGTAGATCCAATATGGAACATAATTACAGAATGGGAGAAAACAATATTAGAAAGATAGATAAGGAAAGGGACCTAGGGGTTATAATAGATCATACAGGAAAGGTGAGTGAGCAAGTTAAGGTAGCAGTGAAAAAGGCAAATGCAATGTTAGGTATGATAAAAAGAAATATTAAACATAGGAGCAAGGAAGTGATCGTCAAACTGTATAAAGCTTTAGTTAGATCTAGATTGGAGTACTGTGTACAGGTGTGGAGTCTTTATCATAGAGGGGATATAAATATGCTGGAAAGAATACAAAAAAGAACGACAAAGATGATAGTGGGATTCCAGAATTACAGTTATGAGGAACGACTCAGAAAAACCGGCCTACAGTGTCTAGAAGAGAGAAGAATTCGTGGTGACTTAATACAGGTTTATAAGATGATCAGAGGAATGGATAAATTAGACTATTACAAGTTTTTTAAAATACAGCCACCTACAATAACACGAGGGCATAGCTACAAGCTGACTAAAGAGAGGTCCAGATTAGATATTAGGAAATATTTTTTTAGTCAGAGAGTGGTGTCTGCTTGAAATGCATTGCCAGGGGAGGTAGTGGAGGCAGGGACAGTTAATGCATTTAAGAATAAACTGGATGCGCATAGCTTATAGAGCAAGGTGATGTAAATGTAACTGGTTGTATACAGACTCTGCAGGGTCTTCTAAACCAGTATAAAGATGTTAAGTTCAGTTAAGAGTTTTTAGAGAAACATCAATTAAATTTATGTCCCCAATTATCTCACATTATGTAACGACCAGTTTCATCTTATGGGACATTTTTACTTCATTTCACCCCACTTCATACATACAATGATTTGTTATCATTATTATGAGCAAATTTGAAAATTGGTATTATTATTATTATATTAACAATTTTCAAAACAAAAGAAATTTACTAAAGATTTCCATGGAGAAGAGCGATATAATGTCTAAACTCTCCACTTTGATGGAATCAGGTCACTTTGACGTGGTTATAGAGCTTGTATGCCCCAATGCAGGGCACACCAAAGCTAGTGGGACTCTGTGGTCACAAGGTAAGGTGTCCGCCTCGGGTGCCGGAGGTCACAGATTTGAATCTCGGTGAAGTCCAGGATTTTTTTTCCACATGAATCTTCTGGTAAAAATTCTCTCATATCTGAGTAGTGAGATCGGACTCTCATGTTCAGTGTCAAGCACGTTTTAAATTCCTTGGTAGTAGGAAATCAAAAAGAGTAGGCTTAATGGACTTGTCATCTTAGTTCTTGCTTTCACCCTCTATCCATCCACATGAAGGTTACACCAAAGGTTAAACCAACTTTGCCTTGCGAAAGTTTAAGAAAGAACAAAGACTAAGTCCAGCAGTCCGAATGCCATGGAAGGAAACATCCAGAGAGACAACCACGACAGTCAAAGTGGGAAGATGTAGTTTGTAGGCTCATGTGGCACGGAATGAGAAAACGGACATTGAGGTAATATAACGGATTCTATGCAACAAACACTAGACTGTTATGGTGTCGTCCGTATGGTACGTAGCCAGGTAGGAGCGTCATCAGGCCTCCTGCCTTAAATGGGTCCACCCAACGCTACTGGAACCACAAACTCTTGACACTTCTGGGAAGTCCAGAGTAATACTTCTGGTCATAGACTTAAAATTATGTTGTGAAATGCTGAGGGCGTGAGAGACCTAAGAAACTGGAATTACAAAGGCTCCTGACAGAGCAAGAAATTGGTGTGTGTTGTATACCCCACTAGCGATCACAGTTTCTTGATAATAGATTTTCGACTGGGCAGAGTAGATTGACTAAAAGGGGGAGTCCTGAGTTCCAGCTGGATCAATTACCTGGCTTGAGAAGTTCAGAGATCCAAACTACATGACACAGGAAGTATTAACTTGAGACATTACAATATGTAATATCTATTCACCCCCCGGACAAACACATACACCTGGAGAATATCAGGCTGACTACTCATGGCTGGAAAATCGTTGGGAACTTTAACAGCCATTTTCAAAGCTGGGGGTATATATACCTAAATGTCAAGGGAGAGAAGATGGAAGACTTTATAATATCCAACAGCCTTGTCATGCTTAACAAACTTGATGATCCACACACAAACTACTTCAGGTCCTGGAGGAAAATAAGTAATCCGGATCTCGCCATGGCTACAGTATAAAAGGTCTAGAGTTGAAGCATGTATTAACAACTGGAAGGCAGCAACCTCAGACCATAGTAATTACAATGAAGGGACCAAAATATACCCCAAAGGGTGACTCCCTCCCTAGATGGAACTACAGGAAAGAAAATTGAAGCTTATTCACATAGCAGATTGACAGCAAGATTGAGTACTGAAAAGCACTCCTATTGCAAAGCTGGGAGAAACAGCAAATATCGAGCATTTGGAATTAAAGAGAAAACACAAATCCCTTACACAGTTTGAAAAACTAAAAAGGCTAAATCACCATTTACACCAGAACTTCCAATACAGAATTAAAAATAAACTGCTAAGGAAAAGTTTCAACAGTCTGACCAGAGAAAACCACAGACAACATGCAAATAATATCCTCGAAAGCAAAAGTGCAAAGCACTCATGCCAGAACCATGGATGTGGAGCCAGCATCGGTCTGAAATAATCTTGTAGGTTCTAGAGATAACAAAGAAAAGTGGGCAGTTGGTAACAGAACCGGCCTACACGAGATGCTCCGATAGGCTGTGGGGGCGAGTTACGGGAAGATGCAGTGCTCATCCTGGGGATGTCCTCAGGGTCGCTCTCGCAACACCTGGCTAAAACAACAGATTGCCACCTCCCCAAATGATCTGCAGGTTACTTACGTACTAACGGGGACGGAGGGGGGAGTGTGCCCTATGATGCACTTTGGAGCATAAAAGTGAATCAATTAAAACAACCAGTGTATTTAATCACAGAAAGTAGTTTTCATTATACCTTTCCTTGTGACATTGATGAGTCATTACATATGTTCCTCTTGTCCCTTTTTCACACCAGCCAAGTGCAGGGCACCACTACAGTTGGTCTCCTTTAGAAAGCCTTCGTCAAAGCACTTTGCATGCTTTTGCAGTGGTGGTTTCTGTAGCAATTTGTTTCACTCTTTTAGATTACTAGCCCCATATAGAATCTACAACACTCTTTAGCTGCTTTTAACGACATGCCTGGAAGTGTGGCCATATTCTTTCCTCGCCAGTAAGGGACCCCAGGATTTGTCACTATTACAGAACCATCAAATGTACCATAAAGGGAAACCAAGAAGATCTGTACATAAGACTAGCAGCCTCATCATGCAATGCTGACTGCTATAGAAACAATCACTCTGCAATTGTGTCAAGCATACTCCTTTCAAGAACAAGTAGAAACAGAGCATCAATTAGATTACACACAAAATGAAATGTCAGCTAAACAGGAATGAACAAGTGGTAATCTTCAGATGACAAACAGGCTGCAAGATACTCAGTATTATACACATATACCATATATTCAAGAAACTAAAGATATGAATTACAAATGAGTATAACTTTCAAGGCTGGATTTAGGCTCAAGATAATCAAAACCACTTGAGAGGTCACAGAAATTGAGACTTAAAATATAGAGAGAAAAAAATACGATTATGAGAACAACTAACAACAATCATATATCTTGGTAGTAATATAGACAAAGTAGGAGGAACACATACAGGTATCAAAATAAAAATTCAAAAGAGGAGCTTTCATGAGCTTATGGAAATCATCAGATTGCCCAGAACAAGAAAAGATATACTCCACAGGAAGATGAAAGGTTTTGATTATAATCAAGCTGCAGTGTGGTGCCTCACAGCCTGGAAGAGAGCTTTTGTTTGCATTCCTGCCAATCTCAGCTGTTATACATTTGTTACTCTGTAAATAATTGTCAAATAGGATTAGGATAGATATTTTCAATGCTTATGATCTCTTTATATTTATATCAGGGCGAAAGCCAAAGAATAAGATCCCAACATAAGACAAATAGAAAAAACACATATGCCGGCCTTACTAACTTGGGCTAATCAGTTCTATTGCTGACAAGCTGTATGGAGATACTATCAATATAACGCCAAAAACGGTATAACCCCTTACTGTGCTTTCAAGTTGTTTCTAAAGAACAAGAAGAGTTGAAGAAAAAACAACACGGCAGGAACACATTTACAACCCATAAACCAGTTCTTGTTCGCTGCATTTAATGACCCTTGACACACTCAGTAGGCTACTCAACTGAGTAGCCCATATCCCACATACAAAAATGAATAACTTACCCAGGACGGTAAATCTTCCACCCTAGCCAAAATGACTTCCTTCTCATTTCTCGCAATCGCTTGAGAAATTGCTATCTTGTGACGTTTAGCTGTCGTATGTTTCTCCTTCCACACAAACACAACTAGAAGAAGCCACAACCAGCTCACGGAAAACTTGAAGTAACCAACTATCCATACTAGGGATACGACTCCTGCAAGCTGAAAATATCTTTGCACAACTTTCATCAACAAAGTGTCCTCCACTACCGTCTTTCGTGCGATCTTTGGTGTTGATGGCTTCGGCATTGTAAAATGTTTTCTTATGTTTAACTCCAAATGAAATTACCAGTCGGTGAAAGCAGTTTAATATTCTAAAGAAACATTCTTGAACGTATTTATTTGTTGTCTTCCGCAATGATGACAGTTTGCAGACGCCGAGCGTTGCCAGAACTTTTTAAGAAGATGTAGCTAAGTTGGTGGCAAGGTTTCACCTGAGGAGAACGTCGTATGCGTCCTGTGGTGATTTTGAATGATTATTCTCTTTTATTAGGTAGCTATTAATGCTAAAACACCACACAGGCTCTAAGAAAAATAAAATGTAACCATTTCATTTACTTAAAGTAACTGTAACGACAGGAGAGGTGGACGATGGTGAATATAAAACATAAAAGATTACATTCATTAAATTAGAACAAGATATCAAACAGCCAATCAGGTAGATTTCGCATGTTTTCTTTACAAGAGAACATTGCTTTTACGGCAGGTTAGGTAACAGACCCTTGCTGTAAAGCGAAAATGGCCATAAATCGAAAAATCGCTTTATTTTCTCTTACAAAGTCTCAAAATATGTTTGTATTATCATATATTAAGCTAGCACTGGAATTAGACTGACATAAAAATGATGAAATATTAAAAAGAATATATGATATATATATATATATATATATATATATATATATATATATATTTACTAATTACTATATATGCACTGTAGATGCAAAGCAGCAAAGATCAATTTAGATCACCCATTGATGATCGCGAGTGAGTGGAAAATCATCGTCAAAAATGTGAAGGATTATAATATAACATAGAAATGTTATATCCACAAAGTGCCGAAAAGTGGAGTTGATCTATATATATTTGTTTTGCAGCTCTATATAGGTGCATGGGATTGCATCTCTGCCCTTGTGGTGGATACTGGAATATGCCTGTTTTCCTCAGTTGTTTTGTGTTTCCATATATGTGCTGGTGATGAAGATGATTATTTATTATTTGTCCCCACATTGTACTAGATCGTAGAATTTGCAAGCTGAAATGGTGAGTTCATTTACCTGGGCAGTAAACAAAACTACAATGCACGATGCCACATGTAAACATCATTCGAAGAGTCAGCCTCAGGGTCTGAACGCCATGCATCGGGTCTTTTGAGCCAGCTGAGGCTTTCATTGAAAACCAAGCTACGAGTTTGCATGACCTGTATCGTCGCCATCATGCTGTACAGTTCTGAAATCTACTTGATATTAAAGCCTTCCATGTGCGTAGCCAGAGGAGAATTCTTTAGATCCATTCTGCATGACAGAGTCTCAAATGACGAAGTCCCCTGGCGGACAGGCCTCGAGAGCACACTCGTCGTGCTGAACTGTCGTCATTTGAATATGTGGCCCGCCTTGCCGAGGATGTCTCCGCCCACCCGCTCTTAATGGATGAAAAGCGCCCCTCTCTGTCATGGTCTCGCCCCCGCCCACCTTGTTGGGTCAAAACGGAAAGACATACTTTTTGCGGGCGATCTGAGACTCAGCTAATCATCGTGCTCATGGCGGTTGGCGCGATGGGCAGTCTCCCAAGCGGACTACCTACATACCTACCGAACAGTGGCGTAGAGAGAAGAAATCGTCAGCCTGTGAAGACGTCAAATGGGCTAAAATTAAAATATAAGTTTCGCTATCTGAGGAGAAACTTCATAGTTTCAGGGACACCATTGGTACAGAATACTATTACTAGTTCCTCTATTACAATCGGACACTATGTCACACTGGATATGCATACATCATAACCACACACACACACACACACACATATATATATATATATATATATATATATATATATATATATATATATATATATAACCCCGAGTGGTTCGCCGGGGGATTTTTGTATGACAAGGACAAGAATAGCACCACTGCCCCACAGAGAGCGTGTCGTAAGAGACGACTAACTGTGTCACATGGCATAACACCAGCCATGGTTAGGTGGTTTGTTTAGAGCAGCATTGATGGCGCCTAACAGGCTGCGACCTACTTCGCTCTTGTGTTTGAATCTATTAAGATGGACTCCCACATCGGTTAACCACCCTCTGTGGCACTTGTCCCAAACGCAGCAGAGTAATAAGCTGCAAGAGTCTAGCCAGCTAAGCAGGAAATCCTCCTCCCGGCTACATACAGCTCATACAAGAGCTGGACCTGCACAGGGGCATCTGCCTCTGTAGTAGTACAGGTCGACTAACAACTAAGAACCAAATCTATATATATATATATATATATATATATATATATATATATATATATATTAGTTACAGTATATGTCGACTTTTTCAAAAACGGAGTGGATATGATATAATCGAACGGAATATTATTTTGTAAACGTAAAACAATTTTGCTGCCTTTTTATTTCTTTTACTTTCTTATTTTTATGTTGTCTATTCTTTTAATTACATTTTTTTAAAAGGGTAGTGGTACAGTGGGTTCCGTCACACTGCAACATCCAAGGCAACGAGGAGGCAGACAGACTGGCAAAAGAAGGTGCAAGACTACCACAAACAGATACCAGTATGACGTACGAAAAGTCAAAACGGCTTATCAAAGCCAGATACATGAACAAATGGGAAACCGAACATACTGGTTACACCAAAAACGATGCCTATTACCAGTTGAACCGAAGAGAGCAGGTCGTTGTCTTCAGACTTCGCAATGGCCACAACAGACTGAGGTACCACCTATTCAACAAATTGAAGATAGGGTGTACCGACGAATGCCCGTGCGGTACTGGTAAAATGACCGCTGAACATCTGCTGCAGAACTGCCCGACATACGAGGATCAGAGAGAGCAGATGTGGCCATTACCAGTGGAACTGCAAGACAAGCTCTATGGCAGTGGCGAGAGCCTCAGGATGACCGCCGCTTTTTTCGAAAAAATAATGGTTACTGTCTGACTGCGTACGCAGAAGAAGAAGAAGAATTACATTTTTTTAAAATAAAGAAAGGCTGCAGAGCAGATGAAGAATTGCTTCCGCATCGTCTCCAAAACCAAAATCCGAAGAAAATTTTCTTTCCGAAATTCAGAACTAATTTATTAGTCTTTTTGCCAACAAATTGAGGAATCTGTAACTATTGAAATCCACGCCAAAGATGCAGCAACGCTTGAAAGAGTCCTAGCGGATAGACTAGAAAATGGCAACATACCTCTGACTGATTGCCGATCTCAATAATAAGATAATGCTGCTGTGATGACTGGCCATATATCAGGATTTCGGCAAAAGATCACTGCAACGAAATCATCGTGCATTGTTTGTCAATTGTGATAACCATAGCTTGAATTTAGCAGTTCATTCATTCAGCGAAGCAGAATAAATTCGTCATTACTTTCATCGCTACAATTGAGACAATATTTGTTTTTCTCACGTTCGACACTTCGCTGGGAAGAACTAAAAAACTGTGCCGATAACAGTAAAACGTGAATTTGAAACCCGATAGACTGCACGAGCAGAAACTGTTAAAGCACTTTATGAAAGATTGTGTGAACTGTTTAATTTACTTGAAAAACTTACCGAAGATAGACAACAGACAGCTGATACTAGAGCTGATGCAAACGAACTTCTGCAAAACATACTTAATTTTATTGCTTTGCTTTATTTCTGAAGGCCTTGAAAATAAACTTCACGACATTCGAGACGATGTGAACACTTGTAGTAGAGGATGTAAAGAGCAAATGTGCCACCTGGGGAATTGAAGTTAAACGAATTATAAGACGTAGAATGTTCAGTTCAGTTCATCCCATAACCCATCAGATCGTTGGAGCACACTTGAAGATACACTCACAATTCCACACCATCTCTCTCTGTCCGCTGCCGCCAGTCGTGCCTCACCGGGACGAAGGCTTGACCACTCAGTGATGTTGTCTGCCGATCTCTTCCTTGGACGACCCCGCCTTCTCTTTCCCGGTACGGAAACCATGCAGTAGCGAATTTGTAATTCCGCTGGACCTCGTGACATGCCCATACCAAGCTATCTTTCGCTTTTTGATAACTGTGAACAGATCATCAAAAGGCCCAATTGCATTTTCCACTCTTCGTCGTATTTCTACGTTCGTGACACGATCCTTATATGAAACATTTAAGAGTCTTTTAAAGCACCTCATTTCCATTGCATGTATTCTGCACTGGATATCCGCAGAAATGGTCCAACGCAGTAACGTAGAATGGTGCCTGGTGGAGAATTGGCTCGAGATGCACGTCTTACAGCTGAGGAGGAAGCTGTGCGAGTAATGAACAGTACTCTTGGCAGATTCCAGCAAGAAGTTAATACACCAATTACAAGATTGAAAGATCTCAATTCAAAATTTGGATTTTTGCTCATCATTCCAAATCTTATTCTAATCGACAATCAACATCTTCTCAGACAAGATTGCCTTTATCTCGGAATTTGTTACGACACTAATGTTGATGGAAATGAATTGTTTACTGAGATTAACGGCTGCTGGATGTTACTGAATAGTCGTCCTGACACACTCCAACTACTCCCTTGGAACTTCATTTTATCATCAGTTAAGGCGAATATGCTTTTCCAAATCTAAGGATCGTTCTGCAAATTTTTTCGACGATTTCAGTGTCCATAGCAAGCTGTGAAAGATCATTCAGCAAATTGAAATTAATACTCTCATACTTGCGAGCGTCAAATGGGAAAGGGGCAGTTAAGTGATCTAATACTATTTAGTATGGAGAGAAGTGCTGAAGAAAACACACTTTGACGATGTTATTGGTGCAGTTGATGACGTGAAAGCCAAGAAAATGAATCTCTTGTAAATTGTAAAAGAATTATTATAATTTGAATTCTTTTCTGTTGTTAGCCTGTTGTCCATAGCACAAAAACAATCATAATTTTAAACTTGTTTTGTAAAAACAGCAGTTTAGCCAAAACTGACGGTCATGTTTAGTTAACTGTTAATCTAGTAGGTACCTAACATACACCATTAAAAAGTAACATGAATGATTGAAAATCAATTTCAAATTCCTGAAGTAATGTTTTTTTAGGGGAGTAATGGGGATTTGGGTGTGTTTATGTGTATGTGTGGGGGGGATGGCGATAGCCTTCCTAAATCGTTCTGGGCGCCATAGACCGCCGCTACACCACTGCTACCAAACTTGCCTATCTATGGAGGTGGTTGATTATCTTCCCTGTACCAGATAGTGGAATATTTAAGTTTTCCTCACTTATTTGTTGTCTTTATTTGGGATGTTTAGAAGAAGGCGCTAACGTTTGGTATGACACATTAAGAAAGTCATTATTTAGAGTCTCTGTTTTAGAATCCTCGTAGCAAAAACTCAACTTCATTATACTAGTTTAGAAGGCTCTACAGTCTGTATACAACCAGTTTATTTCACTGAACGGATACCGAAAATACTGTGAGCATACAATCTATTTTTTAATGCATTAACTGACTCTGCTTCCACTACATCCTGCTGCAATGCATTCCAAGAATTCAGTACTCTCTGACTAAAAAAATACTTCCTAATATCTAATCTAGACCTATCTTTAACAATTTGTAGCTGTGCCCTCTTGTTCTTGTAGCCGGTCGTACTTTTAAAAAGTTTAGGTATAGTCTAATCTATCCTTTCTATTGATTAATTTATACACTTGTATTAAGTCACCTCAAATTCTTCTTTGTTCTTCTTTTTTAGTCTTTCCTCATAACAATAATTCTGAAGATACATAGGCAAACAAAAACACACTTGAAGAACAGAGATTGGAACATATAAAAAGGAATAAGGAAATGACAGAGCTGGGGCTGATGACACGTGACAGGACGACCTGTTGTGTAGCTGAAAATGTACATTGCCACAGAAAGTAGTGGAGGCATGGACAATTAATGCATTCAAGAATAGATTGGATGTGCATAGTTTTTAGAGCAAGGAAATGTAAATGAAACTGGTTGTATACAGACTCTACATAGTCTTCTAAGCCAGTATAAAATTATTATTTTTTATTTTTCCGTTCGCCTTATTTCTCTAATCCCCAAGGCGGTGTGCGTTGCATTGTGGTTTTTATTTTGCGCCTTTCGGCCCAGTGCATCTGACTTCAGCATGCATTTTATGTAAGGGTCTGCTTCCTCCTGCATTTTCTAAGGGTTTGCTTCCCCAGGGTAACGGCTGGTGCTGTGATGGGGATCGAACCCAGCACCTTCCGATTGTGAGCCATGCCACTTAACCACGCCGTCCCCAGTATAAAATTAAGTTTGTTAAAATGGTTCAACCCCGGGTACCGAAATGTGTAGATTAATTAATATGATACGTCTATAGACGGAGGTTACTTCTCACTCCCGTGCCAGGGATCAAGATGCTGAGCAATGCATGAGCTGCAGCGATCAGCGACCCATATTTGACTGCTAGCTTCAGGGCCAGTGATGATTCTTCTTATTTTTCGTACGCTGTCAGACGTCAACTTGAATTTGTTTGAAGAAAGCAGCTGTCATCCTGAGGCTGTCAACACTGCCATAGAGCTTGTCTAGTGTTGGCATTGGTGATGGCCACATGTGCTTTCTCTGGTCCTCGTATGTTGGGCAATTTTGCAGCAGATGTTCAGAGGTAATTTTCCCTGTACCACATGTGCATTCGTCAGTGCCACCTATTTTCAGTTTATTGAATAGGTGGTACGTCAGTCTGTTGTGAGGGCCAGTGATTGAGAGCTGCCAAGATGCTCCTCCACGAGGTGATGATTGAGGCAAAGAAGCATCTACTGGCACTTATGAAAATGTATTTCCTGTTTAAAGGCTTATGGTGTAAAGGGTTAAAGGACAGTTAAGAACAAAAGCAAATAATGACCTCTGTGAAACATCTGAAAAGGTATCACACTGTTTGTAGGACAATTGGAATCGAGAAGGAAATATAAGGTAGTGAATTAACTTGTTTAATATAAAGTAAAGAGGACTTTACCGCTGTTCGGGAATGAAGTGTTAGCCATTTCAGTAACTAAGCCACAGCTTGTATGAGGTGACCAGTTTCTTTCCTCTTTGCTTTCTCTTCCCTGAACGTAATCTAGGTACCAGTTTATAGCTGGACCAACTGGAGCCTACCATAGCCGGAGTTGAACCCGCATCTTTGCTATGAAAAGAGGTAAGTTTATATGCAACTAAAATAATAGTGTCAACTTCCTTATGAAACCTTACGGTGTGAATACATTAATGTAGACTCATCTGTACATTATCCTATTTCGCTATCTTTCTCCTTTTCTTTATAGATCCTTGGTAAGTGATGACAAAGCGGTAAGTGACTATCACATCTAATGGTGGGATAAAACTCCGAGCAGCGCATGATCCATAGCTGACTGCTAACTTTAGGGCCAGAGAACCAGAGCTGCCAAATTACCCTTCTACACCTCCAGGCGGTGATCCTGGATAACAGGCTGCAACAAAGCAAAAGGGACCGAAGAGGGAAAGCTAACCACTCAAACATGCCTGCTGAAGTTGGATGTGTTCGACAGAAAAGTGCAAATATCGCAGTTGAGCTGTGAACTACAACACAACACATTTAATTCTCCAGTCAACATCCTGCTACTTGCAAAGACCTTTTCAGGGCTAGGTAGCGGGAGATTGAGAACAAACAAAGAATTGTTTAAGGAACCAACAAACGTCTAGACTTCTAGCTATATATAGATTCAACATTAATATTTATAAATTATTAATATGTTTATTTCTGAAGTCATTACAAATCTTTTACACGTCAACATGAAAATACCACTTTAAAGAAAAAGTGAAATATTTTCTTATTTGAAAAGATATAACAAAGAAATTTGTGGCCTTTAGGCCAAGATCAAAGTGCATTCACTAGATAAAGACGTAAAAACGTTAGTGAGAATGATGCAGCACTATCCCCATCTTGGATCACTCGCAGCCCGATTTCAAAGGTCAGATGCAATGGATCTCAGATATTTTCTATATCTTGCTTGATGATGCAATCAGACATAATTTGTCATGTCCATCTCTTGATGTTATCCTCGTAGCCAATGTTCCTGATGTACACAATCTGAGATGTGAATGTTCCTGATGTATGTCATCTACTATGTTAATTATCCTGATGTACACAATCTGAGATGTGAATGTTCCTGATGTATGTCATCTACTATGTTAATTATCCTGATGTACACAATCTGAGATGTGAATGTTCCTGATGTATGTCATCTACTATGTTAATTATCCTGATGTACACAATCTGAGATGTGAATGTTCCTG
The DNA here is from genome assembly GCA_036924085.1 of Ariolimax columbianus. Lineage (NCBI taxonomy): Eukaryota > Metazoa > Mollusca > Gastropoda > Stylommatophora > Arionidae > Ariolimax > Ariolimax columbianus. Next base: position 9,704,487 of record JAVGWX010000014.1, read on the forward strand.
AGGTATATCATCGGGCAGGCCAATGTTTCTGAGGTATATCATCGGGCAGGCCAATGATCCTGAGGTATATCATCAGGCAGGCCAATGTTTCTGAGGTATATCATCGGGCAGGCCAATGTTCATGAGGATTATCATCAGGCAGGCCAATGTTTCTGAGGTATACCAATTGGTCAGTCCATGTTCTCGGGGTATACCATCTGGCACGCAAATGTTGCTAAGGTATACAATCTGGGCAACCAATGTTCTTGAGGTATACCAATTGGTCAGTCCATGTTTTCGGGGTATACCATCTGGCACGCCAATGTTGCTAAGGTATACAATTTAGGCAACCAATGTTCTTGAGATATACCATCTAACACACTAATACACAAATGCTCCTTGCCTGCAAATGCATCAAATATGAAGAATTAAATATCTAGGAACATGTTAAATGGTAGAATGGACAATCATGTGACATACCAGCTATCACCATTACTAAAACACCCAAACATTTCATTTTAGACAAGATGATAAATGATACATTCATACCAACACAATGTTATCAGTGTCAGACTCTGACACAACATTCAAAAAGGACCAAATGAAAATGATCACGTTAAAATGAGAACTTGAAAAAAATGGTCAGTCACTCAAAAATGCAGAAATCAAAAAGAAAGTGGAAACAATGCTACTTATTGTACACATAGACAGAAGAGAATTAATTTGTTTGGTGATCATAAGACAAGAATGTCTCCAAGCCTTCCTGTACCATGAGTATATAACATTTGACAGCAGTGTCACAGAGCCAGAGAAGACTAATATAAAGACGGTGTAAAAAAAATTACTCAGAAGTATGGACTGACCAAGAAAAGAAAAAAGATGATGATAATAGGTAAATTTTGCTAACATTTGTTTGAATAATTGTTATCAACTATCATTATGGTTTAGGGGATGGCGTAGGCTAGTGGTTAAGTGACACGGCTCATAATCAGAAGGTGCTGGGTTCACTCCCCATCACAACACTGGCCATTACCCCGGAGAAGCAAACCCTTAGAAAATGCAGGAGGATGCAGAACCTTACATAAAATGCATGCTGAAGTCAGATGCACCGGGCTGATAGGCGCAAAATAAAAACATAGTGCAACGCCTTAGAGGAATAGAGAAATAAGGCGAACGCAAAAAAAAATATAATATATTGGTTTGTATTCCTATTACTGGGTTCCCATTTGGTTTCAAAGGCATGAGGAATAAAGGTGCTTCTATTTGTTTGGATTTATAAACCGTCAAGTTGAGGTCATACCCTTATGCGATGCGAGTGCATGCAAAAATAGATGCTAAAATCGGATGAGTAGAGGGTAGGGTGCAAGGCATTTCGTCCAAGAGGCAGACAACATTATAAGTGGGCGGATAACATCAGGAGATGGACTGCTGGGAAAAGCCTGTCAGATTGCACCATTGAACAGATAGAGTACACTTGAGATCCATTGCAACCGACCTTTGATGCGGAGAAGGCACTTGAACTGAACTGAAAGTTGGATGTACTGGGTGGTAGGGCGCAAAACACAGTGCACTGTACATCACCATAGAAAACCGAGTGTACAAAAAAATATTGCATCAGATAGAAAAAAACTCATGGCCGAACTGCTTGGCCACTTCGCACCATGCTATATTTTGCAAAAAGCACATTCGTTATTAAACATTAGCTTCCTGAAAAGGTCAACAATAGCTGAGGTACCATGGTCCAACTGGAACAAAGTATGATGATATTCAGTAAATGTTTGCTATATTTGATAAAGCGCACATAAATGTTCATCCACTATGGTATTTTTCTCTCACCATAAAACTCCCACACACTATCACTGACTTGTTTATCTTCAGCAATATTTCACGTTATATACTAAACTATTCACAACTAAATGATGAATAGAGTGGAATAAAGAAATCTTATATATGGCCATGCAGATTAGTGTTTTAGAATAAATTAAACACTTTTAGGCTGGACTGAACAGGGTTAACTACATAACTCAATGGAAGTAATTCCAGAACACACACAAGTTCAAGTTTTTTCTAACATCTTAGAAATTGAATTGAAAAACAAAAAAGTGAATTGTGTGCGAAAAAATAGTCAGATTAGCAAAATTTTTCTGGAGCAATGTGTTGATTGAACATAGTGAATTATGCTGCTGTCTCTATATCAGCATCCTTCGGAAGCTTGTCCCTGATCTGCCTTTTCAAATCCCTGTGGAAGTCATGAGTATTTTAGTAACAATTCAGCATACACAAAATCAATCAATCAATCAATCAATCAATCAATCAATCAATCTATCTATCTATCTATCTATCTATCTATCTATCTATCTATCTATCTATCTATCTATCTATCTACAGTCCACTTGTGTCATTAGAAGTGGTGGGAAGGTGTGACCTCATTTGTTGCATTTATTTTTGGCAAGCAAAAATCCGCTGGTGACTTGTCAGGTCAATCCCAGTATCTATTACCAACCGTTAGGCTGGTTGCCCCTGGAATATATGGTCGCCTATTTTTGGGACTGGTGGTGGGTGCTCATCATTTATTATAGTAAATTATAGCAAGGTAGACCTGCAACCTGTCAGGCGCCATCTATGCCGCTCTGCTAACCACATAACGAAGATCAGTTCCCTTTTTGTGGCATATTCTCTGTGGAGCGAGAATCCCTAGAATAATTTTATTTTTAACTTGAATTTTGCAAGAGCAGCAGCTGTTAAGCCTACTCTTTTAGATTTCCATCTGTCAAGGTGATTTTTAACGTGCGCTACTGCACAAAGGTGTCAGATCTCACTACTCAGGGGAAACATTTACCAGATGATCAAGGTGAAAAAATCCTGGTCTCCACCGTGATTTGAGACCACTGAGTCCCCCAGTCTCAATGCTTATGAAAAATTACTACTTTTGAACAAACTAACTATATTCACAAAATACGCTCTACATGGTTGCTATTACTAAAAAGAACTAAAATGGATGTCACTCTCCCATTCATGGTGAAGGCATATGTTGTTATGCTCAAAATTGCATTTCCCTATGTATGGAGACTTTTTGACAACACGTATAACACCAAGGGTGTGGAGTCAGAAGAAAATCATCTGGCTCAAGTCTTAAATTACAATTGTACCTCCAGTGGTAATTGATAGTCAATTATAATAATTTAAAATAGATAAATTAATTGTATTTGCAATAAAAGATAAAAAAATACTCTATAGATTTGTACAAGTTGCTATGTTAATGCATAAATTAATAAAATTACATTAATGATTTTTAACAAAAACAAAAAAACAAAAAACAAAAAAAAACACACCTAACAATTTAGTTTTGAATATATAATTCCAAAAGATCATACATTTTTGTGAAGACTATGCAATTTTGAGGATTAAAAAGATTATTAAAGTTAGAAACAGAAGACAAACATAAGAAATGTTATTGTCAACCTAAAACAATCATATCCAGACAAATGTTACCTCATTAACCTTTGCAACGCCACGCCAACGTTTCACAATTTTTCAAAACTTATTTCACTAAGATTGTTGACTTTGACAGCCTGTAACCTTTCTGTTTGTTAGCCAATAAATGTGACGTTGTTGTGTGTAGAGACGTAATGAATAAAGAACTTGGAGTCGTCGTGTTTTTATTAGTTTCTTAGATACAAGATAAATATAGGAAAATTTTTTTTATAAAAACAAAGCACAAACATTTGAAATTCCCGGTTAGCGAAAGTACCTTTTATATAAATTCATTGAAATCACAACAAATTATCGATACAGTGTTTATTATACCAGCACAATTGTGATTCCACTTCAAACATATTAATTACATCTAAATAAATGAAATAAACAGATTTACCCCATAAAGATATTTTATAACAACCTACTTCACTTTTCTAAAAAAAAAATGGGCTGGCTCCAATTCGTGTAATAAGAAGAAAAATCGTTTAAAATACATATGTAATCTTTGGTATTCTTATTGATGGCAGACGCCTCAATCACCTTTGATTTGCTGATGACATAGTGCTCATCAGTCAGCAGCAGAAGCCAACCAAATGATGCAGCTACTCGATGGAGAGGGCAGGTCTGGAAATGAATGTCTCAGAGACCAAAGTGTTGCACAATTGCTTCGCCACTTGTGATCCAGTCTTCCTTGGCGAGGTATGCTTAGAGGATGTCAACGAGTACATTTATCATGGACGTCTTCTCAATATGAAGAATAACCTGGAACCTGAATTGACAAGACGTCGCTTCACGGGTTGGGCAGCCTTTTCGTCTTAATAACACGGTCCTGGATGGTTGTCATGACCAAGACCTACGAGCCTCCCTCTTCAATTCCACTGTACTCCCTGTGAAGTGCTACAGTGATGAGACGTGGACACTAACAAAATCACTAGAGGACAAATTGAGAGTTACTCAGGCCTCCCTTGAGAGATGCTTGGTTGGAAGCACTGTCATGCAAGGTCGCCACAATTCTGACATAAGACGATTCTCCCTGGTGAAGAATGCGGTAATCCATGCAGACAAGGCAAAACATAGATGGGCAGGTCACATGTTGCGACGAAACGATGGAGCACAGCGACAGCAGTCTGGTACCTCCGAGGTAAGAAGAGACAGCGAGGAAGTCCTTCAATTCGTTGGTCAGACTCTCTTGCTGTACGCTGCAACATCCGAGATGCCTCTAAAGAAGCACTTACCACGCACTGGACTTAAGCAGCCCAAGACAGGGTCCGCTGGAGACAAAGTTAGGACCCGCAGCTACGCTGAGGAACGGGTCATCAAGATGTAATCAAACATATAATATTTCAACCAGCAATGGTTTGTATATTGTTGACCATTTGTTTTTCTGTCTCCGTTGTAATGTTTGCACACCTTAATAATGGTGATTGCTGGCATGTGACAGAGTTTGAGTTTTTGCTTCCTTTCTTGTTTGCTCTAGCACAGAGACCTCAAACGCGCAGCACATCAAACAATAACCTGTATCGTGCAACATGACTGGCATGCCAAAAAGAAAAGGCAAAAAAATCAAATCTTTTGAAAATTAAAAGCAACAATCATTAAAAAAGGAAGTCAGTGATTTAAACTAGTTGAAGCTGAAGATGCAGCACAGTTAAGACAAGTTGACATATCCTCACTTAAACTTGTTTTTGTTAGAGAACAATGAAGACAAAGTTGACATATCCTCACTTAAACTTGTTTTTGATAGAGAACAATGAAAACAAAGTTGACATATCCTCACTTAACTTGTTTTTGTTAGAGAACAATGAAGACAAAGTTGACATATCCTCACTTAACTTGTTTTTGAGAGAGAACAATGAAAACAAAGTTGACATATCCTCACTTAACTTGTTTTTGATAGAGAACAATGAAAACAAAGTTGACATATCCTCACTTAACTTGTTTTTGTTAGAGAACAATGAAAACAAAGTTGACATATCCTCACTTAACTTGTTTTTGATAGAGAACAATGAAGACAAGTTGACATATTATTTAAACTCACCCAAGAGCTTGTTCATTCATGTTGCTGTTTGGTATTTTGTCTAAAACACTCCCCAAAGATTTGTAGATGGCAGCTGATGAATCTACAACAGAGAGAAGTGAAATGGTTACAATAATTTTTTAAATCAGAAACTCAACTAAGAAATGAACCACGCACTTTTATAATTTAGAGTAGCATAGTTTGTGTATTAGACACTTGTTCTAGACAGAGAGAGCTGAATGGTTCTGATTAATGGAATGAACATTACTGACCTGATGTCAGCACTTGTTCTAGACAGAGAGAGCTGAATGGTTCTGATTAATGGAATGAACATTACTGACCTGATGTCAGCATTTGTTCTAGACATAGACAGAGAACTGAATGGTTCTGATTAATGGAATGAACATTACTGACCTGATGTCAGCACTTTTTTTTAGACACAGAGAGCTGAATGGTTCTGATTAATGGAATGAACATTAACTGACCTGATGTCAGCACTTGTAAGACACCAAGTATTCCTTTAATCTGGCTGGTTGTGTTTACTTTGTTGGAGTCAAGGCTGTTCTGGAGTTGCTCAAAAAACATTCTGGAAAATATGTAGCAGAATTACATAAAATATTTTATACCTATAGGTCTATCTGGAGTGCAGCTATTTAGATTCTGTATAACATGACTTCCACATTAACTTTTTACGTCAAGCTTGGTTGACTATTTAACTTGATTTAGTTGCTTCTCTGCTGCCAAGCGGCATAGGTCTTTTATTTTTCTTGCAGCTTATAGTTTCTATGGGATGAGGTGCCAATCCCCTTGATCACCTCTTATGACCTGCTATGTAGGTTACTTGACTAAGTTGTTCCTCTGGGATGTAGGTTTTCTTATGGTTTAGAGTTTCTGCAGCAGGCCCCATTTGATACCCTACTTAGTTGTTCCTCTTCTACCATGAAATTTAGGTCATTTCTTTTTCTTGTGGCTTATAATTTCTAAAGGATAGGGCAGCAGGCCCTATGTCATACCCTACTCAGTTACTTCTCTTCTACTACGAGATGTAGAAGTCATTTCTTTTTCTTGTGGCTAATAATTTCTAAAGCATGAGGCAGCTGGCCTTATGCCCCAACTTTTCTTAGCTGCTCCCACTGAATGTAGTGGGTTACAGTGGCTCTTCTTACATCCCTAGGTGGGCTGTACTTGAGAAGGGGGACCTTGGTCCTCCTGACTATAATGCAATGCGAGACCCCACACTATAGGGATTACAGTGGCGGTACCCACCTTGTCAACCAGATGACTGTGACAGAGCCTGATTTCAGTAGTACAAAAATGATAACGTTGGGGTGAGGGTCTTGATCAGTATGTCTCACTCGACCCACCCTGACTACTCTTTACTCACACCTTGACCAGTATGTCTCACCTGACCCTGATTGCTCTTAACATACAGAAATAAAACACCTATTATAATAAACTGTGCCTGTGTTTTTCCTGTGGCAGCTTATGGCTGTGAAGCATGGACGATTACCAAAACGTCTAGAAAAAGAATCGAGCACTTCGAGTCAAAATGTTACAGAAAGATCCTCAGAATACCCTGGACAGAGAAAAGAACAAATGTAGACATTCGGCAAGAGCTGAGCATAGAGGAGAACTGGTTTTATCAATTCCATTTTGGCTAGAAAATGCAAATACTTTGGTCACATCAAGAGACACAACGGTCTTGAGAGAACGGTGATGGAAGGTATGGTGCCAGGCAAAAGAGGAAGGGGTAGACCAAGAAGACGATGGCACCAAGATATCCAGGAATGCCTGAGTATGACAGTGGCGGAAGCTGGTGTTTTGGCAAGGGAACGAGTTTCTTTCAGACAGACTGTGATGGGAGCGACGTTCTACAAAGGACATGCTACATGATGATGATTATAATAAACAACAAATATTGAACTCACTTCTTCAAGGTGCCCCGTTTCAAGAGGACAGTCAACAAAGAAGCTGTCCAGGGTGGAAGGCTTTCTTGCCCTGGAGCAATATATTGACAATGCTCAACATTAGTCTCCTTGAGTACAATCTCCAGGATTGATGCTACAAGCCTCTCAATCATGCCAGAGGACATATCCAAAAATGTCAGCTCTAAGATTATTTCAGTAACTTCTGAAATTACAGCAGGGACATTCTGGGTACTGCTGCTGGCCTCTTGTGAATCTGATCTCTCAGATTCATCCTCTTCTGCATTCAAGCTGACAGCAACCAGATTTGCAAGTGATATTGAAGTACAATCAGTAACAAGATTCAGTAGAACTGTCCTGCTATCTTCGGGGTGGAGTTTATTATATCTGAGAAGCTGCGCTAACTGGTACAAGCCTCGAAGCACACAATGTCTGAACTGAATGCTTGATTCGGGTTCTTTTAACATAACATGGAAGAGCTCAGCTACTGCTTCTAAAAATGACATGTCGGCCAGGCCGACCATCATTAAGTTGGTTGAGAATTTGACGATCGTCTCCAGGTGAGTTGCTGCTAAAGTTCTATAATCTACGTCCGCATCCCTCAGATGTGGTACCACACTTGAAAAGCTCCATGATATAGTTTTGTTCACAAGCTGTAATATGTGTTCATGTACAGTTATTCCTTCATTATTATTTCCATCATCATTCCTAGTGCACAAGAAAGCCACGAGACGCAGGAATACAGAATGAATCTCAAAATACAATTTCACATCGCACTTTGGTGGCTGACTTGCAAAATATGCATCAAGTCCTTTCACTGCATGCATCAGTAAATCCACTAGAGCCACGAGACTACTCTTGTGATTGGTCAGTAGAATAAGTCTGCACTCAGCTGAGGTTATCATACTCATGATCAAAGTGCAGGCAAAATTTTGGCTGATTTTTGTTTCCTCCACAACAAAAGTTACTGCCTTTTTGGATGGTTTGGGCTGTCTCACATTTGTGCTGGCCTTATTCACGGGTACATCTGTGTCAGCCATGAACAGATCTTCCAAAGAATCTTTAGCTAATTGGATTACAGACTCAGCTTTCCCCCAAAGCACCAAAGATTTAGTAATCAATTTGATGTCAATGCTTCCATCTAAGCATGAGCCAGACTTGAGCCTCTTGAATAAGTTCTGGGCAATTTGAGGAAGGGCTCTTGAAGGCAGGTGACTAGCCAGAGCTACCAAAGCTGTATCTAGTTTTGGGTCCTTCAGAACAAAGACACAAAAAAATTAAAAATTATAGATTTATATTCCATAGTGACTAATTGTGGCATCAGGTTATGTTGCAGAAAATTGTCATAAAGTGAATCGTAAAACAAATTAAATTTATAATTGATTCAAAAAGGCAAACACATGCAATCTATTTTAATAGGCTAAATGAATCTGGAATGAAAAGAATAGGCACACTTTGTGTTCACAACTTGGACTGCTTGGTGCATCAGGCCTAGCTTTCTGTCTATCTCGACATGTCTTTCTCACTAAGTTTGATAATGCCCAGCTGTTGTTGTTACAGACCCAGCAGTATCCGGGCTCTCATCCTTCGGCTCAATGCACATGTTTATCAGCTGTTGTCTAGTGCCATACTAAGTGTTCCATTTATCTAGCCTCGGAGGAAGAAACATTTTTCCTAAAATCGATTACTCAAAGAGATGATGATCAACGGTTTCATATGGGTGTGTACACATCTGGTACTCAGGAGTGTGTTGTGGTTGGATTCAGTTCAGGTGCTTGGTAAGTGGGATGTGTTGCGTTCTCAGTCAGAAAATGGTGCTCTAATCTTTCCTTGTGAGTTGATTTATACTGTAATTTAGATTGGGACTTGCCATATGTCTGTAGACCTCCTTCCCCGTGATGCTCAGCTCTTAATTAAAAATGAGAGATGTGCGACACTTCCTTCCACTTGAACAATCAGAGGTCATTGTACAATTATTAATAGACAATTTAATTTCAATATAATAACAATGAGAGGTTAGTCACCTTTAATGATATATCTCCTGGAGGTGATGGTGAGAGACACCCTATAGCAGAACCTCACATAATGACAGCTTAATAGTTACTAGTGCCGCCAAAGGCAGACCCTCTACAGATGGGTAGGCTAAATATCAACAGGGAAACGTTTGGAGGCTGAAAACTCGAGAATTGCACTTTCCCAGGCTAGTAAGCCAAATAAGGAGAAACCACTCACAAACCTACTGATAGCAAAGTTCAAAAGGTAAACCAGTTAAGACATGGCACAGGGCCTATGGGCTGACCAGATGGATTCGCAGAAGAAAAGAACAGCTTTTAGTTACCTGACATCAGACACTGACCTGATTGTCTACCAGGATTCCAATTTCAAATGAGGTACTGTGGCCCTATTCTTTCCTCACTAACAGGCGATATTGAGATCTACTTGTAGGAGTTTTATGGGCTGTTGTTTCTACAGCTTTCATTTACATATTACAAATTAAAATTAGTTGAAAGGAAAAACAAACCTTTGAGATTGGCATCAGCTCTCTGACTGTCACACTCAGCTTCTTGGCCAAACTTTCCTTGATTTCTTTGTTTGCCTTATTGTCGAGCTCACTTAATATGACCGTGTGCATGAGGTATACGGCTTCAACTAGGCCGCAGAACACCACAGAATCAGTCAGGCAATCATCACCAGTTCTGTGGGCGCAGTCATCATCGCCATCACTATCTTGTTCATCAGATGATGGGACGTTCTTTTTCTCTGTCTTTCGAGCCTTTTTTTTTGGTTTAGTAGGTTTTGCTGATTTACCTAACGCTGTGTCGCTATCACCAGCTGGTGATTCATCATTGTGGTTTATTCTGTTCAGTTTCCGAGCATTCTCTATGAGAGCTCGACACAGCATCGTGATGTACTTGACAGAATCTTCAAAGCTAAGGCACTGTGGTAGATTGAGAAAGAACTGTCGGGCAGCAGCAGCGTTTAGCTTGATCAGTGTGACGCACCTGGTGACTTGCTCGGCTGCAGACTCGTTGAGCGGCACAAATGAGGGTTGGATTAGCTTCATGATTCGTCGAACCACAGGAGTTGAGTCAACCTGAAGACGGGCTAAAACATGCTCGACTGGGACCAAGTTCCAGAACTTGATTGCTCGCAGACCCTTAACCTTTAGCAGGAGTTCAAACATTGCAAGCCTGACCTTCTCGGAGGTGTCATGGACAAAATTCTGCAGCTGTGGTAGTACTGTCTGTAGCATGGGAATGCATAGATGGTTGTCACACATCTGCAGCATTGCCTAGTGAATAAAAAAAAAAAAAACCATAACTATTTGTTAACAGCGATATTTCTTTTAATTTTCTGTCATGACTTATCAACTGTCAGCTCTACTTAAACAACAGATCCTGAGCTTGATAACCATTTTTAAGCAGTATATTTCTACCAACTATTTGGTTCTTACCCCAAATTCAGAAGAGGAAAATTAAGACATGAAAGGAACTACTTCTTGTGCTGAATATGTATCAAGACAGAAAATAAAATGGTTGTCATCTCATGAGAACACAACCAAATCAACTACATTTGCACATATATAATTCAAGACGATCTGGCTACAAAACACAAAGAGGACCACATGACAAAGGGATAGAGAACATTACAGAAATCTGACAACACCTACAATGACAAGCTACACATATACTATTTTACCTTGAGAACAGCCTCTCGGACGACAGGTGATGAAATGTCGTAGGCCAGATCCTCAACCAATTTTGTCACAAAGCATTTGATCACCTGCAGAGAAAGCATCAGTGATAAAAATATCTGGGTCTGGCTATATGGTTGAGATTAAGGAGAGAGTGGTTCTAAAAGTTGTCATAGCTGGGGGTGGGGCTGAGAATGAACTCTCAACACCAACTAAATGCTCCAGTGCATGCGTCTCATATAGCCTCTGACAACAAAGTCCATCTTCTGGCGTTCGCTCAGCAGAACTGCTTTGACTAGCAGGAGAAGAGGCGAAAGGCGAGCCACTGGCACCTTAAAACCAGTAGTTTCACCCAGATGAGGATTGAAAGCTTTGGAAGGGAGCTCATCTAGGAGAAGCAAAACTCTGATTTCAAACCATCTGAAGCCTTGCAGATAAGAAACTGGTGTGTTTTGTCAGATATGGCTGTGCAACCTGTTTTCTGATCTCTGGAAGTTGGTCAGAGTCTACCATGCCTGACAACCAACAATGTGCGAAGGAGCACACACAAGAGGATGCAAAGCCTTATCCTAGAGCAAGGCAACCTCAGCTGAGTGTTGTGGGAGGGCAGACCAGGCCCTTAGCCTTGGTTGACGGCTGGTCTAGGGGTGAAGCCTCGACAGGCGAGCAGATAGAGCATTGCTCTGCTGATCCGGCAGCTTCTGCACATTTCCTTGTTCCAAATGTATTGGTATCACCTTTCCCTTGGAGCAAACAAGGCAGACCGAGAGAGGGACCATACTGCATGGGCAACACATGGTCTCTATATTTCAGCCCGGGCTTTGTACTATAGAGAGGTGCAACTCAATCCCTGGCCTTAACAGGTCTCGGAATCAAAACTGGAGACAGCAGTTTACGGGTTATAAGCCCCTGCCAACTGGCGCAGGCAGGGGTGCCATGTGCTGTCTGCGATGGTGGGAGACACTTTCGTGTGTCACTGATCAACTAACACCCGCCTCAAGCTGGGCAGCCCCTAGCCAATAAGGTGTTGATCTGCCACAACCTGTCTGCTTCAATGGGTACTTGGGGCTAGGACAAAAACCAAATCTCAGGCTGCAAATCAAGTGTACCAGGCAAATAAAACTAAAAATGAAAACTTCAGACTTTGGCTTGCAACTCGGAATGTCAGGACCATGCGCCTGGGACATGCCACTGACCTTAGAGACATTGGTGATGTGAGAAAAACGACTGTTATTGATGACGAACTTAATCATTTTGGTTTAGATATTGCTGGTCTGCAGGAGACATGCCTTCCTGAGGATGAATCACTTAGGGAGAAAAATTATACCTTTTTTTTTTTTTGAAAGGCGGAGGAAAGGAAGAAATTCGACAACATGTGGGTGGGTTTTGCAGTGAAGAACTCGCTATTGTGTGCTATTGAAAGTCCAGTTGGAGGATATGAAAGAATGTTAATAATGAGATTGTCTACCTCGTGTGGATTCCTAACACTTATCACTGCCTACGCTCACATCAGCCGAAGATGCAAAGGATTCCTTCTATGTAGAGTTACACAATGCAGTGAATGCAATTCCAAAATTGGACTGCCTATACATACTTGGTGATCTAAATGCTCGGGTGGGATCGGACTGGAATCCATGGTCAGTTTGTTTAGGCAAACATAAAATTGGGAGAATGAATGAAAATGGACAGACTGCTGGAATTCTGCACAAAAAACAATCTCTGCATCACAAACTCCTACTTTGCAACTAAAGATCAGCTTACGGTATCATGGAAATACCCAAGATCTGGTCATAGGCACCAACTGGACTTTATTATCACCAGGAGGCAACATCTGAATCACACACAATTAACACGCAGCTACCCGAGTGCTGTGATAATGACCACACGTTGGTGGTCGTTGCCCGTGCCAAGATGAGACCTAAGAAAATCTTCACAGCAAAGCACAAACCCATTTTGAGGATAAATTTAGTCAACACCAAGGATCCAGAAAAGTGTTTCAGGTTCCAACAGCAGCTTGCAGATGTTCTCACTGATACATCAGGAGATTGTACAGATAGTGAAAAGTGGGATTTAATCAAAGAAACTACCCTCAAAGCAGCAGTAACAGCTTATGTCATTAGAAAACACAGTAATCAAGACTGGTTTTAAGCAAATAGTCATGTACTTCAGCCTTTGATTGACAGGAAAAAGGCAGCACTACTAAGAAACAAAGACAAAACAACACGAAACACTCTCAATGTAAGCGAGAAAAGAAGTGCAAAGGACAGCTAGACAGTGTGCAAATGACTATTGGATACAGTTATGTGAGAATATCCAAGATGCCTTCAATAACGGTAACATCCGAGGCATGTATGAGGGGATAAAGAAAGCCATCGGCCCAACAGTGAAAAAGAGTGTGACGCTAAAAGCTTTATCTGGGGAGATCATCACTGATAAGCGGAAGCAGTTAGACAGATGGGTAGAACACTATCTTGAACTCTATTTAAGCGAGACAGAGCTAACAGAAGATGCCATTGAGGTCATGCCAACTCTGGACCATCTGGACTCGCTGCCAACCATGACAGAAGTTAACTGTGCTATTGCTGACCTTGCTTCTGGCAAGGCTCCAGGAAAGGATGGAATCCCAATAGAGGTCATCAGGAGTGGAAAGGACATACTTGCCCCACAGATACACCAGTTGATAACATTATGATGACATGAAGGACAGGTCCAGCAGGATTTCAAAGATTCGAGCGTTGTAACCTTGTACAAGAACAAGGAGGACCGAAGTGACTGCAGCAACTACAGAGGAATTTCGCTTCTGTGTGCTGTTAGGAAGATACTTGCCAGAATTGTTCTGTGCATACTCCAGGTCCTAGGAGACCAGGTTTACCCAGAGTCACAGTGCGGTTTTCGTGGGAATAGGTCTACCACAGATTATTCTCATTACAACAGTTGCAAGAGAAATGAAGAGAATAAAAGCAACCATTGTATATTGCCTTCATAGATATCACGAAGGTATTTGACTTGGTCAGTCGTGCGGGTCTGTTCAAAGCACTCAGGAGGATTGGTTGACCACTAATTCTTCTGAGCATTATCGAGTTGTTCCTCACTTATATGAAAGTCACAATCAACTTTGACGGTGTGTTCTCAGAGGAGTTCGCAATCAAGTGCGGAGTAAAACAAGGCTGTGTACTTGCTCCAACCCTTTTTAGAACATTTCTCACTCCTCTTGAAGCAAGCATTTCGTGACCAGGAAGGTTGTATCTTCATTTATTCTCGCACAGATGGTTGGCCTATTCAATTCTCAAAGGCTGAAAGCCAAGACCAAAATAAACAGGGTGCTGATGAGAGAACTGCTCTTTGCTGATGATGCCGCAATTATGACTCACTCAGAGGAGGAACTGCAAAGCTTACTATCTGCATTTTCGGATGTCTGCTGTGAGTTTGGGCTAACAATAAGCAAAACGAAAACACAAGTTATGGTCCAGGGTGCAAACAAACCACCAGTAATCTCGATTGATGATGAGGTTCTCAATGTAGTAAATCATTTTACTTACTTGGGATCTTCAGTCAATAATAAACTATCCCTGGACCAAGAGATCAATATCAGGATAGGAAAGCCAGCAACAATAATGAGCAGATTAACAAAAAGGGTCTGGGAGAACAAGAGGCTCACTGTCAAAACAAAAACACTTGTTTACCAGGCCTGTGTCCTCAGCACTCTTCTTTATGACAGTGAGACACGATCTACCTACAAGCACCAGGAGAGGCGGCTAAACAGCTATCACATGAGGTGACTACACAGAATCCTGAGGGTTGGGTGATAAGACAAAATCACCAACGCAGAGGTGTTGGAGAGAACAGGCACTGTCCCAATCTTTTCCATTCTTAGTCATTGAAAGCTCCGATGGCTGGGACACATTCGGAGGATGGATGAAGGCAGAATACCAGAATATCTTCTCTATGGGGAATCACAGATGGAGAAAAGGTCTTGAGGCCAGCCACTAATTTGGTACAAGGATGTATGCAAGCGGGATTTGAATGATGCAGGCATCGATTTGGAATCATGGGAACAGGACGCCATGGATCGTGTTACATGGAGGGGCAGGATTAAGTATGAAATACAGACAAAGGAGATACTGATTGGTGATAGGCTAAAGACTCAGAGTTTGAGAAGAAACGCAACACCATGCGATGCTGCAAACGATCCTGACTTTCCTTGCACACACTGTGGAAGATGCTTCTCTGCCCGGATTGGTCTTATGAGTCACATTCGTTCCTGTCATGGACTAGTTGCATACCTTTTTTTTTTTCCAAAGCACAATTACTATCGTCTGACAAGACGGAAAGAGCTAATGAAGGAGAGAGTGTGAATATGGATATGACCAGTTATTACACAGGGAGAGAAACAAAAGAAAACTCATGTGGTGTGTTAACCGAGTAATGCCTGTTTTATCCACTGTTGACCTTCAGCATCGCTGTAGATTCACATGATTTGTATATGTGGATATGACACATTCTCTGGAAGAAACAACAATCTTTCTGGAAGATCTGACTGTAGTCAGATACAAAATTAGCAGTCCTTATACTTTGTATACAGCAAACCAATAGCTGCCTTGGGATGGGCTAGTGTCGCATGCAACCTTGATATCTTCTGATCATATGTGATTTTTTTGCCAGACTGCACTCCCGTAGTGACTGTTAGGCTGCCAACTTCGCGGTTAGACCATTCTATTAATGTTAATAATGTCCAATCTTGTCTAACCTTTACCACGCTGCAGGCCGCTGTCTGCGCCATGCTCCTGACGCTGTCAAAAAAAAATATTTTAAATTTGTTTTCCTCTAAGTACGGAGACCCTACCGATAGCCATTTTTATACTGCTGGATTCGTTACGTCCATCTACACACGCTTTTTGCAGGTAAAAGTATGGTATGTTAGATTACAAATGGCTTTTGAAGATTGGAGCAAGCCGACTTTTTGGGGAAAGGTGAAGTAGGTTGTTGGGAAAGATCTTTATCTTGTAAATCTGTTTATTTTATTTGTTTAGATGAAAGAACTACGCTTGAATTGGAAACTAACAGTTGTGTCGATATTGTAAACACAGTATCCATTCTTTGTTATGGTTTCCATGGTTTTCTATCGGAGAAACTTGGCCTAGCCGGGAAAGTCCAAATATTTAAATTTTTTCAAAAAATTTCACATTCATCTTCTTGTGTCTCAGAAACTAACAAACACACAACAACAATAACATCAACAAGTTCTTTATTCAATTATGTCTCTAAACACAAGAAAATCATATTTATTGACCAACAAACAGAACAGTTAAAATTTTTGAAAGTTGCAAAATTGAAAGATGTGAAATTTTTTCAAAAATTCAATGCGGTGTGCTAAAGGCTAATCTATATTATTCTTTATCATACACTAAAACAGAAATATGTATCAGGTCGCAGGAAAACTGTTTCACTGGTCTCATGCTGCCTATGAGTTTGAAACCTCTTGTATGAAAGGGTTGGACACTTACTCCAGAATAAGTCTCATTATTTGTAGATAATTTGACCAAATTGTCGAGATTAAAGAGAAAAAGTAGAGTGAGCGACCACCCATCAATCAATGAGTCCTAATGTGAATGTATGAAAGGACTTACATCTGCTGGGATCAGCTCCCAGTAAATGTTTAGCACCTGCCCCATTCCTCTCACAGCTGTCAGTCGAACTTCAGGTACAGGATCAGAGAGAAGGCTCTGTTTAAAGAAAAAAAAAATTTACATTTTGGTGACCATTTTATTAAACACAATACAGCTGCAAATTTTGAGGTTGAAGTGATGTCAGAGCTCGTATATATTATTGGCTGAAACAGGCTTGGCATCTTATGAGATGTGGTGTTGATGAATTGATTCCATCATCGGTCAGTTCACTGCACTTTCATTCTGGGCTTTGACTGAGTTTCCACATGGGATGTGAGGATAACTTGGTTCCAAGTTCATATGTTTGCTAGTGTCATGAATTTCCAAATGAGGTTAGTGGATCACTTGATTCCATCCTGGTAGGTTCACTGGACTTTCATTCTAGGCATATTTGCCAGTCATGAGTATCCACACCGGGTATGCAAGTCATGGGCGAGTGTTGCCTCCCATCATCAACAAGAAATAGTTTCCCTTGCAGAACTAGCCAGTTCTAAGTATCCTTCAGATTTAGTGCCCTTTGTAGTTCTCCTGCTTCATTGTCTGTACCCTCTGTGAGGTTCATTGCTGAGCAGTCACAGCCACTCAATGATTTGCTCTGCTGTTTGTCTGAATTATTATTTGTCAGATTTCTAGGGAAGTAGTAGAGCTCCCTGAATTTGACAAACTCACTAACCAGTATCCAGTAATGCAGCAAAGCCAATAATAAAGTTCAACGAAAAGAAAACCGCTTAAACACCTAGACGATGTACAAAACCAAAAGATGGCTTTTTAAACATCTATCAGTACCATCTATGAAAGATATAAATCATCTTGGACGTAAGCATCTAAACTAAATTGTCAGACTAAGAACAATGCACTGCTTTCTCCACTCCCATTGAAAAGGCACAATGAAGAATCAAAACAGAAGATTTTTCTTATTCTTCTGCATTTGTTCTCAATCTCCAGCTACCAAGCCCTGAGCAGGGCTTTGCAAGTAGCAGGATGTAGTCCGGAGATCGGAATACGCTAGTTTACAGTTTGACTGCGATATTTGCACCTTTTGGTCCGGCACATCTGTCTTCAGCAGCACAGAAGATTCGGACAGTGATGATAAACCAACAAATAAGAAACTAAGACGATCTTGTGTATGCTTTTCAAAACTGAAAATTACTTTGGTTCAAACCGAGTCATTAAAGAGTTAATGGCCTCTAATGACATGCCTGACTGGTTACTTGACAGACACCTCCTCTTTTATCATTGGGTATAATAATAAAAGTTGTCCATCTAAAGCAAAGATAGCTACAGCATTAGATGTGCACATGAGGCACACATGTACATCAGTCATATACAATGCAGCATGGGGACGAATAGTAATATCAGGGTCAGGTGAAACATACCAATCAAAACAGAACATCTTGTCCATAGCACACTTCTAGAGAGGCTGTGTAACTGCCATCTGGCCAACAAAGTGGGGATTGACACTGTGGTCTCCACAGTGGTGAACTTACTAAAGAATCTTGCATTACAGCCAGGTTCATGTTCTCAAGGGATGTAAGGAGAGCCCTTGTAATCCACCATAAACGAGATGTCATCCCCAAGATTTGAAATTAGTGTAGTAGAAATAGCTGCCAACAACAATGTAACAGAGATCTTTGATTGTTCTTACCACTTTAGTTTCCTTCTACAGGATAGGGTAGCTGGCAATATGCCCACATATCTTTAGTTGCCTCTTATGACATACCTGGCAGGTTGCAGTTTTCCCCTTTTGGATATGTTAAACAAAGAGGAATAGTACTTACATGCATGATATCAAATTGTTTCTGTAATGCTGCATCAGCATGCTCACGATTCAAGTCTGCATCTTGTAGCGGGAAAATGTCAAACATCAACATTGCAGCATTAATTCGGACATCACTGTTTGCAACCTAGGGAATGACAAAAACTGCTCAACTGAAAATAAATAAATAATTTCTTCTTGTCTTGTCCCTTTTCCCAGTTGGTGTCTCTTAGGAAGCCTGTGCACTTTTGCAGTGGTGATTTATATAGCCATTTGTTTGACATGATAAGATTGCTAGTCCTATGTACAAAACTTCAACAAATAAAAACAATGACAGCATTTTCCATTGCTGGGGTTCATGATAAAGGAGAGGAAAGAGATGAGATTAAAGAGCTGAGAAATAAAGGTTTCTTATTCTGGCAGGTGCAGTATCCAGGTTATGACATAGGGATAGAAGAGGAAAGAGATGAGATTAAAGAGCTGAGAAATAAAGGTTTCTTATTCTGGCAGGTGCAGTATGCAGGTTATGACATAGGGATAGAAGAGGAAAGAGATGAGATTAAAGAGCTGAGAAATAAAGGTTTCTTATTCTGGCAGGTGCAGTATGCAGGTTATGACATAGGGATAGAAGAGGAAAGAGATGAGATTAAAGAGCTGAGAAATATAGGTTTCTAATTCTGGCAGGTGCAGTATGCAGGTTATGACATAGGGATAGAAGAGGAAAGAGATGAGATTAAAGAGCTGAGAAATATAGGTTTCTAATTCTGGCAGGTGCAGTATGCAGGTTATGACATAGGGATAGAAGAGGAAAGAGATGAGATTAAAGAGCTGAGAAATATAGGTTTCTTATTCTGGCAGGTTATGACATAGGGATAGAAGAGGAAAGAGATGAGATTAAAGAGCTGAGGAATATAGGTTTCTAATTCTGGCAGGTGCAGTATGCAGGTTATGACATAGGGATAGAAGAGGAAAGAGATGAGATTAAAGAGCTGAGAAATAAAGGTTTCTTATTCTGGCAGGTGCAGTATGCAGGTTATGACATAGGGATAGAACAGGAAAGAGAGGATATTAAAGAGCTGAGAAATATTGTTGCCTATTCTGTAAGGTGCAGTATGCAGGCTATGACATTGAGAGAGGAGAGGATATTAAAGAGCTGAGAAATAAAGGTTTCTTATTCTGTCAGGTGCAGTATGCAGGCTATGACACTGAGAGAGGAGAGGAAAGAGATGAGAAATAAAGGTTTCTTATTCTGGCAGGTGCAGTATGCAGGCTAGTTTTTAATTCTCACCCCAACCCAGATTGAAACACTTCTTAGTTGCCTCTTAGAACATATCTTGCAGGTTACTTGACTTTCAATCCTCTTCTACCATGAGGTGTACAGGTCTTTTTTTTCTTCTTTTTTTCCTTCTCATTGTGGTTTATAGTTTCTACATGGAGAGGTCAACCTTTCTATAGTTATTGTCCATCGCAAGTGATGATGGCCACAACATCAGACGGTTTTATCTTAATGTGATGTGCGCTGTATTTAGATTATAGTGAGGGAGTGAATGCGCTGGTCATCAATCTCACTCTCTTGTCCCGAGTTACCTTGGATCAGTGGCAGGTCTATTGGTCGAGACGACCTGGAGATAACTCAGGATGCAGGCATTCTGGTCTTACCTCCCGTGAGACCAGGGGATGCTTGAAACTTGTGGGATTCGATCGCCTACTGTTTCCGCTCATCACTGTGAGAGGTGAGTGCCTTAACCTCTTGACTACAGCGACCCCCAGACCTTTCTATACACACCTCATTTCACCCATGGTGTGTACACATCTTTTCTATTTTTGGTTAAAATTTAAGGCTAACAGAGTACACATCTGCCAGCACTGGTGTTTGACATTTTTGTGGTAGATTGGCAGCTCGAGTAACCCCTTAGTCTTACCAAGCTGAACAGGTCTGCATGGACAAAGTTGGCATGGTCCTGTAGGTTTGTGGGTATTAGCACAGGGTCAACATCTCACTATGTGAAGAAGGATTTAGTTATAGAAACGGCAATAAATACACATACTTTACCACGGGATGGATACCCAGTGTACAAAGATCACATATCTGTCGGTGGTGAAAGTTGAAATGAATGTCATTAACAAGAACTGGGGCACTGTAGGAAGGATGGCTTCAGACAGAGTGAAGTGGAGGGAGTTTGACAGTCATTAACAAGAACTGGGGCACTGTAGGAAGGATGGCTTCAGACAGTGAAGTGGAGGGAGTTTGACAGTCATTAACAAGAACTGGGGCACTGTAGGAAGGATGGCTTCAGACAGAGTGAAGTGGAGGGAGTTTGACAGTCATTAACAAGAACTGGGGCACTGTAGGAAGGATGGCTTCAGACAGTGAAGTGGAGAGAGTTTGACAGTCATTAACAAGAACTGGGGCACTGTAGGAAGGATGGCTTCAGACAGAGTGAAGTGGAGGGAGTTTGACAGTCATTAACAAGAACTGGGGCACTGTAGGAAGGATGGCTTCAGACAGAGTGAAGTGGAGGGAGTTTGACAGTCATTAACAAGAACTGGGGCACTGTAGGAAGGATGGCTTCAGACAGAGTGAAGTGGAGGGAGTTTGACAGTCATTAACAAGAACTGGGGCACTGTAGGAAGGATGGCTTCAGACAGTGAAGTGGAGAGAGTTTGACAGTCATTAACAAGAACTGGGGCACTGTAGGAAGGATGGCTTCAGACAGTGTGAAGTGGAGGGAGTTTGACAGTCATTAACAAGAACTGGGGCACTGTAGGAAGGATGGCTTCAGACAGTGAAGTGGAGAGAGTTTGACAGTCATTAACAAGAACTGGGGCACTGTAGGAAGGATGGCTTCAGACAGTGAAGTGGAGAGAGTTTGACAGTCATTAACAAGAACTGGGGCACTGTAGGAAGGATGGCTTCAGACAGTGAAGTGGAGAGAGTTTGACAGTCATTAACCAAGGATCTTAGAAGATTCTACATGGTGAGGCACCCAGCTCTATGTCCAACTTGACCAGTTTTCCTTCTTCTACCATGGGGCATAGAGGTCTTCATTTCTTTATAAAAAAATGGTCTACAGTTTCTACGAGATTTGGTAGCTGGTAATAGGCTCAATTCTCCATAATTGTCCCTTATGACATGCCCGGCAGGCTAGTCTTAACTTCTTTATCTTGTGATCACATCTTTAATATTTACTCTATCAGACGAGTTCCTATGATGAACTTGACAGTTGCCTGGAGCTTCTCTTTAGCTCTGTACAGCTTTGACTCTCATGTTAAATCACTGGGTCAGTTTAGCTTTTTTAACTGGTTGTACGAAAGAGTCGTGTAACATATCTTTAACAGTCTGTTCTTTAGTCCACAAGGTTCTATGATGAAGAAGACAAGTACAAACTTGTAAATGTGTCTGTTGTCTCCTGTCCTTGCTGATCATTGGCATGACAGATGACATTGGATTGGTCCTGTCCTCTCCTGAAAGCCTCGATAACTCGATTTTTCTCAAAGTATATAATTTCAATGTCTACCCACTCACATTCTCCTCCTCTTTTTTCAAGCCTGTTTTCTAATTACCTGGTATACTACAGGGAGATGGCAGCCACTGAAGTGTGGTTCACTTTCTGGTAGCAACCTTACTTTATCCGCTCCTCAGGTGCATTGGGGCCTCTTCAACACATAAATGCTTATGTGTAATTACATCTAACATATCATTCAGTTTTACATACCAGCAATGATCGCCACAGAATTGGTTCATACAGCCGTGTCAGCATGGACTCGACTCCTCTGTGGGTCTTTTTCTTATGTAAGGAACTCAGAACCTGAAAATGTATACAAGATAGAACACAGTCTGTAACATAGAACTACACACTGCCGAAGACGGACGTGTCGGACCGAAAGGTGTATATCTCAAATATCTCAGTCAAGCGGTAAACTAGCGACACGACACATTCCGTTCTCCGGACTACGTCCTGCTACTTACAAAGAGCTGTTCAGGACTTGGTAGCGGGAGATTGAGAACGAACGCAGAAGAAGAAGAAGAACTACACACTTTGCAGTTTTAGACATGATGGTTTGTCTTTTTGTTTCAAGTGAATCACAGGGCCACTAAGTGACTAGTCCCTTGACAGGAAGCTTGCTTAACTCTTAGTATCTGAGATTTCCCATCAGAAGCCATTTCCACCCTATCTTTTTCCTGGGACATCCCTTGAGAAACCAGACAATCATTGACCCACCAAAACTCTTTTTATACAGAGTTTACAGTCTGCCAAATTCTTGTCCAATCATATCAACACTAAACATTTGCATCATTCTTTCCAATATACCTCGTGTGAGCCCAGTGCTTTTTAATGATTTATTGAAATAATTGCCAGCTGTTTTTGGTAAACATTAAATTTTTGTTATGAGAAATGGCTTCAAATGATCACAAGCAAAGATTATCAACCAAGCAAGCATTGGCACTTATTCATTCATGGATTGAATTAGAAAATGATGATTTATAGAAAATTATAGTAAGTTTGTCAGATTCTGAAAAAATAAGGGCATCTCAAAATGGCTGGACCTTGTTCTAGGCATTGTAGACACGCTACTAGAGGAACAACTGTTCAAATAACTGAAGATCGAGATAGATCCAAACTTAAGACATAAAGATGAAGTACACCTGATAATTCTATCAAGCAATATAGTTTTACTTTTAAAATATGAAATGTAAATACTAAAATGGAAAGTGTACATTTCTAAATTATTATCTTTTCTAATTGTGACAACCAATTTCAAAATGCATGCAGAATGTTTATTTATAACAAGACACACATAAAACTTTCCTAACTTCTGTGAAAATGGATAGACTCTACAATGATCCTGGGGTATCAAGATGCTGAGCAGTGCATGAGCTGCAGTGGTCAGCGACCCATAGCTGCCTGCTAGAGTCAGCAAACCAGAGCAGCAAAGACCCTTCTACGCCTCCACATGGTGATCCTGGATAATAGGCTGCAACAGAGCAGACTGGCTAAGGAGAAGGTATCAAAGAGGGAAGGCTAACCTGGTACTAAAAAATGCCTGCTGAAGTCGGATGTGTCGGGCTGAAAGGTGCAAATATCGAAGTCAAGCTGTAAACTACAACACAACGCATTTCGTTATCTGAACTACATTCTGTTACTTAAAGCCTTTAAAGGGCTTGGTAACGGGAGATTGAGAGCAAACTAAGCCAAGTAAGTATGGCCAATGATCCTGAATTTAGAAGTTTCTGTGTTGCTGAAGGATTTAAATAAAGTGCAATATTTTTTTGTTCTGTTTTGTAAATTTACATTTGTTCTAAATCCAATCAGATATATTTAATAAATACTTGAAACTGTTGATATGTTTAATTATGTTCATATAATAGGTCTTTAATGTCTGCATATTTTGACATATAACCCTTGAGTTAATCGTTATAAATAAATATACTAATCTAATCAGTAACAGCAGCCAAGTATAAAAAGTAACTCTTTAAAATGAGCTTGTAAAAACCTGGTTTATGAGCATGTATACTAATAGTTAACAGAATATACAGTTTCACTGCAATGGTTTTGCATGATGTTGCTAGTCTCATGCACAATCCTCTTTTAGCCCTACCAGACCACTGTACCCTTTTTCCTGTAATTTCCTTAACTGACGCTATACCGGTTTTGCGGTACTTTAGGTAGTACGTAATAAAATGCGTCAGAATATAAAAATAACCAACCAATCGTGGTCAATCCTCGTGATTAGTCATTGCAAATGGCTGCCCCCATGTTTTAATTGATTTTGTGGGGTTTAACGTGAACAAATTCGGAAAATTGACAATGAAACGAGCGGCTGATGAACCAAGCACTTCAACAGGAAAGCAAAGCAAGTCTAGGCTTATGACAGTCCAACAGGTGATCAATAATTTGGTTGATTCAGACTCTGTTCAAGTGAAACAGACAGAGAGAGCTCGAGTGATGAGATGAAGGCTTTTCTTGGACTGAGGATCTATATGGAATAATCATGTATAAAGCCCAGCTATCAGGATTATTGGACAAATGAGGGCTCTTTGTTGTATTTACTCCCGGATTTCGAAATGTTATGACTCGAGACAGATTCTTTGCCTTTTGCTGGGTGGATTGGCACACAAAGGTGGAATATTGACGCTAGATGAAAGGTAAACCTATTTTCTACAATGTCTCCAAGTTACATCTTATTCTAACCACTTGTTTGCATGTAACTAACATTTTTCTATATCATGTTGGTTTTTCTCTCTTTAATGCCACGAGCCCAGGTATGGGGGACAGTTAGGTTCAGGGCCTCAGGTGTGGTAGGGTTAATGCTTTTTACATGTTTGAAAGGCTACAGTGGTGATATTTTTTCCTCCAACCCAGGCACCCATCGAGGGCAAACCTTATACTTGGCTTTTACACATTTAAGCATATCTATACTGGGATTTAAGCAATGCACTGCACCATATACTAGACACTGCATGTTTTTAGCACTCTTTTAGTCATATTCCCTTTTGTCTGGACATATAGCAAATTGATAAGAGAACTGAGATTTTGATAAGTTTGTCAAACGGTTGATATCTAGTGTATGAATAGTGATTGCACAATGAAACTTGCTTATGATGATATTACAAGACACCTCCATAGCCAAGTCAAAATCTATTGTTATAAAACTGAAAATATGTTCTGTTTGCTCTGTTCATTCCTTACACAATTCAAAACCGTTCCATAGATCTGAACCAAATTTAGAACAGTTAGCTTTTAGGATCCTTAGAATATTACTAGCTATTTAGGATTTTAAAAGATAGAAGTGAATATTTTATATGATTTTTCGAAACGCTTACAAAGGAAGTATTGAGAATATGGGTGGCGAACTCATGAAATGAGTAGTGACCTCATGAAATGAGTAGTGACCTCATGAAATGAGTAGGTTGAAAGAGGAAGAGAAGGTGGGTTGGAGAGCAGAGGTGTGCAATAGGGATATGAGAAGTGCATGAAGTTGGTGTGTGTGTGTGCGTGTGTATATATATACATACTGTCATACGACATTTTTCCCATTGCTAGGGTAGTCGAGGGGTTTTGAAGGCTGAGGACTATAGACCGCTACGCCACGCCGTGTGATGGCTACGTTTGTTTATTTCATCCCCAACAGAAAAACAACATATGCCATACCGGGGATTCTTCTTCTTCTTCGTACGCAGTCAGACAGTAACCATTACTTTTTCGAAAAAAGCGGCGGTCATCCTGAGGCTGTCGCCACTGCCATAGAGCTTGTCTTGCAGTTCCACTGGTGATGGCCACATCTGCTCTCTCTGATCCTCGTATGTCGGGCAGTTCTGCAGCAGATGTTCAGCGGTCATTTTGCCATTACCGCACGGGCATTCGTCGGTACCACCTATCTTCAATTTGTTGAATAGGTGGTACCTCAGTCTGTTGTGGCCAGTGCGAAGTCTGAAGACAACGACCTGCTCTCTTCGGTTCAACTGGTAATAGGCATCGTTTTTGGTGTAACCAGTATGTTCGGTTTCCCATTTGGTCATGTATCTGGCTTTGATAAGCCGTTTTGACTCTTCGTACGTCACCGTGGATTCGAGCCACTGCCCTCCTTGTCAGCAGGCATGCCTCGAAACCATTCGGCCAGGTGCTCCTCATATATATGTATATATATATATTTACAAAGCCCACAAACTACCATTATGGTGTTTATTACCGTTGCTGCGTTCTGTCCCAGTAATTAATAGCGTCAGGAAAAAAACCCTCTTATCTTGCAATGTATAGACCAGGTATTTATTTTACGATTGAGAGAAAATAACACTCAGGTCTTACTGAAGTTTAGAACCAGTGTCCCTTCCGCTCAACCACCCCCATCACATGCACAAAAAAAACCAAACAAAGCAGGGTGCTCTCATCTCTAACCACATGTATGCTGTGAATTAACAAAAATATCCTAAAAGATTAAACACACGTATGAACCTACCCTAAAGAGCACCTTTGCCACAGAACACGGTCCACCTCGACGTGCATGTATAGCTCTGTACATCAAATCCTGGATGCACTGATGCTCTAGAATCTAAACAGTGAGGGGGAAACAAAAAGTCGAAGATTTCTTATTATAACTTAACTTAATGTCTTTATACGGGTTTAGAAGATTCTGTATACAACAGTTTCATTTACATTACTTTGCTCTGAAAGCTATGCAGATCCAATTTATTCTTAAATGCATTAATTGTCCCTGCTTGCACTACTTTCTGTGACAATGCATTCCAAGCATTCACCACTCTCTGACAAAAAAAAAATGTTTCCTAATAACTAATCTGGATCTTTCTTTAGTTAATTTGTAGCTATGCCCTCCTGTTCTTGTAGGTGGTTGTATTTTGAAAAACTTGTTATAGTCTAATTTATCCGTTCCTCTGCTCATCTTATGGGTTGGCTTCATTTGTTCTCAATCTCCCACTACCAAACCCTGAAAGGGCTTAAGTAGCAGAATGTAGTCCAGAGAACGGAATGTGTTGTGTCGTAGTTTACAGCTTGATTGCGATATTAGCACCTTTCAGTCCAACACATTCGACTTCAGCAAGCATTTTTTGAGTACCAAATTAGCATTCCCTCTTCGATCCCTTTTCTTTAGCCAGTCTGCCCTGCTGCAGCCTGTTATCCAGGATCACCACACGAGGTGTAGAAGGGCCTTGGCAGCTCTGGTTAGCTGGCCCTGATGCTAGCAGTCAGCTATGGGTCGCTGACCGCTGCAGCTCATGTGCTGCTCAGCATCTTGATACCTGATCATCTTATAAACATGTATTGTTACCTCAAATTCGTCTCTTTTCTAGACACTGTAGGCCGGTTTTTCTGAGTCGTTCCTCATAACTGTAATTCTGGAATCCCACTATCAGCTTTGTCGCTCTTTTTTGTATCTTTCCCAGCATGTTTATATCTCCTCTATGATAAGGACTCCACACCTGTACACAGTACTCCAATCTAGGTCTAACTAATGCTATATACAGTTTGACTTTCACTTCCTTACTCCTATGTTTAATATTTCTTTTTATCCTACCTAACATAAATTTTTCACTGCTACCTGAACTTGCTCACTTACTTTACCTGTATGATCTATTACAACCCTTAGGTCGTTTTCCATATCTATCTTTCTAATATTGTTCTCGCCCATTTTGTAATTATGTTCCATATTAGATCTACGCATGTGGATGACTGTACATTTATCTACATTAAACTCCATTTCCCAGCTTACAGACCATTCTTTAATTTTATCTAAATCCGACCTCAATATATACACTTCTACTTTAGATGAGACACTACTGCATAGTTTTGTGTCATCAGCAAATTTTGCAATCATGGATCCCATATCAATGTCCAAATCATTTATATATATATATCAAGAACAAAAACTGGTTCCAAAACCGAGCCCTGTGGTACTCCATTTTTTACTTCACACCACTCAGAGTACTCCTTATTTATTTCTTCTCTCTGTCTTCTTCTCGTTAACCAATTTTCAATCCAGTCGGCAACTTCCTCACCTATTTCATGTGCTTTTAACTTTCTAAATAATCTTTGATGAGGTACTCTATCAAAGGCCTTTGCAAAATCTAGATAAATAACATCCACTGGCTCCCCTTTATCTATCAATTTAGTAACCTCCTCCACGAATTCTAATAGATTTGTTAAGGTCTCACTCTAGTAAACCCATACTGGCTATGTCTGATTATATTTATTTTTAGTTCTTCTACATTTAACTACAAATCTAGTTATCCACTTTATTACGATTGTGGTTTACCTCCCTACATGCATGGAACACATTCCTCTTTCAGCTTTTCTAGAACTGTTTTGAAAATACTCCAATCTTGTTCAACATCTATTCCTCTATCCGACAATATCTTTCCAGATTATGTGGCTCTCTGCCTCTTTCATCTTCTTAATATCTGCCTTAGAGTAGTCATATGTTTGCGTATTTATGTTTACTTCTTTCCCTGCTATAAGATCCCAACGGATGATTTGATGGCCACCTGAACCAAACAGTTCTCTAACGGTAACATTTTCAATCATATTTTCCTCTGTAGTAAAAACTAAGCTGAGCGCGTTTTTGCCTCTGGTGGCTGCTTCTACATGTTGAATTAAAAAATTGTCAGTTATGCACTTAACAAAAGATTTTGACTCTACAAGTGCTTCTGCCATATCACATTTTATTTCTAGAATATAAATCCAGAGCCACTGGTGTTTTTTAAAGCAACATCTGTCCCATACACAACTCTTTTTAATCCCATTTTATGACTTCTCCATAGTAAGAGGTCCTGAAATCCACAGATGGATCAGCAACAAATGCTGTCAAGAATGGAAGAGCTGGTATCTTTGTCTTACATCCTGAAAACCATTGTGAGACAAGGTGTATTCCCACTAGTAAATTCTGCTCTACAACTATATAGCGGAGGTTAAAACACTTGAGCAAACTCAAATACGGTTTATAACCATAACTCTGACTGCCATTAAGTAGTCAGTTATCATCACAGATGCACCATCTGTACTGCAAGTTCTTAAGGGTGCAAACTCGCACACCTGAGGAATAAACTAAGCAAGGTAGCTGTCAGATAGTGAACCATACTTCAATGTGAATGGATGAGGGCAGATACTTGCAAAAGTGGGAGGAGATTGTGAACAAAAAACATACTTAAAAAAAGAATTATCCAGACTGTCAGAAGGGAACAGGACCAACCAAACTATCAACCCATTGAACTGCAGGTGAAGATCACCACTCTTTGCCCCAAGACAGGACACAAGCTGCCTGCTTCACCACTGTACACATGTGTACTGAGCAAACAAACTGCTGAGCATGTGTTACATGAATGTTCCTTACATGGCTAGTTAAGGAAGATACATTGGCCCAGCAATTCAACATTAGACTAACAAATGTGCAGCTAAAAACGGCGGTCAAATTCATTACAGGGCTGAATATGCAGCAGCAAGCTGGCTGCTTGCACCAGTGATCCATAACTCACAAAGACCCTATTTCACCTTCAAGTGGTGACCTTGGAAACAGACTACAACCATGCAACCTGATTAAGTTATTAGGGATCAAAGAGGGAAGGCAAACCCGGTCCCAAAATTGTTATGCTGAAATCGGATGGGTCTGGCTGAAAGGCGCAGCCTAACTGTAAACTACCACACAAAGTCACAAACATCATTTTCGTGATGAACGTCGAAGAAATTCATTACCAGAACTCACTTGACTGTATAAACATCAAAGATGCAAGCACACAAAGGAGGTAATGGAATTCACACATGGGATACTACAGCGGAAAGCAGTTATTACATAACATTATTAATTAAAATAGCTAACTAATCTAAATGATAAAGATGAACACGGATCAATAAATGGAATACTTATCTGCTCGCTGAATCTACTAAAATGGCTAGAAACTTTTTGTTCACCTCTAGTGTTTTGCGGAACATGGTTTGAGAAACCTTGTTTTAGAGACGTCATTGTCATACTATTCAGCTTGTGTGTGGTGGGGGTAATTAAATCCCTTCTTTGTTAACTTGAAGCAGTCGTCTTAAATCCTTGATCAGTGATTGGTGTTTAGCAACCATTAAACGTGCTTGATAACTTGTTTAAGTGTGCAGCAACAAATTCCCTCCACAGTCTGAAGCCATCCTTCATATGGTGCCCCCTAGCTTTGGTTCATGATTTCCATTTCAGCTCCAATGGTTCTTTGCCTCTCTTTTGTCTTCTTTCTGGTGAGTGTCTGGTTATCTTCCTAGGACATGACTGACCCAATTGATGTGTTGACCTGTTATAATCTTCTTCTTCGTACGCTGTCAGACGTCAACCTGTATTTTTTTGAAGAAAGCAGCGGTCATCACTGCCACAGAGCTTGTCTAGTGTTGCCACTGGTGATGGCCACATGTGCTTTCTCTGGTCCTCGTATGTCGGGCAGTTTTGCAGATGTTCAGCGGTCATTTTCCCTGTACCACAAGTGCATTCGTCAGTGCCACCTATCTTCAGTTTATTGAATAGGTGGTACCTCAGTCTGTTGTGGCCTATGCGGAGTCTGAAGACCACGACCTGCTCTCTTCTGTTCATCTGGTAATAGGCATCATTTTTTGTGTAGCCAGTCTGTTCTGTTTCCCATTTGGCCATGTATCTGGCCCTAATAAGCCTTTTGAACTTGTCGTAGGTCACACTAGAATCTGGTTGTGGTAGTCTTGCACTTTCTTTTGCCAGTCTGTCTGCCTCCTCGTTGCCTTGAATGTTACAGTGGGATGGAACCCACTGTACCACTACTCTTTTTGGTGCGAACTGCTGGCAGAGTTGACAGAGTACTGCTCTTAAATCATTAAGTTCAGTATTTTTCTGGCTTTTTAGTGCTGTAACTACGGCCAGGGCATCTGTAAACAGGACTATCTGGCTTTCATTGCTTTCGCCTGTCAGCATTACTTCTACTGCAGCCCTCAGTGCCTCTGCTTCCACTCTGAAATTGCTTGAGAATTTTCCAGTTGCCAATGACAGTGTTATTTTTCTACCATTTGGTAGGCTCAAGAATACCCATGCGCCTCCGTTCCGTTTTTTACAGAACCGTCGGTGTATGCATGGGTCCAGTCCATGCTTGGGTAGTTTTCTGTTATGTATCTCAGGGTTATGTATCTTCTTTCTTTTTCAGTCTGACTGTTCTTGTTTCCAATACCTGGTATATTTTCTACCACCTCCGGAATGATATGCAGCTTCCAGGTGGGTTTGCGTACAGTAGGGATGGGCTTTGGTATTGTTACGGTGTTCGTAGGACCTGTTATAATGATGTGCCTATCTTAACGTGGCCGACCCAGTTCCAGTGTCCACCTATTATGGTAGTATGCCCCTCTTAGCTCAACCAATCAACTCCAAGGTCAATCTGTTATGATGGTCTGCCCCTCGGTAAGTTATTTTCCAGAGAAGGATTAAGGCCACTGTTGTTGGAAGCTATTCATACTGAGTTACTTTAACTCTTGATGTTTCTATGGTAGAGCGTTACAATGGTGTACATATCAAGATGTACCATACTTAAGGTGGACCTGGGTCTTCCTGACTATAGTACAATGCTCACCGTTATGGAGACAATAGTTGTCCATCACAAGTGATGAAGACCACTCTCTTTGTTCAGCTGTGTGGACAGTCGTATCTCTTGCTGTGTCCGCTGAAATGGGTGACTTGCGCGGTGATTTGGATTAAAGTGAGGAAGAAACTGCGCCTTTTGTCAACCTCACTCACAGAGCCTAAGCTACCTTTTGCCAGTGGCAAGACATTCATCGAGACGACTGGAGATAGCATAGGATGCAGATTTTGCCTCAGGGTTACCACCGAAGCATTTCCGTAAACATGTAACCCGCAGGGTAGAAAGGCATCTAATGCAGTTTGTCGTGCCTTTTCGATAACCACAAGAGGTTGTATGGACAACACTCAGCATGTGAGTGAGTCTGGCATCTCTCCCCAGCTGTATTCAGCTCATCATAGTAGCATCTAAAATTCCCACACGCCAAATTCGTGAAGGTGAACCGGCAGAACTAACCCGTGAAATACGACACAGGTATAAGCGTAGTTCCATTCAGCCAGCGTCCAGACCAGGATAAACGGATGGAAGAAATCACAAAAAAAGAACGAAATAACAAGTCCCGACGGAAAACAACACCACGTTTCCGTGAACACAAGTGTAAGTCGTCGACTAGTGTGAATTCCAGGCAAATCCGTGGTCTGGCGGCATCCATAATGATCCAAAACAGTAAAGAAATGTAGACTCGCAGCCAGTTATGGCGCCATCTTTGCCAGATTATGGAGATAAGGGCCACTATAACCCCCCAAGCACACCTTGAAATAGCAACTAAAGGTTGTACATGGAGCTAGACACATCATTTGTAAGACCACCCGAATGTGAGGAAAGCTACTGCAACCCGCCATTTAACATCCTTTTCAGGGCACACAAAAGAGTAAACCTACTCATTGTGGGCATTTGAAACAACAGCCCTGGGGTGTAGCAGTCTACTTGAATTTTTCATGCAGCTTATAGTTTCTATAGGATGGGGTAGCTCAGGGGTGCTAAGCCTGGGTCACATGTGCCCCCAGGGGTTCATCAACACTTTTCAAGAGGGTCATATAGGCCTGAGAGTATAACCAAGGTGTACAACGCTGCAGTGTAAGAATCTTGGTACAAAACAGACAATTTTTTTTTTTTGGCGCTCGCCTTATTTCTCTAATTCTCAAGGCGGTGTGCGTTGCACTGTGGTTTTTATTTTGCGCCTGTCGGCCGAGTGCATCTGACTTCAGCATGCATTTTATGTAAGGTTCTGCTTCTTCCTGCATTTTCTAAGGGTTTGCTTCCCCGGGGTAACATCCGGTGCTGTGATGGGGATCGAACCCAGCACCTTCTGGCTGTGAGCCGTGTCACTTAACCACTAGGCCCCGCCGTCCCCTTATATGATGAATGTAACATCTAGGCCCCGCCGTCCCCTTATATGATGAATGTAACAAACTAGGCCCCGCCGTCCCCTTATATGATGAATGTTACAAACTAGGCCCCGCCGTCCCCTTATATGATGAATGTAACAAACTAGGCCCCGCCGTCCCCTTATATGATGAATGTAACAAACTAGGCAAGCTGCCCTCCATCTTTCTTTCATGTTACATATAAACCATATTCATGGCCTCTCTACTTCAACATGAATCATTACCCCTCATGCCCTACTTTGTTGCCCCTCTTCTCACATAGGGTGCAGCCATTATCTTGTGGCTTATAGTTTCTACAGCATGGTGTAAACAGCCCCGAACCCTTCTTAGATACCTCTTATGAAATTCCTGGCAGGTAGTCAGTCTTTGCTACTCTTTTGGGCCCTGTTATACATGGGGGCCTTTTGAATTTAAAAATACAGAAAGCACTACACCAATGTACAGTTAAAATAAATGAAATATTTTACTTCTTTCATGGTTGGAGTTTTGACTTCCTGCCAAGCTCTGAAGTAGACCTCACTAAACTTTGCGTGCCATGACCTGAGGGTACAGAATGTTATCACATAAGATCTTGATCATAACATTAAGAGTCGCAACTAATGTGACAATGGTGGGTGTGTGTGTGCAGGGGATGGGACAAAGTGGCTTTGTTCTAATGTAGCACAGTAACTACCATGAGCTATTCTCAGTGCGAGAGATGTTCATCCAGTACTGCAAACTTAAGATATAAAACAAACTTAAAAAGCACTGAAAGAATTTTCCATCTGATCCACGATTTTAATTTACCATAGGAAATGCCTATGTAAATATGTGGTGAATACTATGGGAAAGTTAAAAAAAAAAAATTGATATTGCTATATTTTCTCTGACGAAGACGGATGTGTTGGACCACAAGGTGCAAATATCGCAGTCAAGCTGTAAACTAGCACATATTGCATTCTGTTCGACGGACTACATCCTTGCAAATCCCTGTTCAGGGCTTGGTAGCAGGAGGTTGTGAACGAACGCCGAAGCTATATTTTCAAACTTTCCAAGCTACAGAGCGACAGAAACAAACAAAACCCATGACAAAAGTAAAAAAGATATAACTTGACGGGTTTATATTACAACGCTGTGAATCTTTAGAACAATGTCGATCAAATGTGGATAATCAAACAGGGACAAAATGCAGCAGTGGATGAGCTGACAGCAGCTAGCGACTTATAGCAACATCCTTTACATGGCGAACATCGAAGGAGAATCCAACATAGAAATAAGTGTGAATCAGTCATTTGTTGTTTCAAAGTTACAGAACATGTTCTAAATTCTCTCCATTCGGCTGGGGAATAACATGGGCTAGTGGTTAAGTGACACGGCTCACAAGTCGAAGATGCTAGGTTCGATCCCCATCACAGCACCAGCGTTACCACAGGGAAGCAAACCTTTAGAAAATGCAGACTCTTACATAAAATGTATGCTGGAAGTTGGATGCATTGGGCCGATGGGTGCAAAAAATAAAAACCGTAGTGTCTTTTTTCAAATACTTGATAATGACCAAGAGAAAGTCACTCTTCTTCTTCTTCTGAGTTCATTCTCAATCTCCCGCTACCAAGCCCTGAGCAGGGCTTTGCAAGTAGTAGGATATAGTCCAGAGAACGGATTGCGTTGTGTCGCTAGTTTACAGTTTGACTGTGATATTTGCACCTTTCGGCCAGACACATCCGTCTTTGGCAGAGAAAGGCACTAAATGCAGAACTTCACTGTAAGTTGGCAATTTAAAAATACTTTTCTGTCTGTAAATCACTATTTAAAATCTACCCTCATCAACCGAAACTTTTTCAACTCCATGTGGACCAAACGCTTTAACAAATACATGCCTGTTGACATGTCTGTATATGTTGGAAGTTTCCGTGACTTTGTTTCTGCAGAACGGGGTAGCCAGACCCATGCCCAACTCTTCTTAGTTGCCTCTAACAACTTTTCTGGCAGGTTACAGTACTACTATTCTTTGCTTCCTTTCAGACCATGGCAACACCATATAACATCAGCAAAACCTGTCAGCTCACTGTGTAACAGTCATTCTAACAGACTCCAAGAGCATGCTCCAAGCCATCTCAAGCCCCAAACAAGATGGGAGCATGTTCCAAGCCACAAACAAGATAAGACTCCAGGAGTATACTCCAAGCTATCTCAAGCCCCAAACAAGATGGACTCTTACACAAAATCAAATAAAACATTGGATTGATGTCTAAAAAAACAGAACTAGTCCTACAGTGGATCTCAGCCCACTGTAGGATACTTGGAAACGAGAAAGTAGATGAACTGAAGTGACGACATGCAGACTCACGATCCACGGAACTTTAAAGAAGCAAAGACAACTCATCAAATGATGAGGACGGAATGGAGACACCAGCACAAACAATACTTCTTCGTACGCTGTCAGACGTCAACTTGAATTTCTTCGAAGAAAGCAGCTGTCATCCTGAGGCTGTCGACACTGCCATAGAGCTTGTCTAGTGTTGCCACTGGTGATGGCCACATGTGTTTTCTCTGGTCCTCGTATGTCAGGCAATTTTGCAGCAGATGTTCAGCGGTCATTTTCCCTGTACCGCAGGTGCATTTGTCAGTGCCACCTATCTTCAGTTTATTGAATAGATGGTACCTCAGTCTGTTGTGGCCTGTGCGGAGTCTGAAGACCACGACCTGCTCTCGTCTGTTCAACTGGTAATAGGCATCATTTTTTGTGTAGCCAGTATGTTCTATTTCCTATTTGGCCATGTATCTGGCCCTTATAAACCTTTTGGACTCTTCGTAGGTCACACTAGAATCTATTGCACAAACAATACAAGACAGAAAATGACAGCACAATCAAACTTGACAAAGATCTACAGACTCAAGGTCCTCCTCGACAACATTGTGGAGCACCCAGGCAAACACCAGACCATATCTCTTACACCATTCTTTAGCTGGTCCCATACCCAACTCTACATAGTGGCCTATTACAACATGCTTGACATTTGATATAAAAATCTGTTAATTAAGAAAACTAAAACTTCATTTGTACACTCACTTCAGGGTGACAAAAGTGAATGTGATAAAACAACATGGCCAAATCTTGTAGCCAGAGGCACATTTCAACAGTTCCCCCCATAAAGTATGTATGTTCAGCAATGTGTAAGCATCGCGTATTGCTACCCTATTTCTTCTATTCTAAGACCCACATCTTCCTCTCATTTAAACATCTGTGTTTATTTTAACTGTTTGTATTTTTGCCATTATATATATATTTAGACATGCATGTACTTTTACCACGAATTGGCAATTTTATTTAATCTCCGGCCCCTGGCTATCAAAGATTGGAAACCTTTGCTGTAGTGCAATACAAGACTTCCCAGCAGGCTGACCTCTACAGGGATCACAGTATTTATCCCCATCTCAGTTGGTCAGAGTTGTATGGTGTAGACATCATGTCTTGATCAATAAGTTGCACCTGACAATAGCCTTTAAGTAAAGTACATTGGTAGTAAGCGCTATGTATGCTTTCATCCCAAATTCCTACAAGTACATGAAGGTTTTACTACAAGTACATGAAGGTTTTACTACAAGTACATGAAGGTTTTACTACAAGTACATACACCGGAGTAATGGGTAATCGATTCTTGATTGCCTGATGAAGCTTTCTTGTCAGCTCTGGGTTGAGTGTCAACAAGTATGCCAGGAATTTTATCCCCTGCAAAAAATAAAAAAACACCTCCTTGAACTGCATAAGACAATAAAGTACCAATAACAAAAACGGATCTGTGATAAAAGGGGGTAGCAACAACCAATACAGCAGGAGAAGAATTTTACTGCGGCCCTTGGTCCCAATGCTCTTTAATATGGTATTTGCTGCTATGCTTTCTGCTCCTATATATGACTGAAGATACTGACGGGATGGTCACCTGTTCAATCTCAGGTGCCTACCATCCTTCACAAACTATATGGTATTTGCTGCTATGCTTTCTGCTCCTACATATGACTGAAGATACTGACGGGATGGTCACCTGTTCAATCTCAGGTGCCTACCATCCTTCACAAACTATATGGTATTCGATGCTATGCTTTCTGCTCCTACATTGGACTGAAGATACTGACTGGATGGTCACCTGTTCAATCTCAGGTTCCTACCATCCTTCACTAACCTGTAAGCAGCATTCATCTTACATCTCCTCTTTTCTGATGAATGTGCCATTCACATGTGCTTATAACACAACCTGCAGACCATCATGGATGAGTTTTCAACTGCGTGAACTAACCTTTGTCTTACAGTCAACACAAAGAAAACTGATGTAATGTTTTTAACTTGCCCCTGGGACGCACTGCCACAAATTAATAAACACTGTACAGGGTTAACATCTAAAAACAATCAATAGCTTGATCTACATTGGTAGTACCCTCACCTGAGAAGCAAATATCAACTCTACAACAGGATTACCAAGGTGAGTGCTGCTTTTGAAGACTACGAGCGAATGTTTGGGACCGGCAGATCATCAGTATTGCTACAGAGATCAAGGTATATTGTGCTCTGGTCATATATGCATGCGAAATGTGGCACAATCTATAGTAGACACCAGAAAACAACCATTCCCACAAGGACTGCCTACAGAGGTTGCTCTGAATCAGCTGGCAGAATAGAGTGTCCAACTCTGAAGTCTTCAACAGGGCTCGGCTCTCAAACATTCTTACGCTGCTGCAGAGATGGACAGCACCTTGTTCGCATGTCAGATAAGTGTCGTATTGAGATCAGTTTAGGTAAATGCTCAGGAAATGTTGGGTGGAAGGGGAAAGAATAAAAAAAAGGAGGAGAGGGAAAGATAGAGATCAGAAGAAATGTTACAAAGACTCTTTGAAAGTATCTCTGAACAGTTTTCTAAACTAATATGGCCTCATATGAGCTGACTGCACTGGCCCACTCAGCCTGGTGCACCATCATCACAAACGGTGCTCACATAACCAAGAAGAGACTCATTGCTGCAGCGTAGAATAAGCAAGCTGTAAGAAAAGACGGATAAATTACAGTCAAATCACAGATGCTGCTTCTTCTTCTTCTTCATCGTACGCAGTCAGACAGTAACATTTTTTTTTTTTTAAAAAAGCAGCCGCCATCCTGAGGCTGTCGACACTGCCATAGAGAATGTCTAGTGTTGCCACTGGTGATGGCCACATCTGCTCTCTCTGGTCCTCGTATGTCGGGCAGTTTTGCAGCAAATGCTCAGCGGTCATTTTCCCTGTACCACACGGGCATTCGTCGGTGCCACCTATCTTCAATTTGTTGAATAGGTGGTACCTCAGTCTATTGTGGCCAGTGCGAAGTCTGAAGACCACGACCTGCTCTCTTCTGTTCAACTGGTAATAGGCATCGTTTTTGGTGTAGCCAGTATGTTCGGTTTCCCATTTGGTCATGTATCTAGCTCTAATAAGCCGTTTTGACTCTTCGTATGTCATACTAGTATCTGGTTGTGGTAGTTTTGCACCTTCTTTTGCCAGTCTGTCTGCCTCCTCGTTGCCTTGGATGTTGCAGTGAGATGGAACCCACTGCACCACTACCCTTTTTGGTGCGGCCTGCTGGCATAGTTGACAGAGTACTGCTCTTAAATCATTAAGTTCAGTATTTTTCTGGCTTTTTAGTGCTGTGACTACGTCCAGAGCAACAGATGCTGTTTGTGCCCTACGCTCATTTTGGATTGTAGTCATATGCAATCGCACATGAAAACACGTCTGACGCTGTCGCAACTTTGCTTGGGATTGACAACTAATTAAGGTTCTTTAAGGTGCAACTAATTAAGGTAGCTTTAGTTGACTTTATGCAGTCCAAGGTCCACAAACATTACTTCATACTTGGTTCACTAACATAACTGATGCGGCCATTGGTCTATTATCCCAACTTCATGTAGCTTTTCCATTGCACATTAAAAGTGGGCTGTGGTACAATAACTCAATTTCATGTTATCACCGGTCCATTAACCTGACTTCGTGTGATCCATGTTCCATTAACTTGACTTCAAGTGGCCCTTGGTCCACTAACGGTCTCATGTAATCCTTGGTTATTAACCTGACTTTGTGTGATCCATGTTCCATTAACTTGACTTCAAGTGGCCCTTGGTCCACTAACGGTCTCATGTAATCCTTGGTTATTAACCTGACTTTGTGTGATCCATGTTCCATTAACTTGACTTCAAGTGGCCCTTGGTCCACTAACGGTCTAATGTAATCCTTGGTTATTAACCTGACTTCGTGTGATCCATGTTCCATTAACTTGACTTCAAGTGGTCCTTGGTCCACTAATAACCTCATTCAAACCTTGGTTCATTAACCAATTCAATCCCAGCCTGGCCGCCATTGTTTAACTACCAGCCCGCGATGGCCGCCGCGGATATACTGATTTAAATTATTTTTCCTTATGCCTTACTTGCAAATAGACACGCTAAATTTAGCCACCACATGACTACCGGTAAGGGCAGCTCCCATTGCAGTTTACAGATCGTGTCTATCACATGTGGTGTTTTCGATCCGTGATTTTTCAAATATGGCCTTCAATTTTCTTCACAACATGGTGCGGACTGAAGATACTTATGAGTCAGACGATGGTGGTGGTGAATTTGTTTATGGAGTTGCAGAGAATGAGAACGTATTGGACGTTGATGAGGAATAAGTTCAGGATTTCGAAGATGAAAGTAGTGACACTGGCTTCACTAGTGATGATGAATTATCGATAGAAGATGGTGACAAACGTGACCCACCACACAGCCAGGCCATTGGGGGTGATAGAGAATGATCAAAGCAACTGAGTTTATCAGTATTGAAGGATGTAGTGAGGAAACAGGTCCTGCAGATGATATAGATCCAGATCACTCTGCTTTTGATTACCTTTCATTATTTCTACCTTAGACATTTTTTGAGTACTGGGCAGAGCAATGCATATGCCTGCATCAGAATTTTTTGGGAAAAAAAGATCCTTAGTGGAAACCTGTTTCTCCTGATAACATGGAGGGCTTTCTTTATGTTAACTTTATGTTTGGGGTTCATCAGTTACCTGCCTAAGGAATGTTTTGATCTACTGATGAACTGCTGAATGTGCATGCAGTGTCAAGTGTAATGTCAAGAAATAGGTTTGAAAGTATCAGCAAATATTTGCACCTCAATGATAATTCCAAATTCATTCCGGGAGGAATGAAAATTTTGTGTGCCACAGATCCTCATACTAGAAACATCTATAACTTTGAGGTGTATACTGGAAAGTCTGACAAGAAGATGAAAGATGGACTAGTTGCAATGAACCAAGGGAGATTGCTTTGCAGTTTTTCACTTAGACATTTATCAGCAAAATTGACAAGAGTGAAACAGACATTTTATATTGATACATTTTCCCCCCCTCACTTGTTTAATATTTCGCATCCAACATACATGATACTCACAAAAAAACATGTGCACAGGAGAGTATCTCTTCCATTATCTGTAAACTGGAGTTTGAATCACACAAATAAATTTAAAATTGTATTTTTTATAAATTTTATTGCGCAAGTACGTCTTATGTTATTCCCCTTGCTCTGGGAATTTAGTTTAGAGTTTTTCTGATCAGCTGGGATTGAATAGGTTAACCTGACCTTGTGTGATCCATGTTTAATTAACTTGACTTCAAGTGGCCCTTGATACACTAATGACCTCATGCAATCTTTGGTCCATTAACATGACCATACTGGCCTTAATACCAACAACAGCCCTTAATGTGGCCATTTCCCCCAAGAATTTCACTTTACACAGCCTATTAACGTGTAGCCCGTGTGCCATTAACTTGTCTTCAGAGAAGTTTAAAAACTCTACTCTGACTGTGAAGTGCCCATAAATAAAAACACCACCAGCATAAGGCTAACCTGAGCACAGTCCAGATATTGTGGATGAACACAGCAGTGCAGCAGCAGCTCCACCAACACGCCAGCACCATCTTGGTCAAGATTGACTGAGTCAAGGACATGGCATATGGATTTCACACGAGCAACATCTGCCTTCTGGGAAAAAACAAATGCTGGTAATTGTGAAAATCAAAATCAGTTTTACAAATAACAGACAAAGAGGACAGGTACACGAGGGGGAATTTTTAAAAATAACAAAAAACACATTAAAGAAAATATATGTGCTCAGAACAGGACATGCAGACCACCATGGATGAGTTTTCAACTGTGTATACTATTTTTGTCTATATATATATATATATATATCTGTGTGGTGGTGGGTGGATGTGTGTGTGCATATAGCTTGTGCTCCATTTAGATGCGAAGAGTTTTGATTGATTGAAAAGAGTACATACATACCATTGATTTGGGTTGTGTGCTCCGATCAAGCAAATAGACAAGAGTGTTTCCCATTAACTCCTCCCTCCCATGACCTTCTGCTATCCACCAGCGCTCAAACAGTCTGGATATATCATCCTTTAGGGCACTATGCTCTGACATTAGACTGGGCATGATGCCTTTTGTGACAAGATGATGTGAGAAAAGGAGAATAAATTGTTAATTCATAAATATAATGTTTCATTTATTAATGTTAATTATTCCTGTATTATCGTCAACTAAAATGTAAAGTATATCCTTTTGTATGGTTCTGTAAGGTGGAGAGCAACAAAAAGTACAACGAGAAAGATTCATGCTTTCATCAATGGGCACCTGCGTCAAAATAGACAGATTGAAATTGTATGATACAGTCCCTTATGTGAAACGAGAAAGGACCAGACAGTATATCAGTGTTAAATAGTAATACAACTAAAAATCATGTCAAAACAACATGAATAGAAAATATAGCCTATTAATTGTGCACTGACATATGAGGCTGCTCAGCCTCTGCCACACAAGTTAGATGTTTGGTTTTAAAATACAAATTAATATTAGTTTCAATCACAATCTCCTAAAGGTGATGGTGGGAGAAGTCTTGCAGCAAGACCTCACACAATGACAGCTTAATGGTTATCAGCACCACCAAAGGCAGAGCGCAGGAACTGTACTGCTGGGTAGGCTAAATGTCAATTGGGAAATACCTGGAGACTGAACACCCCAGAGCTGCACTTTTCTTAAGACACAAAAAGGAAACCACCCATTAACTTACTACCAATAGTCAAGGATAAGTTCACAAGATAAACCAGGGAAGATGCAGGACAGAACCTTCTAAGGGTTGACCAGAGAGATTTGCAAAACAAAAGGATAGCTTTTCCCCTACCCAGCATCAGACACTGTTGTGTATTATGGAATAGCAGGATTCTAATACAATTTCCTGTTGAAACTCTAGAAAATTTTGGTGGTACGATATGGTTCTAAGGAACGCAAATTGAGAAAGCATGCTGTAACAGAAACAATGAAAATATAAAAAAAAGTATTAGTAGTAGTTTCACAGCAAATACACATCTCTAGTGTGACCAAAGTGACTCCTCCTTGTCTATGGTTAAAAAAAGCGTAGGTTTGCAAAAAGGCTAAAATCTTAACACACAATTGCAGAGGTAAGGACCTGTTTTCTCATGTGTCTTGTTTCCAAAGGTGAAGTGTGTTGTACTGGTGTTTTTTAACCTGAAGGACCAGTGCATCTGACTTCAGCACACATTTATAAAATGGGTTTATTTCCTTGTAGTTTCATGAATCTGACTGAACACAAGCAAGTTTGTTTTTGGCCTAGCCATTTCTTCTTCATCGTACGCAGTCAGACAGTAACATTTATTTTTTCGAAAAAAGCAGCGGTCATCCTGAGGCTGTCGACACTGCCGTAGAGCTTGTCTAGTGTTGCCACTGGTGATGGCCACATCTGCTCTCTCTGATCCTCGTATGTCGGGCAGTTTTGCAGCAAATGCTCAGCGGTCATTTTCCCTGTACCACACGGGCATTCGTCGGTGCCACCTATCTTCAATTTGTTGAATAGGTGGTACCTCAGTCTATTGTGGCCAGTGCGAAGTCTGAAGACCACGACCTGCTCTCTTCTGTTCAACTGGTAATAGGCATCGTTTTTTGTGTAGCCAGTATGTTCGGTTT
Source organism: Ariolimax columbianus (assembly GCA_036924085.1). Classification (NCBI taxonomy): domain Eukaryota; kingdom Metazoa; phylum Mollusca; class Gastropoda; order Stylommatophora; family Arionidae; genus Ariolimax; species Ariolimax columbianus. Next base: position 9,747,489 of record JAVGWX010000014.1, read on the forward strand.
CCCATTTGGTCATGTATCTAGCTCTAATAAGCCGTTTTGACTCTTCGTATGTCATACTAGTATCTGGTTGTGGTAGTTTTGCACCTTCTTTTGCCAGTCTGTCTGCCTCCTCGTTGCCTTGGATGTTGCAGTGAGATGGAACCCACTGCACCACTACCCTTTTTGGTGCGGCCTGCTGGCATAGTTGACAGAGTACTGCTCTTAAATCATTAGGCCTAGCCATTTGAATACTTGTCTTCTGATCAAGGGGGCATATGTTTTTTTTCTTCTAAGATAGATCAAATAAAAATCTAGCCGGTTCAACATGTGGCAGCAACAGGGGCAAGAGACCTTTACTCAGCTAAATAAATCCTCCTGATAGACTCTACCAATAAGAAGAAACAGCATAATGAGAGTTTTAATAGTTTACAAATGGTGATTTTAAAACCATAACAGCCTTATGGAATTAACATACCATGAACCAATATTGCCACTTCTATTAAAGACGGAGGCAAGTAAAGCTCATATCCCTCCTGAGCCGAAAAGGTTCCATCTGCAAGTCTAGTCACACACTGCAGTAGTTCACATGTGTCTGCACAGACCTATTAAAAGAAACAAACAGAAAATGTGTATTTTATTTGTGAACGTTCAATCTTGGTTTTGAAACCCAATGTTCTTCCTTCAACCTGCAGAAAGCGAGTCTAGCCACTTAAAAAAAATGCCTGTACCATATATGGAACCTTTGGCTTGGCAGCCTCGTATAAAACAAATTGCTACAGTACAGTGTGGAATTGAGTGAGGATGAGCTTACGGTTCTAACTAAATGGCTGGACTGTTCCTATTAACACCAGAAGGGGTGAGAGCTAATCATCTGGCACCCCACAAACCAGATTGCTCTGGACAGAAGTCTGTAAGCCATAGGTGGGAATTTATCAAAAAGGAAAACTCGAACTTCAAACACTTTGCTTTTGCATGTAGTCTGTTGACAACCAACAACTAGGGAGAGTTCATTAAAAAAAATAAATAAAAATAAACTGTTCATAAAAAGTTGACAAAATTGGTTAAGCCAGGTCAAAATAAAACACCCTGGAGGAGGAGCCAGACATCCTACCTATATTAAGAGAAAAGTTGTTAATATAAAATAGACAACCACGAGTCAATTAAGGTGGCCTGCTAATAAATAGCCCCTCCACTCATCTATTTGTCTGCCCAGAAAGAAAACTGGACAGACCTAAAAGATGAACTGGTCCAAATTATAGATGATTTTTGGAATATGGAATATTCTAAGTGTCAGTGGAAAGCACAATCAGCTCATGGAAGAAATCCAAATCAGAAATCATAGCTCTCATAGAAACATAGAAAAAGGGACAGGTTGTCAAGGATCTTGGAGGAACCGGTAATATGCTTCTCTACAGCCACGAGAAGCAAAGAGTCAAGAATCTTACCCCAGAAGACAACTCAGAGTTCTTTGACATGACAACATAAAACAGTCTATTAGAGATCAGACTAACTTAACTTAACGTCTTTATACTGGTTTAGAAGACCCTGCAGAGTCTGTATACAACCAGTTACATTTACAGACTAGACTGCAACCAGGCCAGTAGACAGACAGCAGATAGAATAGCCTGCCACTATCTCTGGCAAACCGCTACACTCCAGGGTAGAACAAGAGCAACTATGTATGTAAGTAAGAAAAACACAAAGTGTCTAGTTATGGGAAACACATACACTTCAATGGTGGAGAATAAGACTAAAATTGCTTTCATTTAAGAAAAAAAAACCAGGGCATATATCCATACCCCTTCAGTATCCTGCAGTGCCTGAACTAACATATTCTGTACATTATCCCATAACTCCTGAAGCTGGCGACGACTGAAGGCTGCCATAGTGTCTTTGAGGACATGCTCAACTGATAGCTGAAAGATAAGAGATTCAATAGCATGGTAAAAAATATGTGTTAACTTTGCTTCCCATCACATCAACCCTAGCAAAAAAATATCAAAAGAATGCAACTGGGTTTAAAAAGCCTCACCTCATATCTTGCATGCAAAACATTTGTTTTCTTCTTTGACCTTATCCTATCAAGGCGCATAGGCCAATAACCAATTTTTTTTCAAGCAGTTAAACTTTCTTCAGTTCTTTCAAGCTACTAAGTGTTTTTAAAAAGACAACTTATGTGGAAACAATTTAACTGTCAGGCACGTCTACCATACAATGTCCCTGTTTTGCAGGCATGCAGAATACACTTTTACTTTGTGGTGACACCAGTGTCTTGTCAGTTTTAAACATTAACTTGGAAGTTCCGCAGAGCCTGCTTTCACAATCCTGTTGTTGACCTCAAGTTTTCAATATCCATTTCTCTGGTGAGGTTACTACCTAGGTATGTGAAGCTATTGACTACCTGGAGAAGTTGGATGTGTATAGCGATATGATGTAAGATTGCAAAGAACGAGGAGGCAGACAGACTGGCAAAAGAAGGTGCAAGACTACCACAACCAGATTCTAGTGTGACCTACAAAGAGTCCAAAAGGTTTATTAGGGCCAGATACATGGCCAAATGGGAAACAGAACAGACTGGCTACACAAAAAATTATGCCTATTACCAGTTGAACAGAAGAGAGCAGGTCATGGTCTTCAGACTCCGCACAGGCCACAACAGACTGAGGGACCATTTATTCAATAAATTGAAGATAGGTGGCACTGACGAATGCACCTGTGGTACAGGGAAAATGACCGCTGGACATCTGCTGCAAAATTGCCCGACATACGAGGACCAGAGAAAGCACATGTGGCCATCACCAGTGCCAACACTAGACAAGCTCTATGGCAGTGTCGACAGCCTCAGGATGACAGCGCACGAAGAAGAAGTAAGACTGCAAAGGAGCAGGCTACCTCACTTTTCCTAGTGTTGATAGTAAGACTTAAATTAGTGCACGGCGCCAACAATTTCTTCATGGTGGACTGCATTTCTTGTTCTGAGCAGGTAATTATAAATTTACTGAAATGAACTCCACTGCTGTTCCAGAACACAAAATGAATACCATTGACATCTTTCAACAGCTAACCAGCTGAGATAATTTTTATGTTGAGAAAGCTATTGTGAAAAGTGTACACAAGTACCTAATGTAAAATCATGTATGGCTCTGTAATAAGTCTTAAGAAGAACATACCAACAACTCAAAACGATACCCAAGAGATGAAGAAGATACTGATACTACAGACTATCACAGGTGGATGCTTGTGCACAATAAGTTTGAAGTGGTATTAGAACCACGTCCCCTGTGTGTTATCAGGACACAAAGAATAGTAACACCATCGTCTACTGAAGTCTGTCGGAAGAGAGGACTAAGGAGGATTTCCAATAAAAATGTCAGTAGGGCCACAAATGGCCTAAACTTTACTCCGAGTTGGGGCCAACATGAAGGTTAAGTCCAGCACTGGGCATGGGGCCGACTAACTCCTAACTTAACGTCTTTATATTGGTTTAGAATCTAAACAGTGAGGGGCAAACAAAAAAATAGAAGATTTCTTGTTGTTATAACTTAACTTACCGTCTTTATACTGGTTTAGAAGACTCTGCAGAGTCTGTATACAATCATGTTTCATTTACATTACTTTGCTCTAAAAGCTATGCGCATCCAATTTATTATTAAATGCATTAATTGTCCCTGCCTCCACTACCCCCTGTGGCAATGCATTTCAAGCATTCACCACTCCCTGACTAAAAAAATATTTCCTAATATCTCATCTGGACATCTCTTTAGTTAATTTGTAGCTATGCCCTCTTTGTTCTTGTGGGTGGTTGTACTTTGAAAAAAACTTGTTATAGTCTAATTTATCCGATTCTCTGATTATTTTATAAACCTGTATTAAGTCACCACGAATTTCTATCTTTTTTAGACACTGTAGGCCAGTTTTTCAGAGTCTTTCCTCATAATTGTAATTCTGGAATCCCACTATCAGCTTGGTCGCTTTTTTTTGTATTCTTTCCAGCATATTTATATCCCCTCTATGATAAGGACTCCACACCTGTACACAGTACTCCAATCTAGGTCTAATTAATGCTTTATACAGTTTGACTATCACTTACTTCCTCATATGTATAATATTTCTTTTTATTATACCTAACATTACATTTGCCTTTTTCACTGCTAACTGAACTTGCTCACTCATCTTCCATATTGGATCTACCCGTATGGATGACTGTACATTTATCTACATTAAACTCCATTTGCCAGCTTACAGACCATTCTCGAATTTTATCTAAATCCGACCTCAATATATACACTTCTGCTTTAGATGAGACACTACTGCATAGTTTTGTGTCATCAGCAAATTTTGCAATCATGGATCCCATATCAATGTCCAAATTGTTTATATATATCAAGAACAAAATTGGTCCCAAAACCGAGCCCTGTGGCACTCCACTTTTCACTTCACACCACTCAGAGTACTCCTTATTTATGCTCACCCTCTGCCTTCTTCCCGTTAACCAATTTTCAATTCATTTGGCAACTTCCCCACATATTCCTTGTGATTTTAACTTTCAATTTAGTAACCTCCTCCATGAATTCTAATAGATTTGTTAAGCACGACCCCCCCCCCCCCCCCCTAGTAAACACATACTGACTATTTCTGATTAGATTAAACTTGTCTAAATACATTACAATGTTGTCTTTGATTATTGACTTTAACAACTTACAGACTATGCTCATTAAACTCATTGGTCTATAATTTGCTGGATCTGATTTGTTGCCCTTTTTGAATAAGGGAATCACTCCTGCATCTTTCCAATCCCGTGGAACAATCCCTTTTGCAAGTGATTGAGAACATAATATAGCCAATGGTTTTGCTAGTTGGTCTCTAATTTTCATACAGCAATTTTGGATGAATACCATCTTGGTCTGGACATTTATCCACTTTCAAAATCTCCAATTTAAAAAAAAACCCATTTCCTCTGCAATACAGATTGATCTTAATCACGCTGTATCCATGTCTCTTTGAAAGATATCTATCTATAGGCTCTGGAATCTTGAAGCAGTCCTCTTTTGTGTAGACTGTGCCAAAGAACTGATTGGGTAGATTAGCTGACTCCCTATTCTCACTTATTATTTTTCCTGTACTCTCTATGAGAGGGCCTACTTTGTCTTTCGTTCTTTGTTTATTTCTAACATAAGAAAAGAACTCATCATGTATGACATGTCACATAGTAATAGTTCCAAGCCCAACAAGGGAAACCAGATGGATTAATAATTTGCTTAATTCAAGGTTGAATTATTTGTGTAATAATACTCAGTAATGTATGACTATGAATGAGTCGAATAACTAATATTTAAAAGAAAACGAAACTATATTACTATCACTCTTCTCGTATTCTGCTCTCAATACTCTCATCTGAGTCATCGGTCATGCATTATTTTTGTATATTTATAGATGTATCGTTCAATTGCATATCACAAAACCCATATAAATACAACTGTTGCACTTAAAAACAAAATTACCGTCGTAAGCATGTTAGTAGTTTAATTTGAATTCTCAACTGAGTAACTTTGATTAAACTTAGAAAAAGAAGTAACATGCCAGGGCACTGTTTCTCACTTAGTGCATTCACATTGTTTTTGTAACATTAATTGGTATTGTTAGTTAATATAACAATAGTAATAGTTAATGTTATTGAATGTATGATCATGATGTTGATTTAATGATTGTTGTTACTAATGTTAGTGTTACGTTCCACTGACACTCTCTCAGTTACAGTAACAATACTTAATAGTACTTAATACTAACACTGTTACTTTGCTGCGTTTGAAGAAAAACCATTGGCATTGTGTATTTAACTTGCTCAATCTCACCTTTTTAGTACATTGAATTAAAGCCGTAAAATTGTTTCTCTTCAGTGCCGAAAGTAGACCACTTCTTGCAGCCATTTTTGCCAAAATTACGTTTTGGGAGATATTATATAACTTCAAAAGTTAACGCCATTTGTATTTTGCGCTTTGTAGAATTCACTTCCGGACTGGACACATTTATTTTATTTACGTAAAATACATTTTAACATACACAAATTATTATTTTGTTTATTCCTATTTTATCTTTAATTTAATATTAGCACATTTTATATATAAATACAACTGAATTTTTTGTGAATCATGTTTTTAAAAAACAAGTTAAAATTGGACTGAGCTTAATTTTGACATTTAGTTTCCATTGGTCAAGCAAAGGTATTTTTCCGACGCAGTATCCAATACATTTTGCAAGAAAAAGGAATTCCTTGCGGAAGTGGTTAATTTTAGACTCGGAAAACTTTCTTAGAAACTACACAGTTCAATATACAACATTTTTGCAGATATCTGGGCTTTCATTTTGGTAAGTTTTAACAACATGTGGTATTTTAATAATAGATGGTTGAGATTGTGAACTTCCATGAGTAAACAATAATATGCAAGTCTTATGTAACATTGTTTTATGCACGGACTCCACAACAGGATGCAGCGGGCTACGTGTTGATTGATGCAGTATATTACCTCATTGAGTCATTGTAATGTGTATATTGTTGTGTAACTCAACTGTAGTGTAAGTGCTAGAACCAGAGTTCAGTTTCAGATCTGCTACAGCTGGACTAGGTAGTCCACACTTACTTTTCATTAAACATCAGCTCCATGGATGGGTGTGGCAATTTAATATCGCAGAGATACGGTAGTGGTTTTTGTGGTCTTTTCATTGCCTTCGCCTTCCTTCAAAGTTAAACACTCACAGCACTGCCATTATTAAATGTTAGTGTCACACGGAGCACACTTGTTTCCAAAACAGGAAGCGACTCAAACCACACGCTACTGTAACTTAATTTCTTGTTCTTTTTCGGCCATTGACCACCCATTGTGATTGTCACAGAAAGGACGTTGTGTCGTAGTTTATAGATGCGATATGGACAATATGCATCATGGTCACCTGTGCCTTTCAGCCAACACATCCATAGCACGACATTTTTAGAGACAGACTGGGTTTGCTTTTCCTCTTTGATCCCTTTTATTTCCTCCAGGCTGCATAGCGGCAGTCTCTTTCCCGGGATGCCACTTAAAGGCGAAATAGGGTGTTGGTCGACTATGATTCACTGATCCTGATGCAAGCAGTCATCTTTGTAAACTGTAACTGTAAGGTGCTGTCATCTCCTCATTCAATGCTGCATCTTCCACAGCTCTACTTATTTAATTATTAACTATTACAAACGGTCAAGCAATGTTATGTATTAATATTTTATTACATTTGGCAATGTAATGTAATACTAATATTCGATATATAGGTTTGTCAAGTTGTGTTCTGCCCATGACTACTATACAGTAAACCAAACTGTTGTTTCAGTTTCCTGTTTCTCTGCTACAGGATAAGTGCAATTTGAGAGCGCTGCTATGGTTAATACGTGCAGACGTAACTACACCACAGTTACTTTACTTGATACTTGCTACTAAATTGTGAGGGAGTTGATAAGATCAATGGCCCCCATAGCAGAATAGCAAAGTGTTTAGCAAGCTATAGAAGTAACTATCAGGACATTGAAAAAGAATACTCTGGAAGAAATTGAGGCCACTTCTTTTTCCTTCACCCAATTTGGTATAGCAGGTGTCCAACATTTGGTTTACTCTAGCAAGCTTTTAGGGTCGTCTGAAGCCCATTATTTTAATGTGATTTTTGCATGATGAGGTTGTCAGCCCCATGCACAACTTTCCTTGACCTTAGTCACCTCTAATGGCATCATGAGAAGGAAACGGTGACTCTGTTCTATTTGCCCCTGAAACCACTTGGGTCCACAACTTATATAAATTCTATAGTATGCAGTGGATGAAATAAAATAGATATAGACTTGTGAAGATCACTCCTCCTAGTCTTCCTGGGTGAGAACCTACTGTATTAAGAAAGCTACAACTCCTCTAAGGGGCACGCAGGTCTATAATGATGGATACTCCCTAAATTCTGTGGAAAACAAACTTTTTGAGATTTAAAAAAAACCCACATTAAAAACTGGGAGACACCTACAGGTGGACACTTAAAAGTTGGAACATCTAACAGGATAGAGAATATTAGATACTAGTCATGTGAAATTGAGGCATTTCACCTGGGTGTTGGGCAGCTGAAAAGTCTCTATATTTGGAGGTTATCTCTCAGTATCTAATAATCAGTCGTCAACCAGAAAAGATGGCCTACTTTGTGGCTAAAAGGCGGCAGCCTCTCCACCATTTAAAAACAACAGACCAATCACCTGTTTTTCTACACAGCTGATTACAAGTATATACAGACAGACCTTAAAGTCGATGAAATCGCACGAAATACAATTTTTTTGAATATGTGATAGAAGTATCAACGGCGTAGGCTAGTGGTTAAATGACACGGCTCACAATCTGAAGATGCTGGGTTCAATCCCCATCACAGCACCGGCCGTTACCCCAGGGAAGCAAACCCTTAGAAAATGCAGGAGGAAGCAGACTCTTACATAAAATGCATGCTGAAGTCTAATATACTGGGCCTTCAGGCGCAAAATAAAAACCGTAGTGCAACGCACCCTGCCTTGGGGAATAGAGAAATAAGGCGAACGCAAAAAAAAAAAAAAGACGTATCAATGGAAAGGATGAGTTTATGGAAGTTGTTGGAAATACTTACAATGGGGAAGTTTACTCTTTTGTGCCACCTGCCAAGAAAAACAGCCCTCTTCCAGGGAGATTTGCGGGAAAGTAAGATGGGGGTCTTGGCCAGTGTGTTTTATCTGACATTGCGTAACATGTCTGATCAGACGTTAGTCTCCTCTCCCCTTGTTCATGGAAGAAATGATTTAAAATTTAAAAAATGGAAATCCTAGATCTTACAGAAACTAAGAAAAAAGAACAGAGGGTCGTGGATCTTGATGGTGACATGCTTCTCTACAGCGGAGTTCTCACTATCAACAGAACAAAAGTGGGAGTGGGCTGTATTGTGACCAGAAATCAAAAGGACACTGTCAGCGGATGGAAATTTATCTCTAACACATTGTGGTACTGGAGGATGCTGGAGAAAACCAGAAGTTGTTCTACAGAATCCTAAAAACAGTGGCAATGAAACCGGAAAGGTTGACCTTGGGCAATGTCAGCAATACCGATCAAGTCATCAGTGTATCAGTAGTTAATCATGGGAAAGAGCAATGATATTGAGACCGAATAAGGTACTCAAAATGTTTGATGAACAGTCATGATTAGCTAGGATCAGTTTTGGTGCCCATAGCCACTACACTTATCTGGTCAAATAATTGGCCATTGAACGTGTAGACCACCATGCCATCCTGTGAATAACATAAAGAATTAAAACTCTTTCAAATTATATTCCTTAAAACACATTTATTTAACATCTACTTATAATAGTTTAACAATTACACATGCCACATTATTTTAGTAATAGTATGCAGCTTGTATTGAAGCTAACAAAAATAGCAAACGACTTCCATCAAACCTTTGACAGTGGGAGAGTTTTAAAACAGTTCTAGAAACGCTAAAAGAGGAATGTGTTCCATGTAGGGAGGTAAACCCCAAGTGTAAAAAGTGGATAACTAGATTTGTAGTGAAATGTAGAAGAGCGAAAAATAAAGCATGGAAAAAATATATAGAGGCAGGTAAATCAAAAGAAACATGTAAAATATTTGGACAAGCAGAACATATCTCAGAAAGCGAATAAAACAGCAAAAATAGACTTCGAAAAAAAACTTGCTCAGAGGATCAAAACTGACAGTAAAAGCTTCTTCTCTTATGTTAGAAATAAACAAAGAACGAAAGACAAAGTAGGCCCTCTCATAGACAGTACAGGGAAAATAATAAGTGAGAATAGGGAGGCAGCTAATCTGCTCAATCAGTACTTTGGCACAGTCTACACAAAAGAGGACTGCTCCAAGATCCCAGAGCCTATAGATATTTTTCAAAGAGACATGGATACAGCGTGATTAAGATCAATCTGTATTGCAGAGGAAATGGGTTTTTTTTTAAATTGGAGATTTTGAAAGTGGATAAATGTCCAGACCAAGATGGTATTCATCCAAAATTGCTGTATGAAAATTAGAGACCAACTAGCAAAACCATTGGCTATATTATGTTCTCAATCACTTGCAAAAGGGATTGTTCCACGGGATTGGAAAGATGCAGGAATGATCCCCTTATTCAAAAAAGGCAAAAAACCAGATCCAGCAAATTATAGACCGGTGAGTTTAACGAGCATAGTCTGTAAATTGTTAGTCAATAATCAAAGAAAACATTGTAATGCATTTAGACAAATTTAATCTAATTAGAAATAGTCAGCATGGGTTTACTAGAGAGAGATCATGCTTAACAAATCTATTAGAATTCATGAACGAGGTTACTAAAATTTTAGATAAAAGGGAGCCAGTGGACGTTATTTATCAAGACTTTGCAAAGGCCTTTGATAGAGTACCTCATCAAAGATTATTTAGAAAGTTAAAATCACATGGAATAGGTGGGGAAGTTGCCAAATGGATTGAAAGTTGGTTAACGGGAAGAAGGCAAAGGGTGGGCATAAATAAGGAGTACTCTAAGTGGAGTGAAGTGAAAAGTGGTGTGCCACAGGGCTCAGTTTTGGGACCAATTTTATTCTTGATATATATAAACGATTTGGACATTGGTATGGGATCCATGATTGCAAAATTTGCTGATGACACAGAACTATGCAGTAGTGTCTCATCTAAAGCAGAAGTGGATATATTGAGGTCGGATTTAGATAAAATTTGAAAATGGTCTGTAAGCTGGCATATGGAGTTTAATGTAGATAAATGTACAGTCATCCACATGGGTAGATCCTTCTTCTTCTTCTTCATCGTACGCAGTCAAAGACAGCAACCATTATTTTTTCGAAAAAAGCGGCGGTCATCCTGAGGCTGTCGACACTGCCATAGAGCTTGTCTTGCAGTTCCACTGGTGATGGCCACATCTGCTCTCTCTGATCCTCGTATGTCGGGCAGTTCTGCAGCAGATGCTCAGCGGTCATTTTCTCGGTACCACGCGGGCATTCGTCGGTACCACCTATCTTCAATTTGTTGAATAGGTGGTACCTCAGTCTATTGTGGCCAGTGCTAAGTCTGAAGACAACGACCTGCTCTCTTCTGTTCAACTGGTAATAGGCATCGTTTTTGGTGTAGCCGGTATGTTCAGTTTCCCATTTGGTCATGTATCTGGCTTTAATAAGCCGTTTTGACTCTTCGTACGTCATACTAGTATCTGGTTGTGGTAGTCTTGCACCTTCTTTTGCCAGTCTGTCTGCCTCCTCGTTGCCTTGGATGTTGCAGTGTGATGGGACCCACTGTACCACTACCCTTTTTGGTGCAGACTGCTGGCACAGTTTGCAGAGTGCTGCTCTTAAGTCATTAAGCTCAGTGTTTTTCTGGCTTTTTAGCGCTGTGACTACGGCGAGAGCATCTGTAAGCAGGACTATATGGCTTTCATTTTCATTGTGTGTCACCATTTCTTCCACTGCCGCCCTCAGTGCCTCTGCCTCCGCTCTGAAATTGCTTGTGTACTTACCAGTAGCAAATGACAGTGTTATTTTTCTGCCATTTGGTACGTTCAGGAATGCTCCGTTCTGTGTAGTGTTTGTTACAGAACCGTCGGTGTATGCATGGGTCCAGTCCATGCTTGGGTAGTTTTTCGTTATAAAGCTTAGGGTAGTATCTCGCCTTTCTTTTTCAGTCTGGCAGTTTTTGTTTACAATACCTGGTATATTTTCTACCACCTCTGGAAATATATCCTGCCTCCAGGTAGGTTTTCGTACAGTAGGGATGGGCTTTGGTGTTGTTAGTGCGTTTATGGGATCTGCGTGCATCTTTGCTTTGGCTATTTCTGCAAAGTTTCTCCGCTTTAGTTTCCCATTTCCCAAATTGTTTAGTCTCTGGTGCATTGGGTGGTCAGTCAGTCTTCGGAGTTTCTCTGACTGCAGCTGGGCTCTGCAGTCTCTTCTATCGGTCATGGGTTGCAGCTGTGTAATCTTTTCAAGTTCTACAATTGGCGTTGACTTCATACCTCCTGTTATAACTCTCATGGCATGGTTTTGAAGTTTGTTAACTTTATCGAAGTTCGCCTTTGCTTCTGTTGTCCATGCCGCAATGCCATACTCGAGAACTGGTCTCACTCTTCCAGTGTACAGTTTCTTTAGTATACTTTCGTCTGCTCCCCAGCTTGTGCCAGCAAGTTTCCTCATGATTGCCATTCTTTCTCTGGCTCTCATTCGGTTTCTCTCGATCTGACTTTTCCATGTCATGCACCGATCAAATGTGATTCCCAGATAGTTTGGGTTGTCGTTTGGCTGCAGGAATTTGCCATTTAGACTTAATTTGGTGTTTTGGGGTTTGATTGAAAGCGAGAATATTGTACATGTGGTTTTCTCCTCGTTTGTTTTGACCAGCCATGAGTTCGCCCACTCTTCCAGCGATGTTAGGGCCTGCTGCATCCGATTTCTTGCTATGGTGAGATTCTTTTCAGAGGTCCACATAGCCAGATCGTCTGCAAACATTGAGCTATGGACTCTTCTTGGTATATTCTCTGTAATGTCGTTTATATTCACCAGGAAGAGTGTGGGTGACAGTACTCCCCCTTGGGGTACTCCCTGCTCGAGTGTCACCTTTTTGCTCATCTGCCCTTGTACTTGGACTGTGGCCGTTCTTTGTTTGAGGTAGTGGTTGATCCACTTGTACATTCTCCCACAAACTTCACTTCTCCTTAGCTTGACTCTAAGTCCGTCTTTTCAGACTTTGTCAAATGCCTTTTCCAGGTCCACCCAAACCGCTACTGTGTGTTTCTGTGCCTGGTAGGCATCTTCTATTTCCTGGGCTATGAGGATGACCTGGTCCTCAGTAGATCTGTGCTGTCTAAAGCCGGCTTGCTGTGGAATTAGTATTCGTTTTTCTTCCAGATGCCACATCAGTCTGGTGTTTATCATCCGTTCCATCAGTTTGCTGACACAGCTCAGTAGGCTGATAGGCCTGTATACATTTGGATCTATTTTGTCCTTTCCTTTCTTTGGTACTGGTACAAGTACTACGTCTTTCCATGCCTGGGGTACAATACCCCTTTTCCAGCTTTGGTTCAGGACCGATAGCAGTTTCCTCTTCGCTGTTTGGCCCAGCCCCATCAGCATTTCGTTTGTTATCCTGTCTTTTCCGGGAGATTTCCTTTTCTTTAATGTTCTCATGGCCTCTTCCATTTCACTCATTGTTAATTTGGCCATCATATGCTCTTCTGGTGCCGTATTGATGTTGTCGTGCCCCTTTTGCTCTTCACTAATGTCTGTATGCCTATCTGCAGGGACCTCGATGTGATTTGCTTTGGCATAGTGTTCTACAAAAGCGTTTGCGGCTTTTTTTCCAGTGAGCAAGTTTTCGTCCTGCTTGATGGTAATTTGTTTGTTTGAAGGGGTTTCGTCATTCATGGCTCTGACTAGCTTCCATAGCTTGTTCCCTTCTTAGTCTAGGTTGAGGCTTTCAGTTTTGTTTTTCCAGCTCTCTCTTGCTGTTTGGTTTAGAGTGTATTTGTATTTCGCCGTGGCGGCTTTGAGGGCGATATTTGCCTCCATAGATTGTTCTCGCTCTGCCATGTTCCTAGCATTTGTGACTGCATCTTCCGCTTTCTGCAACTCATCATTCCAATAGGGCTTATAGTTTTTCCTAGCTCCTCTTGGGATGGTTTCAGTGGCGGCTTGCATTATTGCCTTGCTTAGGCTTTCCACCATGGGCTTCATTTTGTTGTTTCGTGTGTTGATGGTTTCACACAGCCCATCTGTCAGAATTGCAAATCTGTCCCAGTCGGCTCATTTGTAATTCCAATGTGGGAGCGGTTTTGTTTCCTGTGGGCCTACTTCCATATCAATGTCTAGCCTGATCGGCCTGTGGTCGCTACCTGCCAGTTGGTTTAGCACCTGGTGGTCTATTTTATGGTGTATGTCCTGTGTGAAGAAGGCCAAATCTGGAGTCGAGGTGGTATGCCATGTTCTAGAATAGAAACTAGGGCTATCCTCCGGCCTATTGATTAGGGAGAGATTTGTGTCTATCTTCCACTTCGTCACCTCTGCTGTCTGTGTCCGAGTATCCCCATCTCTCCGAGTGGCTGTTGAAGTCTCCAACTACTATGCAGTTGGAGTCTTTGACGTCCATACTCGAGAGCGATATGTCTTTATTTGGTGGTCCGTACAGATTGAAAATACGGAGCTTCGTCTCTTGAGCCATTATGTCAACTCCTACAATTTCTGCTTGTCCGGTGTGATTGACAGATACCGCGCTAGTCGGTATGCAGTTTCGGGTCAGTATCAGGACCCCTCCTTTGTGACCTTCTCTATCGAGACGGAAGGTCTGGTATCCTCTGATTGAGAATTTATGGTTATTGTTGAGGTGCGTTTCCTGGATACATGCCACGTCAATCTTACCTTCATTCAGGTGATGTGTTAGGGAAAGCTTTTCGTTAACGACACCCTCCGCATTCCACTGTAGTATTTTGAGGGTCTTGAGCTTTTGGTCAATAGGAGTTGCCCCATAGCCATGTGCCTTGACTCCACGACACATGGGTGGGTGACCACCAGTAGTCAAGGGTGGGCCCCTTCGAGGCGTGAGGCCCGGCACTCTCGCTGCCTGGCGGGACTCCGCAGAATGAGCGCCATACGTTTTTCAGATCGGTTTTACTGTCATCATACTGCGATTTACGTTGCACTGTTTCGTTAGGCTTGTGGCCCCGTGCATCAGATTTCAACAGGCGTTTCTGTAGGGATGCCCTCCTTAGCCTTTGGCTGTCCCCAGCCTATCTGCAAGGCAGCAGTTGTTTGTGATCAGAGTTGTCTCTCTTATGGAAGTTGTCTTACCAGACTAACGAGTCTTCACTACTCGTGTCTATAGGGTGCGGTGATGATGTATGAGATGATATATGATATGGACTGGTTTACCCGGAAGAGAGGCAGTCCAGTGTGTCTGTATCCCAGGATCGTCACGTCCTGCCAGAAACGTAGCATTTGCATGTGTGGGGTATCTCTTTGCTCCCTTTATTTTCTTGGCTTCTATGCAGGGATGGTACGCCTAGCATTCCCCGCCACCTGGGATGTTGACACAGTGGGGCAGGTGTGCAATGTCCGCTAGTCTGCATCTCTTCTGCGTCCATTGGTATGGCTGATAGCGTACAGAGGTAGATATCGAGGCAGAAGTGCATTTAACCAGGGGACAAGCCTGGTAATGTCACGGAGATGTTGTTCGCCTGGTTTGCGGACATATCTCGTGGTCAAGGAATGAGTCTCGACAGTTCACAGTGAGGTGGCTGCTCTACTGTTTTCGACATCCCGACCAAGAACTAAGTCTTATGTTGGTGGTTTCGCACCCCATCGCCGAATAGGGTGAATATCGTGCAGCTATCCGCCCGCTTTGATCGGCGGATGGAAGAGACCTTTTTCTGTGGCTCGACCTGGTAGGGTTGAGGTGCGATCCCCAGGTCCCGACCATATCGAAGCCTCCCATTGCAGTGGTGCTGAGAATTTGGGCGGGATTCCGGCTTACAGGCATCCGGCCGTAATCCCTCACATGGTAGCCTCGCGCCATTGGCTTATCAGCCTGGTACGTGAACCAAATGTCTGCGGCTCCTCTCGAGTTGAGCAGGATTTCCGTAGCAACACCCTGTCATTTGTAGGGTAAAACTGACCTGTCTTCCGATGGTCTATTTCCAGCACCCGTTCACTATTTGGCCAGGACGAATTAATGGAGGGCTTTTGTTTGTCAGTGACCAGGTATCTGGAACCTGCGGTTTCTGCGGAGTTAAGACACGGTTTCCGTAGCGTTCCTTCATTAGAAGGTTAGAGAGCTGACCTGTCTTCCGTGGGTCTAATACCAGCACACGTTCACTATTAGACCCAACGAAAGTGCTCTCGATTTGTCAGTCATTCTACAGTATTTTCGTGTTGAGTCAAATTAAGCCGCAGGCTCCACTCCTGGTAGTGCTCTTCCGTCAATTCCTTTATCAGACACTGAATGCAGACCAACCGAGTCACAGAGGGCATAACCCCAGATTTCTGAAGGTCTAAATCCAGCACCCGTTCCATATTAGACCCAAGGGAAGTGGTCTCGGCATGTCAGTCATTTCAGTGTTGGCCGTGTTGAGTCAAATTAAGCCGCAGGCTCCGCTCCTGGTGGTGCCCTTCCGTCAATTCCTTTAAGTTTCAGCTTTGCAACCATACTTCCCCTGGAACCCAAACACTTTGGTTTCCCAGAAGCTGCCCGCAGAGTCATCGAAGAAACTCCTGTGGATCACTAGTCGGCATCGTTTATGGTCAGAACTACGACGGTATCTGATCGTCTTCGCGCCTCTGACTTTCGTTCTTGATTAATGAAAACATTCTTGACAAATGCTTTCGCAGTAGCTCGTCTTGCGGCGATCCAAGAATTTCACCTCTAACGCCGCAATACGAATGCCCCCGTTTGTCCCTGTTAATCATTACCTCCAGTTCCGAAAACCAACAAAATAGAACCGAGGGCCTATTCCATTATTCCATGCACCATTATTCAGGCAGCCGAGGCCTGCTTTGAACACTCTAATTTTTTCAAAGTAAACGCGCCGACCACCCAGGACGCTCAGCGAAGAGCACCCGTGGGAGAGAGCCGGCAGACAACGGGCAGTGAACCGGCGCGAGCCGGACCGCCCGCCTGCGCCTGAGATCCAACTACGAGCTTTTTAACTGCAACAACTTTAATATACGCAATTGGAGCTGGAATTACTGCGGCTGCTGGCACCAGACTTGCCCTCCAATAGATCCTCGTTAAAGGGTTTAAAGTGTACTCCCGTATTGTTATTTTTCGTTCACTACCTCCCCGTGCCGGGAGTGGGTAAGTTGCGCGCCTGCTGCCTTCCTTGGATGTGGTAGACGTTTCTCATGCTCCCTCTCCAGAATCGAACCCTGATTCCCCGTTACCCGTTACAAACATGTTAGGCATGTCACGTACCATCGACATTTTAAAGATGCGTCGCCGGCACATGAGGCCATGCGATCAGCACAAAGTTATCCAGAGTCACCAGTGGGGACGCCGCAATCCCCGTGAGGGGAAACGACGATTGGTTTTGAACTAATAAAAGCGCTCTTTCCGCAAGGGTCGGAGCTTGGTAAGCATGTATTAGCTCTAGAATTGCCACAGTTATCCAAGTAGGATCGTGTCATCTAAGGAACCTCGACTGGTTTAATGAGCCATTCGCGGTTTCACCGTGAGACAGTGTGAACTTAGACATGCATGGCTTAATCTTTGAGACAAGCATATGACTACTGGCAGGATCAACCAGATATCTGTCGGCGGAGGACGGGTGTGTAAAAAGCCTCACTGGGACGGCCGCAGGGACAGACTGACGGACGGACGGTTGTTTCCCCCCGTCCCTCACTCCGTCGACCTAGGACCGCCTGACAGGGGCCCCTACACACACCAGACGACCGACCGACCGGGCTCGCTCGAGGAGGGATGGCAGCGCTCTGTGCAGAACGGATTCCAACGACCCCGGCGATGAATTTCACCGGGACTAGAGACAATTTGGCCTGCCGGCCTGCCCTTATCCCGAGGGTTGGTCCCCGGGAGAACACAGGGCCTTCAGGCACGATTCCTGCTTTCCATTTGCCGGTCACAAGCTCTTTGCGAGAGTCTGACCACCAGCGAGACGAACTGCCGAGGTCTGCTATAAGCCTTAGATAAATCACCACCGACTGACAACGTTTCTCGATACGGACCAGAGCAGCGCACCTCGGCGGAGGAGACGCCAAAAAAAACCGCATCCCGATACCTCTACGGGGAAAGGCGAGCAAGCGTTTTCGGCAAGCCCGCGCTATCGCTCCGCCTGGCGGGACTGAGATCGCTTTACGAACACTGGCTGAGATTGAATGATTTGGACATTGATATGGGATCCATGATTGCAAAATTTGCTGATGACACAAAACTATGCAGTAGTGTCTCATCTAAAGCAGAAGTGGATATATTGAGGTCGGATTTAGATAAAATTCGAGAATGGTCTGTAAGCTGGCATATGGAGTTTAATGTAGATAAATGTACAGTCATCCACATGGGTAGATCCAATATGGAACATAATTACAGAATGGGAGAAAACAATATTAGAAAGATAGATAAGGAAAGGGACCTAGGGGTTATAATAGATCATACAGGAAAGGTGAGAGCAAGTTAAGGTAGCAGTGAAAAAGGCAAATGCAATGTTAGGTATGATAAAAAGAAATATTAAACATAGGAGCAAGGGAGTGATCGTCAAACTGTATAAAGCTTTAGTTAGACCTAGATTGGAGTACTGTGTACAGGTGTGGAGTCCTTATCATAGAGGGGATATAAATATGCTGGAAAGAATACAAAAAAGAGCGACAAAGATGATAGTGAGATTCCAGAATTACAGTTATGAGGAACGACTCATAAAAATTGGCCTACAGTGTCTCGAAGAGAGAAGAATTCGTGGTGACTTAATACAGGTTTATAAGATGATCAGAGGAATGGATAAATTAGACTATAACAGGTTTTTTAAAATACATCCACCTACAATAACACGAGGGCATAGCTACAAGCTGAGTAAAGAGAGGTCCAGATTAGATATTAGGAAATATTTTTTTAGTCAGAGAGTGGTGTCTGCTTGGAATGCATTGCCAGGGGAGGTAGTGGAGGCATTTAAGAATAAACTGGATGCGCATAGCTTTTAGAGCAAGGTGATGTAAATGTAACTGGTTGTATACAGACTCTGCAGGGTCTTCTAAACCAGTATAAAGACGTTAAGTTAAGTTCTTGTATGAAATTGGAACAGGAGCTTGGTTCTTGAGAACTGACATTTCTAGAATTGATGTTTCTAAAGTTGTGGCAGTAAAAATCAAAATTAATTTTGTATTAAACATACTGTTTGGTTAAAGGTAAAGGTAATACCATAGCAGACACTGCTGTCGGGGATGAAGTGTTAGAGACTTTAACGCTTTGTTTTCTTCCCAAACAATAAGCCAGGTACCCATTGACAACTGGGTTCACTGAAGTGTGCCTGTAATAGGAGGTGGTTACTGTGCTTTGCTTACATGACTACTACAACTGCATCTGATTTTTTTAAGATTCTCTATCATTCATACCAAATTCTTGTGATCTCCCTAATAACTTCTGAGGGCCCAAAATTGTTCGCAACCTATGAGTTTCACACCACTGTTACAGAGCATTTAACAAAGTGACACATAAAATGTGTAGAGACTATTTCAGAATAAAATCCAAGGTAGTAGATGACATGGGAATACAATACAAGAGATGTTCGTCAAGAAATAAATTATCAAATAAGACAAGGGAGCGCATGAGCTGCAAGCGGTAAAGACCCATATCTGACTGCTAGCATCAGGGCCAGCAAATCAGAGCTGCCAAGACCCTTCTACACCTCAATGGGGCGATTCTAAATAACAGTCTGCAACAGAGAAAACTGGCTAAGGAGAAGGGATCAAAGAGGGAAGCTGACCCTGTACTAAAAAAATGCCTGTTGAATTCGGATGTGTCGGACCGAAAGGTGAAAATATCTTAACTTAACTTAACGTCTTTATACTGGTTTAGAAGACTCTGCAGAGTCTGTATACAACTAGTTTCATTTACATCACCTTGCTCTAAAAGCTATGCACATCCAATATATTCTTATATATCAGTCAAGCTGTAAACTACAACACAACCCATTCCATTCTCTGGGCTACATTCTGCTACTCAACCCCTTTTCAGGACTTTGTTGCGGGAGATTGAGCACAAACAAGACAGGGAGAAGAATCAGGAATGATGATATCTGGCTTGTTGAGAAAGATGGGTCATATATTTAAGTGAGCTATTTAATGGTAATAGAGGCAGAAAAGCATCACCATTTTATAGAGAAAGCCTAATCATTCTGAGATCAGATATATAAATATAGAGAAAGTAATACAAGTTATGAGGACAAGGAAAGCAGCCTGCACGGACACTATTAATATAAAAAAAAAAAAATTGCGTTCTCCTTATTTCTTTATTCCCCAAGGCGGTGTACATTGCACTGTGTTTTTATTTTGCGCCTGTCAGCCCAGTGCATCCGATTTCAACATGCATTTATGTAAGGGTTTGCTTCCTTCTGCATTTTCTAAGAGTTAGCTTCCCCAGGGTAATGGCTGGGTAATGTGGTTGGGAAGCGAACCTAGCACCTTCATGTTGTGAGCTGTGTCACTTAACCACGCAGTTCTTACTATCAATATAGATATGATAAAGACCTTAGATGCATTGGGGACCAAAAATCCACTGGTAAAAGTGGACAACTGTGGATAAGCAGAGCAGGGCACTCACTTGTCCTGTCAGCAATTTCTAACTTACAAAAGGTGATGGTCACACACCACCTAGGTGGATGAGGAAGGCAAGGAAAAACCAATGCATTCAATTCCCAAGAAAATTCTATGGTATGTCACAACTTACAAATCAACCTACTGGCAATGATGGGACCTTGGATGATCCAGATGTTGTGCTCAGCAAGCGATGAGACAATGTATCTCTGGTCGTCATCAAACTACATCCTTGTGTTACCTTAGCTACATGGAACATTCCATACAATGATGAGGGTTTGAAAGTTAGCATCAAAATGGAGATAAGGAAGATAAAAATAAATGTTCTTAGATTGAGTGAGACATGATAGACAGAAGAGGATGAATATCAGAGTGAGGAATATCATGTGATACACTCCAAAAGGGGACAATGAGGAGTAGCCAACTTATTGGATAAACAGCAGCATTGAGAAATGTGACCATACACAACCACAGATTAATAAGAGTGACAATGGCTTTGAATCCGGTGGACACAGTCATAATACAAATATATATACCCACAATTGTACACTGTTAAGTGGAAGTAAAAGAGATGTACAGTAATCTAGAGCAAATACTAAGGACAACAAAGACAGCAGATAATGTTGTGATAATGGGAGATTGGAATGTGCTCTGAGGAGGACATATTTTGGAAAAAATGGTTTGAGTACTAGGAATGAAAGAGGACAAAAGATAGTGAACTTTTGTCACCAGGAAAACTACATTATAATAAAAACCTGAAATAAAAGGAGATACAAATGAAAAAGTCCATAGAATCTGAGCAGATATAAAACATTACGGTACACCATGGTGTAAACAAGATATAGAAACCAAGGGGAAAAAAATGTTGCTTACCTGGGTGAAATCAAACACTTAATCTCCCACATCGAAAATCTGCTCTGGTGCGCCTTTGACAGAGGCCATGTTTGGCATTGGCAGGTTTATTGACCACAAGAAAACCATTGATCGAGTCTCCTGGTACAAACTTTTTCAGATGTTGTATCAAACAGGTATTGTGAGACCAATCCAGGACTAACAGATCCAGTTTCAATAAAATGGGGAGTAAGACAGGGTTGCTTGCTTTCACTAAGGTTCTATAATGCATAATCTGAGACGATGATGACTAAAGTTGTTCGGAGTTGAAATAGGGATGCCAAAGTCAATGGTATAAAAGTTGATGCCATCAAATTTTTCAATGATCAAGTCATAGCTGGCATATCAATAGTAGTATTGCAAAGGCTGCTTGAGAAAAGTTTACGCCACAGCCAAAGAGTTTGGCGTGAAATAAACACATTCACACAAAGATTATGGGAATAGCCAAGGAACATAGGCAAATAAATATAATCATTAATGGAGAAATAATCAAACAAATACAGAAGTTTACACATTTATAGAAGATGGCAACAATGAGATGGCAATTGTAGTCGAGGATTGCTTTAGCAAAAAAAGACCTTCAGAAAAAAACAGAAATCACTAACCTCAAAGAATATCTGGATAGAACTAAACGAAAAAAGAATAATCACTCCTCATGTATGGCCAATTGCATTGTTTAGGGCTGAAACATGGACTCAAGCAGAAGGATTTAAAAAAAGGTTGGAACATTTGAACAATACGATTCACATACAATGTTCTCACTGAGATAGGGGAACAAAGACACATATTGAAAATGATACAAAAATGGAAGATTGAGTTGGCTAGGACATGAAAGTCTTCTACAGAAGATACTAGAGGGCAAGATCCAGGGAAAAAGAGGAAGGAGATGATAAAGACTCATCCCCACATGCTGAGACATAATAATACAAATTTATGCTGAAATGAAGAGAGCTACAGTGTATAGGGTCAAAGGGAGAGACATGCTGAGACAACTATAACCAATCTTAGGACTGATCAACCAGATGATGATGATGAGTTGCATGTATTCTCATAATCTTTATCTTTTCCCCTTGCATTTTCAGTCATAATTTATATGGCCTCTATAATCAAGTGTACATATATTGATATTTTTATCTGATCATTCTGCTTTGTCTAAGCTCAATGCTTCAGGATTTAAAGGAATTGCTCCACTTTGACCACGGGATTTAGAGGTTCAGCATTATTTTTCTTGTAGCTTATAATTTCTGAAGAATTGGGTAGCGTGACCTTCCTGAGCTGCCTCTGGCATGTTAGTGTTGCTGTTCTTTTCTCCCTTTTCATGACCACGTCTTCTTCTTTGTCTGCGTTCGTTCTCAATCTCCAGCTACCAAGCCCTGCAAGTAGAAGGATGTAGTCCGGAGAACGGAATGCCTTGTGTCACTAGTTTACAGCTTGACTGGAATATTTGCATCTTTCCATCCGACACACCCGTCTTTGGCAGTGATGACCATGTCTATATTGCTACTAAGATTCATGAATGATTCCACATCTCCCGACATAATCTATTTTCAGTCCAAATGTCTGTGATCTCTAATCTTGAATTGTATATGTAAAATCACAAATAAGAATCACAATATTTATCTTCTAACTTATTGAGATATTATTTTTTATATTCCTACTTCCTAATGACAACACAATGACTGTCACTAGATATCCACAACACTACACTATATTACACATCTACTAAACACACACAAGCAAAGAAGTCATGATCCTCAAATGCACATCCTCTAATTCCAAGAACAGATTAAATCAGACCTTTGTGTTTCTTAGAATCGAATGTAGTTAGACCAATGAAACTGGAAGCTATGTAGGGCAAAACTTTATTTAGCCTTTGAAGGGCTTATACATAGAACAAGCTACTGGGAAACATTTCCTGTAATACTGGTAGGCCTATCGGTATTTTTTTTCAAATTTCATTGCCAGCCATTTTGAATTGAATGAAAGACTGTTTTCTA
The DNA here is from genome assembly GCA_036924085.1 of Ariolimax columbianus. NCBI lineage: Eukaryota > Metazoa > Mollusca > Gastropoda > Stylommatophora > Arionidae > Ariolimax > Ariolimax columbianus. The sequence goes on from JAVGWX010000014.1 coordinate 9,770,681, forward strand.
TACTGAGGATAACTTTTGCTGGAAACACCATTTTTATGGACATAAAATAATTAATCTGAGTTGTTGGCTATTTGATTTTGTTTATTAGTTTCCTGATAGGATACACATATTTCTGTATACATGGATATTGATGGAAAGCCTGATGTTAACATGTCTGAACAGTCTATAAATAGCACTGTGATGAATGGTAGAAATGACATTTGTCAGGTACATTGATAGTTTATTTTTCTTGAGCCAATAGAGAAGGGTTCTCAAACCAACCTGGGGACTATACATAGAAATATGAGTTAGCCCATACTTTAAACATTAAAACTATTTTCTTAAATACATCTTTTTGCACAGGTTTTTTCTCTATACGGTTTTGTTATAAACAAGTTGTGTAAATATAGTTGTCTTTCATATTGAGGGAGTCTGAATAGTATTTATCAACCATTAGTGTTCTTAAATCAATAGATATCAATCCAAAATGTACTTCTCTGTGATAATTGTTTTCTTACAGAGATTATTGTTTTTGAAGCTACTGATTATTGAGTTATTCGCTCTTGGCTAATTTTCTCTGGCAATGGGTTTGCAGTTTCTTTTCTTACACCCTGGGGTGGGGAGGAACCTAATGTCATCAGGCAAAACAATCTGATCAAACATGTTAGTCAGGGTGAGGCCAAATTTACTGGCCTAGATCCCCACTTCACTTTCATGTAATTTTCTCTAGAAACAGACTGTTTCATGGCAGTCTGTCTGAGGAGGGGGATTGATGCGATCCCCGTAGTAGTGAGTGACACACAAATGAAGCCAAGCATAGCACAGCCACCTAGAGTCCACCTTCATCAGGGCACGCAAAAGAGTAAACTTACTCATTGTGGGCATTCAACAACATCTTAGGGTGTACTGAAGAAGGTAGATCTGGATCATTTTCATTGATTAGGTTCTGTAACACAGCCCGTTTCCAGATTCATTGCATGCTTATGAGGTGGACTTTTGATCATTAGGTTGCACCTGGCATGAGGTGCTGCAGTGATGATTCTTCTGTAGACACAAGGTATCTGACACCTGACCAGCTCCCCCAAGTGTTGTTGGGGAGCAAAGAATAGTAACACTGCAAACCTGCTAAGCATATTTTAAGAGGGGACTAAGGAGGGTTGTGCATGCATCAGGCTACCTCATCCTGGATAAACTTTAGGCCTCAACAAAGATGGACTAGTCAACTAAAAAGAAACAGGAGGACAGGGTGTGCATTTGCTGAAGACCTGTGCCTTACAGAGAGATGAAAGGTTTTGATTGATTGATATGACCTTCACAGGTTACAAATGTGAATCATTGATATCTTTAGAAGTTTGTATTTTTTATAGTTAGACTTATAGCTACATATTTTTGTTCTTCTCCATTTTACTCGTATGGATGTAATAAGACCACCAATGTATGATGTCTATTCAAAAAGTTCCAGAACTTTTGAAACTGCATCAACACCAAAGCCCATCCTTACTGTACGCAAACCCACATGGAAGCAGCATATCATTCCGGAGGTGGTAGAAAATATACCAGGTATTGGAAACAAGAACAGCCAGACTGAAAAGGAAAGAAGAGATATAACCCTGAGGTACATAACGGGAAAACTACCCAAGCATGGACTGGACCCATGCATACACCGACGGTTCTGTAACAAACACAACACAGAATGGAGGGGCAGGGGTATTCCTGAGCCTAACAAATGGTAGAAAAATAACACTGTCAGTGACAACTGGAAAATACTCAGGCAATTTCAGAGCGGAGGCAGAGGCACTGAAGGCAATGCTGACAGGGGAAAGCAATGAAAGCCAGATAGTCCTGGTCACAGGTGCCCTGGCCGTAGTCACAGCACTAAAAAGCCAGAAAAATACTGAACTTAATGATTTAAGAGCAGTACTCTGTCAACTATGCCAGCAGACCACACCAAAAAAGAGTAGTGGTACAGTGGGTTCCATCCCACTGTAACATCCAAGGTAACGAGGAGGCAGACAGACTGGCAAAAGAAGGTGCAAGACTACCACAACCAGATTCTAGTGTGACTTACGAAGAGTCCAAAAGGCTTATTAACTCCAGATACATGGCCAAATGGGAAATAGAACATACTGGCTACACAAAAAATGATGCCTATTACCAGTTGAACAGAAGAGAGCAGGTTGTGGTCTTCAGACTCCACACAGACTACAACAGACTGAGGTACCACCTATTCAAGAAACTGAAGATAGGTGGCACTGATGAATGCACTTGTGGTACAAGAAAAATGACCGCTGAACATCTGCTGCAAAACTGCCTGACATACGAGGACCAGAGAAAGCACATGTGGCCATCACCAATGGCAACACTAGACAAGCTCTATGGCAGTGTCGACAGCCTCAGGATGATAGCTGCTTTATTCGAACAAATACAAGTTGACGTCTGACAGCGTACGAAGAAGAAGAAGAAGATAAACTGAAATTCGGCTAGAAAGAATGAAGCTTTCATACTATTGACAAAATCAAGGGCAATTCGCAATTCACGGTCTAGTTCATACGGCTGAACTTCACGAGATTGGCGCCCTTCGCCCTAGCTTAAGACAGTGTCAGCTTTATGGTATGAAATTTAGACACAACTATAATGAACTGCCACCTGGAGAGAAATGGACTCCGTCAGGTGTGTAGCGGCCCAAGACATACCGTTATTGTATGGCGGGAGCTTATAGCTTCTGGTCTTTCACCAAGTTGTCTTAGGTCAGTCTTTTAAAAAATAAAAATTGTTTCCTTAAACCTTTGCATAACAAACAGAAAAACTCAAGACTATAATCTTGTGTATGTTTGAATGTTTTCCTGTGTTTCGTCCCATTGAATTTATATTCATACGGGTCTTAGAATGGGAGCTCCATAGCTGCGAGGTAGGGCGCTCACTTCTCCAAAAGTGAAAGCATGAAACGATGGGTGTTGTGCAAGTTTCAAGCATCACATAGATCTAAGGAAGGTATAATCATCTGCCTAGTCCTATCAGAGACAGGATAAACTCAGAGGTCCTATGAACACTGTGCACATAAAAGAACACATGACAATTTTAAATAGAAAAGAGCAGTCTGTTAACCAATGTCTAGGTAACCGTTTAAAAGTTAATGAAATTCCTGCTCAGTGACCTTCATGAAGACCAACAGGAGAGACTGTCCTCAGAATTGTCTGGGTTCGAGTCTTCTTTCTGGAGAATTCATAAAATTGTTTTTATTTATTTGTGTTTGCACGTGGGTTGAATTTTACATACAGTTTGTGTATGTTAACAGTCATCATAACTATAGTTAATCTTCATGCATAAAGATTGCTTGACTTAATCCTTTAAGGATGACAGCAGGGGGGGGGGGGGGGGGGGGGACCATATTAGAATTAAACCAACACAAATAACTCAAACATCCAAGTGGTTCATGAAGCAAACAGATTGCTTCATTGAATGTTATAAGAGATGACTAAACAGGGTTGTGCATGGGACTGACAACATCATCATGTAAAAACCATTGCTTTGAAATTGCACTGTAAATAACTGGCAGCAGGCTTTCCTAAAAGTTGGTTAGGCCCAGCCAAATGCACTGTTGTACCATATTCTCTGGCAAATATGGCAATGGGAAAAGATTACAATCTTCTGCCAGTGCCCAAGATGTAAGTGCTTAACCCTTTACAATCCAATAGTCCATTGCGGTCAACGTGAGTAGCACTAATTACTGTTCTATGATATCTTGTTATTTAGCTAAATTTGATTTATAAACTTTGTGTTATAGGTAATTCAATTCTGTATCTCTATAAATTTAGAACTCACAATTTTTGCTGTTTTAATTACTTTTGTTGTTGTTAGCCATGAAATTACAGTTCTTGTTCTGGACATCAAGACTAACATCCTGTAAATTATGTTTTACTGTAAAGGGTTAAGACTCATAACTGATTGCTTGCATCAGGGTCAGCAAACTATAGCTGACCAAGACCCTAAAAACATGCTGTACTAGCCACTAATGTAGTCTGGCCAAGAGATATGTCACATTGGGACGGCAAGCCTTGAACTTCAAAGAGCCAGCTGAAATCGAATGTTTTATGCCAAAAGGCGCAGATATTGCAGCGTTGCTGTAAACTACGGCACGTCATCCTTTTCAGGGCGAACACCAGAGAATAATCCTTTGTCAGAGAAAATTATGTTTTGTAATTTAAACAAGTTCTTTTCGTCTGTCTTTTCTAAAATAGGGTTTTTCTGTGAATTCGAGAGTTCCAGCCATGTCTCAGTGGGCTAAGGTCCAGCAGTGTCCGATCATCTTTCGGCAGATGCAGCAGGTATATCCACAGCACTTTCCAATGGAGGTTCGTTACTTCCTTTGCCAGTGGATTGAAGAACAGCAGTGGTAAGTTTTGCTTATATTGGGACACAAGCATTTAGTATTTACAGCCCCATAAAAGTTATTCTATTGAGAAGATTCAATGCCACCATGTTAACAAAAGTAGGTGGGTGGCAATATTCATTCATTCACGTTGTCACTCTAATGTGAAGAACAGGTTTTAACTGCAACTGTTCCTGTTACAGGAAATCTGTATCTGAGCTTTTGGTATGAATGAATAGCAATATTTTGTTACATGGTGAAGTTGCCAGTCCTAGGCACAGCCCTCTTTAGTAGCCTTTTACCTCTTGCTTGGAAGGTGACAGTGGTTCTATTCTTTTCATCTTGAGTACCACTCGGGTATGGCTGGCAATATACTATCTGGAAAACATGTAGAAAACATCTTCATTCAACTGTTCTCACGGTTGAGCCAGGTAAGTAAATTACCTACAAAATAATGATACATTTTCATAGAGAAAAAGTTGAATACAGATTTGACATTTTGTCAGAAGATCATTTGACAACCAACCTGAACATGAAAAAACTAGATGCAGACATATGCTTCATTCAGACATGCAAATCTCATGACCAGTCACCCTTCTGAGCTGCACAGGCAAGCTTTTGGAGAGAGTAATAACATATTAAGCTAGTACTTTGAAGGAAAACAATTCCTTAACAACAGACATAATTCAGACCGCATAGATTTACAGACAATAAAGTTCTACACATTGCTCAAAATATTAAAGATACTTTCTGATATGGAAAACATACCCTACCTGAATGGGTAGATGTGGAGAAGACACTCTAGAAGGATAGACAGAAGGATGTACAACTGGATCAACTATAATCTTAAAGATAGAACATTTAGAATGCAAGTACTTCAGCAAATGAGTAAAAAGTAAACTATAGAACTACGTGTGGAGTTCTCTCCGCAACACTGTTTCTTATCTACATAAATGGCATTACATGCCTGCCGAAGATGGATGTGTTGGACCGAAAGGTGCAAATATCGCAGTCAAGCTGTAAACTAGCGACACAGTGCATTCCGTTCTCCGGACTACATCCTTCTACTTGCAAAGCCCTGTTCAGAGCTTGGTAGCGGGAGATTGAGAATGAACGCAGAGGAAGAAGAAGAAATTACAGGAAAACATGCCACGAAAGGTTCACTGCTTCCTCTATACAAATGACCTTGCCCTATGGATCTCTTCTTCTTCTCTTCTTTTGTCCTACTACCCTTGTCATACGGCATCACAGAGAGACGGGATGTGAAGATTTCTTATTATCGACAAGTAGGAAGCTTGTGCTGTTGTTAGGTGTAACTTCCTGATTGTGTCAGAGATACCTTTGATCCACCGACGTTGAGGTCCGCCCCTTGCTTGGAGACCGAAGACCTGCATATGATATGGTCTTGATACACGATGGTCATAATGCATTCTGACTAATCGACCAAACCACTTGATCTGTTGGGAGTCGATGTAGGCACTAACTGAGTTTGTGCTCACTGTCTGCCTCAGCGTGATGTTGCGGATTCAGTCACGGATTGTCTTTCTAGCTGTACTTCTCATACAGCACATCTCTGGATCTTACTCTTACATGTATTTAGTAAGGACCAAGATTGATTTTGGTAACACAATGTTGGAATAAATAGTATATTTATCAGAAAGAAGCACTCTAGGATGTTTCAAAAGTGGTGTAGTTTGATAGTGGACACCGTTCACATTCTGAATTCTATGTGCAATCTGTCTGTCCTCTCTGCTATCATCAGTGAATTTCCTTACCTAATGTATTTGAACTTCCATATTTGCTTGATACTAATGTCACTGATGTGGACAATATGCAAACTCCTATTCAGTGGACGAAGGTTAAGTGCAGAGAAACCAAACCCCCCCCCCCCCCCCCCCCAACTTACCCACTAGACTGTCTCATGACGTGCACACCTCAAATATCAAAAACACAACTGATGGCAAGGTTGCTTATGTCCATCATGAAGACATTTACTCTTATGGAGTTCTGATGAGTATATACTAAAGACATTATGTACAGGCAGGGTAAGACCTGTCTTGAAGTAAAACATTGCAGCTTTGGACACAGAAGCCGAAGATCAGGTCAGGGCATCCCTAAACCAGTGAGGTCATTGGAGCACACATGAAGACATCCTGACAACCCCACACCACCCTTCTCTGTCAGCAGCCGCTGCCTGTGCCTCTTCTGGTCGGAGATATGGTCCATTCTTTTTTGTTGTCCTCCCACCTCTTTTTGGGACGGCCTCTTCTTCGTCTGCCTTGCACCTTTCTATGCAGGATTGTATTTGGAAGATCATTTGATCTCGATATGTGACCATACCAAGCGAGTTTCCTTCTTTTGACAGTTGCCAAGAGATCTTCAAAAGGCCCTATGTTGTAATTCTATCTCGTATTTCCTCAAAGATCACTTCAACAAAATCAACTGTGCTCAGAACCTGACATCACTAACAGGAACACGAAAAATCCCATACCATTCAAGAAAAAAGCTGCAATTCCGAACTGGGAACTTGGGTTTCAGCGAAATGACAAGGTCATTAAAAAAATTACTGATGAAATTGGGAAACTCCAATTAAGTGTATGGTTACAGTCATAAGGTCAGTGACATTAATAAAATGTAAGACTAACTCTAGTTCTGGTAGAAATTTAGACTTCTATACTCCAGATGCAGCTGACTTTTTTCCCCATGTCAATGTTGTAATGTAAATTGCCCACATTTTTGTTTAGGAATCTGATTGACGACAAAAACATTCTATATGCTCCAGTGGCTGAAAAAATTCTAAACGAAATGCTGGAACTTCTGCGACAGAAAGCTGCGGAACTGTCCAGCAAAGAGTTCTTTATTATTAAAATAAAACTGGAAGAGTCAGTGCAGAGACTAGAAGTGAGTGGAGATGTTCATTTTCTGAAAATGATTTGTTAAATTATTTTTCTGTGAATGTGTCTTAGGCATAGAAGACACTGCAGTTGGGGATGAAGTGTCTACACATGAAGTCCTGTTCTCTGTATAAAGGTTATGATGATGGAGAGTTCTTTGAGGCTTCCAATTTGTGTGGATGTTATCTCTGTGGGCTAGCCCTCAGTACACATATAACAGAATTTTAGGATATATTCGGATGTCTGTGCTGCTTGTACACATGGGTGATGGAGCCAATTTTAGCCTATGTTAGTAGCCATTCAATCTGTTAGTCCCATTCTCATGCGGAACAAGATCACTTGCTCCACTTGATCAAGGCAGTGATAGTTGTCTGTTTGATCAACTTCCCTTATGGCTTGACCCAAGGCACCCAATGTTTGAACATCAGGTACAAAACACAAGACTCAAATCCAGACATAGCTTTCTAAAAGCAACAAATCTCATACAGACAAACCCTGAAAGTCGGCGTATCGAGAGGTGGGACGAATTGGTGCAGGCCCCAGAGATGGAACTTCGGGAGGAACCTGCTCCTGGACATCATCTACCATACATGACATGGAAGTCGCTGAACAGACTCTGAACTGGTGTATTACGGTGCAAGAGGAATATGAAGCGATGAGGATACACAGATGATGACACATGTGATTGTGGCGCAATTCAGGACCCAGACCACGTGATGACCTGCCCCAACCTCCAGGAAACATGCTGGAGGCAAATGACAAGACAATCCACGTCGCTGTACACTCTGGATGCAAGATATATAACGTGGTGCTTGGACACGGAATGTAAGTGAGTATGGCTTGGATAAAGGTCGTCTTTTCCCGGAAGGTGGTTTTATTTTGTTCTTGTGTTACTTTCTCCTTTGCCAACCTGTCTGCTCTCTCGTTTTCTGGTATGCCACAGTATGAAAGTATCCACTGTAACACCACCATTCTCTTGGCTTTTGGATCACCCAAGGCCTTTTTTAAGCTTTGGCAGTTTATCATTCTTCAGGGCTCGCAGAACTGGCATTGTCTGTATAAGGATTGCAACCTGTTGGTATTGGCTTGTGTTGTTATTTCTGCAGCAACAAAAAAAAGTTTTACATTCAGTAACTGTTCACACATTCACGAGGCATCTTGGACGACATGTCTGCACTCGCAGAATCCACAGCACAAATGATGAAAAATAGGATATGTTGTTGCAATGATTGCCGTAGATTGCATCATTCAATTGGCACTAAAGGCTATCCATCTAATGGGAAATCATGTGCCATGGGTATAGACAAGAGAAGGACTGCGTCATTTGCACCGGGATGGTGAAGTCACCAGTCTACTGAACCAAACTAGCCAGGACTCGTAGGAAAGAAAAATATAGTAACACAGTAACTTGTCCTCGATGATGTTAGGAAACTATAGAGGACTGAACATGGGTGCTCGGAACCCAATCATGTAGATGGTAATTCAAGAGAAAAATAAACGACGACCTAGACCATGTGGATGTTGTTCGGAGCTACTTGTGCTGTTAATATTGCTAGTTGGTTACAGTGGCTCTTCTTACACCTTGAAGCATACTTGAGAAGATGGACCACGGGGGTTCTCCTGATGTAGTACAATTTACGAGGCTTGTTCAAATGAAACTGGACCAAACTGCAACAAGTGAACATACGTACGATGCGCATGATGACATCACTTCTAGTGTAAACATCACATACCGACAGTCAAATTTGCAAAATTTCATTATCCTCCGACTCATAGTTTCCTCAGCAGACCATTGAAAATATATCCAGAATTCGTCCAGAGTTGAACAAGGAACGGTGATATGGTTTCTAACAGCTGAAGGATGCCGACCAGTTGACATTCATCGCAGAATGCTGGCAGTGTATGGTGACAAAAGTGTGACGAGTGTAAGCTCCTGCGACGGTCCACCCGAATTGCTGCATCAATTTTGACGATGGCATCTTCTGATGCAACAATAGGCACCTGACCTGGTCTCGGAAGATCTTTCGTTAACTCGCATCCTTCTTTAAACATCGTTGTCCAGTTCTTCACTGTTGTCTTCTACCAACCTTTGTCACCATACACTGCCTACATTCTGCGATGAATGTCAACTGGTCGGCATCCTTCAGCTGTTAGAAATCAAGTCACAACTCGCTGATCAACTATGGACAGATTCCATATCACACCCGCCATGTTTTCAACGGTCTGCTGAGGAAACTATGAGTCGGAGGATAATGAAATTTTGCAAACTTGACTGCTGGTATGTGATGTTTACACCCTAAGTGACGTCATCATGGTGCATCACATGTATGTTCACTTGTTGCAGTTTGGTGCCGTTTCATTTGAACACTCTTCGTAAGACTCAACAATAAGCTCACCAATGAACATATTTACAGTCTTTACAAATATTCACTAAATATGAAAGCTCATTTTAGGGTTTGGAGAACTAAGAGTTATTTTTTCAGCATAAACAATTTTATTTTTCAGAATATTGTGAAAACCAACCCCCTTGATATGGTCCAAGTTATTAAAGATTGTTTGGCGATGGAGGAAAAACTGATTGCACAGTCCGAGGTAATTATTTATTTTCGAGTAAAATTAGGTAAGATGGCGAGCAAGCAACAGCTGCTCTCATGGTCTGCGATATTCGTGTGGCTTGTTCGTTCCACTTAATGTGTGGGGCGCGGTGTTGTGTGACGATCATTTTCTAACACGTCCTACGCTATTCACAGGAAGCCTATGTGTGTAAATTTCATCGGAATTCGGCGATACACGATCTGTTCTTCATGTGTAATAGAATACGCGTTGTTGGATAGGACGTCACTACGGATTGCGCACCGTCCTTGGTTGGTGTGCACGAGCTACTTTGAAATTGCGTGCCATGACCGGAAGGTGTAAGGTGTGCTCATGCTTGGCGCCGCATTCCAGTGGTGCTGAGGTCGGCTAGCTCTTCCCTGGAAGAGTGAAAAGTGAAATTAGTAGCCTGCCGATTAAAGTGAGCTCACAAGCCAACCTCACCTCCTCGGGGTACACACTGGGCAACTAGAACCGTGAGGCTCTAGGCTAACGAGGCAATGGCTCGCCTGAGGGGATGGGCTCCTTTAGGTTACTTGCAGATGTTGGCCCACCGCAGCTTGGAGAGGAGATTGGCGCCGCCAGGTGATTTCAAGCCTAAGAGTCACACATGAGGACCAAATCGAAATCTATTATACCGGATCAGTCGCAGCCCGGGTCAGAGAGGGTTGGCGTGGGATTTTCATTTCTTCATGTGTGCCCCAACGACCTGATGGGTTACGGGATGAACTGAACTGAAAATTAGGTCTGTAATGTTTGCAGTTCGAGTGTTAGAGAGACTCTGAAAGGGGGGCAAACAATAGTAAATAACACTTACCTGCCAGGCATGTCATAAGAGGCGACTAAGGAGGGTTTGGTATGAGGTTGGTTATCTCATCCTGTACGGTTATCTCATCCTGTACAAACTTTCGATCACAAAATCTGTAACAGATATAGACAGGTTAATATTTAATGAGTTGAATTTGTTGAAGGCCTATGCTCCACCGGGTGCTGGAAAGATTTGATTGATTGTTTGCCTTGTGCAATTTTGTATTTTTGTCTTCTAAATTTATTTTACCATAATCTACTTTACATAATATATTACTGCATTTGTTTACACCGATATAAAACTCCCTTGAAGTATCGCATACTTGAGACCAATTTATCTTCAGTAATATAATGATCCACGTCAGAAAGACATAAGTTTTAACATTTGGTCAACTAATGATCCCAGAAGAGTGTTATCATAGACCCAACCTTATATCTAAGGAAGGTGGTCCATGTAGCAAGAAGAGACAAGGTCCAGAATCAGACAATACTGGATGATCTCAAAACCTAACCCTGACAGAATCAGACAATACGGGCTGATCTCAAAACCTAACCCTGACAGAATCAGACAATACGGGCTGATCTCAAAACCTAACCCTGACAGAATCAGACAATACGGGCTGATCTCAAAACCTAACCCTGACAGAATCAGACAATACGGGCTGATCTCAAAACCTAACCCTGAAACCAAATGGAAGAATTTCAACTTCATTAGTTTGGTCATGTCTGCTTATTGAAAAAAAATCAGTCATGGGAAGCAAACAGTCCCCCAGAACGACCTTTAAGTCCAGTTGGATGACAATATAAGATAGCTTGTAAGAGACAGAAGACTAGATTGATGCCAGACCAAGAGGAAGACATTGGACAGAATAGTTTGCCACTCTTTCTGGAAAACCTATAGACAGCAGGGTAGAAGAGGAGCTACTAAGTAAGTAGGCTCAGATAACAAAAAACAAAACCTTTGTTACAGTCCTTCGTCAGGCACAAGTACAACACAAATAAAACCACCAAATAAATTATAACAAAAATGAACATAGATTTGACACAAAGTACTGATCTGACTGCAGTCATTTGCAAGAAGAAGAGAAAAGTGACCAGGAATATATAGGAAAGAATAGTAATGAAATGGGGTAAGAAATATGATGATATTGAGAAGGTAGCGAGACAACAAATAATGACAGCAATAATCAATAATGTGAATTTGGTAAAAATAAACCAAAGTACTTTATCTATCTATGTTCTTTGCGAGCCAATGACGTCGCATAAGGCAGAAACAAATGGTCTCCAGCTAGAATAGTGTGACGCCACTGTTTTTAGATCTTGTATGGTGCTGAGGCCCATAGTTCAGCCCTCTCGGATGATTGTTCTTCTGAGTTTTTCCATTGAGTCTCCCTCTTTTCAGAACGCCCCTTGGTGTCCATTCGAGTGCTTGCAATCGAAGACCGTTGTTTTTGTTCATTCTAAGGACATGTCCGATGTATGTCCATAATTTTTTCAGCATGATGGTCGACACATATAGTTGGTTTGTCTCTGTTCTAATCGAGTCATTAGTTTTGAACTCGTCCCAGCGTATATTCAATAATTTTCTTAAACATTTATTTTCAAAGACATTTAGTTTGTACTTTATGCCAAGTCCATATTCATTGTTGTTGTGATTGGTTATGTGTTTTGGGGTTTTGTGTCGCTCTTTGTCCCTGATGAAGACCCCCATGGTCGTAACACATGTTTAGTTTTGATTACTGTTTGTGCGTGGTATGTGAGTGATACCTGTTTGTGTTATTATCAATATTTGACCTTCAGTACCACCGCAGCTTCCATTTATTTAAAATTAATTTAAAATTAAGTAACATAATCCCTGAATAATTACCGAGTGGTCTGCCAGGGTCTTTGTGTATGACAAGGACAGGAATAGCACCACTGCCTCACAGAGAGCATGTTGTAAGAGGCAACTAACTTTGTGACATGGCATAACATCGGCCATGATTAGGTGGTTTGTTTAGAGCAACGTAGATGGCGCCTAACAGGCTGGGTGTCTACTTTGCTCTAGTATTTGAGTATTAGGATGGATTTGCACATCGGTTAACCACCCTCTGTTAGCACTTGTCCCAACGCAGTGGAGTATTAACCTGCTCTGACCTAGCCCGCTACATCCGGCTCATACCAGAGCTGGGGGATCAAGACGCTGAGCAGCGGATGAGCTGCATCGGTCAACGACCCATAGCTGACTGCTAGCGCCAGGGCCAGCGAACCAGAGCTGCCAAGACCCTTCTACACCTCCTAACGGTGATCCTGGATAACAGGCTGCAACAAAGCAGACTGGCTAAGGAGAAGGGATCGAAGAGGGAATGCTAACCCGGTACTAAAAAAATACTTGCTGATGTCGGATGTGCTGGACCAAAAGGTGGAAATATCGCAGTCAAGCTGTAAACTACAACACATCGCATTCCATTCTCTGGACTACATTCTGCTACTTAAGGCCTTTCAGGGTTTGGTAGTAGAAGATTGAGAATGAACGAAGCCAAGCCATATGTCTTTCATGCAGCCAGGCATATGTGTCACTTAGGATGATGTGAGAACCAAATAATTAGGGCATGTGTCTCTCATTAAGTTTCACTAGTTGTAGGTGGTTTGTGTAATTGTGATTTGACTTTTTATTTCCTATAAATATTTTTTTTGTGAGTTTAGTTTTTGGTGTTCTCCTCTTGTTAACTAAGGCTGAGTACATTGTAGTGTGCTTTACACCTTACTGCTCAGTGCATCCGATTTCAGCTCCCATTTTTAACAGATGGATTAACCACCTTTAGGAGTATGACCTTGCTGGTTCATGAATCCCAATCGCTGGTTCATGAATCCCAATCACTGGTTTGCGTAATGTGTGTTCTATCCAATGCCCGCATAATTTCGTCACCCTATGTTCCACTGATATCTGTCTGGTTATTTTCCACAGTTCCACATTATTGATCTTACCATACCATTTCAATCCCTCTATTCTGCGCAGACTCCTTTTTATGAAAGTCTGTAGCTTTTTTATTGTTGTTTTTGTTGTTGTCCGTGTTCCAGAGAAGTAAAATAGAACATGTTTACAATGCAGTTGAAGATTTTTTTGTGTTGGAGTTAATTTATTTTGATTTTCAAAAGTACCCCAATGCAATGAAAGCTCGTCTCAACTGATTTCCAGATTGCTTCAAATATATTTCTTTCTATTGTCCCTTTCCTATTTAATATTTACCAGCTTCTGAGTTTCCCAGCATTTCCATGATTTATTCCATTGAAGTTTTTTAAAATAATTGTTCCACAGGCCTTACAGCAGCAGCAACAGAACCATGATATGGTAGAGGGAGACCAGCAGGGGATTAGTGAGAAGATCTTGAGTGAAATACAAAGCTTGATAAACAGAACAAAAGTTAGTAGTCACAAGTCAGGTTGTGTAATCTTGTCCATTTTTTACTCTAGTTGAAGCATAAGGTCACAACTACCTTTGGTCTCCTTTACGAAGCATACACAAAAGAACTTTGCTTTTGCAGTGGTGGTTTCTGTAGCATTTTGAAAGATTTCACGTACCTGGGTAACATAATTTCAGCAGATGGCAAAGGTGACACCAAAATCCAAACAGATATAATAAAGCAAGTCAAGTCATTGGGTAAATGTTCTCAATAATGCAATGTCAGGCACATGACAATGCATACAAAAAGAACACTATACAACACAATATTCCTACCCACATAGTGCTATCAGTGCCAGAATTGGACATTAATAGACAAAGATAAAAGACACATTGTAACAACAGAAAGGAAATGCCTGCACAGAATGCTTGGAGTAACAAGAATGGATATAATCAGAAACGAAGATATTAGGAGACAAGTAGGTACAATACCAGTGCTAGACCTCATTAAGAGACAACAAACCAAATGGTTTGGCCACGTGATGTGACAAACACCAGATAGTATCCCTCAGAAAGCAATGCTATACAAATACAATGGATATGGAATCAAGATGCTGAGCAGTGCATGAGCTGCAGTGGTCAGACATCCATAGCTGACTGCTAGCGCCAGGGCCACCAGATAACCAGAGCTGCCAAGACCCTTCTACACCTCCACGCAGTGATCAGGGATAACAGGCTGCAACAGAGCAGACTTGCTAAGGAGAAGGGATCAAAGAGGGAATGCTGACCTGGTACTCAAAAATGCTTGCTGAAGTCGGATGTATTGGACCGAAAGGTGCAAATATCACAGTCAAGCTGTAAACTACAACACAACGCATTCTGTTCTCTGGACTACATTCTGCTACTTAAGCAATTTTCAGAGTTTGGTAGTGGGAGATTGAGAATGAAGCCAAGCCAAACCAAGATGCAATGATGGATACAAAGCCAATGGCCGATCACGTAAAAGATGGACAAGAGTAATAAGACAAGCAGTAAAGCTCCTCATGTACAAAGCACATACTAGGGTACGGTCAAGAAACCTCTTCATAGCCTGACACTGAAAGGCACAAGCAGGAAAAAAGCAAAATGAAAAAAAACTGTTTGGTGGTGAGACAGGCAGAAGACTGGCCAACAGTTTATGAGGGAAATAAGCGTAGTTATTTGAGAAGATGAACAGGAAATGATGCAGATTATTGTTGAGGTCTATTTTTTCATGCCCCATCAGTTCACAAATACCACCAGACAATGTGGGAAATTGCAGTCTTTAATCTGTAATGTCTGTTGTTATTTCATTCCATGGTTTATGAAACCTTTCAGAGCACAGAGAATGACTCCAAAAACCTGCAGCACAAGCAAGAGTCATTCATCATTCGTTTCAGTGACAGCCAGAAGATTGCAGGTGAGACTATTTGGCTTTATCTCCTGTGATCCAAGTGTGTAGCTTCTTGGATAATCTGCTTGTCTTAAAAAAAGATTAAAGCTGTTTCAAAGCAGACACTGCTGTTGGGGAGGAATTGTCAGACCCTTCATTGTATTAGGTCTCAGCTTTTATTTGGGTGCCAGGTAGGGCTGTTGTAAAAATAAATCAAAGCTGCGGATGTACTGTTGGTAAAAAATAAATCAACGCTCAGAATGTACTGATGGTCAAAGCCGATAGAAACATATGTAGGTTAGTTACCATAGCAGACCAGAAATAACATGAAATGCAAGTTATGGCTGCAAGGCATTCATCAGAGACAAAGAACAAAAACAAATCACAACATTAAGAATGAAAATGAACTGGATAACAGATAAAGTACAAAAGGCAATACTATTAGCCATGCCAGAGAGTATAGTATTTCTTACTGCTGCCTCTAAAATTTCAAGATGGAGATCTCGAGCAATGCATGTACTCCCTGACACAGGTCTCAATAGAACACAAAGGTTTAGCCATTCAGTGGATCCCCTTCCACTGCAATATCAAAGGCAATGAAGCTATAATCAGATTAGCAAAGTGTGGAGTAGCTTCCCAACAAACGGATCTGAGGATAACATAATGCCATAATTAAACTTCACTTTCAAATGATCAATACCCCCTCTTCCGAAAAAATGACGGCTACTATGATTCAACTTCGGGAAGAGCAAATTGTCATCTTCAGACTGGGAACTGGACATAATGGATTCATCTTCACAACAAACTGAGAATTGGAACAGATGGCCATGTGGAGAGCTTACCGTGACACCTACAAAGCTGCACATTCACCACACTGGAACAGAGAGAACAATACTGGCCTCGTGAAATGGATATGAGACAACCGCTGCACCGAGAAAAAACAATGTTCCTATTTCTTTCTCTCACTATCCATCTATCCTCTACTTTCTCTCAGTGTCTCTTCTTTCCAACATTTTTCTCTTCTATTTCTCTATTACTCATCATTGTTATAGTCTCTTTCTTTCTGCCATTACAATTTCTCCTGTCTCTACATCTCTCCTCCCCATCTCTTCCCTCCTTCCCATCTCTCTTTTCTCCATCACCATTCCCTTTTGTTTCTCCCATTTCCTTGTCTGCTCTCCTTTCGGTGCACATTAGGGCACAAATTATCACATTACCTTCAAACCATCTTTCTACCACTCTTTACAGCACAGTTACAACAACTGTCACTGCTCCCAACCACAGAAAGAGAACAGAAAGAAAAACAATTCAAGACTCAGAAAGACCAAATAGAGGTACAACTTGCCATGTTAGCACAGGAACTGCTACAGCTTCGGATAGTAAGTATTTTATATCACTTGTGGAAAAGCACAGATTAGATGAGAGATCTTGGTAGAAGAAGGATATTCTTCTTCTTCGATCATTGCTGGAACTTCGGATTCTTCAATAAATTCTGGTGTATTGTTCAGGGTTTCAATACCGCAGTACAGTTTCTCCCATAGGACAGTTGGGGTGGGCCACATCTGTGTGCTTGGGGCAGTCCTGAAGTACATGTGCTGCTGTCATGTTTGCTAGACCACAGTAACATAGGCTGGTGGTATCTATCTTGAATTTGGTCGCAACATGTGACCTGCCCATCTGTGTTTTGCCTTGTCTGCATGGATTACAGCATCCTTCACCAGAGACAATCATGTTATGTCAGAATTGTGGAGACCTTGCATGTGTTGGTTCTGGAGAGTGATTCCGACCAAGCGTTTTTTGAGGGAGGCCTGGGTCACTCTCAATTTGTCCTCTAGTGATTTTATTAGTGTCCACATCTCGGCACCATAGCACATCGCAGGGAGTACAATGGAATTGAAGAGGGAGGCTCGTAGGTCTTGGTCATGACAACCGTGAAGGACTGTGTTAATAGGACAAATGGTGGTTCTTAAACATAATTCAAGTCTGTATTCCAGGCCTGATATATGCCTCCATGATTAAACCTAATCAATTGTATAGTTTTTCTTCGTATATAAATAGTGCTAATGTCATGGTCAGGTGCAAGATACTGACAAAGATATTATGTCCTCGCCGTGCATTTAAAAGCAGACCTCATTACAGCAGCCTTGCCAATGAGGTAGGAGTCAACCATGTGATCACCATAGTGGTGTGCCTTCTGAGAAGCCTATCATTGCACAGCAGTGAGTTTGACCTAGGTTCACCTTCTAGGGTTTGCCATAGGTTGTTGCCAGAGCCACTGCTCCCAAAGAAAATTGGTCAAGAGTAAAAAAAACTCTGTAGAGTACCTTCTACAATATCCCATTATATAAGAGAAACAGCTAAGTAAGTAAAAGTTATTGCCCATCGCAAGCGATGATCGCCACAACATCAGACAGTTTTGTCTTAATAATGTGATGTGCGCTGTATGAGGATTATAGTGAGGAAGAGAATGCGCTGGTCATCAATCTCACTCTTTTCCCGAGTTACCTTGGATCAGTGGTAAGACTATTGGTTGAGACGACTGGAGGTAACTCTGGATGCAGGCACTCTGGTCTTACCTCCCGTGAGACCAGGGGACACTTGAAACTTGCGGGTGTTGATCGCCCACCGTTTCCGTTCATCACTGTGAGAGGCGAGTGCCTTAACCTCTTGACTACAGCGGGGGGACCATCTTTCTTCTCCCCCCCCCCCCCCCCCCCCCCCCCCCCCCCCCCCCCCCCAAGGTAAGTAAGTAATGTTAAGTAAACGCCACATAATATCTCAGTCACTTCAAAAAATTTTTTCTCATTTAGAGTAGTGGTTTTTCTTTTCACTCCTTTTGAAACATAGGACTCCCACTTCAATTGGCCCTTTTTTACAGGAAGCCTGTATCCAAGAACTTGTAGTGATAGTTTAAATAGCAATGGTTTTACATGATGAGATTGCTAGCCTAATGCACAACCATACTTTATTGCCATTTACATCATGCATGGTTGCAGTGGCCATATTGTTTTCTTAAAAGGAGTACTTTGTAATGTGTTTTGTGCCTGTCAATTCAGTGCATCTGACTTCAGCACACATTTGTAAACATTTTTAAAATTTAAAAGTACTTCCCATAGGAGTGCGGCCTAGCAGTTTCTTGAATTCAAACGGATCAAGATGCTGAGCTGGGCATGAGCTGCAGCGGCCCAAAGCTACCAAGACCCTTCTCCACCTCCACATGGTGATTCTGGATAACAGGGCAGACTGGCTAAGGAGAAGGGATTGAAGAAAGGCTAATCAGGTACCCAATAATGCCATGCTGAAGTCAGATGTGTGGAACCGAAAGGTGCAAATACCACAGTCAAGCTGTAAACTATGACAATGCATTGTGTTCTTTGGACAACATCCTGCTACTTGCAAATGCCTTTTTAGGGCTTGGTAGTAGGAGTTTGAGAATGAATGAAGAAGAAGGAGAATCCAAACACAGGCAAGTTTAGGTTGTGAGCCGTGCCATTAAACACTTCACCACAGCTTCTGTCTCCACACGTCAATGGTGCGCAACGATAACAATAGAGCAGAGTTACTAAGCAACTGTTTTATTTTTTAAACTGGGACATTGATCAATTTCTCAGGAACTCTCTAGGAAGTATGAGCAGACAATTATCAGCCTTCAGGAGCTCCAGAAAGAGATTCTGGACAATGAGCTGATCTCTTGGAAGCGAAGGCAACAGCTGGCTGGGAATGGGCTCGTCATGACCAACTCAAGTTTGGAAACATTACAGCAGTGGTAAGGAAAATTAGTAAAGTAGCAACAATAACTACAAAGACAAGTATAATATAAGCACTCGGAAAACATACACACCAGACAACAGAAAAGAAGGTAATGTTAAAAAAAGTGAGTGTGCCTTGCTACAAGACAGGCGAGTGTTACCAGATCTAGACATCTTAAGATAGACTGCCAGGACCCTCTATTGTTTAAATTTCTAGTTCAGAGGTCCTCAATCCATTGGAAATCCACTTTCCTCCTGGGGGGGGGGGGGGGGGGTGTTGTTGGGAAATTGTACTTTAGTTTAGTCTGTTAATTAATTAGTTATGAACATTTTTTTAAATTCATTTTTTTTTCATCAAATTTTAAAATACCAGTTTTCAAATGCTATACAATTTTTAAAACACTATAATAAAAACCCAAGTTAATGTATATGTACTAATTTAGAAACAAATTAAAGATTTTCAATATTATATACATTTGTGGAATACACCTTTTGAATCAGACAATTTTGACACATAGGGAAAATGGTGCATGGGGAAGAAGGACTGAAGACCCCTGGTCTAGTTTGCCTAATCTCTAGCTCACGTCTTATCTGCCAAAGGTGCATTTATCACCTGGAGGTCTGTGATCCGATTGTCTATTGCTTCACATTTTTTAATTACTATTGTCTAGTGTGTTTTTCAAAATTAAAAAAAATATATCTGTCTTTGTGCTGCTACTTCTTTGCTAGCCTCGTAGTTATTGCTGTTTTCTTACATTTTAAGGGAAATTGAGAATTCTTTGTTGTTGTTCATTCTCACATATCCATATTTAGTTTATTCCACTCATAAAATTGGTGGTCTGTTTTAGACTTCACTAATTACCATACAGTTTATCCCTTAAATGATCAAATCTGTTTCTCTCATAAACTTGATGGCCTGTTTCATGCTTTTCTCAAAAATTCATAATCTATTTCCCTCATAAACTAGATTACCTGTTTCATGCTTTTCTTAGAAATTCATAAACTAGATGGCTTGCTTCGTGCTTTTCTCATCTTTCATGAACTATTTCCCTCATAGACCTTACAGTTTGTGTCACCATACAGCTTATCTCTCAAATAATGTATCTTAACAGTCAGTCTAAGGATTTTAAAAATGGTTACCTCTATTTTCTTCTGCTCCACTTTTGTAGTTGACAGGCCATGAGAACATGTTCTACTGATGTACATTATAAAGTATTAGATAGGGTTATTAAGCTAGTATAATTATAATCACCTGAGGAGTCTGCGTCCATCTTTATAGGTGTGAATCACTTGCCGATTTAATATGGCAGAACCGGCAACAGATAAAGAAGTCCACACAACTTCAGCAACAACTACCCATCAAGTTTCCCAACGGTGATGAAGATTTGCTGCCAAAGTTGAATGACACTATCACAGGACTTTTATCATCTCTTGTTACAAGGTTGGTCATCTTTTCACACATCCTGTCTAAATAATATTTATCAAATTTTCTGGCCAAACACTAATACCATTCAAGAACTGCTTGCCTGCGGAGTTTATTGCAGAACTTTGAGTTATTTTTTTAAGTCCAAATTATTTACTCTTATTTTCTTTTAATTTAGCAAGGGGTAGATCAGTCAAGAAAAAAAACCCACGAATTATATAGGGCTGCAAGTCATTGATATTCGTTGTTTGAACGGTGTGTAGACAGTCAGACGTGTCTATGATGATCGAACAAGACTGTTCTGATACAGTACCTAAGTATTTAATAAACAAACAATTAGTTATTGAGATAAATATATGTGAATGTGGCCAATATTAGGATTGTTGTCAAATGTTATATCGTATGTTACTATGTTGGGACGGGGATCACAACTGATCAGAGGAATTGTATGAACTTCTGCACATGTAGAATATATACAGTAACTAAATTAAGATAAGTGACTGAGCACAGCAAACACTCACTGAAGTCAAGATATGAGACTTTGAAGTTGATTGAAAAATATGTAAATCTTATAATATGGTGCTGCATAGGCCATGGTTATATTGGTGGGTTTTTTCGGCAAGGTTTTCATGGGGTAGGGAGCTGGCCACACACCCAAACTTCCTCTTTTCTCATCCAGGATTGGGAGAGGTCATGACCTAGTTTCAGTACTGAATATATATATGTGTTTCTATAACAATTATCTAATTTTTGAGAGTCACTTTAAATAATAGTAACTATTTTCTGCTCATAGTGTCTAGAATTAAATTGTGGAAACAACAGGGCATATGATTAATTTACCCGAGCCCACGTTTGTTGTGGAATTATGAGACTCAAATGGGGACAGCTAAATAAAGACTTTGGTGTTACCTTTGGGAAGGTGTGTGTCTCTAGATTAATCAGGAAGACATGCATACCATCATAACTGGTTGATGCTGGAATTGGATCAGCTACATCCTAAGAGAACCTGATGCCATCACCAGAACCACCATGCTGTGGATCCCAGATGGAAGACGAAAGAAGGATCGAACTATGATAACCTAGTGAAGAACCATAGATACCGAAATGAAGATCATGGGCCAGAGCTGGGACACTGTACCAAGTATGTCTCTTCGTCCGGGTGACGTGAAGGGACTTTACTGCTAGCAACATTATACATGGCACGAATCCTTATGGTCACATAGGGATAATGTTTTGAATGCTCACAATGAGTAGGTTTACCCTTTTGTGCGCCCTGAAAAGGACGTTAAGTGGCAAGTTGCAGTAGCTTTTCTTACATCTTGAGCATCCTGATGAAGGTGGACTGGGATCCTCCAGGCGGTTGTGCTCTGCTTAGTTTCATCTGCATGTCTCTCACTACTACGGAGATCACATCAATACTTCCTTGTTAGGCCGCCATGAAAACAGCCCGTTTCCAGGGAGGACTACGAGGAAGCCAAGGTGAGGGTCTTGGCCAGTATATTTTGTCTGACCAGACGTCTTCTTCCCTGTCACACAGGGATAGTGCACATCAATGTCTCACACCTCGGTTTACATTTAGATACAACAAGCAAATCCTGTCAGATTTTACTGTTGCAGTTTGCTTCCAGTTAGGTTGTTCAGTATGACTGTCGTTTCCATCCTTATCAATTTTCCAGACATTTAATTAGTTTCTTAACTTAACTTAACTTAACGTCTTTATACTGGTTTAGAAGACCCTGCAGAGTCTGTATACAACCAGTTACATGTACATCACCTTGCTCTAAAAGCTATGCGCATCCAGTTTATTCTTAAATGCATTAACTGTCCCTGCCTCCACTAACTCCCCTGGCAATGCATTCCAACCAGACACCACTCTCTGACTAAAAAAATATTTCCTAATATCTAACCTGGACCTCTCTTTAGTCAGCTTGTAGCTATGCCCTCGTGTTATTGTAGGTTGCTGAATTTTTAAGAAAACTTGTTATAGTCTAATTTATCGATTCCTCTGATCATCTTATAACCCTGTATTAAGTCACCACGAATTCTTCTCTCTTCGAGACACTGTAGGCCGGTTTTTCTGAGTCGTTCCTCATAACTGTAATTCTGGAATCCCACTATCATCTGTGTCGCTCTTGTGCTGAACTTAACAACTTTTTTGTTTATTAAGGACATATAAATGCTTTTGCACTTCTATGTATTGTCAGTATGTTTCACATTGGAGTAAATGGATGAATCCATCAAATATTGTAAAAATCCAAATTGTTCTCTAAAAACTTTTAACACATCACTTGGAAAAAGAAATTTTTTACAAAGTATAAATATTTCATGAAAGTTTGAAAAGGCAATAGCTCTTACCGAATTGTAACCAACATTCTTGTCTTCCCTTAGTACTTTCATTGTAGAACAGCAACCCCCGCAAGTCTTGAAGAAGGATGCCAGGTTCGGTGCCACAGTTCGCTTGTTAGTCGGAGGAAAACTTAACGTCCATATGAACCCACCACAGGTCAAGGCCACAATTATTAGGTCAGTTCAAGTTAAGGGTATACCTCATATGTGAAATGCTTGGGAGAAGCACTGAGGGTCACTAGAAGAAACAGATTGAGAACTAAAGAAATCCAACCAAAAATGGGAATAGTACTATCTTAACATAAATTGTTGACCTTTACAAGACCACACCAAAAATTGATTTTTTTGTGTTATTGTTTTTGTTGTGTGTGTGTGTTAGTTTCTGAGATATAAGAAAATAAAGGTGAAAATTTATAGAACAAAAAAAGTGAAAAACATTTAGATTCACCGATTGGGGAACATCGCTCCTTTTACTCCTCAATATAATCCTTTGCAATCACCACAAAGCACTGATACTATTCTTTTATAAGATCAGCATATCTGTTAGTTTACACTAAAAACTTATTTATTTCATCTACATAAACAAACTAAACAGATCAACCTCACAAAGATCTTTTGCAACAACACAGCTTCACCATTCTCAATAATTGGCTATCTCCAATCTGCATGAAGAAGATAAAGTATTTCAAATTCATTTTTAATTTAACACAGACTTTTCACGTTTCAGATCTGTGAAGAAGGAAGGGATGTTTTTGGCAAACAAATAGTCTCCTTTTTTACGGCCTATATATATGTGATTAATAAGGTGAATATTTGGCTGTCACTTTATTGTGACTTTGGCTGTTACGCGGAAATTTTTATCAGTCGGATAAAAGCGACACAGGCACGGTAAAAGTTAAGAGAAGTAAGTGGTCTTGACATCTGACAAAAATGTCTCCAAACCGACTTGCTAGGCTATAACACCAGACTTCAAGGCTTCATGTTTTAATCAGAATTGCCACTTTCTTTTCTGTTGTCAGGTGTATATGTTTTCACAGTGCTTATAATATACTTGTCTTTGCATTTGTTGCTGTTGGTAAAAATAAATTGACTTCGTAGCAAGATGACAACCACAAAATAATGAATTGCTGTGATGAAAAAACACTACAGATACATGGATTTTAAAATAACACTGACCACACAGATGACATACAAAAGAAGATTGGGGAGGGTGTGGGCTAGTGGTTAAGGGACACGGCTCATAACCCGAAGTGCTGGGTTCGCTCCCCATCACAGCACCTGCCATTACTCTGGGGAGGCAATCCCTTAGAAAATGCAGGAGGAAGCAGGTCCTTACATAAAATGAATGCTGAAGTCGGTTGCACTGGGCTGACGGACGCAAAATAAAAACATAGTGCAACGCACACCGCCTTGGGGGAATAGAGAAATAAGGCGAACGCAATAAAAATAAAATAATGGAAGATTGCACCTGCCTACAATATAAGTTGGCAGATCAGGTGAGTTCACTCAGAGGTCTTCAACCTATATTGCCCTTTGCGACCTTTTAACAATGTATCAGAATGTCATTACCCCCTTCTCCAAGATTGTCAGACTCACAAGGTGTATTTCTTCTTCTTCGTACGCAGTCAGACAGTAACCATTATTTTTTCGAAAAAAGCGGCGGTCATCCTGAGGCTGTCGCCACTGCCATAAAGCTTGTCTTGCAGTTCCACTGGTGATGGCCACATCTGCTCTCTCTGATCCTCGTATGTCGGGCAGTTCTGCAGCAGATGTTCAGCGGTAATTTTACCAGTACCGCACGGGCATTCGACGGTACCACCTATCTTCAATTTGTTGAATAGGTGGTACCTCAGTCTATTGTGGCCAGTGCGAAGTCTGAAGACAACGACCTGCTCTCTTTGGTTCAACTGGTAATAGGCATCGTTTTTGGTGTAACCAGTATGTTCGGTTTCCCATTTGGTCATGTATCTGGCTTTGATAAGCCGTTTTGACTCTTCGTACGTCATACTAGTATCTGCTTGTGGTAGTCTTGCACCTTCTTTTGCCAGTCTGTCTGCCTCCTCGTTGCCTTGGATGTTGCAGTGTGATGGGACCCACTGTACCACTACCCTTTTTGGTGCAGACTGCTGGCACAGTTTGCAGAGTGCTGCTCTTAAGTCATTAAGCTCAGTGTTTTTCTGGCTTTTTAGCGCTGTGACTACGGCGAGAGCATCTGTAAGCAGGACTATATGGCTTTCATTTTCATTGTGTGTCACCATTTCTTCCACTGCCGCCCTCAGTGCCTCTGCCTCCGCTCTGAAATTGCTTGTGTACTTACCAGTAGCAAATGACAGTGTTATTTTTCTGCCATTTGGTAGGTTCAGGGATGCTCCTGCCCCTCCGTTCTGTGTAGTGTTTGTTACAGAACCGTCGGTGTATGCATGGGTCCAGTCCATGCTTGGGTAGCTTTTCGATATGAAGCTTAGGGTAGTATCTCTCCTTTCTTTTTCAGTCTGGCAGTTTTTGTTTCCAATACCTGGTATATTTTCTACCAACAAGGTGTATTTCAAATAATATGTATATAATATAGAAAATCTGGTATTTTGTGTATGTACATACACATACAGTACATACACATTTACTTGAATGATTTTTTTTGTGTTTTACAAATTTAATAGCAGTTGGAAATTTTGATGTATTTTACTTAGGCTCCTCGTATTCAAACAGGCAGGTTATGCCTGCTGACAGGTAGTGAAGGGCTATCCGTATATTTTATTTTAAAATTTTTATTTCTTGCAGCTTACTAGGTCAGAGGAAAAGTAGATTGCATATTGGGTAGGAAATGCACTACTCTTAAGCATTTTGCCCAAACATCAGCTAGCAGCCTACTCTTATTGATTTTCAACTGCCAACGGTTCTTTTACATGCACAGCGTGTACACAGGATCTCCGTATTTTTCATCAATTTCCATTATGACTATACACTAGTCTGTCATCATTTTGAGATCAGGGGATGCTTGTAACTTGTGTGATATTCAAAACCCCATCATTTTGTGCTTTTGTTTCTTGAGAGTTTCTTTTTATCTCTCAGCTAAAGCGATCCCATGGTGGATTTTAAAACTTGAGTAAAAATAACTATTTTAATATCGTTAACTGATTATTTAACTGCAATACAAATGTTTCACCATATAGTTTAGAGCAAATGTTTACATTTTCAGACACCTAATAATCTATCTGGCACGCCACAAAACTGGACCTTCATTTGCTGATGAATTTTTATAGGTTTCACCCTTTCTCTGCTCAAGAAATGGATAACGGAACATTCCTCCTTCTTGGTACATGTCAACAGTGGGGTAGCCATCTTTTAACTGCATTTATGACGTCATGTTGTTTGCCTGCATTGTGATGGCACATGAAGGACACTCTTGACATCCTTAGCAACCATATTAACAAGTTACAATACAAAGGCACAGTTTTTCTCATTCTATTCCAGTTTTGTCAGGTTTTCATTTGAACCCCCCATATTTCATTTGCAGTGAAAATCAAGCCAAAGATTTGCTGCGGAATGATGTGAAAGCCAAAAATGACACAAGTGGGGAGATTCTCAACAATAATGGGGCCATGGAATATCAGTCCAGTACTGGGCAGCTAAGCATCAGTTTTAGGAACATGGTACTTGCTTGACTTTTTCTGTGTATTTGTACTGCAGAGCTGAAGTTATCTCTTGGGTCATGCTTGTTATGTTGGTTGTTATTATAAGTTCAGTTCAAGTGACATCTTCACATCAAAGGTCTGTCCCAATGGATCTCCAACCTCTTCTGTCTCTTGCCATCTCCACATAGAAGGTCTGCCTCAATGGATCTCTAACTTGTTCTGTCTCTTGCCATGAGTGTGCCATCTCCACATAGAAGGTCTGCCCCAATGGATCGCCAACTTCTTCTGTCTCTTACCATTAGTGTGCCATCTCCACATTGAAGGTCTGCCCCAATGGATCTTCAACTTGTTCTGTCTCTTGCCATGAGTGTGCCATCTCAACATAGAAGGTCTGCCCCAATGGATCGCCAACTTCTTCTGTCTCTTACCATTAGTGTGCCATCTCCACATTGAAGGTCTGCCCCAATGGATCGCCAACTTCTTCTGTCTCTTACCATTAGTGTGCCATCTCCACATAGAAGGTCTGCCCCAATGGATCTTCAACTTCTTCTCTTGCCATGAGTGTGCCATCTCCACATAGAAGGTCTGCCCCAATGGATCTTCAACTTCTTCTCTTGCCATGAGTGTGCCATCTCCACATAGAAGGTCTGCCCCAATGGATCTCCAACTTCTTCTGTTTCTTGCCATGAGTGTGCCATCTCCACATTGAATGCCTGCCCCAATGGATCTCCAACTTCTTCTGTCTCTTGCCATCTCCACATAGAAGGTCTGCCCCAATGGATCTCCAACTTGTTCTGTCTCTTGCCATGAGTGTGCCATCTCCACATAGAAGGTCTGCCCTAATGGATCTCCAACTTCTTCTGTTTTTTGCCATGAGTGTGCCATCTCCACATAGAAGGTCTGCCCTAATGGATCTCCAACTTCTTCTGTTTCTTGCCATGAGTGTGCCATCTCCACATAGAAGGTCTGCCCTAATGGATCTCCAACTTCTTCTGTTTCTTGCCATGAGTGTGCCATCTCCACATTGAATGCCTGCCCCAATGGATCTCCAACTTCTTCTGTCTCTTGCCATCTCCACATAGAAGGTCTGCCCCAATGGATCTCCAACTTCTTCTGTTTCTTGCCATGAGGGTACAATCTGCCAAGCTTTATCTGTTTAAATTTTGATGTTGTTTCAATATTTTAGAGTTCTCAATTACCATGTGTTTGAAAGAATGTTCTAGAACAGGGTTCTTCAACTGAGGTTCCGCAGACCCCTAAGGTTCTGTGAAAGTTCAATATGGATTCCACAAGAGATTATTGAATACAATATAGGTTAAAAAAAATACAACTTTGCTGACAGAAACCAATTTACCCTATACATCAGTGTATAATGGAGTTCTGATATTCAATCAGGGAGATCAGTATCTGATGCCAGACAGCCGAGCCAAAAGATGTCCAATTTCCCACAAATCCTTCTCGTCAACTCTTAGAAGATAAAGTATGTGTCTTCTCTGGTTTGACTTTTGGACTTTCATCTGGTTATTAGTAATAAGATGTGGGTGGTTTCCGTCCTGTGGCTTGCTAGACCTGGAGAAGGTGTGGCTCAAAGGTTTCTAAGCTTTTCCTTGTTGACATTTAGCCTACCAAGCAGTGTATAGTCTATTCTCTGCCTTGGCAGTGCTGGTAACTGTCAAGCTGTCATTGTGTGATGTCTTGATACTGGATGTTTCCCACCATCACCGCTAGCAGGTATGTCAACATATACAGCGTGCAATATATAGACTATATTTATTTTCTGTCCATTCTATTTTAATATGGTTTGTAGTAGCTTCACTTTGAACAAATTACACAGGTAAATGTTGAAGGATGACATAGGTAAAGGTTGAATGATGACACAGGTAAATGTTGAATGAGTTTGAAATTAGTGTTCAATACCCAGGTGCAGATCTTGGTGTAGGTAGCAAATGCCTCATTATTGAATGGCAGTTGTATGCTGTCTGAGCCTGGAGGGTGAGATTTGTTCACATATCTTCATCATCATCTTCTATCCACTTGTGTCATTAGACATCGTGGGGAGGTGTAGTTTTCTGTCATGTGCCAGCTTTGTCTCCGATGTTGTCATTTCGTGTTTCTTCAGTGCCTCACTGACACCATCCATCTTTTTCGTGGTCTGTCTCTTGCTCTGCAGCCCTCATGTCTTTGGTTGCATTCTTGTCAGGTGTCCGAACCATTTTATCCTCTGCCTTTTCATGTATTCTATGCACAGCGTTGCATTCACTGTCAGTCTGATTACCTTATAATACTCTGTCCAGCCATGTGACCCCTACATCCTTTCTCAAACACCTCATTTTGCATACCATGATCCACATATCAGATAATCAATATCTCTGCCATCTGAATGCCCCTATATGGACTTGCCTCTGTGCCAAGTAGGATCATTGCTCCCTTTTTGGAAGGTCATGACTGGTGGCAGGGAAAGGTTGTGCATGGGGCTAACAAATTTACCACGTAAAACCCATTTCTACGGAAAATGCACTGCAAACAAATGGATGCAGGATTCCCTAAAATCTGAGTAGGGTAATCCAAGTGTGTTGGACATCTAGAGTAATAGGTCAATGATGGTAATGCTTACAACTAACTGATCACACTAATGTGTCTTCAGCTGCAGATATCATACATTTTATTCAGGGTTCCTTGAGACCTGATAGAGTTCCTTGAGACTTGGTAGGGTTCCTTGAGACTTAATAGGGTTCCTTGAGACCTGGTAGGGTTCCTTGAGACTTGATAGGGTTCCTTGAGACTTGGTAGGGTTCCTTGAGACTTAATAGGGTTCCTTGAGTCTTGATATGGTTCCTTGAGTCTTGATATGGTTCCTTGAGACAAGATGTTTCCTTGAGACTTGGTAGGGTTCCTTGAGAATTATTAGGATTCCTTGAGACTTGGTAGTGTTTCTTGAGATTTGGTAGGGTTCCTTGAGACTTGATTGTGCTCCTTGGGACTTGTTAGGGTTTCTTGAGATTTGGTAAGGTTCCTTGAGACTTGATAGAGTTCCTTGAGACTTGATAGGGTTCCTTGAGACAATACGTTTCCTTGAGATTTGGTAGGGTTCCTTGAGACTTGATAGGGTTCCTTGAGACTTGGTAGGGTTCCTTGAGACTTGATATGGTTCCTTGAGAATTATTAGGATTCCTTGAGACTTGGTAGGGTTTCTTGAGATTTGGTAGGGTTCCTTGAGACTTGATAGGGTTCCTTGAGACTTGGTAGGGTTTCTTGAGATTTGGTATTGTTCCTTGAGACTTGATAGGGTTCCTTGAGACTTGGTAGGGTTTCTTGAGATTTGGTAGGGTTCCTTGATACTTGGTAGGGTTCCTTGAGACTTGGTAGGGTTCCTTGAGACTTGATAGGGTTTCTTGAGATTTGGTAGGGTTCCTTGAGACTTGATAGAGTTCATTGAGACTTGGTAGGGTTCCTTGAGACTTGGTAGGGTTCCTTAAGACTTGATAGGGTTCCTTAAGACTTGATAGGGTTCCTTGAGAATTATTAGGATTCCTTGAGACTTGGTAGGGTTTCTTGAGATTTGGTAGGGGTTTTTGAGACTTGGTAGGGTTCCTTGAGACTTGGTATGGTTCCTTGAGACTTGGTAGGGTTCCTTGAGACTTGGTAGGGTTCTTTGAGACTTGATAGGGTTCCTTGAGACTTGGTAGGGTTCCTTGAGACTTGATAGGGTTCCTTGAGACTTGGTAGGGTTCCTTGAGACTTGGTAGGGTTCCTTGAGACTTGATAGGGTTCCTTGAGACTTGGTAGGGTTCCTTGAGACTTGGTAGGGTTCCTTGAGACTTGATAGGGTTCCTTGAGACTTGATAGGGTTCCTTGAGACTTGATAGGGTTCCTTGAGACTTGATAGGGTTCCTTGAGACTTGGTAGGGTTCCTTGAAACCTGACAGGTTCCTTGAGACCTCACATGATCCCTTGAAGCCTGACAAGTTCCTTGAGACCTGGTAGGGTTCCTTGAAACCTGACAGGTTCCTTGAGACCTATCATGATTCCTTGAAATCTGACATGTTACTTGAAACCTGACAGGTTCCTTGAGAACTCACATGATTCTTTGAAACCTGACAGTTTCCTTGAGACTTTATAGGGTTCCTTGGGACTAAACAGGGTTTCTTGAGACTTGGCAAGGTCCCTTGAGACTTGGCCAGAGTTGCTTGAGACCTGACAGGGTTCCTTGAGACCTGGAAGAGTTCCTTGAGACTTGTGGCAAGGTCCTTTAAGACCTGACATTGTTCCATGAGACTTGAAAATTATTTCAAGAGTTTATTGAGACCTGAAGGGTTCTCCAAGAAAACGTTATGAAACGTTTCTCTAGAAACACCTCCCCTAATTCATTATAACATAAGAAATGCAAGAATGAATAATTGACTTTCCCAAGGCATTCACCAATGAGTTTGTTCATTTTGAAGTCCTTTGTAATGTCCCTCAAAAACTCTTTATTTATCTACAATGACACCCAAATTTGAATTTTCAATATTAATCTTATAATTATAAAATAATTACAAATATTGATACAAAAGAACTATAAAATAGTCACAAATATTTCACATAAAACACATATTTTAATTATTGTAGATGTGATCTATCTAATTTAAATGCATTATAATTCGTCCTCGATTTACGCAATTTCAGCTAATAATCTTGCTGATCTAAACTGGGACTTGTTTGGTTTAAAAAAATTGTAATCAAATACGTCCCATAAAATAAATTTTCATCTAGTGTCGTTTATAACTTTATCTGTCTTTCAGCAACTGAAAAAGATCAAGAGAGCAGACAAGAAAGGTTCAGAGGTCAGTGAATGATTCTTGATCAGAATGAGTTAGATTTTTTTTAAACATGATTATTGCTTTAGTTTCCCTACACCTTGTGCTTTTAGGATCATAGGCAGACATCTAATCTAGTTTGGTTGGGGTTATAGAGAAACCCAAGCTCATTAAGTTTATTTGGGGTCGTAGAGAAACACAAGCTATGGGATCATAGAGAGACACGAGCTATGGGATCATAGAGAGACACAAGCTATGGGATCATAGAGAGACACAAGCTATGGGATCATAGAGAGACACAAGCTATGATATTGTAGAGAAACACAAGCTATGGGATCATAGAGAGACACAAGCTATGGGATCATAGAGAGACACAAGCTATGATATTGTAGAGAAACACAAGCTATGGGATCATAGAGAGACACAAGCTATGATATTGTAGAGAAACACAAGCTATAGGATCGTAGAGAGACACGAGCTATAGGATCGTAGAGAAACACAAGCTATGATATCGTAGAGAGACACAAGCTAAGGGATCATAGAGAGACACAAGCTATGGGATCATAGAGAGACACAAGCTATAGGATCATAGAGAGACCCGAGCTAGTCTAGTTTTAGTTGGGTCGTAGAGAGACACAAACTAGTCTAGTTTTAGCTGGGTCGTAGAGAGAGACAAATAAAATTTTAAAAAGAAATATTAAACATAGGAGCAAGGAAGTGATAGTCAAACTGTATAAAGCATTAGTTAGACCTAGATTGGAGTACTGTGTACAGGTGTGGAGTCCTTATTATAGAGGTGATATAAACATGCTGGAAAGAATACAAAAAAGAGCGATGAAGCTGATAGTGGGATTCCAGAATTACAGTTAAGAGGAAAGACTTAGAAATACTGGCCTACAGTGTAGTGTCTAGAAAAGAGAAGAATTCGTTGTGACTTAATACAGGTTTATAAGATGATCAGAGGAATGGATAAATTAGACTAATACAAGTTTTTCAAAATTCAACCACCAACAAGAACAAGAGGGCATAGCTACAAATTAACTAAAAATATTTTTTTTATTCAGAGAGTGGTGAATGCTTGGAATGCATGGCCACAGGGGGTAGTGGAGGCAGGGACATTTAATGCATTTAAGAATAAATTTGATGCTTATAACTTTTAGAGCAAGGTGATGTAAATGAAACTGGTTGTATACAGACTCTTCAGAGTATTCTAAACCAGTATAAAGACGTTAAATTAAGTTAAGTTACAAGCTAGTCTACTTTGGTTGGTATTATAGAGAGACCAAAACTCATCAAGTTTAGTTGGGGTTGTAGAAAGACGCTAGCTAGTCTAGTTTAGTTGGGGTCGTAGAGAGACGCAAGCTAGTCTAGTTTGGTTGGGGTTATAGAGAGACGCAAGCTAGTCTAGTTTGGTTGGGGTTGTAGGGAGACACAAGCTAGTCTAGTTTGGTTGATGGGATAGTAGAGAGACACAAGCTAGTCTAGTTTGGTTGGTAGGGTTGTAGAGAGAAACAAGCTAGTCTAGTTTGGTCTGTGGGGTTGTAGGGAGACACAAGCTAGTCTAGTTTGGTTGATGGGATAGTAGAGAGACACAAGCTAGTCTAGTTTGGTTGGTAGGGTTGTAGAGAGAAACAAGCTAGTCTAGTTTGGTCTGTGGGGTTGTAGGGAGACACAAGCTAGTCTAGTTTAGTTGGGGGAGTTGTAGGGAGGCACAAGCTAGTCTAGTTTGGTTGATAGGGTTGTAGAGAGAAACAAGCTAGTCTAGTTTAGTTGGTGGGGTTATAGAGAGACTCAAGCTAGTCTAGTTTAGTTGGTGGGGTTGTAGGAAGACCCAAGCTAGTCTAATTTGGTTGGTGGGGTTGTAGAGAGACACAAGCTGGTCTAGTTTGGTTGGTAGGGTTGTAGGGAGACACAAGCTAGTCTAGTTTGGTTGGTAGGGTTGTAGAGAAACACAAGCTAGTCTAGTTTGGTTGGTGGGATAGTAGAGAGACACATCTAGTCTAGTTTGGTTGGTGGGGTTGTAGAGATACACAAGCTAGTCTAGTTTGGTTGGTAGGGTTGTAGAGAGACACAAGCTAGTCGTTTGGTTGGTGGGGTTGAATGCCTTGCACTCAATGAGTAGATGTCGAACTGTTTCGTCAGGATGAGGGTAATGCCTACGCAGGGGCAGGTGCTGGAGATTGATGCGGTTCAATTGGCTTTTGACTCCTGTATGTCCTGTTCAGAACTGAAAGATGAGACTTTGATCTCTTCTGTGTAATTTATTTAAGTCATCGTTACTTTTTGGCTGTGACATTTCGCTAAATACACTGCGACCAATTGTTCCCATTGTCCACCTGTTCATCCAGATTTCTCTAGTATTATTCTTAATAATTCGTTTGACTGTTGTCAGAACCTGCCCTAACTGCCTTTATAATCATTCCCTCTCTTTCTGTTTACAGGCTGTCACAGAGGAGAAGTTTTGCATACTTTTCCAATCGGAGTTCAGTGTTGGTGGAAACGAATTAGTTTTTCAAGTCTGGGTAGGTGCATATTTCATGAATTAATTATTTAAGTTTGGTAGGTACAAAGGCAGGGGAGTTTTTGCAAAGATATGGAATATATTCAATCTAAACCATGAAGTTCAAGGCTTCCCATAAGGAAGTTTAAATGATTCTTGAGCTCAAACCACAGTCTATTATCAGTGAAGCAGAAAAGGATTCCATTGATTTTACTCTGGTGTCCAGGATTATTCAAATGACTGGTGGCTGGAGAGCAGGGGTAATTAGAAATGCCAGTCCTGCCGAAGATGGATGTGTCGGACCAAAGGGTGCAAATATCGCAACCAAGCTGTAAACTAGTGACACAGCGCATTCCGTTCTCTGGACTGCATCCTGCTACTTGTAAAGTTCTGTTCAGGGCTTGGTAGCGGGAGATTGAGAACGAATGCAGAAGAAAAAGGAATGCCATTCGTTCACAGAAGTACGCGTGGAGTTCAAGGCCAGTCTCTCTGATGTGTTTCATGTTGCCAAAGATTTCTTATTGAAAATGATTTTCCTTTTCTAGTTATCGACTGGGTGAATAAGTAGGCCCTTGGTTAGTGATGGCATTTGACCAGAACATTCTATGACATGTTTTATAGGCTGACAGTTTGAAAATTTGCTTTCCATGTTGACTAAATAAATGTCACCTTCTGTTGACTAAATAAATGTCACTTTCTGTTGACTAAATAAATGTCACCTTCTGTTTACTAAATAAATGTCACTTTCTGTTGACTAAATGTCACCTTCTGTTGACTAAATAAATGTCACCTTCTGTTGACTAAATAAATATCACATGTTAACTAAATAAATGTCACCTTTTGTTGACTAAATATCACCTTCTGTTGACTAAATAAATGTCACCTTCTGTTGACTAAATAAATGTCACCTTCTGTTGACTAAATAAATGTCACCTTCTGTTGACTAAATAAATGTCACTTTCTGTTGACTAAACAAATGTCACCTTCTGTTGACTAAATAGATGTGGCTTTCTGTTGACTAAATGTCACCTTCTGTTGACTAAATAAATGTCACATGTTAACTAAATAAATGTCACATGTTAACTAAATAAATGTCACCTTTTGTTGACTAAATAAATGTCATCTTCCACAGACTCTGTCCTTGCCAGTTGTTGTCACTGTCCATGGAAACCAGGAATGTAATGCTACTGCCACTGTACTCTGGGATAATGCATTTGCAGAGCCTGTAAGTCTTAATGTTTGACTTTATAATGCCTTTCTTCATAACATACGTAATGACAACCTTGTTCATATTTACATGAGACTCAAAAGCAGAGCATAAATTATAGCACCACGTCCTATCGGACATGTTGTAAGAAGCGATTAATTAGAATTGGACATTGGGGCTAGCTACCCCTTTGTGTAGAAACTATAAGCCACAAAAAAAAATCAATCTTTATCAATCAAATCTAAATCTTTCGGTTCCTACGCCTTCGTGTAGAATCTATAAGCCACAAAAAAAAAAAAATCTTTATCAATCAAATCTAAATCTTTCGGTTCCTACGCCTTCGTGTAGAATCTATAAGCCACAAAAAAAAAAAAAATCTTTATCAATCAAATCTAAATCTTTCAGCTCCCAGTGGAATATAGATCTTCAATAAATGTACGCCAAATTTCGTTGTCCTGGTCAATCCTATCCAACTCTGTCCAGATTTTTCGTGTTTCTTTATTTTGACTTAAGCTCTCTTCTCCATGTGTGTTTTGATCTGGCTCTATTTCTCTTGCTTTGGGGTTTCCAATACAAAGACTGTCCATGTAATGCTATCAGCTGGTTTTCTTAATGCATGTTTTCCTCAAATCATGTTCCCGTAATATCTGTCTGGTTCTTTCCAACCACATTAGTGATCTTATCATACCATTTCAATGTCTCTATTCTGTCTAGTTCTTGTCAGTCAGATTAGTGATCTAGTTCTTGTCAGTCACATCAGTGATCTTATCATACCATTTCAAAGTCTCTATTCTGTCTAGTTCTTGTCAATCACATTAGTGATCTAGTTCTTGTCAGTCACATTAGTGATCTTATCATACCATTTCAATGTCTCTATTCTGTCTAGTTCTTGTCAATCACATTAGTGATCTAGTTCTTGTCAGTCACATTAGTGATCTTATCATACCATTTCAATGTCGCAGTCGCTATTCTGTCTAGTTCTTGTCAGTCACATTAGTGATCTTATCATACCATTTCAATGTCTCTATTCTGTCTAGTTCTTGTCAGTCACATTAGTGATATTATCATACCATTTCAATGTCTCTATTCTGTCTAGTTCTTGTCAGTCACATTAGTGATATTATCATACCATTTCAATCTCTCTATTCTGTGCAGGAACCAGTTTTAAAAGTCTGGACCTTTTTCATTGTTGTTTTTGTTGTTCTCCATGTCAGACAAGCGGCTCCCAAAAAAGCTTCTCTATGGCGAGCTGAGATAGGGATAGCACGAGAGAGGGCGCCCAAAGAAACAATTTAAAGACTGTCTGAAGGAATCACTGAAAAGTTGCCAGATAGACATCGACACCTGGGAATGTCTTGCAAAAAACAGATCTGACTGGAAAAGCGCAGTCAAAGCAGGTGTAGCTACTGGCGAAGATGACCGTGTTGTGAAAGCCCAGAGCAGACGTGAGCCCAGGAAATCCCAAACAGCGTGAACACCATCACCTTCTACAAACCTTGTGTGCCCGATATGTAGCAGATGTTTTCGTGCCCGCATTGGCCTATTCAGCCACATGCGCACCCACACCCAACATGGAAATCTGTGACAAGGATGATGTCGGCGGTCCTCATCGACAACGATGGACAGCTATTAATTAATTAATAATGTTTCAGAGCCATACTGTAGGATGGACTTTACACTGGAGTTTTTAGTTTTTGTTTCTGTGTTGGACTGCATTTCTTGTGATCCATAAGTTCCCTAATGCAATGAAAGCTTCTCTCATATTTTGATCTATTGAATAAATTGACATCCCATACATAGTTAGAGAGGGAGGGACATCTAAGTCATGTTATGTTATGTTACATACAATTAAGTGTCAGAATAGTTAGAGTGCTTTCTTCTTATGGGCAAATGTCTAGTTCAATCCCAAGTAGGGGCATGCTTCTTCTTCTTTCGTTTTCAATCTCCCGCTGTCAAGCTCTGAAAAGGGCTCTGCAAGTAGCAGGATGCTGTCTGGAGAAGGGAATACGTTGTGTCGTAGTTCACAGCTTGACTGCGATATTTTCACCTGTCAGTCCGACACATCCAATTTCAGGAGGCATTTTTGAGTACTGGGTCAGCCTTTCCTCTTTGATCTCTTCTCCTTAGCCATTCTGCCTTGTTGCAGCCTGTTATCCAGGATCACAGCGTGGAGTTGTAGAGGGGTCTTGGCAGCTCTGGTTCGCTGGCCATGATGCTAGCAGTCAGCTATAGGTCGCTGATCGCTGCAGCTCATGCACTGCTTGGCATCTTGATCCCATACTTTAGTCTCATCATTACCATCTACCTGTCAGTCCATATAGGTCCAACATCCCTTTTGGTTTACCGTAACCAGTTTTTATTGAATCATGGATCTTATCTGTTTCCAGTGCTGTTTCAGTAGTAATGGTTTTTAACATAGTCAAGTTGCTAGCTCCATGCACAACTTTCTTTAGTCACCTGTCATAATATACGTGGAAGTACATAATGAATGGCCATGTTATGTTTAATCTGGAAATCAATCGAGTGTCGAGGCGAGTCTGTTGAGGGATGATCAGGAATGTGAGCTGATGACTGAGATGTTGATTGTCTGCTGTGCAAACAAATGTCACAGACCAAACTGAATATCAACTGCTCACAGCAGCTGTTTGATGATGAGGCATTTTCTACTACCACCAAGATCCGCACCTAGTTATTGAATCCTTGAGCACTAATTCAAGGCCGTCACAATAGGGACTGGAAATATCGCCAATCAATTCAAGCACCAATGTTTCAGCTTGTGCGAACGATGGAAATGCTGTTCATCTGCCTGTGTGAACAAATCTTTAATTAGACAGTCTGATTTGTTCATGCGCAATCGGCAGTCTACCTTAAGAGAGTCATATTACACTCACCATTTACTCTTGGTTGAATTTCTTCACTTCGGCATTCATAGGACTGGGTGGAAATCACATCAACACCAGACGACGGCCATTACAATGCTTTGTTTTAATTAGATGATCGGATTCCTCTGGTCTCTACCAGTTTTGAGTTGATCTGTTGAATATCAGCTGCCAGGAAAGGCACCATGTTATCACAGGATCGGTTCACATGAAGGTTGAAGGCACATTTCGAGCTCTGCTAGTCTGCCAACAAGAAGTGATGATCTCATGCAACCTGGCCCGATCCCAGTTCTGCTCTGTACCCTGGCTCTGCTGACCCAGACTTCAATCCTTTTCCTGAAGTTATGGATCCACTAATTTACCATAATTAAAAAAACAACAAACCTTTCCGCTCCATGGTTAATGAGGAATAACTCCTGTTATGTTGTATAGCTAAGTCCTGTTACGTTGTATAGCTAAGTCCAGGTTGACGTCTGACAGCGTACGAAGAAGAAGAAGAAGAAGTATAGCTAAGTCCTGTTATGTTGTATAGAGTCATTTCAGTTTTTGAGTAATTAGAGTGCTTGCTCCTTGTGAAAAAATACCTAGCTAGGTTTCTGTTAGCAACATGATTTAGTTTATTCTTTGTGAATGATAAGGACAAGAATAGCACCACTGCCTCACAGAGAGCACGTTGTAAGAGATGACTGTGTGACATGCCATAACACCAGCCATAGTTAGGTGGTTTGTTAAGAGCAGCATAGATGGCGCCTAACAGGCTGCGGGTCTACTTTGCTCTACATGTAGTATTTGAGTCTTATGAGACGGACTAGCACATCGGTTAACCACGCTCCACAGCAGAGTAATAAGCTCCTCAAACGTAGCCCGCTAAACAGGAAATCCTCATACCGAGCACATCCAGCTCGAGCTGAGACCTACACAGGGGCATCTGCACCTGTAGAAGTAGAGGTCAACTAAGATTTTTCTTTTTTTATTATAAGGTGCTAATGGGTACAAAACTTAACCTTTAGAGAAGGCAAGCAGTGTTTCTCAACCATTTTACACTCACCAGTGAAAATAGGAACAATTTTTCGCGGACCGCTCAGACAGAATAAAAACAATCCCATTATTTATAAACTCATATTATTTTGTATAATTGTTGTTAAATCTAATTTTTATAAAATGAAAATTCTATAGCTATTTAAAATAACCAGAATTTTAGCAGTAAATTGATAAGGGGTTCAACAACAGTTTTCTTATTTTGCGGACTGGCAGCGGTAAGCAGACCGCGGTTGGAAATCACTGAATTAGAGGACTTGTTCTCACATCTCATAGACAGCAGAGACCTCATATAATGAAGTCACAAACACTTCATCCTTTGATATCAGTCAATGCTATGGGACCACCTTTACCTGTATTGTTATACAGAATTGATATTGCAGGATTCCAGACTGATCCATTGGAATTGGCAAAAGGTAGAAATACTGCGTGTTTCCGAAGCTAGCTGATTGTACTCCTGAAATATAGTCTCATTTTTCCTCCCTACTCCGTCTACATTTGATCCAAAACTCCCGTGGTCTGTGAATTCACCTACACAGTGTCATCATCCATCAGGCGGTCATTGATTTATTTCATTAGATCGCCTATCTATATTTAATGTGGTGACACGGCCGGAGCTTTTGTTTTCAGGATATAAGATTTTTTGTTGTGGGAAAACTCCAGTAAGACCAGGATAATAGATCCACACAAGGCCCATAGAGGTTTGAGGTTTCTCTGTCTGCTATCAGCTCTTTCATTGCTGTGTAACTCAGCATGACCAGGACAGTAGATCCACATGAGACCCTGAAGATTTGAGCTCATGCCAAAGCCATCCCTTCTAAGACACTGACGCAATAAATGCCTGTATTCATGACATCTCTATAGCCACATCAAAGGGGAAGTAACTGTCTCATCTCCATTCTCATATGGGAAGATTGATGTCATAATGCTTGATATTTTTACTCTGTGTGTGACAGACGAGAATAGGAGCTCTGCCACACTGAGAGCAAGTCGCGAGAAGCAAATAACTATACAGTCAACCCCTCTGAGGTGGAAGATTTTTCAACTCGTTTTGCACTTATCACCATTCATACAGACCAAATGCCTGCTGACACGAGTAACCCTTTGGAAACAATACACTTAACTACTTCTTCTTGATTTATCCTGGCAATGATGTGTCATAGTGCACAGTTTTTTGGTTGTTTTTTCTTCTTTTTTTGTTTGTTTTGCGTTTTCCTTATTTCTCAATTCCCCAAGGCACTGTGTGCTGCACTATGTT
This sequence comes from Ariolimax columbianus, assembly GCA_036924085.1. Taxonomy (NCBI): domain Eukaryota; kingdom Metazoa; phylum Mollusca; class Gastropoda; order Stylommatophora; family Arionidae; genus Ariolimax; species Ariolimax columbianus. The sequence goes on from JAVGWX010000014.1 coordinate 9,810,943, forward strand.
TGTATTTTGCGTCTGTCGGCCCAGTGCATCCGACTTCAGCATGTATTTTTTGTAAGGTCTATTTCCTCCTGCATTTTCTGCGGGTTTTATTTCACGGGGTAACGACCAGAGCTGGGATGGGGAGTTGTGTCACTTAACCAGTAGCCAACGCCGTCCCCATGGAGTGTACAGTGATATCTGCATCGTTCCGCCCGGCATATCTAGTTACAGTACAACACATCTAGTTACAGCCCAGCACATCTAGTTACAGCACAACACATCTAGTTACAGCCCAGCACATTTAGTTACAGCACAACACATCTAGTTACAGCCCAGCACATCTAGTTACAGCACAACACATCTAGTTACAGCACAACATATCTAGTTACAGCACAACACATATTTGGGACTGGGTTTGTTTACCATCTTTAATCCAAACCCTCTTATCCAGACTGCACGGGTGCAGCTTGTTTCCGGGTTCACCACCTGGAGGCGGAATAAGGTCATGGGCAACTCTGGTTCGCTGACCCTGATGCAAGCAGTCATTGATGAGTCTGACTGCTTGTCATGTCGTTCACTGCATCTTATATAATACAGAGATATGCACATCATCATAACCTGTCAACACTGGAATTGGATCAACCATGACCCAACAAGAGAACCTGATGCTGTCACCAGAATCGCCATGTTATTGATCCCAGAGTGCCCATGAAAGAGAAGCAGACCTAGAACAACTTGGCAAACAGTCATAGAAGCTGAAATGAAGATTATAAACCACAGCTGTGGCCCTGTACAAAGATGGCCATGTTCACCTTCCTAATTTCTGACTTTCTTGTTTCATACATAGCCATGTTCCCTTCCTAATTCTATACTTTTTTTGTTTCACACATGGCCATGAAGGTTTGTGTTTCTTTCCTAATTTTAAACTTTTATTTAAAAAAGTTTGTGTATCTGCTAATTTCTAAGATTTGTGCTTCATAGATGGTGTGTTCCATTCCTAATTTTTAGTAATTAAAGTTTGTTTCCTTCCTAATTGTTGACTTTTGTTCATAAAGTTTTATGTTCCCTTCCTAATTTTTGACATTTGTTCATAAAGGTTTGCGTTCTCTTCTAATTTGTTGCCTTTTGTTCATAATGGTTTGTGTTCCCTTCTAATTTGTTGCCTTTTTGGTCCATTCAGGGTAGAGTTCCTTTCATAATGCCAGACCAGGTTGAGTGGAAGCTGCTGGCAGACCAACTAAACATGAAGTTCATGTTCCACACTGGCAAGGGCCTGAGTGAGACCAACCTAACGTACATAGCTTCCAAACTGTTTGGTAAGTTTCTTTGTTATGTTATGTTATTGGCCTGATCACCCCAATCAATCAACCAAAACCCTTCAACTCTATGCAGAGCAGTTTTACAACAAAAAGCTGCAAAGCGTGTCTATCATATGCCAACCTTTACAGCATTATCCGTGATGGATCAAGTGTGATGACATTTGCCTGTACATCTCGTACCTTTGGAGTTCCAGAGCAGAGACTGCCTAGGAATGCTATGAGAACTCTTCCTTGGGGTATGACTGATCTAGCTTCATCACCATTTCTTTACTTCACCCGCCATTGACAGTTGACTGGTCCTATGCCACAAGTCGATGTTGGTGACTTTTATCAGTTCAGACCTAATATATGCCAGGCAACTGTTTACAAGTATCTGAACTTAGCTCATTAATATGTTTGTCATGCTCCAAGCCTCTGAACCATAATGTTGCGAAGATTGTAGTTATAAAGTTGAATTTCTGTCATATATCTGGTTCCCCTAGATTTCCATAATGTCTCCAAGACAATATAAGCCCCTCTCACCTTCTGAGTTATTAATTTGATATCATTATCTGTTCCTCTCTATCTATTTATGTTGCTGCCCAAATAGAGTAATGAGTTCACGTGTTGGAGATGATCTGAATGTTGCTGCCTACATAGAGTAATGAGTTCACGTGTTGGAGATGATCTGAATGTTGCTACCCAAATAGAGTAATGAGTTCACGTGTTGGAGATGATCTGAATGTTGCTACCCAAATAGAGTAATGAGTTCACGTGTTGGAGATGATCTGAATGTTGCTGCCCAAATAGAGTAATGAGTTCACATGTTGGAGATGATCTGAATGTTGCTGCCCAAATAGAGTAATGAGTTCACATGTTGGAGATGATCTGAATGTTGCTACCCAAATAGAGTAATGAGTTCACATGTTGGAGATGATCTGAATGTTGCTACCCAAATAGAGTAATGAGTTCACATGTTGGAGATGATCTGAATGTTGCTGCCTACATAGAGTAATGAGTTCACATGTTGGAGATGATCTGAATGTTGCTACCCAAATAGAGTAATGAGTTCACATGCTGGAGATGATCTGAATGTTGCTACCCAAATAGAGTAATGAGTTCACATGTTGGAGATGATCTGAATGTTGCTGCCCGAATAGAGTAATGAGTTCACATGTTGGAGATGATCTGAATGTTGCTACCCAAATAGAGTAATGAGTTCACATGTTGGAGATGATCTGAATGTTGCTGCCTACATAGAGTAATGAGTTCACATGCTGGATATGATCTGTATGTTGCTGCCCGAATAGAGTAATGAGTTCACATGCTAGAGGTGATCTGTATGTTGCTGCCCGAATATAGTAATGAGTTCACATGCTGGAGATGATCTGTACCTAAAGCAATTTGACGAATGTTATCGGTGTTTAATTTAATAATTTTTAGTTCTGCCCCGCCTTCTGGGACCAATCACTTCACTTCACTTCACAACTCTCTTCTACTCAGGGGCTATATAGGTCTTTGTATATACTTGTAATTGGCTTGGCTTGGCTTCGTTCGTTCTCAATCTCCAGCTATCAAATCCTGAAAGGGCTTAAGTAGCAGAATGTAGTCCAGAGAATGGAATGTGTTGTGTCATAGTTTACAGCTTGACTGCGATATTTGCATCCTTTTGGTCCAACACATCAGACTTCAGCAAGCATTTTTTGAGTACCGGGTTAGCATTCCCTCTTCGATCCCTTCTCCTTGTCCAGTCTGCCCGCTGCAGCCTGTTATCCAGAATCACCACTTGGAGGCGTAGAAGGGTCTTGGCAGCTCTAGTTTGCTGGCCCTGATGCTAGCAGTCACACATGGGTCGCTGACCACTGCAGCTTATGCGCTGCTCAGCATCTTGTAATTGAGTTTGCAGACAAACACGTGATTGGCCTGTTGTGTGCAAAGTCGAATGATCTTTCTCTGTAGCTGATCACAGTTTTGGGTCAAAAGAGCCAAGCCATAATGCACATACACCTCAATAAACCCAAAAGTGGTGTGGGAATTTTGGTGAGAGTAGTGTTTGCAGTCTTCATTCTCAACAAAGCACAAGCATAGGAAAGGAAATATTATACATAAACGCTGTTACTCCAGGCAGATCTCTCAGTCTCTTTCAGCAAATAGCAAAGGAGAGGAATATTAATGGTTCTTGAAGCTCACTGGTTATACACACTCTTGTTCTGTCTTCTGAGTTGCCCCTTCTTGCTTGACCCATGTTTGATGTAAAAAATGTTAGCATTATAACTAAGCATGTATTGCATTGGAGCCTGCAAGAGAAATAAAGAGTTAGTATGTTAAAGCCAAGACAACCAGAGTATCATAGGTGAATCTCTAAAGGAAAGTTCAAAATAGAGAAAGCTTACATATTGAGATCAATGTTCTTATGAAATCAGTGGAGTATGACTATTATATCCCTATGTACCAATGTAATCTATGGAGAGTGACCATTACATCCCTATGTTCCAATTGAATCTGTGGAGAGGGACCATTACATCCCTATGTTCCAATTGAATCTGTGGAGAGGGACCATTACATCCCTATGTTCCAATTGAATCTGTGGAGAGGGACCATTACATCCCTATGTACCAATGTAATCTATGGAGAGTGACCATTACATCCCTATGTTCCAATGTAATCAATGGAGAGTGACAATTACTTCCCTATGTTCCAATGTAATCTATGGAGAGTGACCATTAGATCCCTATGTTCCAATGTAATCTATGGAGAGTGACCATTAGATCCCTATGTTCCAATTGAATCTATGGAGAGTGACAATTACTTCCCTATGTTCCAATGTAATCTATGGAGAGTGACCATTAGATCCCTATGTTCCAATTGAATCTATGGAGAGTGACAATTACTTCCCTATGTTCCAATGTAATATATGGAGAGTGACCATTAGATCCCTATGTTCCAATTGAATCTATGGAGAGTGACCATTACATCCCTATGTTCCAATGTAATCTATGGAGAGTGACCATTACATCCCTATGTTCCAATGTAATCAATGGAGAGTGACCATTAGATCCCTATGTTCCAATGTAATCAGTGAAGAGCTGCTCTTACAGTTTTATGTCCACATGGAATAAAATTAGAAATTTAATGTTAAAGAAAAAATATAAATACAATGTTTAATAGAAATATAAATGGTTCAGGGCATTCATGCAATGAATTTTTAGCCCAAAATACATTTTTAGTGAGTTATTTTTACATTTTTATTTAGAGAGAATTTGAGCTGTGGAAAATGTGGATGTTTAATGGAAAAATAGAAATATAGGATATAATGGAAATACAATGTTTAATGGAAATAGAAATGGAAAGTTTAATGGAAATAATATTATAATGTTTGAAGCCAGTGCCCTGAGACAAGGAGCTGAAACCCTTATAGACCATAAGGAGCAGGCAGAAAAGCAAGTGGTCATTTTCACAGACGCCCTCGCAGTGTTAATGTCGCTCAAGAACAAGAAAAAAATTAACTCGGTGCTCTGGCATACTCACTCGAACACCTTTCCCAGTGCTTCAAAAAAAAGCACAGTCCAGTGGATACCATGTTAATAACATTCTTGTTGTTGACTTTTATTTTTCAGGAAAGAAAGACCCATCTATCTGCACTGTTACTTGGGCTCAGTTCAATAAGGTATTTTGTTCACATCCTCATCTGTAATTTTCTCCTGGTCCAGGCTACCCAGCTGTAAATTTGTATCTGACTTACAGTTAGGAAGGCAGTGAAAAAGGGAGCTGGTCACACCACCTCACAAAAAAATGTGACCTCATGCAAAAAAATCTCTAACACTTCATCCCCAATGGCAGTATTTTAATATAAAGCTAATAGATGAATGGCATAACATATATATAACTAGATCAAAGTCTGATAAAAACAGCAAATAGTTTTTGTAATACTTACAAGAGCTGAATATATCAGCAACTGCAGAAAACACAACTCCAATAATGGCTGAAACACAAGATGATCAGATTGAAACACAAGTTGTTCAGGTTGAAACTTCAGTTAACATTCTCTACTGTTCTCATGTAAAGCTACAATTTAACCTTGTTTTTATTTTTCATTTCATTATTGGTATTAGTGTTTTACTGCAGTCTTAATGTACATTAAATATACATATTGGAGACGGGTGAGAATGAACGCAGAAGAAGAAGGGTGCTGCCACCAGCTGTCTTTGTATACGGATGTATATCGCAGTCAAGCTGTAAACTAGTGACACAATGCATTCCATTCTCTGGACTACATCCTGCTACATGCAAAACCCTGTTCAGGGCTTAGTAGCAGGAGATTGAAAACGAACGCAGAAGAAGATGTAGACTTTTCAGAGATTTTCGTAACGATTGCGACTGTTTTTCATTTTTGCGCTATTAAGCCATATCAGTGAGATGTTGGCTGTCCACTTTTTTGTGTGTGTGTGTGTGTGTGTGTGTGTGTTCACCTTATTTCTCTATTCTACAAGATGGGTGTGTGCGTTGCACTGCGGTTTTTATTTTGCGCCCGTTGACCCAGTGCATCCGACTTCAGCATGCATTTTATGTAAGGGTCTGCTTCCTCCTGCATTTTCTAAGGCTTTGCTTCCCCGGGGTAACGGCCGGTGCTGTGATGGAGATCGAACCCAGCACCTTCTGATTGTGAGCCGTGTCACTGGCATTCCACTTGATCTGTAGTATAGGGACTAATAGTGCATAAGTATATGCAAATGTTATTACCAATGACCTATATTTATTTATATTCGGCAAATCAATAAAATTATCTAAGTGGTACGTAGTAGGAAAAGACAAAGTCTACTGACACATTCCAGGCGTGTCGTAAAAGGCAACTAAAGTGGGTTGTAATTGAGGCTGGCAACATCGTCATATAAAAAAACATTGACATTAAAATCAGCCCTCGCAAAAGCTCAGATACAGGATTCCTGTAAAGGGACCAGCTGCAGTTATGATCTATGCTTCACATTTGAGTGAACAGGGAAATGGTTGCAATCGATAAAGTTATTTTTAAAATCGTGTAGTTCTACATCAGGCCAGAAATATACCCTTGAATTATGTTTTAGGACCACTTCTTTTTACGGATGAATGTTATGAATTTCATGGGCTACAAAGACGACTAACGAAGTGGTACTTAAAGAAGCACAGACACAAAGACAACTCATTGCAAAAAGTCAGGTCAATGCAGGTATCCTTTTTCAGGCATGTCATCAGAAGAGGCAAGTTGGAACATACTGTGATAACGGGTAAAATGGCGGGAAAGAGAGACAGATGGAGGGAGAAAGAGAAAATGTTGGACGGCCTGAAGGAATGGCACACGGATGATCAATAACAGAGTTGATAAATGACGCATGATAAGAGGAGAGGAGATCCATGATTGTCAGTGCCAACCAGCAAGGCACACAATGATGATGATGCAGACCAGGGAATATAATGTTTAAATTTGGAATTGTGGGCCAGATCTCCAGCCAGAGGATCATTGCTTGCTGACCCCTGGCTGAAAATATACTTACTTTTGCTGTCATTGTTATTGCTTTGTTTGTAGCTGTTTTTGTTGTTTTCCATTCTGCTTCTGATGTGTGGGCCTTTATTTATTGACATGTATTTGGTTTCCTCTCATAGGAAACTCTCCCCAACAGGTCATTCACATTCTGGGAGTGGTTCTATGCAATACAGAAATTGACAAAGGAGCATTTGAAGGATCTGTGGACAGACGAGTAAGTTCTCCTCAACGATTTCTTTTTTTCTCAAATACTTACTCCGTCTCTCCATGATGGATATGTGTGTCAAATAGCTGCACCTCCATCTTGTTGTGTTAGAAAGAGTTTGTATGTCCCCCATGATTCTAAGAACTATGCCAGTTGTACTAACAAGGTCTCCCAAGCTGTACCAACAAGGTCACCCAAACTGTGCCAATAAGGTCTCCCAAGATGGACTAGAATAGTTTTTGTGTCTCTGTGGCACCAAGAGCTATGACAACTGTACCAACAATATCTCCCAAGCTGTACCAACAAGGTCTGCCAAGCTGTACCAACAAGGCCTCCTAAGCTGTATCAACAAGAGCTAAAGAAGATCTTGAGACAATGTGAGTTCATTACAGGAACATGTCTCATATTTAAATATCAATGATGAAATCACAAAAAGAAGAAGAACATGATGAGATTGCTAGCCCCATGCACAACTCACCGTTGTCATATTTTACAACATACTTGGAAGCCTAGAGGGGGCCTAATTTTTTCACTCCCTTTAATTTTTTAATTTTTTTAATATGACGTTTTTGTTAGTTTTGCTTTCAGAATCATCTTTGAATTCATATGAATAATTGAACTAACCTTTCTTGTTTTTCTTCAGAGCCATTATTGGCTTTGTCAGCAAAGACCAGGCTCAGGATTGGCTCAGCAAGCAGCCAATGGGAACATTCCTTTTACGCTTCAGTGATTCTGAAATTGGAGGCATTACAATAGCTTGGACAGGTCAGTTAGTTGAATCTCCTACTTCTTCTCACTACCTCAGAGCAGACAAACATGTTATTCATTCTTTTATTCCAATTTTGTACATGGTCAGTTTTTAAAAATAGAAAATGGAAGACTTGATAGAGAAATTGAAACTACAAGTCAGAAATCTTGAGATGTATGTGACTTATTAACTGTCCCCACTGCTTAAACATTCAAATATCAGTCTGACTACAAAGCAAGAACAGATAAACAGTATATTTATACCAGTGCTACCAGTGTCAAACTTGGCCCCTCTAAACTCTGTGCAACCAGTGTCAAACTTGGTGTCTTAAAACTCTGGGCTTCTAGTGTCAAACTTGGCCCCTTAAAACTCTGTGCTACCAGTGTCAAACTTGGTGTCTTAAAACTATGTGCTACCAGTGTCAAACTTGGCCCCTTAAAACTCTGTGCTACCAGTGTCAAACTTGGTGTCTTAACTCATTCACTCCCACGAGCCGATACAACGGCTTCCGGTTTTTTCTAGAAAACCCAGAAGCCGGTGTATCGGCTTTTGTTACTGTGTTCACAAAATCACATATTTTCCCATTCCTGGTTCTCCTAAATGGTTTTTTTTGGTTATTGGCGGAAGTCAAGATTTTGCACTTTTTCATTCCGGAAGAGTTAGTTTGAGTTTCGTTGAAAAAATGTTTAGTTTCGTAACTTGGAAAATATAATTTTTTTTCGGAGAGCAACTTTGAAGCTATCCCATGCACCTTCAGCCACACCAAATAGAGTTTTTTCAGTACAAGCTCAGGAATAGATAGATTATATTATTGCTAATGGTAGTGATGATGAAGATATCGATCGTTATGATAGCGCTGTTTTAATTTATTTATCTAGTCTTAGTTCTACGTCGAGCGATGAAAGTAAAACAAAGTCTACTGACGAAGGGGCGGTGCCCTCTTTTGTCTCAAGCAATGGTAATAACAGTTCACAAATTCAGTAAAGGTTCAAGATCCGACACAATCATTCTAGTGTGTATAATATTAATGTGTGTATATATATTTTGAATACAGCAGGAACATTCTTTCCGTGTGCGCGTAAATTGTAAACACTCACGCTGATGTTGATCGGAGCTTTTATTTTTTAGCACGTTTTCAACTTCACGTGCCTTCAGTAAAATGTAAATACTGTGAAAACAACTGCACCAAATTAGGTGCAACTTTCAGAACATCGTCCTTTGAGGATTTCCGTTAATAGAAATTCATTACGTTATTTGTATATTGGTTTAGAGCTGAATAATGTATTGATGAGGGGAACATTTTTGTTCATAATTTTTAAAAATAACAAACGATTATGCAACTTTAATTCATCAAACACAAATTTACACCTGCATTTGTAAAATATATGTATTCCATTCTATTCTAGCCTCAATTGTGAACAGTTTGGTATATAATACGTGTTATTTTAGTGAACGTCTATTGAAGACAAATAGATCGCAACTAAATGATGCTGTTTTTCAGTTTTTCATAAAAATAAAATTGTGTCCAGAGGTCCAAAATATTTGGGAGTGAATGAGTTAAAACTCTGGGCTTCTAGTGTCAAACTTGGCCTCTTAAACTATGTGCTACCAATGTCAATCTTGACCTCTAAATACTGTAGAAAATGGAAAAAATCTGTAAAGGTCTGTCCTGTCTGTAAAACCATGACATGCTCAGCTGTAAAATCAAACACGACGGGATTTGAACCCCTAGGCCACACGTTCCCCGTTTGTATAGTGATTTAGTGAATACATCTCACTGTAATGTCAAGGGAAATGAAGAGGCTGACAGCCTAGTCAAAAAAGAAGCGAAACTCAAACAAGAAGAATACCTGGTCAATTAAGAAGAAGCAAAATCCATAATAAAAGGACAAAACAACAAAGTGGCAGGAAGAACACCCCAAAAACCACACAGATGGCGGATACAACTAACTGTCTAGAAAAGACCAGGTTATCGTATTTCATCTCTGAACTAGCTACAACAGAATGAGACACCACCTGTACACAAAATTAAAGAAAGGTACCACCAAATTATGTTATTGCGACCTGGCAAACAAGAAAGCAGCACATATACTTCAAGACTGCCCCCAGCACAGATCTGAGGACAAGGATGTGGCCCATGTCTATTCTCCTCAATGAGAAACTGTGCAGCAGTATTGAGACCCTGAAAAAGAAAGCATTATTTATTGGACAGTCCAAAGTTAGTTTAAATAAGCAATGAAAAAAAAACTTGGTCCTAATCCAAACTACAGGAGCATAAATTTATAATGTGAAAAATGTCTAAGAAAAGTCATTAGTGTCAGCAGGAGAGAAAAAATGGCAAATGATAACAATGGAAATATTGGGAGAGCTAACCCTTGTGCTGAATACATTTCAAGAAAGAAAATACAATGGTTTGGTCATCTCATAAAATGCAAATCTGAGGAACAACTGCTGCATGCACACATAACAAGAAGATCTGGCTGCAAGACATGAGATAGACTATATGACAAGTTTTTCAGAGAAATAAATGTGGTTATTTGAGAGGGTGTTCATTTTTATCACTTTTAAATTACATTATTTTATTTGTATGGCTGACAGGTGAAAGAAAGGAAGTTTGGAACTTGGCTCCTTTCACATCAAAAGATTTCCACATCCGGGGTCTTGCTGACAGAATCAAAGACCTGAGCAGTCTTGTGAACTTGTACCCAAATAAACCAAAAGACCAAGTTTTCTCTAAGTACTATACATCAACTGCTGGTGAGTTTCAGACAGTGATACTTCTTTTCTAACACCTCATCCACAACAGCAGTGCATGTTATGTACTACCTTTCTATCTCATATTAACTTGGCTGTTGTGCTGGGTTGATGGAGAGAACAAGGAAGCATTCCTAGTAATCCAGTTAGCTGTCATCTCCACAGAAAGACCAGCTCCAATGGATCTCCAGGCATTCCTTTGCTTTAGTGGGCACTATTTCCCAGTCCATCACACGATGCCATCCTCCCACTATTAGAGTTGTTTCCCCTGACATGCATGCCCTCTGCTTACCTAATAGTTTAGTTTCCAGTAAAGTGTTCATGTCTTTTGATATGGCTTGGCTTCGTTTGTTCTCAATCTCCTGCTAACAAACTATGAAAAGGGCTTAAATAGCAGAATGTAGTCCAGAGAATGGAATGCGTTGTCATAGTTTACAGCTTGACTGCGATATTTGCACCTTTCGGTACAACCCATTCGACTTCAGCAGGCATTTTTTTAGTTCCGGTCTAGCCTTCCCTCTTCGATCCCTTCTCTTTAGCCAGTCTGCTCTGTTGCAGCCTGTTATCCAGGTTCACCGCATTAAGATGTAGAAATGTCTTGGCAGCTCTGGTTCGCTGGCCCTGACAATAGCAGTCAGCTATGAGTCATTGATCGCTGCAGCTCATGCACTGCTCAGCATCTTGATTTCATCTTTTGATATGACCAAAGTATATTTCCTCATTGATTCTCTTGGTACTCCTAATTACTTCAATACTTTGTTATTTGTTTTGATATTTGATATGACCAAAGTATATTTCCTCATTGATTCTCTCGGTACTCCTAATTACTTCAATACTTTGTTATTTGTTTTGATATTTGATATGACCAAAGTATATTTCCTCATTGATTCTCTCGGTACTCCTAATTACTTCAATACTTTGTTATTTGTTTTGATATTTGATATGACCAAAGTATATTTCCTCATTGATTCTCTTGGTACTCCTAATTACTTCAATACTTTGTTATTTGTTTTGATATGACCAAAGTATATTTCCTCGTTGATTCTCTCGGTACTCCTAATTACTTCAATACTTTGTTATTTGTTTTCCTGCCTTTCAACGTGATGCAGCTGATTCTTTTTCATATCCACATTACAAAATCATAAATTCTCTGGTCAAACTATTGCCCATGTTTCTATGCTGCACAGTAATGATGAGTATACAGAAAATGCAGCGAACCACAGCTGACCAAGACCCAATTCTGCCTCCAAGCGACAACTCTGGAAACAAGCTGCACTAGTGTAATCTGGCTGCAAGAACAGGTATCGCAGTGGGAAGGCAAACCCATTACCCAAAAATGCCAGTTGAAATCAGATGTGTTGAGTCGAAAGGCACATATATCAAAGCCTCGCTGTAAACTATGATACAGCATCACAGTGCCCTTTTCAGGATGAATGCTGAAGAAGAAGAAGAAGTATGCAGAACATCTGATCACTCCATTAACCATTTACAGTCAAAATTGTCCATTGCATTCAACTAGAGTGTCACCACTTACAGTCCAATTTATCTGACGTCACATATCAACCATATATTGTTATTTAGCTAAGTTTAATTTGTAACAAAAGCTGTAACTCTAAATTTAAAAATAATAATTTTAGTTTTAATAACTTTAAAAAAACAAAAAACCATGAAATATAAAACTTCTTGTCTTGAACATTAAGACTAACATCTTTGTTTCAACGAGAGAACATATTTGAACTCATTTGTCTGCAGAAAATGTGAACAATGATGGCTACATTAGACCTCAGCTGCGAACAACCATTCCTGAGTAAGTTTATATTGTGTACTTTTCTCTCATCCGCATTTATTGTCCATCCGCATCTATTGTTCCTCCGCATCTATTGTGCTATAGAGAATGCAGTAGATTTCATTACTAGGATGTATTTTACAGTTGGCTATTCTTTTTAAAATAAAACTATGATTACGGCATTTATTCCCATTTCTCGGGTCCACCAGGGGATTTGTAAGAATGAGGAATAAAAGTCACTTGTCACTATAATCATCACAGTGTACAGGCTAGGTTATTTTAAAACTCTGTTTCCTGACTTGATTAAAGCATTCCGTACGAATACCGGTGCCAGAATTCATCTCGGGGGCACTTTCTCTTAAAAATTTCCAACATCTACGGGGGTCAGACAGGGCTGCATCCTTGCTCCCGATCTCTTCTTTTGGGCTGTTGACTGGCTCCTCGACCACCTCAGCTCTCAGCACCATGGAATCACTATTGACCAAACATGCACCACTGACCTCGTCTACATGGATGACATAGTCCTGCTAAGCTCGGATAGCACAGCGCTGCAACAGTCTATTGAGTATCTGGATAGTACAGGGCAAAATATGGGGCTATGAATCTCATTGACGAAGACCAAAATTCAGTATCCTGGCTCTGGTACAAGGTCCCAGAACATAGTAGTTCGTGGTCACACAGCATAGAGCGAAAATTAACTTTCTTATCTTGGAAGCACAATGTCATCTGACGGACGCAGTAACCCAGATATGTCAAGACGGATTGGCTTCGCTGCTTCGGTGATGAACGACCTTCGTCACGTGTGGAACAAAAGTAGATTATCCCTCAGTTCAAAGCTGCGTATTTACCAGTTGTGTGTGTTTTCATTGCTGATGTATGGAGCCGAAAAATATATGCACAATTTGCGGTGTATTCTTGGAATTCGTTGGTATGACCTCAGACGAAATGCCGAGGTCTCTACTATGACTAACCTCCCAACTGTATCAGAAGTCCTGGTCCGTCGTCGCCTTTCCCTATTTGGACATGTGGTCTGACTGGATCAGGAAGTTCCAGCTCGCCAGATCATTCTCAAGGTTGATCAAAGCGCTAAGGGTATCTTCTCCTCCCCCCCCCCCCCCCACCACCACCACCACCACCCCCGCACGCTATAGACAAGGTCTGGTAGAGCGCCATTTTGACTGGTCATGGTGGAGTTCGACCGACGCAACGGACCTCATATGCCTAGGCGGACGTTATTAGTAGAAAAAAAAACCCATACTTTCCAGCAGTTATAAACCTGTGCCCATTTGGTAATGAGACCAGCATGCTAACTGTCTTGTCCGCATGTTCCTCATACAGTGTACTGTACTATATCATCAGAGTGGTACACAGGATGACGAAAGCCTTCTTAGCATGTCACAAAAAGTTACTATATAAAGTTGTGTATGAGGCTGGCTACCTCATTATGTAGATACTGTTGCTTATAAACTGCCACTGCAGGTAATTGGATGCAGGCTTATTTTAATGGGTAAAGAGGCCGAGGCCAAATACAGTGTTGACCTATGCTTCAATAACTGGAGTTAAAGAACATTAAGAAGATGTTCCAATGAGAATCAGAAGGAATGTATAACCACTACTAGGTAGAAGACTGTCCAACTCGTGGGATTGCACACCTTGTCATTCACAAACCAAAAGCCTGTAAAGTGTGAAATAGCCAACTTGATTTTGCTAAACTGATCTGTTGTGCTGGTATTCAATTCAGACAGAGCAAGTGTCTGATGCCAGATAGTCAAATATTGTTTAAATTCATTTAGGGGTTTGTCTCGGAGCACCGTGTTGAACTAAGGGCTATACTCAAACTGTCTCTTCATCTCATTGGTGGATGGTTATTGTTGTAAGACCTCACAAATGTCACATTTCGTGTCCATCTATTGCCAAGTATGCGCACCACATGCCTGTCGATCTGTAATTTCTTAACAACGCAGTATCTATGACATCATTAACAGTGGTTTGATGCCCGTTTTATGTTTTGTGGATTTGGACCTGGTCTCTGCTCCATTGTCCCTAGAGTAATCTGAAGCTTCGCTGTATTTGCTTTTTGTAGGTTTCAAACCTTGCAGTCATATACCATGCCTGAAATAACAATATTATCTCATCGTTTCTCATGTGTTAAAGGTGTGAGCTCTTGCCTCGTCGTTTCTCATCTGTTAAAGGTGTGAGCTCTTATCTTGTCGTTTCTCATCTGTTAAAGGTGTGAGCTCTTTCCTCGTCATTTTTCACCTGTTAAAGGTGTGAGCTCTTCCATTGTCATTTTTCATCTGCTGAAGTATGGGTTTGATACTATCTATTATGTGGGAGTTTTGTCATTTCTTGGCACAGGTAAATGTACAAATTCATGTTCTCGACTGAATCATTTTCTATATTTAACAAAAAAGTCTCTAAGGTAGAAAACACTCCAACTCATTACATTGTATATCTTGTCAATAACACAGACAGAAAGCTTTCCCTCTTCATTTTTTTCGTAAGAAACATAAAACACTCTCTGCCACTGGTCCCTTCCATAAAGAAGAATACAATAAGACATGTACAATAAGTCATGTACAATAAGTCATGTACAATAAGATATGTACATAAGACATGTACTATGACTTCAACATTATACTCTCTCATATCCCGTTCCCAGGCAACCGGCTGTATTTCTTTGATTCTAAGACGTACATTTGATCTCATTTAGATGTCTCTAAAATTGTGATGCACTTTACAACCTATGGCATCTTGCATTCGCTGTCAATGGAAAGTTGTCTGACATCAATTGGATGGGATTTCAGATGGCATTGTCATTTCCTAACAAATGCACAGATTTGGTAGTGGAAATTCCCACGCTTGTCTTGCAATGATATTGTCGCACCGTTGCCTTTCAAATTGTCAAAAAGATCGCACTACAAATCCGCATTGAAAAGGCAAGTTGTTATAACTTAACTTAACTTCACGTCTTTATACTGGTTTAGAAGACCCTGCAGAGTCTGTATACAACCGTTATGCATGCAGAAAAACATGGAAGTAAAGGGCGAACATTTCTCATCATTGAGGCAAATGTACATTGTTGGAGAAATGACCATAATTCCATATTTTCATACAAAGTTTTTGATGACTCACAGGACGATATATTGTGGGATAATGCAGATATCAATGGGGAGAAAGAGAAAGTGCGATAGGTGATAATTAATCTTAGTTGTTGCTTTTAATTATTTGTTGTGTTTGTGGAGCAGAAATTATTGGGTGCGTCTTACAATTGATAGTGTCTCAGAAATACAGTATATCATTCTTACTTTCTCTTTATACCACATTGAATTTGTGCATTTACCGCTGGAAAACTTTGTATTAATGAGTCTCCATAATATAATTTAGTCATGACATATTGGTCACAATACTGTTTTTTTTCCAGGCAATTCAAACATTCAGCAGAGATGGATTTGAAACAACCCTTCTCACCTGAATTTGTTTACGACTCGAACCCTAACTCAGTGCAAACCACTGATGGGTAAGTTCCCTTTCTTATCTCCCCAGAGACTTATAAACAAGAAAGGTGATGGATTAGAATTCTGTTTTACATGACTACTGTTGGAGAAAAAAATAACTTGTTGTGCTGATGCATGGGTAGCATGGTTATATCAATAACTGCGATCAAGATGCTGAGCAGCGCATGAGCTGCAGTGGTCAGTGAACCATAGCTGACTGCTAGCATCAGGGCCAGCGAACCAAAGCTGCCAAGACCCTTCTACACCTCCACGCGGTGATCCTGAATAACAGGCTGCAGCAGGGCAGACTGGCTATGGAGAAGGAATCGAAGAGGGAATGCTAACCCGGTACTAAAAAAAGGCTTGCTGAAGTCGGATATATTGGACCAAAAGGTGCAAATATCACAGTCAAGCTGTAAACTACGACACAATGCATTCTGTTCTCTGGACTACATTCTGCTACTTAAGCCCTTTCAGGGCTTGGTAGCGGGAGATTGAGAACGAACAAAGCTAAGCCAAGCCATATCAATAACTAAGTTGTTCAAGGGTCTCTACATAGTTCATCCTAGAAGGGCCTCTCTCTACATAGTTCATCCTAGAAGGGCCTCTCTCTACATAGTTCATCCTAGAAGGGCCTCTCTCTACATAGTTCATCCTAGAAGGGCCTCTCTCTACATAGTTCATCCTAGAAGGGCCTCTCTCTACATAGTTCATCCTAGAAGGGCCTCTCTCTACATAGTTCATCCTAGAAGGGCCTCTCTCTGCATAGTTCATCCTAGAATGCCCTAATGTTTGAGTACTTACATTTATTGATAATATATGTTTGTGTAGTGGTGCGTGTTAGTGCTTATCACAATCGTACGCTTGTTACTTTGTGACAAAACTACACGACTAGAATGTGGAACCGGTTGTCTACAGACTCTGCAGAGTCTACTTGGTGTCGCTGTGGTCGAGAGGTCAGGCAGTCGCCCCACACACACACCCCTTCCCCCCCTCCCCAAGTGATGAACAGAAACGATGTGCGATCCAGCAAGTTTTAAAGTGACCCCTGGTCTCACAGGAATGTGGGACCAGAGTGCCTGCATCCTGAGTTGTCTCCAGTCGTCTTGACTTATGTCTTGCCACTGGTCCAAGGTAGCTCAGGATCAGACAGTGAGGTCGATGACCAGTGTAGTTTCTTTCTCACTATAATCCAAATACACTGTCTGGTGATGTCGCCATCAGGGCTTGTGATGGGCAACTAACTAATGCTTGTGCTCATTGGTTCATGTATTATGATTTCTTGTTTGGCCTGCTCCTTTTTAAGAGATTTGGCTTGGCTTCGTTCGTTCTCAGTCTCCCACTACCAAACCCTGACACGGGCCTAAGTAGCAGAATGTAGTCCAGAGAACAGAATGCATTGTGTCGTAGTTTACAGCTTGACTATGATATTTGCACCTTTCAGTCCAACACATCCGACTTTAGCAAGCATATTGTGAGTACTGGGTTAGCATTCCCTCTTCGATCCCTTCTCCTTAGCCAGTCTGCTCTGTTGCAGCCTGTTATCCAGGATCACCATGTGGAGGTGTAGAAGGGTCTTGGCAGCTCTGGTTAGCTGGCCCTGACGCTAGCAGTCAGCTATGGGTCGCTAACCGCTGCAGCTCATGCGCTCCGATCAGAGATTTGACATTATTTCCATTTTGTCCGCACTGTCTAGTAGAGCTCAATTGGTACGAGAGAGAGGGAGAGAGAGAGATGGCGGTGTTGTGGAAGGTGGAGAAATGGTAATCGTCATTTTGGGTCTTTTTGGTTTTGTTTCTGGTGCCTATGTGTGCTATTTTGTAATATTTTTTTTAGCGGAGTGTGCAGTAATTTTAAATCAACAATAAGAGGCGGGCTGGTAAAAACTGGTTGGTCGGCCGTAGTTTGGCCACCTCTGGTCTAGAAGATGAGATAGGGCCCATAACTTCAACTTAACAAGTTGTGGAAAGACAGGAAAGCTACAAGAGAACCCTAGATCTATGATACTAAGGGAACATTGTATTAGAGGAAACACTGCAACAGCTCTAATCACAATTAGGTGCTGTTGTTGCTGTTCAAATCTACTCGAACATTGTTCTTCACTCTTTGACAAATTTTCACTGGTAGCAGGTTACAGTGGCTCTTCTTACATCCTGGGTGAACTGAATAAAATGAATTACGGGCCACCTTGCTGTAATTCCAAATATGAGGCTTATCTGCAGGCTCACCACTACATGGATCACTGTATTGATCCCCACCTCATTGGCTAGTCTGCTTTAACAAAGCTTGTTTCCAAGTATACTGCATGGATGTGTGGGAGGGGTCCTTGGTCAGTATGTTGCACTTTACCCTGACATTAAGTGCAGTTTAGTGAATATATTTCACTTGACCCTGATGTTAAGTTCAGTCTTGGTCAGTATGTTTCACCTGGCCCTGATGTTAAGTTCAGTCTTGGTCAGTATGTTTCACCTGACCCTGATGTTAAGTGCGGTCTTGCTCAGTATGTTTCACCTGGCCCTGGCGTTAAGTTCAGTCTTGGTCAGTATGTTTCACCTGGCCCTGATGTTAAGTTCAGTCTTGGTCAGTATGTTTCACCTGGCCCTGATGTTAAGTTCAGTCTTGGTCAGTATGTTTCACCTGGCCCTGATGTTAAGTTCAGTCTTGGTCAGTATGTTTCCCCTGGCCCTGATGTTAAGTGATTTCTTGCTCAGTATGTTTCACCTGGCCCTGATATTAAGTGCAGTCTTGGTCAGTATGTTTCCCCTGGCCCTGATGTTAAGTGCGTTCTTGCTCCGTATGTTTCACCTGGCCCTGATGTTAAGTGCAGTCTTGGTCAGTATGTTTCACCTGGCCCTGATGTTAAGTGCGTTCTTGCTCAGTATGTTTCACCTGACTGTGATGTTAAGACAGTCTTGGTCAGTATGTTTCACCTGACTGATGTTAAGTGCAGTCTTGCTCAGTATGTTTCACCTGACTGTGATGTTAAGTGCAGTCTTGCTCAGTATGTTTCACCTGACTGTGATGTAAAGTGCAGTCTTGCTCAGTATGTTTCACCTGACTGTGATGTTAAGTGCAGTCTTGGTCAGTATGTTTCACCTGACTGTGATGTTAAGTGCAGTCTTGGTCAGTGTGTTTCACCTGACGTGAGGTTGAGGCCTTAGTATTTTTTACGACTCTGCTGTTAGCCTTATAACCCCTATGGATTATGCATGATCTTGCTTTGTATGAAGGTTAGACAGTAGTCCGATATCAGACACTGCTGTTGGGGATGAAGTGTTTGAAACTTCATTGTACTAGTCCTCAGCTTTTAGACTGGTACCAATGTGCAGCTAGGTTGACTGAGCATGTCAATAACAGGAGTTGAGCATGGTATCCTTGCTGTGAAAAGCTTTATCACTGAACTAATCAGTTGGGTAGTGTAAAAAATTGTGTATATCGAAAGAGATCCATATTTTATAGTTGCAGAAGTTGAACATAGTAAAGCCTAGTCCAATAGTAAGGCATGCCTATTTGGCCGACAACCCATGCGTTTCCTGCACCAATGAGTATTCGCCACTTGGAGGTCTGCGATTCGATTCCAGATACCTGCTACTTCATTCTTTTCAGTTCCGTGTTTGTTTTACAAAATGTTTCAAGTATACTTATCTTTGTGATCATTGTTGCTTCTAGCAAACCTGTGATCCACAGGGAGCTGAAAGTTTTGATGATTGATTGAAAGTAGTCAGTTGCACTATTATTTCGTCCCCAATAATTCGCATCAGGGACTGCCCTAAATCTTAGTTCATGCAATTAAATATTAGTAATATGTCATTTCTGTTTTCCTCCTCCAGTATGCAGTTCACTTCATTAACAGACATGCCTGATGGGCTGACAGAAATGGACTTCAACCAGCTCACAGATTACATGCCGGATGATATTGATGAGATGAATGACATCAACGTTGAACAGCTTCTGGCAAACCATAAGTTTTTGTGATATTGACTATTCCCTTTATTTGTGCCACATTCTAGAACTCAGCTGATGAGACTACACTCGTCGCGGCATCCCCTTCCACTGTTTTTCAACAGATGTTCTAAATTTTTTTTTCTTTTTCTCTTCTAGTAGATTTTGAAAGAAAGACAAAATACTGAAATTGATCGCTTATTCCCACTGCAGAAAAATAAAGGATACATACCCATACAGTTGTCACGAGTGTGCAGCCTAGTTTTGTTTTTAGTCCCTGATATTGAAAACAGATAGTCCTTACCAGGGGTTTTTAATCAGCCTCTCCTCGGTCAAGAAAGAGACCAACCACCAAACCATTTGCACTGTGGATTCTAATCCAGCCATGTCTCGTTATATTATTAGATTTTTTTATCAGAGCATGTTCTATGCATCTCCTCTTCTTAAGTTCTTGTAGTTGAATTCATTGCCACAGACTTGTGTATGTTTCTACATTTGTCTATCTAAGATGTCACAGGAGATGGAGATATTCATTGGTGAAGAGGTCTGCAGTCCTTGGTAACAAGTCAAATTTCAGAGTCATATAGTACAGTGTTTTCCAGCCTTTTTAACCTCGCAGACTGGCGAAAACAGGAAACATTGTTTGCGGACCAGTGAAAATAGGAAAAATTGTTTGCTGACTGCTCAGACAGAAAAGAAATACCATTATTTATATAGTATTTTGTCTTTTAGTTGTTAAAGCTAATATTATAAGATGAAAATTCTATAGTCATTTAGGAGGCTGCGTGGCCTAGAAGTGAAACTCGCTCAATCCCAACGCACCAGGTTCTTCTTCTTCGTTCGTTCTCAATCTCCCACTACCAAACCCTGAAAGGGCTTAAATAGCAGAATGTAGTTCAGAGAACGGAATGCGTTGTGTCGTAGTTTACAGCTTGGCTGCGATATTTGCACCTTTCGGATCAACACATCCGACTTCAGCAAGCATTTTTTGAGTACCGGGTTAGCATTCCCTCTTCGATCCCTTCTCCTTAGCCAGTCTGCCCTGCTGCAGCCTGTTATCCAGGATCACCACGTGTAGAAGGGTCTTGGCAGCTATGGTTCGCTGGCCCTGACGCTAGCAGTCAGCTATGGGTGTCTGACCGCTGCAGCTCATTTGCTGCTCAGCATCTTGATCCCGCACCAGGTTCAACTCTCACGATGTCCAGTCCAGTTTGGCAGACACTGGGTTTTTTTCTCCGGCGATTGTTACTCCACATACAGAAAGTAATGGCAACCTACCGTACTGCACACTTGCCAAGAAACTTATAACAGCCAAATAGGTGGCGGTTGTAAGAGCGACGTTCTGTAAAGGACATGCTACATACTTTTTATAGCCATTTAAAATAACCAGAATTAAAGCAGCAAATAGATGACTTTCCTTTTTCGGAACCTGCAGTTGTCCGAGAACTGGCGGTTGGGAATCACTGATATAGTAGAACTGGTTTTAGATTAGTGTTGAGCATCCGACCATCTAATACAAAATGTGTGACAGAAACATCTGTTGACAGGGTCTGCAGCCTGAATGTCATAACATTTGTTACATGTTTCCTAGCCATGTAGGGATAATAGTACAGTTCAGTAACAGAATGAACAGTACTGGAAACATACATTAATATCTGTTTGTTTAGTCAGGTCACATATTATTTGACTTGAAATGTAACAAAAATCTGACAATTTTATTTGTTTGTTTTGCAAAAGTACCTTTAATACAAATACCATTTGTTATATCCTTATTGTTAATTATTCACAGAAATATTTATGAATCTGTGTTCTTTAAAAAATTTTATGTTAGCACATTTCATTTCTCCTTGTATGTATCTTTTGGGGGAGGAAAGAATGTAGCAGAGTCCAGGTTTCCACTATCTATAATGTACCCACACTCATCCACATCATTCACGACCACACACTGCAAATAACATAGCACACAGCAGGTGGAATATTTATTATATCAACACTCGTACAACTGTTGAAACGAGTGCAATGAAATTACAAACAATATAAGAAATACAACTTATCTAAATAGATACTCGGGAGTTTATAAACATAAGCTATTGATGTTGCTCCCAACTAACCCAACCCAGTTCTAGCCGCACACTCCCCTCCCCTTATCTGCACCCTCAACACACTCTCCAAAACTCGTCCTCACGTTCGTATTCTGTGACACTCAGATCTCCTCAGGCGGGTGATCTGGACATAATACATTCAATATATTCAACGTATACTCACATATGATCACACACTCAATTGATCTGCGTATACCCATGCTATGGAACATACATCGTTCCCTCAGTGTCTACACACGCCACACATACATCTAGATCTCTCTTAGACACAGGGCGCCCAACACACACCTTATAGAGCGGCTGGCCAAGACTCGAAGGCGTATGCCTGTTCAGCGACCCTGTTCTCACACATTCGTAAAAACAGCCTATCAATGACTCTTCTATTAAGTCGGTGAGCTAAACAGACTAGCTAAATCCTGTCTCTCTCTCTCTCTCTCTCTCTCCCCCCCCCCCTCTCTCTCTCTCCATGGCCAGTCTGCTTGAGTTAAACTTTGTCTAGTATTATAAAGTCTCAAGCAGTATCAAAGCTATCCAATGGATCTCTGGGGGATGTCTTGACTCCATTCAGCTGCCATTGGAACGCATCGCTCTCCTGTCACTCAAGTTTTGCAGCAAGCTCCACTGCCCTCTTGTCTGTCACTCATTCCCCACTACCCAAATCAGAATGCCAGTTGTCAGTTCCTAGTTCACCATCTGTACACATTCTTTCCCCCAACCCAGATTTCCTTTGTTGAGACGGTGAGTGACCTTGGCATAGTGTCCAGGCAGAGAGTGACCTTGGCACACATTCAGGTACCTTTGTTCTCAGAGTCGCCGACCACATCACCCCTGCCCTAAACGCTCATGCTCAAGCTGGAACTGTTACAGAATAGAACCACTTCTCCCTACTATGCAATGTCATAAAAGGTTATTAGCGAAGGATGTTTATGAGGCTGGGAACATTATTATGAAGCCAAAAAAAATTCCTACAGAAAAAAACTACAGGAGGAGATATTAGTTTTGATGTACAGTTTGGTAGTTCTGACTGCAGTAAAATGGGCCCCATATCTCTGTTACAGAAAAAGTAGAAGGGTTGATGTTCAAGAGATGAAATAAAAATTGTTATTTCCATGATTGAAACTTTCTTGGGCAGTTTTTGTTTGTTTGTACTTGGTATGAATTGGCAGTTATTTGTGTTATTCTACCTCCAGTGAGCGTCTGGGGAGCAGAGTCGTAGACCAATCATTTTTCATGGGCAAGGTACCAGCCTCGATCCATGATAATGATGCTATTCAATTAACCCAGTTGGAAATTAAAATGTGTACTAAATCTGTTCTTCTTCTTCTTCTTCTTCGTACGCAGTCAGACAGTAACCATTATTTTTTTGAAAAAAGCGGCGGTCATCCTGAGGCTGTCGACACTGCCATAGAGCTTGTCTTGCAGTTCCACTGGTGATGGCCACATCTGCTCTCTCTGATCCTCGTATGTCGGGCAGTTCTGCAGCAGATGTTCAGCGGTCATTTTACCGGTACCGCACGGGCATTCGTCGGTACCACCTATCTTCAATTTGTTGAATAGGTGGTACCTAAGTCTATTGTGGCCAGTGCGAAGTCTGAAGACAACGATCTGCTCTCTTCTGTTCAACTGGTAATAGGCATCGTTTTTGGTGTAACCAGTATGTTCGGTTTCCCATTTGGTCATGTATCTGGCTTTGATAAGCCGTTTTGACTCTTCGTACGTCATACTAGTATCTGTTTGTGGTAGTCTTGCACCTTCTTTTGCCAGTCTGTCTGCCTCCTCGTTGCCTTGGATGTTGCAGTGTGATGGAACCCACTGTACCACTACCCTTTTTGGTGCGGACTGCTGGCACAGTTTGCAGAGTGCTGCTCTTAAGTCATTAAGCTCAGTGTTTTTCTGGCTTTTTAGCGCTGTGACTACGGCGAGAGCATCTGTAAGCAGGACTATATGGCTTTCATTTTCTTTATGTGTCACCATTTCGTCCACTGCCGCCCTCAGTGCCTCTGCCTCCGCTCTGAAATTGCTTGTGTACTTACCAGTAGCGAATGACTGTTATTTTTCTGCCATTTGGTAGGTTCAGGAATGCTCCTGCCTCTCCGTTCTGTGTAGTGTTTGTTACAGAACCGTCGGTGTATGCATGGGTCCAGTCCATGCTTGGGTAGTTTTTCGATATAAAGCTTAGGGTAGTATCTCTCCTTTCTTTTTCAGTCTGGCAGTTTTTGTTTCCAATACCTGGTATATTTTCTACTACCTCTGGAAATATATCCTGCCTCCAGGTAGGTTTTCGTACAGTAGTGATGGGCTTTGGTGTTGTTAGTGCGTTTATGGGATCTTCGTGCATCTTTGCTTTGGCTATTTCTGCAAAGTTTCTCCGCTTTAGTTTCCCATTTCCGAAATTGTTTAGTCTCTGGTGCATTGGATGGTCAGTCAGTCTTCGGAGTTTCTCTGATTGCAGCTGGGCTCTGCAGTCTCTTCTATCGGTCATGGATTGCAGTTTTGTAATCTTTTCAAGTTCTACAATTGGCGTTGACTTCATGCCTCCTGTTATAACTCTCATGGCTTGGTGTGTACTAAATCTGTTCAAAAGTTCCAGAACTTTTTGGAATAGCAACTTCCTGTCAGTGACGCTGCTTGGTGATGGCAATCTTAAGTAACCTATTGTTTCCATGGATTTTCTGTTGTATTGTTGATCATCCTGTAGTTGGCTGGTACAGGTCAACTGCAGCAACACTCTTCACACTCTCAAACAAAGAAAAGGCAGAACAAATTCGACTTGTAAATATACAGGTCCAAATAGATGATAACCGGTATATCTGGACACCATATTAGATAAGAGAATACCGTGCAGATCACACATCGGGAAAAATAACAGGCCAAGACGAGGAGAAAACTCGCAATTCTGGGAAAAAATACCTAGATCGAATGGGGGAACACAAGCTTAAGAAAATCTAAACTAGGGTAATTAATAAAGACCAGAATAGGAGAACTAGCCAGTGGAAGATGGAAGAGAAGTAGCTTGATACTTCGGTCCAAAGAAATATGAGCATATTAGGAGGAATTACTAAACACCATTAAGGAGATAAATCCAATACCTCTTTCAACCCTATAGGAACAACACCAAAACCTCAACATAAAAACATTCATAACTGCAACATGGGAGAGCAAAATACTCTCCAAAGGAAAACGGCAGCATGCGACATAATCGAAGAAATGTACCACAGAGAAGCATGGATCCAGATATATACTGATCGATCAGCAACAAGAGCGTTGAAGAATGGAAGCGCAGGAAACTGTTGTCCACCCAGATCAACAAAACGAAACAACTAGCTCATTCATTGGTCAATTCTGTTCCATCTACTCGACTGAAGTACCGGCACTAATTATTACTGCAGAAATAGTAAACAAATCAGCAAGCCAATGTCATCAGGTTGTTTTCCTCACTGATGCGATGTCAGTTCTGCAAGCCCTCAAGAAGGATGAATTGCCTGAACTTAAAAAGGCTTTAGGTGAACTAAAAACCAAGATAAGAGTGATGCTTCACGCTGTGGCATACCACCAGGAAACGAGAGAACGGACATGTTACCAAAAAGAGGGGGACAAAAAGAGATATCAATTCAAGAAAAGAAGATCCTTATTAAAACCATAAGCATGGTCGCCCAAACGGGAAACAACAATCACTATCTTGATCGAGCGGAGGAAGTGATCCTGTTCAGCAAGATAACTGGAATTGACACTTACACATGCTGACATTAGCTCCATAACACATGTGTTCGTGCGGACACGCAGCACACACAGCCGAGCATCTCATACACGATTGTTTTATGAATAGACAATTGCGTACAGAGCCCTGGCCCACGGAGATGAACCTCCACACAAAGCTGGAAGTCTGACGAGTTGTCTACTACAGCAACCTTTATCCACTGAACTGGACTTCGCGTGTAGACTTCATAAAAACGTGACGCAGGAAAAGACGACATTGAAGGAGATACAGAAAGCGAAGCCACGTAAAGGAAAAACTCTAATCAACGCGACTCGGATGTAGGAAGCCCTGATCTGATCGATAATCCAACTTGTTTCCACACGTGACAAGCTGCCGTTTCTAACGACTCACCGTTTCTACACATATAGACGCACGCTATAGCGCGAGAGTGTCACAGGTGCAGCCGAACGGTTATGGCATCGATACTGTCAATGTGTGGGAGAGAATAGTAATCAGGGTCAGGTGAAACATACTGATCAAGGTGGGAGAGTAATCATGGTCAAGTGAAACATACTGATCAAGGTGGGAGAGTAATCAGGATCAGGTGAAACATACTGATCAAGGTGGGAGAGTAATCATGGTCAAGTGAAACATACTGATCAAGGTGGGAGAGTAATCAGGATCAGGTGAAACATACTGATCAAGGTGGGAGAGTAATCAGGGTCAGGTGAAACATATTGATCAAGGTGGGAGAGTAATCAGGGTCAGGTGAAACATACTGATCAAGGTGGGAGAGTAATCAGGGTCAGGTGAAACATACTGATCAAGGTGGGAGAGTAATCAGGATCAGGTGAAACATACTGATCAAGGTGGGAGAGTAATCAGGGTCAGGTGAAACATACTGATCAAGGTGGGAGAGTAATCAGGATCAGGTGAAACATACTGATCAAGGTGGGAGAGTAATCAGGGTCAGGTGAAACATACTGATCAAGGTGGGAGAGTAATCAGGATCAGGTGAAACATACTGATCAAGGTGGGAGAGTAATCAGGGTCAGGTGAAACATACTGATCAAGGTGGGAGAGTAATCAGGACCAGGTGAAACATACTGATCAAGGTGGGAGAGTAATCAGGGTCAGGTGAAACATACTGATCAAGGTGGGAGAGTAATCAGGGTAAGGTGAAACATACTGATCAAGGTGGGAGAGTAATCAGGGTCAGGTGAAACATACTGATCAAGGTGGGAGAGTAATCAGGGTCATGTGAAACATACGGATCAAGACCCCCCCCCCCCCCCCCCACCTCGCCTTCTCGTTCCTGGAAACATGATATGTTACAGCAGTCTGGCCACGAGGTGGGAATCCACACTGTGATCCCCATACTGGCGAGCTTACCGAGAAGCCTCGCATTGCACTACAGCCAGGAAGAACTCGGGCCACATTAGCAAGTGCGTCTCTGGATGTAAGAAAAGCCCCTGTAACCTGCTATCAAAGACACACGTAGCGACGAGCAGCAACAACTGTCAGTGTGTTGTTCTGGGGCGTCAGAGTAGACATAAACAAATATTTCCACGCAATATATGTTAACCAACCGATTGGTATAGGGGGTGAACAGAATATGATCACTGTAACTTTCCAAGTAAGTCATAAAAGACAACTATAAAGAATTGTACATGTCGCCAGCAACCTCATCATGTAAAAACAATTGTTTTTTAAATCACCACTGTCAAAGCTAGGATACAGGATTTCTGTAAAGGGACCAGCAGTAGTGATGGTCTTATGTTTCCCTTGGATCTAAACGGCGACTGTTCATCAAATTTGTTTAGAGGCTATTTAAGTATGGAGTGGAGTGGCTTCTAGATTTGAAAAGTACAGGAGAGCTACATATGGCACGAGTGGATGCCAGCTGTAAATGTCCCCATAGGCGTGTGTGGATATATACATGCTGGTGTTCAAATCAACGAACAAGCGGACATTATGGCTTCACAAGAACCCACTAAGGGCACACTAGAAATGGATTGAAGTGGCATTTTGAAGTCTATCAATGACAGCATCTTGTATAGTGACACTGCAATAGATGAACCACCAATACACAGTTGTAGGACTTGAAATCAAACGAGATTCGAACGGTGTTGGACGTATTGACGGACGGAGCTGGAGTGTGTACAGCCAACGAGCTACAGGAACCCTCAGTATCTACACCTTTTGCCATTTGCTGAAAGAGACTGAGTACCTTTATGTCTGCCCGAAGTACAGTGAAGTCAATTCATAAAAACAGAACGAATCAGCAAAGGACAGATTGGAAGTAAAGCACTGATAGGGGAATACATGGCATGAGAACAGATTCAAGTATGACTCAAACACCGAATCGGAAAAAGTTTATGATCGAAACCTACGACAAAACACTAGTCTGCAGATCCACTGCCCAGACATACGATTGAGCTAAGTACCGATACATGCTCATATCGTGTCGCTCTCATTTGTTAGATGTTTCCATTTATTTTCATTCGTGTTGTTTTTTGTCTCCGATGAATGCCTTGTGTTCGAAACTTAGGTTTAGTTAATTTACTTGTGCACAGGTGGGGTGTCCTTATCGTAGAGAGGATGTAAATATGCTGGAAAGGATACAAAGAAGAGCAACAAACCTGATAGTGGGATTCCAGAATTATAGTTATGAGGAAAGACTGACCCACAGTGTCTAAAAAAAAGAGAAGAATTCGAGGTCTATAAGATTATCAGTGGAAAGGATACATTAGACCAACAAGTTTTTCAAAATACAGCCGCCTACAGGAACAAGAGGGTACAGTCACAAATTAATTAAAGATGGGTCCAGATTAGATTCCATGAAATATTTTTAGTCAGAGAGTGGTGAATGCTTGGAATGCATTACCATAGGGAATAGTGGAGGCAGGGTTAATTAATGCATTTAAGAATAGATTTGATGCGCATATATATTTTTATATCAAGTGAAAATAAAAGAAACTGGTTTTATACAGAGTCTGCAGTCTTCTAAATCAGTAAAGCGAGGTTAAACGTTAAGTTTGGATCAAGATGCTGAGCGGCGTATGAGCTGCATTGGTCAGCGACCCATAGCTGACTGCTAGCGTCAGGGCCAGCGAACCAAAGCTGCCAAGACCCTTCTACACCTCCACGCGGTGATCCTGGATAACAAGCTGCGGCAAGACAGACTGGATAAAGAGAAGGGATCAGAGAGGGAATGCTTACCCGGTACTAAAATAATACTTGCTGAAGTCGGATGTGTTGGACAGAAAGGTGCAACTATCGCAGCCAAGCTGTAAACTACGACACAACGCATTCCGTTCTCTGGACTATATTCTGCTACTTAAGCCCTTTCAGTGTTTGGTAGTGGGAGATTGAGAATGATCGAAGCCAAGCCAAGCGGTAAGTTGTTGCAACATGGTAACTGAGTCAGACTTGTCTGTTTTTATAATATTTATTTTGGCTGATAGTACCTATTAAGGCTCTCCTTATTATAAATGGAGGGTGTTACTATGCAGCGCAGTACTACATACCTTGATGCAAAGATTCCTACACTCGATAATATAATATTTATTTTGGCTGATAGTACCTATTAAGGCTCTCCTTATTATAAATGGAGGGTGTTACTGTGCAGCGCAGTACTACATACCTTGATGCAAAGATTCCTACACTCGATGTTGGAGATGTCCACCACGAGCCTCAAGACATGTCTGATACCTTCTACAGAGATTCCTGTTGGGATTTGGTGAATGTTGGCAGTGAATGCCTTCAGCACTTCAACCACTGTTCTCATCTGCCGTATATTCCAGTTCACAGTAGCTTCATGGACAAACTATAGATCCTAGAAACAATATCACTTATATATGAGACACAAATACAATCGGGAAGGACATGTTTTCCCGAAAGAATAAGATTACTAGACGAAGAAGAAGCAGAAATCATTGTTAATAAAAGTATACTTCAAGTACTCGACCAAACACCTGGTCACTGTTTGTAGCAAGGTGCGATCGTTACCCGGGTGTCCATGGTTTGAATCTGGATTACATATATATTGTTAACTTTGCTTTCTGTTGTCTGGTATAAGTTTCTGTGGTCTGGTGTGTAAGTTTCTGTTGTCTGGTATAAGTTTCTGTTGTCTGGTGTGTATGTTTTCTTTGAGTTACGCTTATCTTTGTGATCCTCATCTTATCTTCTTCTTCTTCTTCTTCTTCTTCTTCTTCTTCTTCTTCTTCTTCTTCTTCTTCTTCTTATTCGTGATTCTCTCCTTTTTTCTTGGTCGTTCTTCTCCTTCGTGTCTTGTCCTTGCTCTTTTTGTACTTGTTAATCTATTCCTTCTTTTTCTTCCTCTTTTTTCTCTCCATCTAATTAATTTTCTTTTTCTTCTTCGCTTTCTTCTTTTTTATTTCGCTCTTTAGACTCCCTACAAAAGATTCGGGTACCATTGTAGAAGGTCCCGAACATTAAGCATTCGTTAAAGCAATACGTGTGTTTTTGCTGTAGTGGTTTATTTAACAGTTTATTTTACACGACGAAGTTGCTAGCCCCATATACAATCCTCCGTAGTCACCTATGACAACATGCGTGAAGGTGCTGTAGCACCTACCCTTTCCTCTCCGGCAAGTGAATCCTTTGGACCACGAGTTAATAGCGTTGGAATTCCCATTGGTTTTCCTAAGAATCGGGTGAAACAAAAATAGCTTATTTGACTCACTCTTGTCCGGATCGAATTGACTACCGGTACTCAGGCAAATTTAATCCGTGTACGATATTATCTGAGCGCACCCGATTCAGGTGACAAAAACAGAGGCGAGACGGTTGCTATCACCACTGACCTAATCAATAGTTGCCATTTTGATGTTGTAGGTAGATCGAGACGCAGACCTTACTTTGAAATGATACATTTATCTATATCATTTTACTGTGTTATTCAAGTTAAGAGGTAGGTTTATGTGGTCGAGTGTGTAAGACTATTTGAAGATTTAACGGGCTTGCTCATGTTTTCCATTCATCATGTGACACGCATATCTGCTTTGTTCGCGTTGTTAATTGTTTTCGCGCAAGGAGACAACAACACTGTTGTGAAACAATCGCCAAAACTAATGGAGACTTCAAACACATCGAGAGCTTTTTTACATTTTTAGAAGCGTCATCTATTTTTGAAGGTGAGTATTTACGAATATTGTCTTTCCTTAAAAGAAATACAGCTACTACCGCTGAAAGCTGATGGCAACAAAAGCAATGTGTACATCAATGTATGGTTTTAGCAGTGCCGGACTTACACTTCATGTGGTCTCTGCCAAGAGTCAAGTTGAGGCCCTTTTTGTAATCTGTTATTAAAGGCACATTATAGGGGTCTTAAAATGAAACCCCCTACAATCTTCAAGCCCTAGTCTGTAGCCTAGCCTTTCTATTGAGAATACCAGCTATGGGATTTATTGCGGATTTTGTTTTACGTAATAAAGTGGCTCGCCTACACCACACCCCCTCCCCCTACACATTCATCCTTCTTTTTGTTTTTTTTGTGCGACATGTGCGGGACAGGGGTCTAGTACTTTCCTCCTCCGCCAGGAACACAGCCCATTCCCCCACATGGAGGACAGGTTAATATACTAAGTTTATGTGTGCTACATTCGTTGTTGACGTGTGTTCTGATACGAACGACAATAATGAGTAATCCAAGTACAGGGACACAGAAACACTAGGCGACTCAAGTGGTTTTTATTGTTTACGTGGTTTTATCGAGCTGTTTGCTCCTTTATCTCGAGTTGATGAGTGTTTACGTGGTTCGTGGTTGATGAGTGTTTACGTGGTTCGTGGTTGATGAGTGTTTACGTGGTTCGTGGTTGATGAGTGTTTACGTGGTTCGTGGTTGATGAGTGTTTACGTGGTTCGTGGTTGATGAGTGTTTACGTGGTTCGTGGTTGATGAGTGTTTACGTGGTTCGTGGTTGATGAGTGTTTACGTGGTTCGTGGTTGATGAGTGTTTACGTGGTTCGTGGTTGATGAGTGTTTACGTGGTTCGTGGTTGATGAGTGTTTACGTGGTTCGTGGTTGATGAGTGTGTACGTGGTTCGTGGTTGATGAGTGTGTACGTGGTTCGTGGTTGATGAGTGTTTATGTGGTTCGTGGTTGATGAGTGTTTACGTGGTTCGTGGTTGATGAGTGTTTACGTGGTTCGTGGTTGATGAGTGTTTACGTGGTTCGTGGTTGATGAGTGTTTACGTGGTTCGTGGTTGATGAGTGTTTACGTGGTTCGTGGTTGATGAGTGTTTACGTGGTTCGTGGTTGATGAGTGTTTACGTGGTTCGTGGTTGATGAGTGTTTACGTGGTTCGTGGTTGATGAGTGTTTACGTGGTTCGTGGTTGATGAGTGTTTACGTGGTTCGTGGTTGATGAGTGTTTACGTGGTTCGTGGTTGATGAGTGTTTACGTGGTTCGTGGTTGATGAGTGTGTACGTGGTTCGTGGTTGATGAGTGTGGATATGGTTCGTGGTTGATGAGTGTGTATATGGTTCGTGGTTGATGAGTGTGTATATGGTTCGTGGTTGATGAGTGTGTACATGGTTCGTGGTTGATGAGTGTGTACGTGGTTCGTGGTTGATGAGTGTGTACGTGGTTTGTGGTTGATGAGTGTGTACATGGTTCGTGGTTGATGAGAGTGTACGTGGTTCGTGGTTGATGAGTGTGTACATGGTTCGTGGTTGATGAGTGTGTATGTGATTGATGAGTGTGTACGTGATTGATGAGTGTGTACGTGGTTCTTCGTTGATGAGCGTGTACGTGGTTTGTGGTTGATGAATGTGTACATGGTTCGTGGTTGATGAGTGTGTACGTGGTTGATGAGTCTGTACATGGTTCGTGGTTGATGAGTGTGTACTTGGTTCGTGGTTGATGAGTGTGTACATGGATCGTGGTTGATGAGTGTGTACATGGTTCGTGGTTGATGAGTGTGTACGTGGTTGATGAGTGTGTACGTGGTTCGTGGTTGATGAGTGTTTCCGTGGTTCGTGGTTGATGAGTGTGTACGTGGTTCTTCGTTGATGAGTGTTTACGTGGTTCGTGGTTGATGAATGTGTACATGGTTTGTGGCTGATGAGTGTGTACGTGGTTCGTGGTTGATGAATGTGTACGTGGTTAATGGTTGATGAGTGTGTACGTGGTTTGGGGTTGATGAATGTGTACGTGGTTCGTGGTTGATGAGTGTGTACGTGGTTCGTAGGTTGATGAGTGTGTACATGGTTGATAAGCGTGTACGTGGTTGATGAGCGTGTACGTGGTTGATGAGTGTGTATGTGGTTCGTGGCTGATAAGTGTGTACGTAGTTGATGAGTTTGTATGTGGTTGATGAGTGTGTACGTGGTTGATGAGTGTGTACGTGGTTCTTCGTATATGAGTGTGTACGTGGTTCGGGGTTGATGAATGTGTACGTGGTTCGTGGTTGATGAGTGTGTACGTGGTTCATGATTGATGAGTGTGTACGTGGTTCATGGTTGATGAGTGTGTACGTGGTTCATGGTTGATGAGTGTGTACGTGGTTCGTGGTTGATGAGTGTGTACGTGGTTTGGGGTTGATAAATGTGTACGTGGTTCGTGGTTGATGAGTGTGTACGTGGTTCGTGGTTGATGAATGTGTACGTAGTTGATGAGTGTGTACGTGGTTAGTGGTTGATGAATGTGTACGTGGTTGATGAGTGTGTACGTGGTTCGAGGCTGATGAATGTGTACATAGTTGATGAGTGTGTACGTGGTTCGCGGTTGATGAATGTGTACGTGGTTGATGAGTGTGTACGTGGTTCGTGATTGATGAATGTGTACGTAGTTGATGAGTGGTGGTATGTAGACTGTAATTATTGTTTGGGAGCCCTGTAATATCGTGCTGCTTTCTGTGGTAAGTTTTTGGGAAAACGAGCAGAGACGGTTGCATCGTCTTGTATGGACGGGTACAGTTGTGATAGTTATTTTGCTGTTCGAAGCTAACGTGCAGAGCTGAGTTAACTCTTGAGGACGTTTCTTTAGTAGCGGGTTACAGGGGCTCTTCTTACAACAGTAGGCGTACTTGTAAAGGTGGACCATGATCATCCTGGCTGTATTTCAATGCTAAATTCATCAGTAAGTTCACCACTATGGGAATTAAATTGTCGGTCCTTGTTTCGTTGGCTAGATTACCGCGTAACAGCATGTTTCAAGAAACACGAACGAGGACTGCCTTCAGAAGTTTCACCTGAACTTGATCAATGTTCACTCCAGATATATAACTTCGTTTACAGGGTTTAACTTGCTTGTGTATTTGTTAAGTCTGTTGTGTTCAGTCCTAAGTTGGAACATTATGCTATGTTGTAATCATATGCAAGGTCTAACCTGTTGTAAGTATTTGTTAAGTCTGTTGTGTTCTGTCATAAGTTGGAACAGTATGCTCTGTTGTGATCATATGCAAGGTCTAACCTGTTGTAAGTATTTGTTAAGTCTGTTGTGTTCTGTCATAAGTTGGAACAGTATGCTCTGTTGTGATCATATGCAAGGTCTAACCTGTTGTAAGTATTTGTTAAGTCTGTTGTGTTCTATCATAAGTTGGAACAGTATGCTCTGTTATAATCATATGCAAGGTCTAACCTGTTGTAAGTATTTGTTAAGTCTGTTGTGTTCTATCATAAGTTGGAACAGTATGCTCTGTTGTGATCATATGCAAGGTCTAACCTGTTGTAAGTATTTGTTAAGTCTGTTTTGTTCGGTCATAAGTTCGAAGATTATTCTCTGATCTCAGACAAGCAGTTTGTTGAAGCTTTCATATACTTTTATTAATGATAACTTCTTTCCGTGGAATCTCCACGGAAATTAACTTAAAAGAACCACTGATTTTTCACATAAAAATCATGAATTATGTTCTATTAAAAAAAAACCCTGTTTTATTAACTTGACTTTACTTTTTTATACTGGTTTAGAAGAATCTGCAGAATCCGTAAACAATCAGTTTAATTTACATTACCTTGCTCTAAAAGCTATGTGCATCCAATCTATTTTTAATTGTCCCTGCCTCCACTACTTCCTGTGGCAATGCATTCCAAGGATTCACCACTCACTGACTAAAATATATTTCCTAATATCTAATCTGGACCTTTCTTTAGTTAACTTGTAGCTATGCCCCCTTGTTCTTGTAGGTGGTTGTATTTTGAAAAAAACGTGTTATAGTCTAATTTATCCGTTTCTTTGATTGTCTTATACAACTGTATTGCCACTTTGAATTCTTCTCTTTTCTAGACAGTGTAGCCCGGTTTTTCTTAGTCTTTTCTCATAACTGTACTTCTGGAATCTCACTATCAACTTTGTCGCTCTTTTGTGTATCCTCCCCAGTATGTTTATATCCCTTCTACGATAGTACACAGTACTCCAATCTAGGTTTAACTAATGTTTTTTACAGTTTGACTATCATTTCCTTGCTCCTATGTTTAATATTTCTTTTTATCATCCCTAACATTGCATTTGCCTTTTTTACTGCTACCTGAACTTGCTCCCTCACCTTACATGTATGATCTATTATAACCCCTAAGTCTCTTTCTTTATCTATCTTTCTAATATTGTTCTCTCCCATTCTGTAATTATGTTCCATATTTGATCGACCACGTGGATGACTGTACACTTTTCTACATTAAACTCCATTTGCCAGCTCGCAGACCATTCTCGAATTTGATCTAAATCCGACTGCAATATATCCACTTTTGCTTTAGATGAGACATTACTGCATAGTTTTGTATCATCAGCAAATTTTACAATCATGGATCCCATATCATTGTCCAGATCGTTTATATATATATATAGAACAAATTGGTCCAAAAACCGAGCGCTGTGGCACTCTTTACTTCACACCACTCAGAGTACTTCTTATTTATGTCCACTCTCTGCCTTCTTCCCGTTAACAAATTTTTAATTCATTTGGCAACCTATTCTATGGGATTTTAACGTTTTAAATAATCTTTGAAGAGGTACTCTATCAAAGGCCTTAGCTAAATCAAGATAAATAACTTCCACTGGCTCCCCTTTATCTATCATTTCAGTAACCTCCTCCATGAATTATAATAGATTTGTTAAGCATGATCTCCGTCTAGTAAACCAATGCTGACTATTTCTGATTAGATTATAAACTTGTATAAATGCATTACAATGTTTTCTTTGATTATTGACTCTAACAATTTACAGACTATGCTTGTTAAACTCACCGGTCTATAATTTGCTGGATCATATTTTGTATCCTTTTTGAATAACGGGATCACTCCTGCTTTTTTCCAATCCCGTGGAACAATCCCTTTTGTAAGTGATTGAGAACATAATATAGCCAATGGTTTTGTTAGTTGGTCTCTAATTTCATACAGCAATTTTGGATGAATACCATCTTGACCTGGACATTTATCCACTTTCAACCCCTCCAATTTAAAAAAACAAACCATTTCCTCTGTAATACAGATTGATCTTAATCCCTCTAAGGGATCAAGACGCTGAGCAGCGCGTGAGCTGCAGCGGTCAGCGACCCATAGCTGACTGCTAGCGTCAGGGCCAGCGAACCAGAGCTGCCAAGACCCTTCTACATCTCCACGCGGTGATCCTGGATAACAGGCTGCAACAGAGCAGACTGGCTAAGGAGAAGGGATCAAAGAGGGAATGCTAACCCGGTACTAAACAAATGCTTGCTGAAGTCGGATGTGTTGGACCGAAAGGTGCAAATATCGCAGTCAAGTTGTTAACTACGACACAACGCATTCCGTTCTCTGGACTACATTCTGCTACCTAAGCCCTTTCAGGGTTTGGTAGCGGGAGAATGAGAATGAAGGAAGCCAAGCCAAACCCTTTTTGTGTTTGG
Organism: Ariolimax columbianus; assembly: GCA_036924085.1. Lineage (NCBI taxonomy): Eukaryota > Metazoa > Mollusca > Gastropoda > Stylommatophora > Arionidae > Ariolimax > Ariolimax columbianus. Next base: position 9,847,315 of record JAVGWX010000014.1, read on the forward strand.
TAGCGGGAGATTGAGAACGAACAAAGCCAAGCCAATCCCTCTGTATCAATGTCTCTTTTGAAAATATCTGAAGGCTTTGGGATCTTGGAGCAGTCTTTTTTTGTGTGTAGACTGTGCCAAAGTACTGATTGAGTAGGTCAGCTACCTCCCTATTCTCATTTATTATTTTTCCTGTGCTATCTATGACAGGGACTACTTTGTCTTTCGGGGATTGGGGGGGGGGGGGTTGTGGTGAGTTATTGTTGACTGTAGGGCTGGGATCTTCAACCACCGGGGTGGGGAATGTTCTCTTGGTTTAGTGGATGTTGTTGTTACTGTTGGTTTTATGGTTGTTGTTTTTGTTGTTGTGGTGATGTTGGTTGTTGTTGTGTTCTGCACTTTTCACGAACGACCTATTGTGGCGTGTTTGGGTAGATCTTCTTACATTCTGCGAATGTGCTGAAGAAAGCAGATCTGGCTCCTCCTCGCCGTAATGCAATACAAGTCATTTTCATCAGGCTCACCAGCACGTGAATGACAGTGTGGATCCTCACCTCGGTGTGCAGGCTGCTTTAACACAATCTGTTTCCGTGTACACGGCGGGGATGTAATGTGAGGGTTGTGATGAGATGTCGCATCTGACCCCGACTCGAGCCTTGGCAACCAACCAAATTGATACAGAGCCATTGATAAAATGTCTCTTGAGTTATCTGGGTCGGTTTATTTGACTAGCAACCAAACTCTTGTATCCTATTTGCTTGTATTTGAATGTCTTGTTGCAGTAGCCATTTAGTTGGCCGAGTTAGTGCATCCTTTGTGCCTCTCAAAGCGATGAAAGGAAATGGTAGGCGATCGAGTCTCGCAGGGCCCAGACGACCACTGGTCTCAAGGGAGGTGTGACCAAGTCCTGCACCATGAAATACCTCCAGTCATCTCGGCTTATGTTTTGTCCCTGGCCCAAGGAAGCTCGGGACCAGAGAGTGAGGTTGATGACCAGCGCAGTGATGACCTCTCTCACTATAATCTAAATACAGCGCAAGTTACAGTAAGAAGATGATGTCGCCATTATAATTTGCGATGGGCAACTAACTTACCTTAACTTACCTTAACTTACCTTAACTTACCTTAACTTACCTTAACTTACCTTAACTTACCTTAACTTACCTTAACTTACCTTAACTTACCTTAACTTATCTTAACTTACCTTAACTTATCTTAACTTACCTTAACTTACCTTAACTTACCTTAACTTACCTTAACTTACCTTAACTTATCTTAACTTATCTTAACATGCCCGAAATCAACAGAACAATCAAATAAAGCAACTTGAGGCATGGTCACATAAACTGGGGTTGAGAATCTATAGAGATATAAACGAAAGTTCTCATAATAAACGAAATAACCAATATTCAAATTATGTTGAATGAAATCCCACACCGAGAGGTGGACTTGTTGTCCTACTTAGGCAACACCGTAGACAAAGCGCGCGTTAGGGAGGGGGATGTGTGGAGTGGAGGGAGGACATCCGATATCTAGTTTAAGATACAGAAAGCGACAGGGGCCCTTCTAGGTCCTCTGATGCATTTGGTGGTTCGAGGGTCTGACATTTCTCTGTCTTCTGCATGACTTTTATGTCCTATCCACCTTTGACTGGAGGCCCATCATTGCCTCTATGGTGTCTTCGTGCTCTCGGCAATGATGTGTTTGACTTGATTCTGAACGTTAATTATTTGACCAAAGCATGTTCTCGTGTCAGTGGCTCAAGCGGTGATACTTAACTTTTTAAAATACTAGTTTAGAAGGCTCATAAAAGTGTAGTGGTAGAGCACTTGCTTTTCACGTCAAATGTGCGTGGTCAAAATGCTGTAATTGTCTCGCTCCAATCGACCCAGCTGTAAAGGGATACATGGAATACGACTAGGGAAGTATAAGGTAGCTACATTCCACGACAGTTGTCTAACTGTTATGGGACAAACCTGGACTTTAGAAGGCTCCGCTATGCCTGTATACAACCACTTTCTGCTACTCACTCGATCTAAACAAAACTATGTGCATACTATCAATTGTTCAATGCATTAACTGACCCTGCTCTCACTATTTCCTGTGGCAACGCATTTCAAGCATTCATCACTTTCAGATTTAAAAAAAATGAATGTCTTATATTTAACCTGGGCCTTACTTTAATTAATTTGTATCTGTGCCCTCTTATTCTTGTAGGCGGCTGAATATTGAAAAAAATTGAAATAGTTTAATGTATTGTTATAGTCTAATGTATCCTTTCCCTGGATTATCTTATAAACCTGTACTAAATCACATCGAGTTATTATCTTTTCTAGACACCGTAGGCCCGGTTTCTGAGTCTTTCCTCATAACTATAATCCTGGAATCCTGTCAGTTTAGCCGTTCTTGATCCCACACTCCAGTACTGGTCTGACTCTTCGCAGTTTAGCCGTTCTTGACCCCACACTACAGTACTGGTCTGACTCTTCACACTTTAGCCGTTCTAGATGCCACACTACAGTACTGGTCTGACTCTTCGCAGTTTAGCCCGTTCTTGACCCCACACTCCAGTACTGGTCTGACTATTCACAGTTTAGCCGTTCTTGACCCCACACTACAGTACTGGTCTGACTCTTCACACTTTAGCCGTTCTAGATGCCACACTACAGTACTGGTCTGACTCTTCACAGTTTAGCTCGTTTTTGACCTCACACTGTACTGGTCTGACTCTTCACAGTTTAGCCGTTCTTGACCTCACACTCCATTACTGGTCTGACTATTCACAGTTTAGCCGTTCTTGACCCCACACTCCAGTTCTGGCTTGACTCTTCATGTGTCTAGTCTTGTCAAGATATTCTTATCTGCATCCCAATTATTGTCTTGTTTGTGTGGTCTGTTTAGCTCATACCGTTCTACAACACAGGGTCATTCTCAGATACGTACGTTTGGTTTTGTTCTGGTGACAATAGGAAATCATTTATTTGCAATCTCTCTGTATGTTTCTTGTGAGATAAACTGAAGACTGTATTAGTGTATATGTAGTTTTGTTCTTGTTAATGGTTAGCAACCACACATTTTTCTTGTTCTCTAGCCTCCCAATATCATTTTACATTCAGTTATTTAGAACTGCTATTGATCATTTCCCTTGCCCACAATTCTCAGTCACATGAAGCAAGAACTCTAGTTTGGATATCTTCCTTTACTTAACTTAACTTAACGTCTTTATACTGGTTTAGAAGACCCTGCAGAGTCTGTATACAATCAGTTACATGTACATCACCTTGCTCTAAAAGCTATGCGCATCCAGTTTATTCTTAAATGCATTAACTGTCCCTGCCTCCACTACCTCCCCTGGCAATGCATTCCAAGCAGACACCACTCTCTGACTAAAAAAATATTTCCTAATATCGAACCTGGACCTCTCTTTAGTCAGCTTGTAGCTATGCCCTCGTGTTATTGTAGGTGGCTGTGTTTTAAAAAAACTTGTTATAGTCTAATTTATCGATTCCTCTGATCATCTTATAAACCTGTATTAAGTCACCACGAATTCTTCTCTCTTCGAGACACTGTAGGCCGGTTTTTCTGAGTCGTTCCTCATAACTGTAATTCTGGAATCCCACTATCATCTTTGTCGCTCTTTTTTGTATTCTTTCTAGTATCATCTAATACACGTCAAGTCCTTCTGTGCTGTGCCATCCGTTTCAGCTGTCCACGTCTTCCCTGGTTCCTCTACGTTTGTCCCTAGCACTTCTTCCCATGGGTGTCCTGGTGTTACTCCACGTCTCCCGCCTTGGCGATTCAAGATCAAGATTGCCAGGTAATGATATCAACTAGTTTCCTTAATATGTGTCCTATCCAACGCTAACGTCTTCTCCTCACGCCATGTTCCTGATATCTGTATAGGCCCCCTTCAGCAGCTCTATCATCATGCCATTTTAATCTTCTTCAGTGTATGCCCTTTTCTATGAGTCTGTAGTTGTTTTTGTTGTTCTCAGTTTTTCAGAGACGTACAGATAAACAGAATTTATGTTGTAACTGACGGCCATTATTTCTGTGTTGGACTTAATTTCTGTTAACTTCCATGAGTTTTCTAATGCAATGAAAGCTCTTCTCGTCTGTTATACTCTATACTACATCTGTCCTAAATCTATGACTATTTCTCACATATTCTTAGCTAATTTTCCAATCTTTATAGCAAATGCATGACTATTTCTCACATATTCTTAGCCTATTTGGCAATATTTCTAGAAGATATATAACTATTTCTCACATATTCTTAGCCAATTTGGCAATATTTCTAGAAGATATATAACTATTTCTCACATATTCTAAGCCTATTTGGCAATATTTCTAGAAGATATATAACTATTTCTCACATATTCTTAGCCAATTTGGCAATATTTCTAGAAGATATATAACTATTTCTCACATATTCTGAGCCAATTTGACAACCTTTCTAGCAAATGGCCGATGTCAGACTCATTTATTTTATTGTCATGTCAATATTAATTGTTCTTGTGATTTGTTAAATGTTTTTATTTGTGTTATTCTTTGTCGATAGCGATGATCATGTCGCCATAACGTCAGTTTTTTTGTCATTCTGCTCCAATGCGGGAACTGAGCAATATTTGTTTGTTATAATCAGCTTGTGACCCCTGCAGCTTAGATTTATTTTCCCCATTTATGAATACCAAAGAAGACCGCGCTCTCCAGTTTTAAAAAAAACACAACCTTTTCACTAAAGTGCAGCACGCCTGGTGAAATCATTGATGTGTCAGGCTATCCCGTTTTCAATAGCAGACTTTCAGCATCCAGGGCTAAATACAATTTATTTGATTTATATCACACGCGAGTTTAAGAACATGGGGGAACCAACCAACCAACCGTTATATGGACGTTGCTAGGATATTGAATCTGGATAGCATATTCAAATTCCTAATATTTCAAGAACTCATCAGTACATACTTATTTGACGGCTTAATTTGTTCTTTTAGGTTCCCACTGGAGCACAGAGGTCTAAAACAGTTGCTCTTTCCAGATTCTGATTGTAGTACGATCGTTGTTAGTCGTAAACATGATTTTTTTCATCGTTTTTTTTTGTTCGCTAGTCTGTAAACCAGTTACGTACACTCAATGCATGCTATGTCTGCACCATAACGCTCAAGTGAGTGAAGCTCCAAAAATGTATTTTTTAGTGTGCTATTAGTGTATTCTAATCATGTATCGTGTATAGTATAACCATTTTATTAATTTAAAAATTCATTATTTTGTAATTTTTCGTACAATTTATATTTTGGCAAAGACGCCACTAGGCGTAATGGTCGCAGGCTGTTTTGTTCGTCAATGTTCAAGAGACAGAACACTGAAGCAAGGAACTAGTACCGAGCCTTCGCTTGAGTCCGGCTAGAATCGTAGCACCCATACCTAGGCTAGATTTAGGTAAGAGAGGGTTGGCGCAAACAAAGTCACAGCTAGCTGTTTCCGTTTAACCCACCTTTGACATGTGTGCGCCAAGCGTCCCGCACTCAACGATACTCAACATGTACACACTAGTGTATTTACTATTGTTGAATGTATCTATTAGTGTATAAAGTAGTGTGAAATGTATTTTGGCTCCATGAAGCTAAATTCCTTCTAAACAATGAAAGAACATCTCAAGCAATTGATTGAATTAAAAAAAAAAAATATATTAGAAAATTCAGAGAAATTGGATGCAGACGTTGTCAAAACTGTTGTCAGCATTTTTGAGTGATTTTGACACCATTTTTTTCAGTTGGGAAAAATATTCATAACTGTTTTCATACACATTTATATTGAACAATTGTCTTCATACTGCGACAGTAGATATTGTTCACTGCAATCATAAAGTGAATGTTACTTTTCTACATAGAAAGTGACAGAAGTGACTCACATTGAATTTAACAACACTTGAAAATAACACATATGATGCAGAACCTAAGACTAAAAGAGCCCATACTGAGAGCGGGAACTAGTTTTACTGGAAGCTGTTTTGTGACATTATCGACAATCTAGTAAAACAAATAAAAACCAGATTCACGTCATATTCTAAACGAGCATATTTTCCAACTTCTGGCACACCAGAAATTTGACAACTACGGGAAACCTTTTTCCTGGTGGACTCTTACATACATTAAGATTGGCTTATGGAACCATACCTGGTCACGCCCGTCTTAAAAGTAAACTAACTAACTTATATAAGCCCTGAATTTTAAGGATTGCACACTTTTTAACTTGTTATTTAGAATATGGACTGAAAGAATTGTACATAATTTAGGGAACTTATTTATTCTATCCCGAGTACTTCAAGATCCAGAGGCCGTTCATTTTCTGTTATCAAGCGGATACATACGGAATTGTGAGTCCACTCAGAGCTAAGGTCGTTTGAATGGCGTGAGTAATTTCTATAGAAAATGAAATATCACTAGACTTAAGACTGAAAGACTCATGTAATGATTGAAAACTCTGCGAGTTAAGAAAGGAAGCTGGAATTAGTATACAAATGAAACAAATTGTGCAAAGTGTTCAGATTTGGAAAAAGGCTTACATTAAATGTAGTAGATGTTTGAGATAGATATAGTTTACATGACTATAACCCATCTAATTAAAATTGAACTAAAGTTAAGCAGACATTATACTGTTTGCCAGTATTGTATAATAATAATAATAACAAAATCACAAATAATACAAAAACAGTAAAATGAACATATAGTGTGTGAAAGTCATAAGAACATCGATTTAATAGAGTATTCGATTGTAAGATTATAACACCTTGTATTTTGGACCATGATACTCTACTTGTGTAAATATCGATTTAATTGAGTATTCGATTGTAAGATTATAACACACCTTGTATAATGGACCAGGATACTCTACTTGTGTAAATATGGATTTGATAGAGTATTCGATTGTAAGATTATAACACACCTTGTATCATGGACCAGGATACTCTACTTGTGTAAATATCGATTTAATAGAGTATTTGATTGTAAGATTATAACACACCTTGTATCATGGACCAGGATACTCTACTTGTGTAAATATCGATTTAATAGAGTATTCGATCATGGACCAGGATACTCTACTTGTGTAAATATCGATTTAATAGCGTATTCGATCATGGACCAGGATACTCTACTTGTGTAAATATCGATTTAATAGAGTATTCGATCATGGACCAGGATACTCTACTTGTGTAAATATCGATTTAATAGAGTATTCGATCATGGACCAGGCTACTCTACTTGTGTAAATATCGATTTAATAGAGTATTCGATCATGGACCAGGCTACTCTACTTGTGTAAATATCGATTTAATAGAGTATTCGATCATGGACCAGGAAACTCTACTTGTGTAAATATCGATTTAATAGAGTATTTGATTGTAAGATTATAACACACCTTGTATCATGGACCAGGATACAGTACTTGTGTAAATATCGATTTAATAAAGTATTTGATTGTAAGATTATAACACACCTTGTATCATGGACCAGGATACTCTACTTGTATAAATATCGATTTAATTGAGTATTCGATCATGGACCAGGATACTCTACTTGTGTAAATATCGATTTAATAGAGTATTCGATCATGGACCAGGATACTCTACTTGTGTAAATATCGATTTAATAGAGTATTCGATCATGGACCAGGATACTCTACTTGTGTAAATATCGATTTAATAGAGTATTCGATCATGGACCAGGATACTCTACTTGTGTAAATATCGATTTAATAGAGTATTCGATCATGGACCAGGATACTCTACTTGTGTAAATATCGATTTAATAGAGTATTCGATCATGGACCAGGATACTCTACTTGTGTAAATATCGATTTAATAGAGTATTCGATCATGGACCAGGATACTCTACTTGTGTAAATATCGATTTAATAGAGTATTCGATCATGGACCAGGATACTCTACTTGTGTAAATATCGATTTAATAGAGTATTCGATCATGGACCAGGATACTCTACTTTTGTAAATATCGATTTAATAGAGTATTCGATCATGGACCAGGATACTCTACTTGTGTAAATATCGATTTAATAGAGTATTCGATAATGGACCAGGATACTCTACTTGTGTAAATATCGATTTAATAGAGTATTCGATCATGGACCAGGATACTCTACTTGTGTAAATATCGATTTAATAGAGTATTCGATCATGGACCAGGATACTCTACTTGTGTAAATATCGATTTAATAGAGTATTCGATCATGGACCAGGATACTCTACTTGTGTAAATATCGATTTAATAGAGTATTCGATCATGGACCAGGATACTCTACTTGTGTAAATATCGATTTAATAGAGTATTCGATCATGGACCAGGATACTCTACTTGTGTAAATATCGATTTAATAGAGTATTCGATCATGGACCAGGATACTCTACTTGTGTAAATATCGATTTAATAGAGTATTCGATCATGGACCAGGATACTCTACTTGTGTAAATATCGATTTAATAGAGTATTCGATCATGGACCAGGATACTCTACTTGTGTAAATATCGATTTAATAGAGTATTCGATCATGGACCAGGATACTCTACTTGTGTAAATATCGATTTAATAGAGTATTCGATCATGGACCAGGATACTCTACTTGTGTAAATATCGATTTAATAGAGTATTCGATCATGGACCAGGATACTCTACTTGTGTAAATATCGATTTAATAGAGTATTCGATCATGGACCAGGATACTCTACTTGTGTAAATATCGATTTAATAGAGTATTCGATCATGGACCAGGATACTCTACTTTTGTAAATATCGATTTAATAGAGTATTCGATCATGGACCAGGATACTCTACTTGTGTAAATATCGATTTAATAGAGTATTCGATCATGGACCAGGATACTCTACTTGTGTAAATATCGATTTAATAGAGTATTCGATCATGGACCAGGATACTCTACTTGTGTAAATATCGATTTAATAGAGTATTCGATCATGGACCAGGATACTCTACTTGTGTAAATATCGATTTAGCAAGGGTGCACTCCTTTCAGCGACAGAGTATTTGGTTACGTCAAGGCGCGTGACTCATTTGTAAAAAGTCACCATCCAAAACAAAACTCTTGTGCAACGTTAAAAAGTTTATATCAAGTTCTGCCGGATCCACGAAAGGAGCAGAAGAACAACATGACTTTCCCTAACCCAATTGTATGGCGACGAAGGATCAAGATGCTGAGCAGCGCACGAGCTGCAGCGGTCAGCGACCCATAGCTGACTGCTAGCGTCAGGGCGAGCAAACCAGAGCTGCCAAGACCCTTCTACATTTCCACGTGGCGATCCTGGATAACAGGCTGCAACAGAACAGACTGGCTAAGAAGAAGGGATCGAAGAGGGAAGGCAACCCGGTACTCAAAAATGCCTACTGAAGTCGGATGTGTTGGACTGAAAGAAAGAAGAAGAAGAAGAAGAAGAAGAAGAAGACGAATAATAAAAAGAAGAATGAGAAGAAGAAGAAGAAGAAAAAGAAGAAGAAGAAGAATAACAAGAACAACAACAAGGAGAAGCGGTAGCAGCTAAAAAGTACTCCGTTTTAGAAAAGGCTGCAGTCCCAAAACACTTTGTGAGCATTTGATTATAATCCTATTCTAAGCCGCTCGTGTCAGAGTCAAGTGCAGCATGCTTGATTAGATACCGTCTCACTTCTGGCCTATACAGCTGGAAACAGGATGTGTTACAGACGCTTGACCAACGAGTTAACAGATCGATACCTTGATTCCTGTAGCTGATTTATTGTTGTTGGCATTGTCGGGCCGGCGTGCATGTACATTTTCTTCCCACCCCACGCGCAAAAACCAGGAATTTACTATTCTGATACTAAGCGATTGAGTGGGTGCATTAGCAACTATGAAGTTAGGAGCGAGTGGAAGGTGCAGAGGTTAGAGAGGACATACATTAAGAAGGACTCTGATGTGATCAACTATGAAGTTAGGAGCGAGTGGAAGGTGCAGAGGTTAGAGAGGACATACATTAAGAAGGACTCTGATGTGATCAACTATGAAGTTAGGAGCGGGTGGAAGGTGCAGAGGTTAGAGAGGACATACATTAAGAAGGACTCTGATGTGATCAACTATGAAGTTAGGAGCGAGTGGAAGGTGCAGAGGTTAGAGAGGACATGCATTAAGAAGGACTCTGATGTGATCAACTATGAAGTTAGGAGCGAGTGGAAGGTGCAGAGGTTAGAGAGGACATACATTAAGAAGGACTCTGATGTGATCAACTATGAAGTTAGGAGCGGGTGGAAGGTGCAGAGGTTAGAGAGGACATACATTAAGAAGGACTCTGATGTGATCGCAAGATAGCCTCTGTTCTGGATCTGTAAGGACAAGCGAGGTAGACGCAGACCGAGACACTTAGCGAAGGGAACTGGGCAACGAGGAAGATCTTGGAGCGGGCGAACGATGACTGCTGAGGGCAGTAGGTTTTCATTGTTTGATTGTTTGATTGGTTGATTGCTTGATTGGTTGATTAGCAACGCTACAGGATTCCGAAACCAAGGTAGGGGTTACCATGTTCATTCTCTGTCGTCACTCGTCTACTGGTTAGGTCGAGTTCTCCTAAATTGTAGACATGTGACCAATTGACAATTGTGTCGCTATGTCCTGGGACACTGTGCCATTACGAATCGGCTCGATTGTCGGGTGCGGCCAATACTGGTTCTAATTTCCCAGGTCTGTTCAGTCCGGGACTGGACCCTTCTAACCATATATACCGTGTTGTTGCACATTTTCAAAAAAGTAATTGAGGTTTGCTGCTGTAGAGGCGTTCAGGTTTAGTCTGAGAGTTTGCCCTCCCAGTTCTCTCGAGTACATCGAGGTGGATGTTGTTCTTCACCGCGAGCAAGGGTCTTTGAGTACTAGAGGTCATCTAGACCAACAGGCTGCCGAAGATGGATGTGTCGGACCCAAAGGTGCAAATATCGCAGCCAAGCTGTAAACTACCGACACAACGCATTCCGTTCTCCGGACTACATCCTACTACTTTACGAAGCCCTGTGCAGGGCTTGGTAGTGGGAGATTGAGAACCAACGCAAAAGAAAAAGAAGTAGACCAACTGGCCAACACCTCAATGATTGCTCATTTCATGAAGAACACAATGACTAGGATATGGTAAGAGCGCCATAACCTTCGTAGCACACCAACTGTCCTTATCAACAGGTTTTCGTAACGACAGCTTAGTGTTTCAGGAAAACACATTTCTTTCTTACTTATATGCAGACAATAGTTACTCCGGGACTTAAGCGTCAACATCCCTTGTGACAAGATTTAACCGACAATACACCACGATAAAACACAATCAAATGCTTACGTTGGAAGTCAAGTACTGGTTTGGGTTGGCAGTCTTTACCACTCAACCAAGTGCTGGTTTGGGTTGGCAGTCTTTACCACTCAACCAAGTGCTGGTTTGGGTTGGCAGTCTTTACCACTCAACCAAGTGCTGGTTTGGGTTGGCAGTCTTTACCACTCAACCAAGTGCTGGTTTGGGTTGGCAGTCTTTACCACTCAACCAAGTGCTGGTTTGGGTTGGCAGTCTTTACCACTCAACCAAGTGCTGGTTTGGGTTGGCAGTCTTTACCACTCAACCAAGTGCTGGTTTGGGTTGGCAGTCTTTACCACTCAACCAAGTGCTTGGTCGAAATGTTTTCTCTCAGTGACTGAGTCTGCTTCTGTGCTTATCGGATGTCCCTCTGCTGTTCAATTTACCGGTTCTTTCTACTGACTTAACTGATGGGGGGCGGCGTGGCCTAGTGGTTTAGTGGCACGGCTCACAACCAGAAGGTGCTGGGTTCGATCCCCACCACAGCACCGGCCGTTACCCCGGGGAAGCAAACCCTTAGAAAATGCAGGAGGAAGCAGACCCTTACATAAAATGCATGCTGAAGTCGGATGCACTGGGCCGACAGGCGCAAAATAAAAACCACAGTGTAACGCACACACGCCTTGGGGAATAGAGAAATAAGGCGAACACAAAAAAAAAATAAAAAAATCTACTGACTTAGCGGATGTACTACATCTGTTCTATCTACTGACTTAGCTGATGTGCTACATCTGTTCTATCTACTGACTTAGCTGATGTGCTACATCTGTTCTATCTACTGACTTAGCTGATGTACTACATCTGTTTTATTTACTGACTTAGCTGATGTACTACATCTGTTCTATCTACTGACTTAGCTGATGTGCTACATCTGTTCTATCTACTGACTTAGCTGATGTACTACATCTGTTTTATTTACTGACTTAGCTGATGTACTACATCTGTTCTAGCGACTGTACTATCTACCGGGTGGTTTTCTGTCCTTTGGTCTATCTTGAATACACAGATCCCCCAACTTATATACTTTATTCTCGTCATTGGGTCAATGTCTTCTATCTTTGTCCAGTTGTTGGTATGTCAACTTTATCTGACCTACGGCTAAAGAAACAGTACTTTGTTTTGAACTTTCTATGGGACCTTAAAGGTCGTGACACTTCCCATCTATCTGTATATTTTGACCCAGGAAACCGTGAGATTTTCAATTTGGCTGGGTACACTCTTAAAACGGTATTTGTCGTTGGTTCCGAACAATGACCATTATATTAAACCTTATCTCACGGGCAGTATTCTAAAATTATGTGTGGGTACCTCGAGCGGTGTTTTCAGGGATTCACTGGCCCTGGTTCTCGGGAGCCTTGCAACTCTGTCGCAGATATCATCTTGGATCAAATATGTCGATCGTTGACTAGTACGACAGCTCACTTGGTGGGACTGTCATAACATCCACTCCGCGGTTGACACATTTCCCAACAATCATCTTAAATGGCTTTTCATTTGATTGATTTCTTCTTTTCGGTGAGTGGGAGGAAGGGGATTTATAGAAGTGATGGTGGTGAGATGGTGGTGGTGGGTGATGGTGGTGAGATGGTGGGTGATGGTGGTGAGATGGTGGTGGTTGGTGATGGTGGTGAGATGGTGATGGTGGTGAGATGGTGGTGGTTGGTGATGGTGGTGAGATGGTGGGTGATGAGGGTGAGATGGTGGGTGATGGTGGTGAGATGGTGGTGAGATGGTGGTGGTGGGTGATGGTGGTGGTGGATGATGGTGGTGAGATGGTGGTGGTGGTTGGTGATGGTGGTGAGATGGTGGTGGTGGGTGTAACTCTTACTAGCCTTTAATTATCCCCAGCCTACCTGCTAGGCAGCACGGTGTTTAAAATCCGAACGTACCTTTTCTTAGATGATCCGCTTCTCATGTTAACGAGTCTCAGCTACCCGGGTTATCGTCAGTTTGTTCTAAGACACCATTATCTCATACGTAAAGAAGCGAGAAGTTAGAACCGGTTTCCTTCTCCATGATGAGCTGCCTTCCAAGCAGACGACTTTCATTTACACAAATGGCTTGGCTTAGTTCGTTCTCAATCTCCCACTTCCAAACCCTGAAAGGGCTTAAGTAGCAGAATGTAGTACAGAGAACGGAATGCGTTATGTCGTAGTTTACAGCTTGACTGCGATATTTGCACCTTTCTGTCCAACACATCCGACTTCAGCAAGCATTTTTGAGTACCTTGTTAGTATTCCCTCTTCGATCCCTTCTCATTAGCCAGTATGCTTTGTTGCAGCCTGTTATCCAGGATCACCACGTGGAGGTGTAGAAGGGTCTTGGCAGCTCTGGTTAGCTGGCCCTGACGCTAGCAGTCAGCTATGGGTCGCTGACCACTGCAGCTCATGCGCTGTTCAGCATCTTGATCCCATCTACACAAATAATTTGGTTTTATGGTGTATGGTCCGTCGTCCTTTCTCTTTTCAATAGAAACAGATCTGCTATGTGAAACACATTAGTTGGACAGATCTGCTATGTGAAACACATTAGTTGGACAGATCTGCTATGTGAAACACATTAGTTGGACAGATCTGCTATGTGAAACACATTAGTTGGACAGATCTGCTATATGAAACACATTAGTTGGACAGATCTGCTATGTGAAACACATTAGTTGGACAGATCTGTTATGTGAAATAGAGCAGTTGGACAGATCTGTCGGAGACTACATAAGGAGATTTAAGAGTGTATCCCGTATTACACCTCTTCCCTACCCCACCCCACCCCCCCCTTTCTACTACCTAATATGGCGGTTAGAATATAACGCCAGCGTCAAGTCGGTGTTGTTGTTTGGAGACCAAATATGGAGGTATACAAACGTGAAACAACACTCCAATGTTTTTATATTTTTATTGTTGTTTCGAAGCTCTTGTTCCATGTTCTTTCTGTTGGGTTGAGTTAACTCTTAACGGCGTTTAGTTTGAAGCAGGTTACAGTGGCTCTTGTTACATCTCATGGCGTACTTGAGAAGGTGGATGAGGATCATCCTGACTGCAATGTTAGACTCCTCAGTAAGCTCACCACTACGGGGATCCCAATGTTGATCCCCACCTCGTTGGCCAGACTGCTGTGACACAGTCTGCTTCCTAGAGCAACCATAGTAGATATCCGATGTTTCACATGTACTGCAAAGGTGAGCCATCAATCACCATCATCGTGAGGTCGCCTCACGAGAGCCAGGTGTAATAATCTGGCAGTGTTATATTTGCGAAGGTAGGGTTAGAATTATCGGCAGTGCTATAGCTGCGAAGGTAGGGTTAGAATTATCGGCAGTGTTATAGTTGCGAAGGTAGGGTTAGAGTTATCGGCAGTGTTATAGCTGCTACCAATTGTTATTAATACAACAGTAACAGAGTCGCTTATTTGCCATAAAATAATATCAAACAGTCAGAAACTGTATACGGTTCAGTCAAGTACCAGGGCCATCTTCACATCTAAGGTCGTCTGCAATGGATCTCCAATGTACTCAGTTGCTTGCCTTAATAGTGCAATCTGACAGACTTTGACCTGTTCATCCTTTGATGCTGTCCTCCCATTTATCTTTCTGTTTATCTCTTGCACGTTTTAGGCTTTCACTTTTTTTCCAATATTGTTTTCAGCAAAATGTTCTGCCTTTTGATGTCTGAGCTGTCTGACTCTTATGGCGTTAATCCTCCATTCTCTTTACACCCCACATTTTCCCAACACTTCCTTTTTTGTTTTTCTCCCATTGACGACATGCGCTCTGTGTGGTATGGGCAACATTACCGCCCTTGTCATTAACATATCTTTCCAGGAAGCCTACCAGGTATGGGATGTCTTCACCAGGAAAACCGGTCAATCAAAATTGACTATAATTATTGATCGTGTTTTATGACGCCATTTTCCCACCACGCCCAGGCTTAGCACTTGTTTGTACAACTGACTCATATCGTGGATTATTGACATCTTTGATCCCTTGAATTAAGCACAGCTGAACCGTTACGTTTTGTTTAGAATCGTGATCACTGCACTCCTGGCAGGCACATGGGCACTCAGTACCTTAAAGCAAATGGCAAAGGGTATAGTTAGTGATGGTTACTGTAGATCAGTGTTTTTCAACCCTAACTGAGCTGGCGCCCCCTTTTCTAAAGAAAAATGTGTAAACACTTTTAAGCATACCAACAACTGTGTTACGGATTTCAAACTTTTGCTTTAAATCCTGGAAGTAAGAAATGTTCATGCCAACCTTATCAGCATACTTCTTGATCAAATGTTCATTAAGTCTCGATGGCTTCAAATGTTCATAAAGTCTCGATGGCTTCAAATGTTCATTAAGTCTCGATGGCTTCAAATGTTCAGTAAGTCTCGATGGCTTAAAATGTTCATTAAGTCTCGATGGCTTCAAATGTTCATTAAGTCTCGATGGCTTCAAATGTTCATTAAGTCTCGATGGCTTCAAATGTTCATTAAGTCTCGATGGCTTCAAATGTTCATTAAGTCTCGATGGCTTCAAATGTTCATTAAGTCTCGATGGCTTCATTGTTTCGTTAGGAAACACGCGTTGGCACAATAAACACATTGGTAATAGTTCATTTCTATCGGAAGGTACAAAACAAAATTTCAAATAATCAACTAAATAATGTCAGCATTTTCTCTTTACTTGTGACATCTGAAATATGTAACGGTTGTTAATGGAATAAAGGCAGTTAAATCATCACAACAATAATTTCTCTTGCTTGACTCAGGATGAAATAATAATAATACAATAGCCGTCAATTGCAAGCGATGAGGACAACAACAGTCAGACATGTTGTGTTGCACCTGACCAGTGAGTCCGGAGGTGGCTGTAAAGTCCAATCCTGGCACGGAAAACCCTTCCACATATGTCGAATTTAATGTCAGAATTGGACATGTGAGTGTCAGTTGTTTTGTCTTTCCGCAAAGTGCATTTTTTATGTGCTTCGGAGGCCCAGCGTTCCTTAGCAATGGAGGTGCCTCAGATAGTGGTTCTATGCCATGCCTTGCGGTCATGTACGATGCATTCCCATGAGATTGTGGAGAGCACTACGGCTCGGAGTTTCGTATCAAGCCTAAGACCCCTCCAAGACACTGTTGCGCAGCCTCCCAAAGGCAGCACTGGCCTTGGAGATTCTGATTCTGTCAATAGTAGTTTCCCTGGAAAGAGTGCTGCCAAGGTATGTGACGCTGTCTACTGATTCGAGACGCTCGTTCTTGACTCTGGTATCTGGGTCGCGATATTCCTCACTCGGTGCAGGCTGAAACATGACTTCGGTCTTTTTTGGTATTAATTACAAAACCGAATATGTCGCTGGCTGTTGAGAACTTGTCCAGATATGTCTGCATGTCTCTTTCGGTGCTGGCAGCGAGGGTACAGTCATCAGCAAAAAGCAAGTTTGAAATGGTTGTGTCCTTTATCTTGGTGTGAGCTTGCATCGCCTGAGATTGAAGAGTTTTCTGTCAGTCCTGTATTATTTCCACTCTGTTTTGGGTACAACCCTTGGTCAGGTCCACGAAAGCCTTAGTCAGGTCAACGAAAGCCTTGGTCAGATCCACGAAAGCCTTAGTCAGGTCCACGAAAGTCAAGTACATCCCACATTGCTGCTCTTGGCATTTCTCCTGAAGATGCCGAGTCGCGAATATCATATCCAGTGTTCCGCGACCCGATCTGAAGCCACACTGACTCTCTGGAAGAAGACCATGTTCTAGGTGAGTGATCAATCGGTTGAGGAGAACTCGTGCCAGTACCTTGCCAGCAGTCGATAGGAGGAAGATTCATGTGGGGTTATAGCGGGATTGACGGGTTCCCTTTCGCTTGAATAAGTGGACGATGGTAGCATCCTTCAGTTATTGTGGGCCCGTCTCAGGGGTCCATATTGTGTTGTGGGACAGTTCCAGTGGTCCATATTGTGTGTGGGACAGTCCCAGGGGTGCATATTGTGTTGTGGGACAGTCCCAGTGGTCCATATTGTGTTGTACAACTCAGTTAAACTATGTGTTAGGACACATCTACCTGCTTTGTAGATCTCAGCCGGTATTAGGTCAGCACCTAGCCTTCCCATTTGATAGCTGGTTGATTGCAGCTCTGACCTCCTCGATATTTGGAGGAACGCCCAGTTCATTGTTCAGGGGTGTCTGAGGCAGGCGTTCTATTGCCTCGTCGCAGACGGAGGACGGTTGGTTGAGGACCGCGCGGAAGTGTTCTGCCCAGCGTTCCAGTAGTCTCGGTTTGTCTGCCAGAAGTTCTGAGCCGTCTGCATTCAAAATACGATTGTTGAGTGCCATAAACAGTCTTTAAAGCGTCATAGAAGCGTTTTGTGTGGTTTCTGTCAGCATAAAGTTGGATTTCATCTGCCTTGTTTCCCAACCACGTGTCCTTCATGTCCCTGAGCTTTCCTTTGACCACTCTTCGTATGGTTGTGAATGCCATCTTATTGACTGCAGACGATGTGTCCCTTTGATGAGCTCTAATAGCTCATGTTTTCCTTGATAAGGACCATGATTTCTGCGTCGTTCTCATCAAACCATTCTTGATGTTTACGTGTCGTGTATCCAATGTGTTCAGAAGCGGAGGAGTATACAGTCTCTAATGGCGGCCCAGTCTTCACTCACCCATGGTCTGACCGAGCTGCAGATTCTTTAGGAAGTTCTTCAGCAATCGTCATGCTTTGCAGTTTTGTGATGTCTAACTTCTTTTGTCATTTGCCTTCCATCCCGATGCCGGCGCTCACCACACACAGCTTCGGTCACTCTTAGATCACGTCTGTTCTCACCACACACAGCTTCTGTCACTCTTACATCACGTCTGTCCTCACCACACACAGCTTTGGTCACTCTTACATCACGTCTGTCCTCACCACACACAGCTTTGGTCACTCTTACATCACGTCTGTCAGTCCTCACCACACACAGCTTTGGTCACTCTTACATCTCGTCCGTCCTCACCACACACAGCTTTGGTCACTTTTACATCTCGTCCGTCCTCACCACACACAGCTTCGGTCACTCTTAGATCACGTCTGTTCTCACCACACACAGCTTTGGTCACTCTTACATCACGTTTGTTAGTCATCTTGGTGATAACATACTCAATTAAATGCCATTGCTTTGATCTGGGATGCATCCATGATATTTTGTTCCGTGTGGGCAAGCGAAACATTGTATTTGTGATTGCTAGGTTGTGGGCTGCACATGTCCCAAACAATAAGAGGCCATTACTATTTCACTTGCCTGTACCGTGCATACAGTCTTTTATCCCAGATCCGATGGTCGGTCCCCACTTTGGCATTGAAGTCACCCAGGAGGATTAGCTTCTCAGACTTTGGAACCGATGATATCTTCTTCTCCGTACGCTGTCAAACGTCAACCTGTATTTTTTCGAAAAAAGCAGCAGTCATCCTGAGGCTGTCGACACTGGTCTAGAGCTTGTCTAGTGTTGCCACTGGTGATGGCCACATGTGCTTTCTCTGGTCCTCGTATATCGGGCAGCAGATGTTCAGCGGTCATTTTCCAGGTACCAAAAGTGCATTCGTCAGTGCCACCTATCTTCAGTTTATTGAATAGGTGGTACCTCAGTCTGTTGTGGCCTGTGCGGAGTCTGAAGACCACGACCTGCTCTCTTCTGTTCAACTGGTAATAGGCATCGTTTTTTGTGTAGCCAGCATTTTCTGTTTCCCATTTGGTCATATATCTGGCTCTAATAAGCCTTTTGGACTCTTCGTAGGTCACACTAGAATCTAGTTGTGGTAGTCTTGCATCTTCTTTTGCCAGTCTGTCTGCCTCCTCGTTGCCTTGGATGTTACAGTGGGATGGAACCCACTGTACCACTACTCTTTTTGGTGCGGACTGCTGGCATAGTTGACAGAGTACTGCTCTTAAATCATTAAGTTCTGTATTTTTCTGGCTTTTTAGTGCTGTGACTACGGCTAGGGCATCTGTAAACAGGACTATCTGGCTTTCATTTCTTTTGCCTGTCAGCATAGCTTCTACTGCAGCCCTCAGTGCCTCTGACTTCGCTTTGAAATTGCTTGAGTATTTTCCAGTTGTCACTGACAGTGTTATTTTTCTACCATTTGGTAGGCTCAGGAATACCCATGCCCCTCCGTTCTGTGTTGTGTTTGTTACAGAACCGTCGATGTATGCATGGGTCCAGTCCATGCTTGGGTAGTTTTTCGTTATGTACCTCAAGGTTTTGTCTCTTCTTTCTTTTTCAGTCTGGCTGTTCTTGTTTCCAATACCTGGTATATTTTCTACCACCTCCGGAATGATATACTGCTTCCAGTTAGGTTTGCTTAGAGTAGGGATGGGCTTTGGTGTTGTTAATGTGTTCATAGGGTCTTCGCTCATCTTTGCTTTGGCTATTTCCGCAAAGTTTCTCCGCTTTAGTTTCCCATTTCCAAATCTATTTAGTCTCTGATGCATTGGATGGTCAGTGAGTCTTCTGAGTTTCTCTGCTTGCTGATGGGCTCTGCAGTCTCTTCTGTCGGTCATGGATTGCAGATTTGTAATCTTTTCAAGTTCTACAATTGGCGTTGACTTCATGTCTCCTGTTATAACTCTCATGGCTTGGTTTTGAAGTTTGCTAATTTTATCAAAGTTCGCCTTTGCTGCTGTTGTCCATGCTGCAATGCCATACTCGAGAACTGGTCTCACTCTTCCAGTGTACAGTTTCTTTAGTATACTTTCGTCTGCTCCCCAGCTTGTGCCAGCAAGTTTCCTCATGATTGCCATTCTTTGTCTGGCTCTCATTCGGTTTCTCTCGATCTGACTTTTCCATGTCATGCGCCGATCAAATGTGACTCCCATGTAGTTTGTGTTGCCGTTTGGCCGCATATATTTGCCGTTAAGACTTATTTTGGTGTTCTGTGGTTTGTTTGAAAGCGAGAATATCTTACATGTTGTTTTTTCCTCATTTATTTTGACCAGTCATGAGTTCGCCTACTCCTCCAACGATATTAGGGCCTGCTGCATCCGATTGCTTGGTAGGGTTTTTTTTTTCTCCAGAGGTCCACATAGCCAGATCGTCTGCAAACATGGAGCTGTGGACTCTTCTTGGTATATTCTCTGTGATGTGGTTTATATACACCAGGAAAAGTGTGGGTGACAATACTCCCCCTTGGGGTACTCCCTGCTCAAGTGTCACCTTTTTGCTCATCTGCCCTTGTACTTGAACTCTGGCTGTTCTGTTTTCGAGGTAGTGGCTGATCCATCTGTACATTTTCCCACAAACATCACTTTTTCGTAGCTTGACTTTAAGTCCCTCTTTCCACACCTTGTCAAATGCCTTCTCTAAATCCACCCCAACCCTCTCCTGTGTGTTTTTTCTCCTGGTAAGCATCCTCTATTTCCTGGGCTATGAGAGTGATCTGGTCCTCAATGGATCTGTGCTGTCTAAAGCCTGCTTGCTATTGAATTGGTATGTGTTTTTCTTCCAGATGCCACATCAGTCTGGTATTTATCATACGCTCCATCAGTTTTCCTACACAGCTCAGTAGACTGATAGGCCTGTATCCATTTGGATCTGTTCTATCTTTTTCTTTCTTTGGGACCGATGATATGACATGGTCCTACTGTCACGACTGTACTCAACCAAAAACTAGACATGCGACTCCAAAGAAATGCACGCCGGAGAGGGGAGGGGTGGTCTGGGAGCACACCATAGTAAGCCTCACGAATATAAGCACAGATATGACTTTTGCTGGAGCCAATCATGTGCATGTCTGAAGTTGACTGAAGACCAAGGAACACTCAACAAAGGGACAGACGAATACGGAGAGGAAACAGAAGAACAGGAAGACGATGAAGAAAAAGAAATATAGAAAGAAGAGAAGAATAGAAGAACAGAAAGATGAAGATGAATAGAAGCAGAAAAAGAGACAAACCGTGCGAGACAAATGATGAACAAACAATCAACACTTATAAAGAGATTCACAAGAATGTTTGACCAGAAACAATCAACACTTATAAAGAGATTCACAAGAATGTTTCACCAGAAACAATCAACACTTAGAGATTCACAAGAATGTTTCACCAGAAACAATCAACACTTAGAGATTCACAAGAATGTTTGACCAGGAACAATCAACACTTATAAAGAGATTCACAAGAATGTTTGACCAGAAACAATCAACATATGCCCGATGTATTTTTTCCTGCCCATGCACGTGCTGCCGCCAAACTGCCATGTATTTTACAAGGTACAGGAATTAAATGAATTTCCACAGGAATCGACCACCGCTATCGCTCCAGTCAACCAAGCTGTAATTTGGTACATCACTTATTTGCCTTGACGTAAGTCAGCGAGGACGAGACATCTCGTGAACAGACTGATGTGTGTGTAATCCAATAACGTTTTCAACATATGATCCCCGGCATCAGTGTATGCTATGGGACTACTTTAAACTCCCAGATATCAATGCGCGTGAGGGATAACAAAAAGTCGATATGCAGACTTTAACTCTTGGGGAGTGCTTATTATGACTTTGTAAACATTTCATCTTAGATTTGGAGCTGATGAACGTTTTACTGGCTTATCTGTCGGTGTGATATTTTTTCGGCGATCGACGCATGCGCAACATATGTTATTGCTACATCTTACAGCTGTTCCCATATTTCTGCCCGGGTTGAGCGATCAAATAAATAATAATAAATAAATTACCAATCGTTTTCATCTTTCTCATCATCTTGGAGGTCGCTAGGGTAGGACGTGTCACTGTGTTAGGGACTTTTCTCTGTTCTCTGTACATCGCTTGTTTGTCCACACTGGTTTGAGTCATGTTTAATGTGTTCACGGTCCATTTGGAAACATTAACTTCCCAGAGCTGCGTGGGTCTTCCCGTGTTTTCTGTTCTTGGAGTCAAATGTTTGATCTTGGCGTAAGTTGGTAGTAGTTATGTTTGGGACTGTTACAACAAGCTTACAACAACATGAGTTGACAACAACATGGGCTGACAACACGAGTTTTTAACATGGACTGACAACAACATGGACTGACAACAACACGGACTGACAACAACATGGACTGACAACAACATGGACTGACAACAACATGGACTGACAACAACACGGGCTGACAACAACATGATCTCACAACAACATTAACTGACAACAACACGGGCTGACAACCACATGGGCTGACAACAACATGAGTAGACAACAACATGAGCTGACAACAAAATGGACTGACAACCACATGGGCTGACAACACAATCTTACAACCATACGGACTGACAACAACACGGGCTGACAACCACACGCACTTACAACACGAGCTGACAACCACACGGACTGACAACCACACGGACTGATAACCACACGGATTTACAACACGAGCTGACAGCCACACGTACGTACAACACAGGCTGACAACCACACGGACTGACAACCATACGGACTGACAACCACATGGGCTTACAACACGATCTGATAACCACACGTTTTTACAACACAGGCTGACAACCACACGTACTTACAACACGGGCTGACAACCATACGGACTTACAACACGAGCTGACACCACACGGACTGACAACCCCATGGGCTTACAACACCGTTTGAACCCGACACAAACTGACAACCACATGGACTTACAACACGAGCTGATAACCACACGTTCTTACAACACAGGCTGACAACCACACGTACTTACAACTTGAGCTGGCAACCACACGGACTGAACCCAACACAGACTGACAACCACACGGACTGATCCCCACACGCACTGATCCCCACATGGACTTACAACACGGGCTGACAACCACACGGGCTGACAACAACACGGGCTAACAACACGGTCTGACAACCACAAGGACTTTACAACACGGACTGGCAACAACATGGGCTGATAACGAGCCTCTACATACCGGGGTAAAACACTCTACACCCCATGGTAGAAAACCTGTGCACCCCATGGTAGAAGACCTCTACACCCCATGGTAGAAAACTTGTACACCCCATGGTAGAAAACATGTACAGCCCATGGTAGAAAACGCTACACTCAATGATAGAACACCTGTACACCACATGGAGAACACCACCACATCCCATAGTAGAACACTCTATATCTAATGGAAGAACACTGTACCTCCTATGGTAGCAGATTCTATATCCCATGGTAGAATACTCTACACCCCATGGTAGAAGACCTCTACACCCCATGGTAGAAGAACCCTACACTCCATGGTAGAAGACCCCTACACCCCATGGTAGAGCACTCTACACCCGTATTATAACTCCACATCCTATGGTGGAACGCTTCTACCTTCCGTGGGTGACGACTTCTACATCCCATGGAAGAAGACTCTACACCATGTGGCAGGAGACGAACGTCTAGGTCATGTCTGTATAGAGGAGCGTTTCGTAGATAGGTTTCTTCATCAGGGTCACACGGAAACATAGCCTGAGTACATAGTCTACGATTGGTTTCTTTCAGAAGCAAGAATAAAAACTAGTTGAGGTGACTGTATAGGTACACGACCTTTATTGCACAGTCCTATGATCCTCTAAGTTGATTCCATCAATGGGGATAAGCATATGTGAACTATATTCCTGGCCATTGTGTACATTATAGAACAGTTCATAACAAAAGGAGACGGTGATCCTATCTGATGACTAGCTATCACAGGTGGGGCACACATATAGAACAGTGATCAAGATTGCACCACATGTATGAGATGGCTTGAACTATCGATCGTTAGTTTATGACTCAACGAAGGATATCGATTGATATATCGAAGTATGTCTTCTGTCAATGTTTAGGACATCGATCTATTTACCAAAGGTGACCAACTGGGTCCAGATAAAAATACGTTGTGTCGCTTTTTACAGTCGGGTCGTTATATTTGCGTTTTTCGACGCAAGCATTTTCAGCATACCTTTATATTTACAAAAAACTCCTCACAGCCTTTGGCTGTCCACATCTTCCTTTAATAGAGTAAGTGGCTAATGGTCAGTTTTCCAGTTAACTTAATGAACGGCTTTTTAGACAATTGCTAGTCTTTCCAGATTCTCATATCTTTCCTTAGTTAGCCTTTGCTTTTTGGGTATCTCGTCTGCAACCTGAAGATCAAAATCTATGTTCAAAATCTATGTTTTTCTTTCCTTATATGAGCTGTCTTCCAGATTGTCTACCTTTTGCCTCGGCAGCCTTAGATACGTCAGAATCTCGTCTACAAGGCAACCTGGAGATCAAAATCTATGTTTTTCTTTCCTTATATGAGCTGTCTTCCAGACTGATGATTCACCTTCCCAGATTGTCTGCCTTTTGCCTCGGTAGCCTTAGATACGTCATTATCTCACCCCTTCTCAGATTGTCTCCCGTTTAACTCAGTAGCCTTAGATACGTCATTATCTCCCCTGCAAGGTAACAGGAGGTTCAAAATCAATCAGTGTTCTAATGCCTCAAGTTGAGCTGCCTTTCAGACTGACGAGTCTCATCTATGTTATATAGTTGCGGACTTAGACATCCGCGTCGGGATTGCAACTCAGGGGCCTTTATCAGATAGGCGGCCTCCAAAAACACAAAATATATTCTGTCTGCAGTTTCGATTCTGAAATATATGTAGAAGATATTACTGGGGACCGAACAGTATCTGACGTCAAGGTCCCTACACAATCTGAATCAGATATTACTGGGGACCAAACAGTATCTGACGTCAAGGTCCCTACACAATCTGAATCAGATATTACTGGGGACCAAATAGTATTTGACGTCAAGGTCCCTACACAATCTGAATCAGATATTACTGGGGACCAAACAGTATCTGACGTCAAGGTCCCTACACAATCTGAATCAGATATTACTGGGGACCAAACAGTATCTGACGTCAAGGTCCCTACAAAATCTGAATCAGATACTTATCATAAGCTTCTCGTTTTAGGGCACTGGAGGGTCACCTGCTGTTCAAGAATGAGAAGAAGAAGAAGACGAAAACGAGGAAGAAGAACATGAGGAAGAACAACAACAAAAGCGAGAAAAAGAAGAAGCAAGAATAAAAGCTAGTTGTTTCTCCCTTCTTTAGTTATTTGAAGTAGATATCAAGAAAAACGAGAAGAAGAAGATGACGAATTAGAGGAAAAAGATGAAGAATAACAAAAATAACAATACGAACAAGAACACAATAAAAAAGTAGAAGAAGAAAAAGAAGAAAAAAAAGAAAGAACAAGAGCAATTAAGACAAAACAAAATAGACGAAGAACGATGAGAACAGGAATGGGAAGATAAGAAGACGAACAACAAAAAGCAAAAAAGAAACAAAATAAGAAGATGAAGAATAATAACGAATAATAGAAAAATTGATCAAGAAAAAGAAAGGATGATTGAAAAAACAGACGATGAAGAAACAAAAGTTGGCTGGCCACAGACATGGCTGTGAGTAGACTAGTTATGGACAGTGGCGTTCCTATTATGTGACCAGGTAGGGCAGGTCATACAGCCATCTCCACTACCAAGTCCGAAAACAACAAACAGAATAGACCCTAGTTAACAGCCCTACGTCTAGGAATATAGTTACAGGTCTGATCGCGAAGACGGGGTACGCTTTGTGGTAGTGTTCGAGCTGGTCGAGTCCTTTAACTGGCCAAAGATAAGATTGAGTTATCAAGAGAAGATTTGGAAGTGGAAGACTCAGAGTATCCAGGCCGCTAAATATTGATTTTTGTTACCAGCTTAACCGTTGGGAACAGGTGACATTCATATATTTCATACATGCAGCAACAGATTGAGATACCACCTTTCCAACAAACTAAAAATAGCCGTGGCTAACGAGCGTAGCCGTTATATGCACGTCTTTTTGTCGATCCAGTTGTTGTTGTTCGAAACTACCTATAGTGGGTAGAGTTAACTCTTGGCGACATTTCTTTCGTGGCTCTTCTTACATCCCACGAAATACTTTAGAGGGTAGACAGCTGTAATTTAGTACAAGGTTCCTCAGTAGCATTTTCGATGCGGATACTACATTGTTACTCCCACCTCTTTGGCACAACTGTTGCGAAACAGCCTGTCTCCCCAAGAAGCTGTATGAGGAAGGAAAGTGGGTTCTTGATCAGTATGTTTCACCTGACCCAAGTGTTACACATCCCTCCCTTCTTAAGTTATTGAAATGGATATAGGAAAGCGTTAATGAGATAAGACCAACAAATAGGTGAAATAGAAAACACGCGTGGGAGCGAAGAGTAATCAAGGTCAGGTGAAACATACTGATCAAGGTGGGAGCGAAGAGTAATCAAGGTCAGGTGAAACATACTGATCAAGGTGGGAGTGAAGAGTAATCAAGGTCAGGTGAAACATACTGATCAAGGTGGGAGCGAAGAGTAATCAAGGTCAGGTGAAACATACTGATCAAGGTGGGAGCGAAGAGTAATCAAGGTCAGGTGAAACATACTGATCAAGGTGGGAGCGAAGAGTAATCAAGGTCAGGTGAAACATACTGATCAAGGTGGGAGCGAAGAGTAATCAAGGTCAGGTGAAACATACTGATCAAGGTGGGAGTGAAGAGTAATCAAGGTCAGGTGAAACACACTGATCAAGGTGGGAGCGAAGAGTAATCAAGGTCAGGTGAAACATACTGATCAAGGTGGGAGCGAAGAGTAATCAAGGTCAGGTGAAACATACTGATCAAGGTGGGAGCGAAGAGTAATCAAGGTCAGGTGAAACATACTGATCAAGGTGGGAGCGAAGAGTAATCAAGGTCAGGTGAAACATAGTGATCAAGGTGGGAGCGAAGAGTAATCAAGGTCAGGTGAAACATAGTGATCAAGGTGGGAGCGAAGAGTAATCAAGGTCTGGTGAAACATAGTGATCAAGGTGGGAGCGAAGAGTAATCAAGGTCAGGTGAAACATAGTGATCAAGGTGGGAGCGAAGAGTAATCAAGGTCAGGTGAAACATAGTGATCAAGGTGGGAGCGAAGAGTAATCAAGGTCAGGTGAAACATACTGATCAAGGTGGGAGCGAAGAGTAATCAAGGTCAGGTGAAACATACTGATCAAGGTGGGAGCGAAGAGTAATCAAGGTCAGGTGAAACATAGTGATCAAGGTGGGAGCGAAGAGTAATCAAGGTCAGGTGAAACATAGTGATCAAGGTGGGAGCGAAGAGTAATCAAGGTCAGGTGAAACATAGTGATCAAGGTGGGAGCGAAGAGTAATCAAGGTCAGGTGAAACATAGTGATCAAGGTGGGAGCGAAGAGTAATCAAGGTCAGGTGAAACATAGTGATCAAGGTGGGAGCGAAGAGTAATCAAGGTCAGGGGAAACATACTGATCAAGGTGGGAGCGAAGAGTAATCAAGGTCAGGTGAAACATACTGATCAAGGTGGGAGCGAAGAGTAATCAAGGTCAGGTGAAACACACTGATCAAGGTGGGAGCGAAGAGTAATCATGGTCAGGTGAAACATACTGATCAAGGTGGGAGCGAAGAGTAATCAAGGTCAGGTGAAACATACTGATCAAGGTGGGAGCGAAGAGTAATCAAGGTCAGGTGAAACATACTGATCAAGGTGGGAGCGAAGAGTAATCAAGGTCAGGTGAAACATACTGATCAAGGTGGGAGCGAAGAGTAATCAAGGTCAGGTGAAACACACTGATCAATGTGGGAGCGAAGAGTAATCAAGGTCAGGTGAAACATACTGATCAAGGTGGGAGCGAAGAGTAATCAAGGTCAGGTGAAACATACTGATCAAGGTGGGAGCGAAGAGTAATCAAGGTCAGGTGAAACATACTGATCAAGGTGGGAGCGAAGAGTAATTAAGGTCAGGTGAAACATACTGATCAAGGTGGGAGCGAAGAGTAATCAAGGTCAGGTGAAACATACTGATCAAGGTGGGAGCGAAGAGTAATCAAGGTCAGGTGAAACATACTGATCAAGGTGGGAGCGAAGAGTAATCAAGGTCAGGTGAAACATACTGATCAATGTGGGAGCGAAGAGTAATCAAGGTCAGGTGAAACATACTGATCAAGGTGGGAGCGAAGAGTAATCAAGGTCAGGTGAAACATACTGATTAAGGTGGGAGCGAAGAGTAATCAAGGTCAGGTGAAAACTACTGATCAAGGTGGGAGTGAAGAGTAATCAAGGTCAGGTGAAAACTACTGATCAAGGTGGGAGCGAAGAGTAATCAAGGTCAGGTGAAACATACTGATCATTGTAAGAGAGAAGAGCAATCAAGGTCAGGTGAAACATACTGATCAAGGTGGGAGCGAAGAGTAATCAAGGTCAGGTGAAACATACTGATCAAGGTGGGAGCGAAGAGTAATCAAGGTCAGGTGAAACACACTGATCAATGTGGGAGCGAAGAGTAATCAAGGTCAGGTGAAACATACTGATCAAGGTGGGAGCGAAGAGTAATCAAGGTCAGGTGAAACATACTGATCAAGGTGGGAGCGAAGAGTAATCAAGGTCAGGTGAAACATACTGATCAAGGTGGGAGCGAAGAGTAATTAAGGTCAGGTGAAACATACTGATCAAGGTGGGAGCGAAGAGTAATCAAGGTCAGGTGAAACATACTGATCAAGGTGGGAGCGAAGAGTAATCAAGGTCAGGTGAAACATACTGATCAAGGTGGGAGCGAAGAGTAATCAAGGTCAGGTGAAACATACTGATCAATGTGGGAGCGAAGAGTAATCAAGGTCAGGTGAAACATACTGATCAAGGTGGGAGCGAAGAGTAATCAAGGTCAGGTGAAACATACTGATTAAGGTGGGAGCGAAGAGTAATCAAGGTCAGGTGAAAACTACTGATCAAGGTGGGAGTGAAGAGTAATCAAGGTCAGGTGAAAACTACTGATCAAGGTGGGAGCGAAGAGTAATCAAGGTCAGGTGAAACATACTGATCATTGTAAGAGAGAAGAGCAATCAAGGTCAGGTGAAAAATACTGATCAAGGTGGGAGAGATGAGCAATCAGGGCCAGGTGAAACATACTGATCAAGGTGGGAGCGAAGAGTAATCAAGGTCAGGTGAAACATACTGATCATTGTAAGAGAGAAGAGCAATCAAGGTCAGGTGAAAAATACTGATCAAGGTGGGAGAGAAGAGCAATCAGGGCCAGGTGAAACATACTGATCAAGGTGGGAGAGATGAGCAATCAGGGCCAGGTGAAACATACTGATCAAGGTGGGAGAGATGAGCAATCAGGGCCAGGTGAAACATACTGATCAAGGTGGGAGAGATGAGCAATCAGGGCCAGGTGAAACATACTGATCAAGGTGGGAGAGATGAGCAATCAGGGCCAGGTGAAACATACTGATCAAGGTGGGAGAGATGAGCAATCAGGGCCAGGTGAAACATACTGATCAAGGTGGGAGAGATGAGCAATCAGGGCCAGGTGAAACATACTGATCAAGACTCCACCTCACTTCCTCGTTCATGCTGCTGAAAACAGACAGTTTCACAGCAGTCTGATAACGAGGTGGGGATCAACACTATAATTCCCCCCCCCCCCCCCACACACATGAGCGGTAAGCTTACTGAGAAGCCTCACGTTGCACTACAGCGAGGAGGATACCAGCACACCTTTTCAAGTACGCCTCGGGATGCAAGACGAATCACTGTAACCCACCACCAAAAAAAAGTAGTCAAGAGTTAATTCAACTCGGCACGACTAGCTTCGAACAACAACAACAACAACAACCATTTCTGCACACGAATAATGATGATATCAAGATTGTGAAGCTTGTGATTACTTTTGTTGTTGCAACAGCTACCCGTATCTAACTGTTTCACTCTTAGTTATATTTCTATAGCAGCTGGTTTGTAGAAGCTCTTCGTACATCACATGACGTGCTGAAGAAGGAGGAACTGAGAAGCAGCTCTTCTCAGCAGACTTCCCACTACTGAGATGTGTCACTCCCTACCTCGTTGTCCAGGCTGGTGTAATACATCCTGCTTCCAGGTGCACGACTCGTACGGTGAAGTGAAGCCCTGGCAGTTTGTTTCAAATGTCCCTGACGTTAGTCCTCGCGATGATTACTTTCGTTAGAGATATTGAAATTGATGTCACGAGTTGTTGTTGTTGTTTCAAATGTCCCTGACGTTAGTCCTCGCGATGATTACTTTCGTTAGAGATATTGAAGTTGATGTCACGAGTTGTTGTTGTTTCAAATGTCCACAATGAGGAGGTTACCCTTATGTGCGCCCTGAAAAGGGCGTTAAGTGACGGGTTGCAGTAGCTTTCCTCACATATCGAGCGTACTGATGAAGGTGAACCGTGGTCCTCCAGGCGGTTTTGCTATGCTTGGCTTCATCTGCGTGTCGCTCACTACTACGGAGATCACGTCGAACCTCACCTTGTTAGCTAGACTGTTGTTCTCGACAGAAGCCCGTTTTCAGGACGACCAAAGAGTTGGTCAGGTGAGGGTCTCGGCCAGTATATTTCTCCTGACCCTGGCTAACATTCTCTGATTAGTGTGTTTTGCCTGACCAGACGTTAGCCTCATCGTCCCGATGTCAGGAGAATACCTGAACATACGAGAAACAGAGAAAGTACACATGACTAAGACCAGCGCTATTCCTGTATCTGCACCATTGAGAGAAACCGATTCACGCGTCCAAAACTGGTTCCGTTAACAAGTTTCAATTTACTTCTCAAAACGGACGATGAAAAAATAACCGGTTTTAAAAATTGTAACGGGCTTAGAATTACATAGCGACTTAATTTGGAAAAGGATAAAAATAGACATGGTTTGTTCTGTTTTCATGGAGGTGAATGAAGATCAGACTGTTCTATTACGAACCAAATTCAACCGGTTTTCTTCTCTTAAATGTACTTCCTTATTTGAGTAGCACAACAGTAAACATGAATAGAATTCGAGGCGAAGGTTGGGAAATCAATGGACGCTTTGGGTTTCTCCGCGGGTTGTGTTGGTTGTTATGTGGCCTATCAAACTTACATCCGGGCCCCCCAACCTTACGTTTATCAACCTGCGCCTAATAATTCTTAGAAGGCACGTGCGTTTGCATGGGGTTGTAAAGGTCAAGGTAGTCCCATGGTCGATATTGCTATGAGGAGAAGCAGTACTAGAGAACTTATTGGGTAAACTCTTAGTTTTTGTGATGTGATATGCAAAGTTTCCTTTCTCGATGCCTCGTCATATCTAACTGTAAATGAAAAGCCAATTGCACAAAATATGTCGCTGTTAGAGATTTAGTGTTGGACATTTTACTATATTAGGTATCAACATGCGTGATATGGAGACTAACGGCAACAAACAGGTGATTGACTTCTGGCGTTTTTGCATGGTGGAGGGACCGCATCACTGCGCATCTCACAAGCCGTAGGCCACACGCTCTCCCATCCCATAAGGGTACACCCTTGCTGGATCCGAGAACACGTTTGATTTCCGAGCCACGCCACTAAGTAACGTCCCTTTTTACCTGTTGTTGGGGATGAAGTGGTATAGTATTGTGGTACAGCTTTGGAGAGGCGATGTGATTAGTTTCCTTCCTCACCGCCTCATCTTTCCTAACTCTAAAGGTAAAGGGATTTCCCTAACAGATTATGTCGTTGGGAATGAAGTGGTATAGTATTGTGGTACAGCTTTGGAGAGGCGATGTGATTAGTTTCCTTCCTCACCGCCTCATCTTTCCTAACTCTAAAGGTAAAGGGATTTCCATAACAGATTATGTCGTTGGGGATGAAGTGCCATAGAGTTGGTTGTATTAGGGAGCCGAAAATCTAGCAGTGAATGAGCTGACAGCAGCCAGCGACTCATTCACACCTGGCTGCTTGCCCCAGGGCCAGTGACGCATAGCTGACAAAGATCCTATTCCGCCTACAAGTTTCGGTCCTGGAAGCAAACTGCAACCCTGCAGCCTGGCTAAGAGAATATGGATTGAAGAGCGCAGGAAAAAATACAACGTCCCAACGTCCTCTTCAGGACGAACGCCGGAGAAGGAGAAGAAGATGGAGGTCCTGTGTCTTAGATAGTGTGAGGGTTTTCGAGGCCCCAGAGACGTAGAGGTAGAACAAAAGACACACGAAAGAGAGATCACTACAAACACGAAGGAAGTGGGCAAGAGGTAGACTGAGTGGGAAACGATGGCATAGGATAGGGGGACTTGGAGTATTGATTTTTTTTTAAAAGCTGATCATAGTAAGGAGCTGAAAGGTTTTTAATTGATTGATTGATTTTGTGAGGTAGTGTTACCCTGGTCCTTTCCTCGCGGGCTAGTCTGCTGTAATGATCAATGCTGTTGTTGATGTGGAAGCCACTCACGCTCAGTTAATTCAACTCTTGACAACGTTTCTTTGGTGATGGGTTACAGTGACTCTTCTTACATCCCGAGTCGTGATTACAAAAGTGTACTGGGATGCTCTTGGCTGTAATACGATACACCACTCCTCAGTATCGCTCACCACTATGGGGATTACAATTTTGTCTCCTATACCACCCCCCCCCCCCCACACACACACACACCTTGTTGGACAGACTTGTGTGACAGAGTATGTTTCCAGGGAGCCAGGCGCAAGCATGAGGTGGAGTTTTGATCAGTGTTTTTCACCTGACCTTGATGTGGCTCTTCGTTACTCATAGGTGGAGGTCGTTAGAGATGAAGCGTTAGACCACTGATTCCCAACCTATTTCAATGATTGTACCCTCAACTGAAAAATCTTTTTCTGCGGTACCCCAAGCTAAATTTTTCTTTAGAATTTTCCCAATATGGTCAATAAAATAATGGGCAATCAATATGTTTCAAAGTATAGAGCAGTTGTTCTAGGATTGATCAGCGCTTAAATTATACTAGGGTTCATCATCATCAAAGGCGTCTCAGTCTCTGTAGACCATGGGCGTGGCGCCCTGTGAGTATCCTTTCCAGCGCGCATATCTGGGTGCTGAATATGGAGACTGCCCAAACTGCAGGATCCCCCTCTGGGCCTCACCGCTGTAATCCAAAGGAACGTAAAGTATAACAATTTGGCACCAGCTCAGCTGCAGGAATGAGTTCACAATTTTTAAACCATCCGTCGTAGGTGCTACCAATCCTGATTTTCTGTCTGGGTTTACTCTCGGAGCCCTACCCTCTCCCGAGATTTCCAAAAGACTGCAGAGCCGTTGCCCGCAGATGCTAGTTACTCGAGACATCCGATGATACTCTCATCTTTACAGAACAAGCGAGCCCTCTCCGCACTTGTGGGTTTAAAATCAGAGTTCACTCTCTCTTAGGCTAACTGCCTGAACAGGCTGACGTGTTTCGTCTACCTGGGTTTAGAGTCAGAGTTTACCTTCTCTTAGATTGGCTACCAACCAAGGCAAATGAGCTCAATCTGCCCGCCCAGTTTTACTACCGGGTACTCGGTCGCGCCCCACAGCAGGCTCTATAAGAAACAGGGGGCTCCCTCATGAAGGTGCTGCTGGGGACACAAAAATGTAGGAGAGGCCATTGGCATGGGAACTCCTGAACGGCAAGCCGAACAGTGAATCCAGCGGCGATCTCTACACCTGGAAAGGAGAGGCTATAACAGACGCTTCACATTCCTTTAACGAAGGGACATCCAGCCCAAACCTCGCTATCTCCCACCAGGATTGCTGTTACACAAAGAAACAATCCAGGACAATTAGCCAAATACTATACAGCAATACACAACAGACTTAGACCACCATGAAATAAACGGAACAAAGCATACAATTTTTAAAATGAGATACTTGGCTTTGTTGCGATTTGCAAACCTATAATTTAGTATAATGTTAGGTGTGGTATTTATCCAACAAACAGTCATTTCTTCCTCTATCGTTAGTAACCTGTTTCTTGTGTTTGTGAGCACATAGAATTCCAACTAACATTTGTAAAATGTGGAAAAGCTGCAAATGAAACACCAAAGTATTCTTGCAACATAAGGATATTCATTGATAATATCTACCCAGAATTCACCAGGAGCGGATACGCTCACCCTGGGGGCCACTTTTCCCCTTCTCTTACCTCACTCTGTTTCACTTGACTCTGTCCTACAGTCACACCCTTGCACAACTTTCACACGCGCTCTCATGGTGAGGCCCTTCCATTGCACTTTGGTTGGGCTAGCTTCTGAGGGCGCACAAACCTAGCATAGGTACATACAGACGCACACATTCATCCAAGCACTGGTTTATGCGTCCTGATATCGCCCAATGGACTACGGTCTGGGGTGGAAAATGGCGCGCCTCCGCCAGTAAAAACTAGTGAGGCAAACATCTAAGCAAAAAAAAAAAAAAAAAAAAAAAAAAAAAAAATTCATCATGAGCTACTTCTGTATGCTTTCATTTCATAGCAGCACTATCATTACGTTCGTTGATTCATTTTCCCGTCTTCTGTAAGTTTGATCATTGCATGGTTTGATGCAAGCGTTGTTGTTTGCTGTTGTTTGCTGTTGTTTGCGAATGCCCACAATGTGTAGGTTACTCTTTTGTGCGGAATGAAAAGGGCGTTCAGTGTTGGGTTGCAGTTGCTTTCCTCCCATCCCCAGCGTGCTGATGAAGGTGGACCGGGGTTCTCCAGGCGGTTGTGCTATGCTTGGCTTCATCTGCGTGTCACTCACTGCCACTATCCCTCACCTTGTTAGCCAGACTGTCACGAAAACAGCCTGTTTCCAGGAAGGGCTACGAGGAAGCCAAGGTGAGGGTCTTGTCCATTATGTTTTGCCTGAACCTAACACTTCTGATCAGTATATTTTGCCTGACCAGTCGTTA
Source organism: Ariolimax columbianus (assembly GCA_036924085.1). Taxonomy (NCBI): domain Eukaryota; kingdom Metazoa; phylum Mollusca; class Gastropoda; order Stylommatophora; family Arionidae; genus Ariolimax; species Ariolimax columbianus. The sequence goes on from JAVGWX010000014.1 coordinate 9,882,334, forward strand.
GTCTTCCTTCCCTGATGCAAATGTTAAATGGGTTTCTCAACCAAGCTGTTTTCTATGTATATGCTTGGAAAATAGAACTGACTTTTTTCCCCCAGTATTTAGAGAGGATCAGAAATAAGTGAATGATTTCCGTGTTCTTTGCTGAAACAAGAACTAGGAACATACTACCTGCCTTCATTTTTACTTCCCGCATTCTTAACTTATTTCTCAGAGGAAAATTGATTTTGTCAGTAGAAGTTACACAATTTTTATATTTGTCATGCGTGCGGGAATGAACTTTGTTTAACTATTGACTGATATCCATTAAGTTAGACAATGTTGCCGTCCAAGTGTCATCTACAAATAATTCACACAAATTCTGTCAGCTCAAGATAAACAAGTTAGCTTTTCAACACTCGATTCAAATACTCGTCAAACACTTTTCTCAATAGCCATCCTACATTTGTATAACTCCAAGTTCTTCACACAGCTTGACTAGCAATCTGTTTTAAGTGGACTACTTCTAATCTAGTTGATCGTGTTCACGACGAAGAAGGCAGTGTCTATTGTATTATTGTTTTGTATGTACATTCTTGAGTGAGGCTGCGAGTCCTAGGGGTGGCGCTCGGTTTTCAAAATCCCGACGTTCCGGGTTCGATTCCCACTCGTGTCCAGTTTGGCAGACACTGGTTTTTTTTCCTCGGGCTAATGCTCCTCCACGAACGGAAAGTAATGGCAACCTACCGTACTGCACACTTGCCAAGAAACTTCTAACAGCCAAATAGGTGGCGGTTGTAAGAAGCTACGTTCTGTAAAGGGCATGCTACTTACTATACGTACTTTCTTATTGTAATCAATAATTGTCTGTTGTTGTTTCTTCAAGATCTTGTAACAGTTCCCGCCGGAGCAAGAGAGTTTAGGACAGGGATGATGTGGTTGTTGATAACAAAGGTACCTGAACATGTTAAAGCTTAAAGCTACCTAAATGCGTGTCAAGGTCACTCACCGTCTCAACAAAGTTGAGAGTTGGGGCAAAGAATGTGGACAGGTAGGAGCTGACCACTGGCGTTCCGATTTGAATAGGGGGAGAATGAGTGACAGACGGATTGGCAGCGGAGCTTGCTGCGATAGATGAGTGACAGGTGCGCAAAGTATTTCGTTCCAATAACGACTGAAAAGAGCCATCCCCCTAGATCCATTGATCAGCTCTTATTCTGCTTGAGTGTATATAACTCGAGACAAAGTTTAGCTCAGGAAGCTGGATGGAGAGGAGAGGAGAACGAGAGAGTGAATGTAGATAGGAGTATGGTTTAGCTCACAGACTTAGATAGAGGAACGATTGATAGACTGTCGTACGAATGTTAGTGATACAACAGGATCGCTCAAATAGGTGTGTGAGTTTTGTATTAATAGATAATCTGAACGTATGTTGTAAGCAGGGCACATTGTGAACGAGGTATGTCCAGATCGCCCGCCTGAGGGGATTTGAGTGAGGAAGTTTTTGATAAGGTGTGTTGAGGACGCAGTTAAAGAGATGTATGTGCGATGTGTGTAGGCAATAGAACCGGGTTTTCTTCTTCTTCTTCTGCGTACGCAGTCAGACAGTAACCATTATTTTTTCGAAAAAAGCGGCGGTCATCCTGAGGCTGTCGCCACTGCCATAAAGCTTGTCTTGCAGTTCCACTGGTGATGGCCACATCTGCTCTCTCTGATCCTTGTATGTCGGGCAGTTCTGCAGCAGATGTTCAGCGGTCATTTTACCAGTACCGCACGGGCATTCGTCGGTACACCCTATCTTCAATTTGTGGAATAGGTGGTACCTCAGTCTATTGTGGCCAGTGCGAAGTCTGAAGACGACGACCTGCTCTCTTCGGTTCAACTGGTAATCGGCATCGTTTTTGGTGTAACCAGTATGTTCGGTTTCCCATTTGGTCATGTATCTGGCTTTGAAAAGCCGTTTTGACTCTTCGTACGTCATACTAGTATCTGTTTGTGGTAGTCTTGCACCTTCTTTTGCCAGTCTGTCTGCCTCCTCGTTGCCTTGGATGTTGCAGTGTGATGGGACCCACTGTACCCCTACCCTTTTTGGTGCGGACTCCTGGCACAGTTTGCAGAGTGCTGCTCTTAAGTCATTAAGCTCAGTATTTTTCTGGCTTTTTAGCGCTGTGACTACGGCGAGAGCATCTGTAAGCAGGACTATATGGCTTTCATTTTCACTGTGTGTCACTATTTCTTCCACTGCCGCCCTCAGTGCCTCTGCCTCCGCTCTGAAATTGCTTGTGTACTTACCAGTAGCGAATGACAGTGTTATTTGTCTGCCATTTGGTAGGTTTAGGAAAGCTCCTGCCCCTCCGTTCTGTGTAGTATTTGTTACAGAACCGTCGGTGTATGCATGGGTCCAGTCCATGCTTGGGTAGCTTTTCGCTATGAAGCTTAGGGTAGTATCTCTCCTTTCTTTTTCAGTCTGGCAGTTTTTGTTTGCAATACCTGGTATATTTTCTACCACCTCTGGAAATATATCCTGCCTCCAGGTAGGTTTTCGTACAGTAGTGTTGGGTTTTGGTGTTGTTAGTGCGTTTATGGGATCTTCGTGCATCTTTGCTTTGAACCGGGTTTTGATAGTTGGGAATTCCATCAAGAGCTAATGCTTAACATTTCCGCTTTAGTTAATATTTATATTAACATATATAAAATACAGGAATATTTAGTTAAGATGATATGTATTGCATTGTGTTTGTAATTTCACTACTCATTTTTCTGGTATGAGTATTATATAATAAATATGCCATCTGCTGCGTGCTATATTATTTGCTGTGTGTGGTCATGAATGATGTGGATGAGTGTGATAATGTTCTAAGTTAGAATAACCCTGTGACAAACAGTGGGGTCTGCTACAATCTTGACACTAACAACGACATGTTGTTGACTGCTTTTTTTGTTCGTCCTCAAACATTACTCTGTAAGCAGAGAGAGCAGACTCTGTAAGGAGTGAGAGTAGGCTATGTAAGCAGGGAGAGTAGGCTCTGTAAGCAGGGAGAGTAGGCTATGTAAGCACGGAGAGTACGCTCTGTAAGCAGGAAGAGTAGGCTCTGTAAGCAGAGAGAGTAGGCTCTGTAAACAGGGAGAGTAGGCTCTGTAAGCAGAGAGAGTAGGCTCTGTAAGCAGGGAGAGTAGGCTCTGTAAGCAGGGAGAGTAGGCTCTGTAAGCCGGGGGAGTAGGCTCTGTAAGCAGGGAGAGGAGGCTCTGTAAGCAGGGAGAGTAGGCTCTGTAAGCAGGGAGAGTAGGCTCTCTAAGCAGGGAGAGTAGGCTCTGTAAGCAGGGAGAGTAGGCTCTGTAAGCAGGGAGAGTAGGCTCTGTAAGCAGGGAGAGTAGACTCTGTAAGCAGGGAGAGTAGGCTCTGTAAGCAGGGCGAGTAGGCTCTGTAAGCAGGGAGAGTAGGCTATGTAAGCAGAGAGAGTAGGCTATGTAAGCAAGGAGAGTAGGCTCTGTAAGCAAAGAGAGTGTATGCTCTGTAAATAGAGAGAGTAGTCATGTAAGCATGGAGAGTAAGCAAAGAGAGTAGGCTATGCAAGCAGATAGTAAGCTATATAAGCAAAGAGAGTAGGCTACGTAAGCAGAGCGAGTAAACTATGTAAACACAGATTGAAAGTAAACCATGTAAGCAGAGAGAGAGAAAGAGTGGGCTTTGTAAGCAGAGAGTAGACCCTGTAAGCAGAAAAAGATAGAGAGTAGGCTCTGTAAGCAGAGAGAGATAAATTATGCTCTATAAGCAGAGAGAGAAGTATGTTATGTAAGCAGAAAAAGTAGACTCTGTAAGCAAAGAGAGTAGGCTCTGTAAGAAGAGAGAGAAAGAGAGAGAGAGATAATGTAGGCTCTGTAAGCAAAGAGAGCGACACTAGACTCTGTAAGCAGAGAGAGAGAGAGTGTGTATGATCTGTAAGCAAAGAGAGAGAGAGAGCAGGCTATGTAAGAAGAGAGAGTGTAGGCTTTGTAAGCAGAGAGAGAAAGTAGGCTCTGTAAGCAGAGAGAGAAAGAGAGAGTAGGCTCTGTAAGCAGAGAGAAAGAAAGTGTAAGGAAAGTGAGGATCTAAAGCAGAGAGAGAGAAAGTTATGAAAGCAGAAAGAGTAGGATATGTAAGCAGAAATAGTAGGCTATGTAAGCAGAGAGAGCGAGAGAGAGAGAGAGAGTAAGTTCTGTAAGCAGGGAGTGTAGGCTATGTAAGCAGAGAGAATATGCTCTGTAAGCAGGGAGACAGTAGGCTTGTAGGCTCAGTTCTAGTCACAAGTAGCCACTGCTTGCAGCACCCTTAGCCACTGTCACAGTCAAGGTTAGCCACTGTTCCAGTCACCCTTAGCCATGTTCCAGCTACCATTAGACACTGGTCCAGTCACTATTAGCCATGTTCCAGCTACCATTAGACACTGGTCCAGTCACTATTAGCCATGTTCCAGTCACCCTTAGCCATGTTCCAGTCACCCGTAGCCATGTTCCAGTCACCCTTAGCCATGTTCCAACTGCCCTCAGCCATGTTCTAGTCACCCTTAGCCATGTTCCAGCTACCCTCAGCCTCGTTCCAGTCATCCTTAGCCACTGTTCCAGTCACCCTTAGCCACTGTTCCAGTCACCCTTAGCCACTGTTCCAGTCACCCTTAGCCACTGTTCCAGTCACCCTTATCCACTGTTCCAGTCACCCTTAGCCACTGTTACAGTCACCCTTGGCCATGTTCCAGTTACACTTAGTCATGTTCCAGTCACCCTTAGCCACTGTTACAGTCACCCTCAGTCATGTTCCAGTCACCCTTAGCCATGTTCCAGTCACACATGGCCATGTTCCAGTCACCCTTAGCCTTGTTCCAGTCACCCTTAGCCATGTTCCAGTCACCCATGGCCATGTTCCAGTCACCCTAGCCTTGTTCCAGTCACCCTTAGCCATGTTCCAGTCACCCTTAGCCACTGTTCCAGTCACCCTTAGCCATGTTCCAGTCACCCTTAGCCACTGTTCCAGTCACCCTTAGCCATGTTCCAGTCACCCTTAACCACTGTTACAGTCACCCTTGGCCATGTTCCAGTTACACTTAGCCATGTTCCAGTCACCCTTAGCCACTGTTCTAGTCACCCTTAGCCACTGGTCCAGTCACCCTTAGCCATGTTCCAGCTACCATCAGCCTCGTTCCAGTCATCCTTAGCCACTGTTCCAGTCACCCTTAGCCACTGTTCCAGTCACCCTTAGCCACTGTTCCAGTCACCCTTAGCCACTGTTCCAGTCACCCTTATCCACTGTTCCAGTCACCCTTAGCCACTGTTACAGTCACCCTTGGCCATGTTCCAGTTACACTTAGTCATGTTCCAGTCACCCTTAGCCACTGTTACAGTCACCCTCAGTCATGTTCCAGTCACCCTTAGCCATGTTCCAGTCACCCATGGCCATGTTCCAGTCACCCTTAGCCTTGTTCCAGTCACCCTTAGCCATGTTCCAGTCACCCATGGCCATGTTCCAGTCACCCTAGCCTTGTTCCAGTCACCCTTAGCCATGTTCCAGTCACCCTTAGCCACTGTTCCAGTCACCCTTAGCCATGTTCCAGTCACCCTTAGCCACTGTTCCAGTCACCCTTAGCCATGTTCCAGTCACCCTTAGCCACTGTTCCAGTCACCCTTAGCCATGTTCCAGTCACCCTTAGCCACTGTTCCAGTCACCCTTAGCCATGTTCCAGTCACCCTTAACCCCTGTTACAGTCACCCTTGGCCATGTTCCAGTTACACTTAGCCATGTTCCAGTCACCCTTAGCCACTGTTCTAGTCACCCCTAGACACTGTTCCAGTCACCCTTAGCCACTGTTCCAGTCACCCTTAGCCACTGTTCCAGTCACCCTTATCCACTGTTCCAGTCACCCTTAGCCACTGTTACAGTCACCCTTGGCCATGTTCCAGTTACACTTAGTCATGTTCCAGTCACCCTTAGCCACTGTTAGTCACCCTTGGCCATGTTCTAGTCACCCTCAGTCATGTTCCAGTCACCCTTAGCCATGTTCCAGTCACCCATGGCCATGTTTCAGTCACCCTTAGCCTTGTTCCAGTCACCCTTAGCCATGTTCCAGTCACCCATGGCCATGTTCCAGTCACCCTAGCCTTGTTCCAGTCACCCTTAGCCATGTTCCAGTCACCCTTAGCCACTGTTCCATGTCACCCTTAGCCATGTTCCAGTCACCCTTAGCCACTGTTACAGTCACCCTTGGCCATGTTCCAGTTACACTTAGCCATGTTCCAGTCACCCTTAGCCACTGTTCCAGTCACCCTTAGACACTGTTCCAGTCACCCTTAGCCACTGTTCCAGTCACCCTTAGCCACTGTTCCAGTCACCCTTATCCACTGTTCCAGTCACCCTTAGCCACTGTTACAGTCACCCTTGGCCATGTTCCAGTTACACTTAGTCATGTTCCAGTCACCCTTAGCCACTGTTACAGTCACCTTTGGCCATGTTCTAGTCACCCTCAGTCATGTTCCAGTCACCCTTAGCCATGTTCCAGTCATCCATGGCCATGTTCCAGTCACCCTTAGCCTTGTTCCAGTCACCCTTAGCCATGTTCCAGTCACCCATGGCCATGTTCTAGTCACCCTAGCCTTGTTCCAGTCACCCTTAGCCACTGTTCCAGTCACCCTTAGCCATGTTCCAGTCACCCTTAGCCACTGTTCCAGTCACCCTTAGCCATGTTCCAGTCACCCTTAGCCACTGTTCCAGTCACCCTTAGCCATGTTCCAGTCACCCTTAGCCATGTTCCAGTCACTCTTAGCCACTGTTCCAGTCACCCTTAGCCACTGTTCCAGTCACCCTTAGCCATGTTCCAGCTACCCTTAGCCACTGTTCCAGTCACCCTTATCCACTGTTTCAGTCACCCTTAGCCATGTTCCAGCTACCCTTAGCCACTGTTCCAGTCACTCTTAGCCACTGTTCCAGTCACTCTTAGCCACTGTTTCAGTCACCCTTAGCCACTGTTTCAGTCACTCTTAGCCACTGTTCCAGTCACCCTTAGCCACTGTTCCAGTCACCCTTAGCCATGTTCCAGCTACCCTTAGGCACTGTTCCAGTCACCCTTATCCACTGTTTCAGTCACCCTTAGCCACTGTTCCAGTCACCCTTAGCCATGTTCCAGCTACCCTTAGCCACTGTTCCAGTCACTCTTAGCCACTGTTTCAGTCACCCTTAGCCATGTTCCAGCTACCCGTAGCCATGTTCCAGCTACCCTTAGCCATGTTCCAGCTACCCTTAGCCACTGTTCCAGTCACCCTTAGCCATGTTCCATGCACCCGTAGCCACTGTTCGCGACACCCCTGTTAAGCCTCATCATGTAAGAAAATTGAAGGTGCACAATTTGAGCGTTGGTGATTCTTCCTCGCTATCTCGCTTCCCGTTCTCTAAAGGTCATCGTAGGCCCGGCACACAACAGATTGTTATTGAATTTTTTGTTTACATAAATTATTGTTTAAAATATATTTTTTATCCGTTCAAGTTTCCCAATACTGTGCGTTGTGGGTATTTTGTGCCAGTGCAGCCTACTTCATGGCGATTTTTTTTAATGGGCGTTTAACTTAACGGGCTAATGAATCCCTGCTCCAACACTTTGTTGTTGGGGATGATGTGGGAGAAACTTTCTCGTACAGTATTTTGGTATAGCTTTAACGAGATGTGGGGACTAATTTCCTTCCTTGATGCTTGACCATTTCTAACTCCAAAGGTCAAGGTAGACCGTTGACAGACACTACTGTTAAAGATGAAGTCTTACAGATTGAACTGTATGTGGTTTTAATCTTTTTGAGGTTGAGTGAAGTGTTCTAGACGTCATTGGACGAGGCGGCTTGTTTATGAGGTGGAGTGAAGTGTTCTAGACGTCATTGGACGAGACGACTTATTTATGAGGTGGAGTGAAGTGTTCTAGACGTCATTGGACGAGACGACTTGTTTATGATGGAGTGAAGTGTTCTAGACGTCATTGAACGAGACGACTTGTTTATGGTGGAGTGAAGTGTTCTATACGTCATTGGACGAGACGACTTGTTTATGAGGTGGAGTGAAGTGTTCTAGACGTCATTGGACGAGGCGACTTGTTTATGGGGTGGAGTGAAGTGTTCTAGACGTCATTGGACGAGGCGACTTGTTTATGGGGTGGAGTGAAGTGTTCTAGACGTCATTGGACGAGGCGACATGTTTATGAGGTGGAGTGAAGTGTTCTAGACGTCATTGGACGAGATCACGATTTGTTTATGAGGTGGAATGATCAGTTCCCTTCCTTGATGCCTTTCCTTCTGTAGCAGGGCCCAGGTTTCCATCATCTATAATGTTACCACATTCATCCACATCATTCACAACCACAGACAGCAAATAACATAGCACACAGCAGGTGGCATATTTATTATATTAATAATCTTACAACAACTATTAAAATGAGTGCAATGAGATTACAAACACAATTTGAAATACAACTTATCTAAATAGATACTCGGAGTTTAATAGCATAAGCTATTGATGTTGCTCCAAACTAATCCAATCCAGTTCTAGCCGCACACTCCCCTCCCCTTATCTGCACCCTCAACACACTCTCCAAAACTCGTCCTCACGCTCGTATGCTGTGACACTCAGATCCCCTCAGGTGGGTGATCTGTACATAATACATTCAATATATTCAACATATACTCACATATGATCACACACTCAATCGATCTGCGTATACACACGATCTGGAACATACATCGTTCCCTCGGTGTCTATACACACCACGCATACATCCAGATCCTTCCTAGTCGATATGTACACTCGCGTAACTCTTCAGAACATATATCGTTCCCTCGGTGTCTATACACACCACACATACATCTAGATCTCTCTTAGACACAGGGCGCCCAACACACACCTTATAGAGCGACTGGCCAAGACTCGAAGGCGTATGCTGGTTCAGCGACCCTGTTCTCACACATTCGTTAAAACAGACTATCAATCACCCTTCTATTAAGTCGGTGAGCTAACCAGACTCCTAGCTAAACTCTCAGTCTCTCGCTCTGGCCAGTCTGCTTGAGCTAAACTTTGTCTAGTATTATATAGTCTCAAGCAGTATCAGAATCACACTATACCAAGCATGTCAGTTTTACTACTTTTGTTCTCCTTTCGGGGCCCGGAAACGGACGCATGAGGGATAGCACTGGGTTAAGACATGCGCATTGGGTGCTGCAGCACAGGAGCTGTAACAGTTCTAGCTTGAGCCTAGACGTTTAGTGCAGAGGAGATTGGACTGGCGACTATAAGAAACAAAGGTTGTCTGAATGAAATGCATTGGACGAACGCAGGCCACGTCAGGGTCAATCACCATTTAGACACCAGGTCGACAAAGGAAACGAAGGGCAAAGGTTCACAACGAATGTGGGAAAAATTGGCTAGTTTGGAGTATAGTGTTGGTTTGACCAGTTCTAGTATCGGACTTGAGTGGTAGGGGTTTTGATTGAAGATAAAAACGCATTCAACAGGCTGGCACCGAAAAGGGACAAGGACCTATCTTTCGTACAACCAATGAGACGCTAGATTGGAAGGGAACAAATTAAAGTGTGGCTGGTCAACCAACGGATGAGCACCATTGGTCGGCCATATTTGTTTCTAGAGCTAAGTAAATAAGATATAAAAGGCGAGGCACAAACGAAGCGCTTTCACTGGGTGGCAATCCCATTATACACATAGACCCTTGCACTATTGCTAATTTGTGTCAGTGGGGCACCTTGTAAACAAAAGGAGATAGAGATCTGATCACATATGCGTGAGCATATTCATCTAGGTACGAATTGAGTGGCAGTCTGAGAAGGCAGTCTGAGTGTTATCCAAGCAATAAGTGCATTTGGTATCTATGGAAGAACGGTGGCCTTCGAGAACACAGTGGTACGAGAGTTCGGAACGATCAAGGGTTCAGTGAATCCTAGGGACTGTGATCCCAGTGGTGCGAGAGTTATGAACGATCAAGGGTTCAGGGACTCCTAGGGATTGTGATCCCAGTGGTGTGAGAGTTAGGAACGATCAAGGGTTCAGGGACTCCTAGGGATTGTGATACCAAAGGTACCTGAGTTTGGAAAGGGGTGCATCACTTGTGCCCTCAGAGAACGAAATTGTTCGACATAAGTGTAGCATGAGCACCAAAAGGGTACGTCTCAAACACTTGAGAACTGCCCACAGTTGTAAGTGAAACATAACTCACGTGGTAACTTATGTTCAGATGTTTGACAGCCTAAAGCAGATACCCTGACAGCAACAACAGATCATCAACAGCGTGGACTATCTGGGAGACGACTTAGTTAGAACCATTGATCTATAATACAATTGAATGAGGCTGAGTTTAGGATTTATGTTATTTCACATGAGACGTAGAATCTGGGTTGTATGTAGTTTACCAAAGGGCCTCTGTCAACTAAAGGTCCTTTAAAAATCAATTAATATTTATGTGTTCGCAGTTTCATTAAAAAAATTGTACTGTTGAAGGAATATTTACAGTCGAGCTAACAATACATCTAGTCCATGGTCCTCACAATATAAGTAGTACATGTAGCTACAACATATTGATCTACGCTGTGGAGGGTAACAGACATGATTATTTGAAGGAGGTGGAGGAGTAGAGAAAGCTGGCAATAACAACGGAAAAGAAAAGAAGAAAAGCAAGAAGAAATAGAAAAGGAAAAGAATAAGATGAAGACGAAATTTAAAAGAAGAAGAAGAATGAAAACGTGACAGCCCACAAGAGGTGTGAGCACACTACTATCATACGCACTGGTGTGAAAAGGCCAGGTCAGATAACTGGTTTGAACCTTACGTGTATTTGAGTCACTTTTCAAGTTCATCAGTATGTTCTAGACCAGATGTTTTCTGTTCCTGGTGTTTGGTGAGAATTTAATAAAGTCGAAAATATCCTCAGAACCCTTGTCCGTCTCCAGCGGGGCTAAGCAGCTTAAGACCAAGGGACGTTTGAAACTTGCAGGATTCGAGCCACACACTGTTTCGAGCTTTAGCTCGTTCGATTCTTGAAAAACGAGCATCTTACCTAGTAGCCATAGCAAGCCCCGCCCCCTCTCATAACAAAGGGGAACAATATAGTCTAGTAACTGTGAGTCGTGCTACACGAATGTCTACATAACATAGCTAGCAGATTCATAAACAAATGAAACAGATCCAGCGAATCTATCTTCAGTAGAAATATTTCGTAAGACACACAGCAGCAAAGGAATGACGTAAAACATCCAGCAGCAAAGGAATGACGTAAAACATCCAGCAATAAAGGAATGATGTAAAAACCCTCAGCAGTAAAGGAATGGCGTAAACGATACAGCAATGAAGGGATGACGTAAAACATCTAGCAGTGAAGGAATGGCGTAAACGATCCAGCAATGAAGGGATGACGTAAAACATCTAGCAGTGAAGGAATGGCGTAAACGATGCAGCAATGAAGGGATGACGTAAAACATCTAGCAGTAAAGGAATGGCGTAAACGATCCAGCAATGAAGGGATGACGTTAAACATCCAGCAGTAAAGGAATGGCGTAAACGATCTAATAATGAAGGGATGACGTAAAACATCTAGCAGTGAAGGAATGACGTAAAACATCCAGCAGTGATGAAATGACGTAAAACATCCAGCAGTGAAGGAATGACGTAAAACATTCAGCAGTGTAGGAATGACGTAAAACATCCAGCAGGGAAGAAATGACGCAAAACTCCAAGCAGTAAAGAAATGACGTAAAACATTTAGCAGTAAATGAATGATATAAAACACCCAGCAGTAAAATAATTACATAAAACAGCCAGCAGTAAATGAATGTCGTAAAACTCATAGATATGAGCAAGGAAAAAAAACAATATTAATATATTTGACCCACGGAAAGACTACAACAAAATAAATAGAAAACACATTTTTGGTATGATTCTGGGGTCACATAGAACAAACTTCCTGGGCTGTTGAAACGATGTACCTGTAGCAGTAACTCAAACTTCAGGCGTACATGAAGCAGCAGAGTACAACGAGTGGCTCCCAGAAGCTTTAGAGACGCGGCCATCTTCCAGTAACAGTCTGGACATGCTAGCCAAACTAGGCTATGCTCCTTTTGCACGAAACCCTTGTCGGCTATTAAAGGCTGATATTCCAGTAAGATAGCTTTTCTATGAGAGACAAAGAACAACTAATAATCGCTTCTTGCAGGTAGGGTAGGAACAGCCAAATCTATGAAAGCAGCTCCAAAACAAATGTGTGTCTTAGACGGATACGTTAGATCATCGTATGCAGAATTTCTTGTGCGTTCGTTCTCAATCTCCCGCTACCAAGCCATGAACATGAACAAGGCTTTGCAAGTAGCAGGATGTAGTCCAGAGAACGGAATGCATTGTGTCGCTAGTTTACAGCTTGACTGCGATATTTGCACCTTTCAGTGAGACAAATCCGTCTTCGGCAGCGTACGCAGAACAAAGTGCCACTCAATATCGCATAAATAAAGACAGTCAAAGACACAACTTTGTCGGAGCCATTGGCGTGGCTGTCTGATGGCGAATGAGAAAGGAAGAGGAAAATCCTAGGAAGCTACTCCACACTCGTGAGAAGTATATCGACCTGTCCTTCAAACAGTAAACAGTTGTCTACATGTGCTATATGTCTGGGCTCTGTTTAACTCCAACCACAACACGACGCTTAGCTTACATCTGAATTTGTGTCAAGGTCAAATTTCACATTCTCAACAATCTATTCATTCCCGGGTCGAGCTTACAGCTAGCTCGTCCTGCACCGTTTCGTATCTTAGTTCTGTTTTTAAATGTCTGAAGGCTTCTGTCTTTTTTAAAAATTTTCTGATCTATGGGATTAGTAGGCGGATATACCAGAGCAGTGGATTTCTTTCAGTCTCAGACCAGCATGGTGAGGTGTACAAGCCGCATGAGGCCGGTGAACCTTCTACCATAGAGAGATTAAACCATGCCAACATTTGTCTCATATCATATGCTCTCAGTATAGGAAGGGAGCTATTCTCGTAACTATCACACACAGAAATTGCACTGTTAGGGACACGAAGACGGGCTGGGCATGTAGAGTTCGTGTCAGCCAACAGATGGCTCTACAACTATGAACGGCTACCTTTGTAATATATCGTAACAGGCAACTAAAGAGAGTTGTGCATGGAGCTGGCAACTTCATCATGAAAAAACTATTGCTTCAAAACCGCCACTGTAATTGATTGGATGAAGTGGTGAAGGGCCCAATGTAATGTGGGATATAGGCTTCAGTGATTGATGCGAGAGGGGGATGCAGTGGGTCGCATACCAATCAGCTGGAGTTGTTGTTTGCGAATGGTCACAATGAGTAGGTTTAGTCTTTTGAGCGCCTGAAAATGACGTTAAGTGGCGGGTTGCAGTAGCTTTCCTCGTATCCCGAGTGTGCTGATGAAGGTCGACTGGGGTCCTCCAGGCGGTTGTGCTATGCTTGGCTTCCTTTGCGTGTCGTTCACTACTACGGGCACCACGTCGATCCTTCATCTCGTTATCCAGACATCCATGAAAACAGCCCGTTTACAGGGAGGACTATGAGGAAGCTGAGGTGACGGCCAGTGTGAATGTGTGATTGAGCTGAAGAGATGGACTGAGTGAAGCCATTGGTCTAACATGGTACTGTAGGGTAGAGACAGGACTAAATCTAAACAGCTTTTGGCCAGCTGGTATCAAACACGGTTTTTCCTGATTATCAGAATTCCAGTGGAAGACTGGATCGAAACACTGGATCAAACACTGGATCTAACAATGGAATCCTGGTAAGTCAGTGACTGTTGCCGGGGAGACAAAAGCTATCCTTGTGTTTTACATATTTATGTGGTCGGCCTTTATAATGCTCCTCTCTCTATTTTCCCTGGTTTGTCTTTCGGACTTGCAGTTGGCTATGGGTAGTTAGTTTGTGGGTAGTTTCCTTCCTGTGGGGTAACATTAACCTACCTACCCAGCAGTACAGGACCTGTACTCTGCCTTTAGGGGTGATGGTAACCATTACGTTGACATTAACCTACCTACCCAGCAGTACAGGACCTGTACTCTGCCTTTAGGGGTGATGGTAACCATTACGTTGACATTAACCTACCTAACCAGCAGTTCAGGACCTGTACTCTGCCTTTAGTGGTGATGGTAACCATTACGTTGACATTAACCTACCTAACTAGCAGTTCAGGACCTGTACTCTGCCTTTAGTGGTGATGGTAACCATTACGTTGAAATTAACCTACCTACCCAGCAGTTCAGGACCTGTACTCTGCCTTTAGTGGTGATGGTAACCATTACGTTGACATTAACCTACCTACCCAGCAGTTCAGGACCTGTACTCTGCCTTTAGTGGTGATGGTAACCATTACGTTGACAATAACCTACCTACCCAGCAGTTCAGGACATGTACTCTGCCTTTAGTGGTGATGGTAACCATTACGTTGACATTAACCTACCTACCCAGCAGTTCAGGACCTGTACTCTGCCTTTAGTGGTGATGGTAACCATTAAGATGGTATTATATGGGGGTCTTGCCCCACCATCATCTCTTTGTGCTATACCAACATCGATGATAATGTAGATGTTGGTATTTGATAGAAACAGACTGATTAGCAGTTTTATGTAAGAGCTGCTGTTTCTTCTTCATTTGTATTCTTCTTCTACTTCTTTATTTCTCTTCTTCTTATTGTTTTTCTTCTTCTTAATTTACTTAACTTATCGTCTGTATACTGGTTTAGAAGTTTCTGCAGGGTCTGTATTCAACCAGTTTCGTAGATGGAGGTTAACCGATGTGCGAGTCCATCTTAATAGACTCAAACACTAGAGCTAAGTAGACCCGCAGCCTGTTAGGTGTCATCCATGTTGCTCTTAATAAACCACCTAACAATGGCCGGTGTTATGCCATGTCATACTTGGTCGCCTTTACGACATGCTCTCTGTGGGACAGTGATGCTATTCTTGTCCTTGCCATACACGTAGACCCAGGCGGACCACTTGGGAGTTCTTCTTTTTCTTTTCTTCTTTAGCTGCTTATTCTTCTTCTTTTTCTTCTTCTTCTTCTTCTTCTTCGTTTTCTTTCTTTTCTTCTTTAGCTGCTTATTTTTCTTCTTCTTCTTCTTCTTCTTCTTCTTGTTCTTTTTCTTCTTTTTCTTCTTCAGCTTCTTCTTTTTCTTCTTTAGCTGCTTATTTTTCTTCTTCTTCGTCTTCTTTTTCTTCTTTTTGTTCTTCTTTAGCTGCTTATTTTTCTTCTTATTCACCTTCTTCTTCTTTTTCTTCTTTAGCTGCTTCTTTTTCTTCTTCTTTTTCTGCTTCTTTTTCTTCATCTTCTTCTTCTTTTTCTTCTTTAGCTGCTTTTTTTCTTCTAAGCTGCTGCTTCTTCTTTTAATTTCTTCTGTAGCTGCTTCTTTTTCTTCTTCCTTTTCTTCTTCTTCTTTAGCTGTCGCTTTTTCTTTTACTTCTTCTTCTTCTTTTTCTTCTTCTTTTTCTTCTTTTTCTTTATCTTCTTCTTTTTTCTTCTTCTTTAACTGTTGCTTTTTTAAAACTCTTTCTTCTTCTTCTTCTTCTTCTTCTTCTTCTTCTTCTTCTTCTTCTTCTTCTTCTTCTTCTTCTTCTTCTTCAGTTGCTGCTTCTTCTTCTTCTTATTCATTCTGTTTTTTATCTTCTTCTTCTTCATTTCTATTATTATTTTTATCATTATTTCTTTTTCTTTTAATCTCAAATAATCCACCCATTTCCATCATAGACCATGGCAGCAAATCAGGTTTATCGTGTTGATTTAATATTTATCATGCAATTGAGTTGGTGTAAGCATGGTGTCACTTTGCACCTCTTGCTGGGCCGACATACACAGAGAACATGTTCTACCGTTTGTTTGTTTTGTTCTCCCCAAATGTGTACATGTCTGTGTGATTGATTTTGAACATGTTGAACGTAGATTTTTCAGACTTCAGTGGCTTGTACGTAGTCTTGACTTTTGTCACTTTTGCATTGCTAACAAGCCGTAATACGTTTATGCTTTAGCAGATTCATTGAGTTCTCTGTGCCAATTGTCTTTGAAGTTTGTTGTTAATCTTTGTTTTTTATCTCTTTAAGTGTAACCCTGTCTTCAGTTTGACATTTATTTCCTTTCTCTTTGCCTGGACTATCTGTCTTCTGACTTCCCTGCGTGCGGGAATACACATACTTTTCTCTTCTCTGTTGATATTTGTTAACATCGAACGTGAAGGAATTTATTAAAATGTAAACCGAATCAGACTGCACATATTTGATGTAGGTGTACGTGTATACATGACTGTGTCATGATTCATACTAACAAACAAACAAAAATGCTACACACAAACACAAACACATTTAGCAATTCACACAAGAGAGAGTGGGAGACGCTGTCCTCATAAACATGCACGCAAACAGAGGGTGCATTCATTCCGTGCGCTTAATGGCCTGAATGTGATATGCTATTTTATGTCAACTTCTGATAATAGCTTCGGGCCTCGTGATTCCATTATGGCTGCTTATGTGTAGATATGGGCAATAGAGAAAGTCAACTTTTTTTACTAACACTCTCGGGCAAACATGTTTGTGTGTGTGAATGGGTGTATTAGTGTGTGTGTGTGTGTATATATATATATACACACTAGGCGTGTTCAAATGAAACCGGACCCAGTGGCTTTATTACCAACATATGAAAGTTACATCATCTGGTGTGACAGAATTAAATATAGCAATTGTTATTAAGCAAACATGCCATGGGGCTAATTTTTAAAAAGTCACCATAGGAATTCAGACACGCATCCCACTGCCTGGGCAGACGGCGAATGCCGTCGGAAAAAAAATGACTTTGGTTGTTCTTTGAACCACTTGGTCACCGAGGCCATGACGTCTGCATCAGAGTCGAATCTTTGTCCCTTCAGAAATTTCTTTAAGGGTCCGAACAAATGGAAGTCACAAGGGACATATCGGGGCTATAGGATGGGTGTGGCAGTGCTTCTCACCTTTTCTGTGCTAACGCTTTCTGAACAATGTTCATGACATGTAGACGCGCATTGTCTTGCTACAGAATCCATGCATCCCGCGAAAGCATGCCGGGTCGTTTATTCTTGATTACTGTATGCAGCTTGTCTAGTGTGTCATTGTTGTGGATGGCATTAATGTTCACGCCAAGCTCTTTAAAGTCTACCAACAAAAGTCCCTCATTGTTAAAAAACGCTGCATAACCTTACAAGCGGAAATGTGTGACTTGATTTTATTGGTTTTCGGTGTTGGGCTCAAAGGGGTGGCACCACGATTCACCACCTGCCCCTATGAGCAAATGAAACGAATCACCCTCCTCTTCGAATCGCAGCAAGTGGTTCAAACTCCATCCCACGCGTTCTTGCTTATGGTGGTTGGCAGCAACCCAGGCACCCATTGGGAACACACCTTCCGATACTTCAGTTTCTTACTAACCCCAATTTGAACTGTCTCTAGCGAACGTAAGCTCCGGCGACGGTCCACCCGAATTGCTGCATCAATTTTGGCGATGGCTTCTTCTGATGCAACAATATGCGCCTGACCTGGTCTCAGAAGATCTTTCGTTAACTCACGTCCTATTTTAAACATCGTTGTCCAGTTCTTCACTGTTGTCTTCTACACACTTTTTTCATCATACACTGCTTGCATTCAACGATGAATGGCAACTGGTCGACATCCTTCAGCTGTTAGAAACCGAATCATCGCTCGCTGATCAACTCTGGACGGATTCCGTATCACACCGCCATGTTTTCAACGGTTTGCTGAGGAAACTATGAGTCGAAGGTTAACGAAATTTTGCAAATTTGACGGTTGGTATGTACTGTTTACACAAAACATGACGTCATCATGCACTTCGTACGAATGCTCACGTGATGCAGTTCGGTCCGGTTTCGTTTGAGCACGTCTCGTATATATATATATATATATATATATATATATATATATATATATATATATATATAAATGAAAAGAAGAAGAAGAAGAAGAAGTAAGCAGCACTAACAACAAGAGCCAGCTAACATAAATTACCCGAGATCTTCTCGAGGCAACCAGCATAGGACCACTATATTAGAAATATCAAAACGCTAATTCAGACTCTGAAATGGTCACCCGATCTCACACAATCTGTGGCTTAATTTATAACACTTCATCCCCAGTGGCAGTTCCTGCTATGGAACTTCATTTCATTTAAACGTGAGTAGCAAACTTAGCTCGCGTGTTCTCTTCTGATCGCTGTTTGACTTGTGTCCTGTTCTAGATAGGGCTTTAATTAGTCCAACCGCCTCTCTTCGTCTCTTATATTAATACATACACATACACACGCACGCACGTGCACGCACGCACGCACGCGCACGCAAGCACACACACACACACACACACACACGGTTGTCGGTATTTCGAATAGGGTCTCTTAGTGAGATATTTAGGACTCTTCGCTTCTTTGCTCTTTTGGTAACACGGAGCTTCTCTCTTTCTATGAGTAGACTCCAAACCTCACAGTCGTATATCATTGCTGAGATAACCATGCCATTGAAGGTCTGAGCCTTGACCTTGAAGTCCGTCATCTGTTGGAGTGTCGGTTTAATGCGGTTGAAGTTGAACCAACCCTCCAACACAGTTCCGAGATGCCATTGACTCTGCCTCAATGCGAAAGGATAGATGGGCCGGCCATGTTGTCTGCATAACTGACGATAGATGAACGAAAAGGGTGTCTTTCTTGTGGCCTTACACCTACAACAGCCCGCGTGGTCGCCGGCCAACGAGATGGAGAGAGGATCTGCACCACGCCTTTGGACGCCAGGGCGAAGGTCAGACACAGACTCAAACAGCTTTTGGCTACCTGACATCGGGCAATCTTGCCTCATTGAATACCAAAATTCAAGAATTCAAGGAAGTATACACTGAATGTACCGAGTAGTAAAATGGTATTCGACCCAGTACTTGATAGTGTATATAATGAAATGTTTGTATTCGATTAAACATTGTCCTAGAATCGAATTTTAAAATGTCAACGAGCAAAATGATCAGTTTGTAAAAAACACAAAATATCGCACTACAGCGAGGGGGACCCTTGCCGACTTTCTCAAATACCCATTTGGATGTAAATAAGTGAGTTTGCAGATCCAACTGCAGAAAATGTTAATAATGGTTGCACTGATTACAAAGCAATAATTAACATTCCTTTTCTAATTGAAAATTATGGAATCGTATTCGGTCGTCATTCCGTACAATCCATGACTATTGAGAAAATGTTATACACATATCGATGTTGAAGTTCGTTCACCTGATCAAATGTGTGTACACATATGTTCATAATGGGCAGAATTTAAAAGTATTCCGGAAATACTAGATGAAGACGAGATATTGACATTTTGTTTATCATACAGAGGCACGTATTTGTCGATTAAATGTTTGTGAGGGGCGAAAGTTGGCACTGACAATGGTCTTTTGTCGGTTGCTGTAAGCCAGTGTTGCGGTATTTCCTGTACGGTCAATATCCGTTTGCCACACGGCCTTCCTCTGATATTGTAGCCATTTTTCTTCCGTTCTAAGCGCGCAGTGGTAATTGATCGGGTTGCATTTTCTTGATATGATCGAACCATCGTATTTTATGTTTGTATATTTGCTTTCAAATATATGCAAGACAAGCGCTAGCTCATGTCTTGATTTGATCTCTCCTGGTCATACCAAATGTTTTAGGCATTTCATTGCAAGTTGTAATTATCCTCTCCTGGGCCTTGGATACTGACACTCTGCTCTCGTGTGCCTTGGATACTGACACTTTCCTCTCGTGTGCCTTGGATACTGACACTTTCCTCTCGTGTGCCTTGGATACTGACACTTTCCTCTCGTGTGCCTTGGATACTGACACTTTCCTCTCGTGTGCCTTGGATACTGACACTTTCCTCTCGTGTGCCTTGGATACTGACACTTTCCTCTCGTGTGCCTTGGATACTGACACTTTCCTCTCGTGTGCCTTGGATACTGACACTTTCCTCTCGTATGCCTTGGATACTGACACTTTCCTCTCATGGGCCTTGGATACTGACACTCTCTTCTCATGGACCTTGGATACTGACACTCTCTTCTCATGGACCTTGGGTACGGACACTCTCTTCTCATGGACCTTGGGTACGGAGACTATCTTCTCCTTGGCCTTGGTACGGACCAAGTTTGACATTGGTGGCACAGAGTTGGTATACACATACTGTTTATCAGTTGTTGCTTAGTTACCAAGCGGAATTATGGTGTCTATGCAGTGGTGACAGTTACGTCACAGCCGAGGTCTCTGACATCCGGTTTGATTTCTCTATCAAGCCTTCCATCTTCAGCAAAATATACTTTCAGACACTATTGTGGCTGCTTAAGTTTGATTTTGTTACACTTACATTCAGGAGATCTGGTGCTCTGTTAGTCCTCGTAGTTTATGCCTTCCGTGTGCACATTTTCATATTATATCTTTCATAGGCTGTGCCTAGCGCATTCGTATAATTGTGCAGGCTACCTTCATCCTCGTACATTAGGTTCAGTCACCTGCAAAGATTTATGACTTTATAATCAGGGGACATGTTGGAAGACGTATTGAGCACACCGTTGTATGCCAAACGTTCATTCACTATTCGAATCTGTATTCGTATTCGGTCGAATAGTTAAAAACCTATATTTGACGCATCAATTAGTTAAAACCAAAACAAATGAAGCCACGTCCAAGCCCTAGCGATGATAATGAAAAGGTAGAAGCTTACAAGACAGTACTACAATCAAAATCATCTGAAACAAATGTTTCAGCCCTTTCCTCCAAGAGTAACATAAAGGATCAAGTCAGGCCAAGTTAAGTTCTTGAACTACTAGACATGTTTTTGTTTATGCAATCCAGATTCGGTAACCTAGCAACGTCTAAATAGCACGTGATTGACCGCATGTCACTGATCTCGCATGTGAGATAAATACAATAAATACCGATTTATTTAGCTATGGATGCTCGAAGTCTGCGATTGAATACGGGATGACCTAAACCAGCAATGACTTCATCAGGTGTATTGAACTTTAGTGAATAGGTTGTGATTTATTTATTTAAACCCTTAACGTTGCACTCTGTCGTATTCATTACTGGGGAAAATTAATTACAGAATGTTGGTGGGGTCTTCTTCTTCTTCTTCGTTCATTCTCAATCTCCCACTACCAAACCCTGAAAGAACTTAAGTAGCAGAACGGAATGCGTTGTGTCCTAGTTTACAGCTTGGCTGCGATATTTGCACCTTTCGGTCCAACACATCCGACTTCAGCAAGCATTTTTTGAGTACCGGGTTAGCATTCCCTCTTCGATCCCTTCTCCTTAGCCAGTCTGTCCTGCTGCAGCCTGTTATCCAGGATTACCGCGTGGAGGTGTAGAAGGGTCTTGGCAGCTATGGTTCGCTGGCCCTGACGCTAGCAGTCAGATGTGGGTTGCTGACCGCTGCAGCTCATGCGCTGCTCAGCATCTTGATCCCGTTGGTGGGGTCTGATTACAGAATATTGGTGGGGTCAGATTACGGAATGTTGGTATGGTCTGATTACAGAATGTTGGTGGGGTCTGATTACGGAATGTTGGTGGGGTCTGAATACAGAATGTTGGTGAAATCTCTATGAACAATGTTGGTGGAATCTGATTGAAGAATGTTGGCCGACTCAAATTGACGAATTTTGGTTGGGTCTAAATTTAAGAATGTTGGTGAAGTCTCATTGAAGAACTTTTGAGGATAGAAGACTCTACAATCAAGGTTTGCAAAACCCCGTCATTCAGTCACGTGGAAGTTCAGCCAAGTGGGGAATACATATCTACACTAGAAAGAAAGGCTTACACACAATATGTGGTACAGGAATACAAAGTATTAGCGTCCCTAATGTTTGGCAAACACAAGGTTTTTGTTTCGGTGCGATTGCAGCGAACGGAAAGTAATAGTGGTTTTCCGTATCTGCCAATAAACTTAAAACAGCCAGATAGGCTCGCAGTTGTAAAAAGCGACGTTCTGTAAAAGGCATGCTACTTACATTAATATATATATGTATATGTATTTGATCAGGTCTCTAACATTTTTGTAGTGCACTTATATTCAATGTGTTCGCTCCTACCTGTTGCAGTTAAATGTTTGCAATCTTCTACGCGCGACTTGGGCAAACACCATTAGGCTACAAGTGGTTATATATCCGTGTACTATCTCTGTGAATGTTTACATGTTTGTGTTAGCAATGACATTGTTGCGACATCGTTTCAAATGTCATGAGACAAAATAAAACTAATAGAACAAATTCAACGCAGCAGGAAGTTAAACAAGGGTGTGTCCCATCGGTGTTTGGAAGGGATCTGCTTAACAAAGTCGAGAATAGGACGACCGCTATACTTAAACCTTGTCGTTAGATGCGGCTGTCAAGAGGGCAGTATGGTAGAGAGATCGTTTCACACGGCATTCATCCGGGTATAAAAAATCCGTCTCACACAGAAATCTTTGTTTGAAAGAAAGCTCTGTAAACAATGTCAATTTTCCTGTAAACAATGTCAATTTTCCTGTAAACAATGTCAATTTTCCTGTAAACAATGTCAATTTTATGATATAAAAACAAAACAATTGCAAAAATAAGTTTAAGAATCTGAAAAAGAAGATGAAGAATACAATGATGTGTCATCATCATCATCATCATCATCATCATCATCATCATCATCACCATCACCATTAAGCTTTCTTAGCTCCATGTGGAGCATAGGTCTTCAACAAATATAAGTAAAGCCATCAAGTATGGACATACCCATATTAGTTGAAGTTAAGGGATCAAGACACTGAGTAGCACATGAGCTGCAGTGGTCAGCGACCCATAGCTGACTGCTAGCGTCAGGGCCAGCAAACCAGAGCTGCCAATACCCTTCTACACCTCCACGAGGTGATCCTGGATAACAGGCTGCAGTAGGGCAGACTGGCTCAGGAGAAGGGATCGAAGAAGGAATGCTAACCCGGTACTAAAAAAATGCTTGCTGAAGTCGGATGCGTTGGACCGAAAGGTGCAAATATCGCAGTCAAGCTGTAAACTACGACACAACGCATTCCGTTCTCTGGACTACATTCTGCTACTTAAGCCCTTTCAGGGTTTGGTAGCGGGAGATTGAGAACGAATGAAGCCTGAAGCCAATTGAAGCTATTGTGGCTTCAAGTTTCTTCAGGTGGGGTAGTCCGCCGCCTGCCTAACCCTCTTTACTTTTGTTTAACGAAATGCACTGCAGGATGCAGTGTTATTATTGTCTGCTTCCTCCTGCATTTTCTAAGGGTTTGCTTCCTCCTGCATTTTCTAAGGGTTTGCTTTCCATGGATAACGGCCTGTGCTGTGATGGGGATTGAACCTAGTACCTTCGGATTGTGAGCCGTGTCACTTAATCACTAGCCTACGCCGTCCCCAATCATATCATCTTCCTGTCTCTTTCTCACTCCAGCTGGAGTATAAGGCCACAACTACAGTTGGCCTTCTTTAAGACGCCTGCACCAACGCACTGATTGCTTTTTTGCAAAGGTGGTTTCTGTAGAAATTTGTTTTAGACGATGATGTTGCTAGCCATACACAACTCTCCTTATTCATACTTTACGACAGACATACATCCATGGATGTGCAATAGTTTTGTTCTTTCCTCCCCAGTAAAGGAATCCGGAACTAAATTGATTATAATTTCGCATAGGTGTCAGATGCCCAATGCGTCGATCGGCCACACCCTCGGCCTACATCTGCGGCACGGTTCAATGACTCATCCAGGGATATCTGCCAAAGCCACATTGTGCGGGGACGACCTCTTCTGCGCTTCCAGCCAGTCGGGGAAAGTTATTTGGGTCTGAGGAATGATTTGTGAAGTATCTTGTGAACCAGCGTTTCCTGGTTCAGTTGTATGACATGATCGAACAAAGAGATTCGGCGACGGTCCAGTGTTTCCGAAATTTGATGGAGGCCTGTTTTGGCAGTAGCCACTACGTTGCAGGTGTTGTCATGCCATTGTATGCTCAGGATTCGCCGCTGGTTGCGCACGTAGAAGGCCTCTAGGCTTGATATGTCATGTATGAGTAATGTCTCGGTTTCGGGGCCGTAAAGTAGGACTAGGACCACACAACAGTGGTCAATTCGAATTTTTGGTCAGGGAGACATTGCCTTTACTCCATACACGTGGTTGCGCATAGTGGATTTAGCTAATCAGATCCGCATTGGCATATCAAGACCGCTGTGTGCTGCATAAGTGGACTTGAATTCCGCCGTCGATAGGTTGATAGGTCGGCTTTCTGGAAAGTCCTTCAAAGAATAGACACCAAGGCCAAATTCCCTTCACCCCACCCCGACCCCCCCCCCCCCCTTCTCTGTAAATCTGATCAAGGAATTACACAAAGACATGGGCGGCAGAATCCGAAAGGGTGGGTTTTTCTTTGACAGATTCCCCGCGGAGTCGGACATATTTTGGGTTCTTGTCCGCGACCCATTTTGTCCGGCGTCGACTGGCTTCTTCACCCCTCAGCACACTCCAAGTGGGTAACGCCACCGACCAGACAAACATCACCGACTGCGCATGCGCGGATGACATAGCCCTGCTCGATACAGACAACTCTGGGCTGCAGCGCTCTCTGGAAACCCTAGACAGCGGAACGCCCTATCTGGGTCTGTCTCTATCCTGGGTCACAACTAAAGCCCAGAACCTCGTTTCTGATACAGTCCCATAGGACATTGAAGGTTAAGGACGCATGGCGAAGGGCATCGCAGAACTCCCCTACCTCGGCATCAGGATCTCATCTGATCTGTACTGGAAATCCTCATAAAATTACTAACACACTTTTGGGGGGCCTTAGTAACACGGCCCACGACCATAGTGGTACAGGCAACAGCTATAGTGGCACAGGCCACAGCTATAGTGGCACAGGCCACAGCTATAGTGGCACAGGCAATAACCATAGTGGCACATTCCACAGCTATAGTGGCACAGGCCACAGCTATAGTGGCACAGGCAACAACCATATTGGCACATTCCACAGCTATAGTGGCACAGGCCACAGCTATAGTTGCACAGAGCGCAGCTATAGTGGCACAGGCCACAGCTATAGTGGCATAGGCCACAGCTATAGTGGCACAGGCAACAACCATAGTGGCACATTCCACAGCTATAGTGACACATTCCACAGCTATAGTTGCACAGGCCACAGCTATAGTGGCACAGGCCACAGCTATAGTGGCACAGGCCGCAGCTATAGTGGCACAGGCCACAGCTATAGTGGAACAGGCCACAGCTATAGTGGCACAGGCCACAATTATAGTGGCACAGGCCACAACTATAGTGGCACAGGCAACAACCATAGTGGCACATTCCACAGCTATAGTGGCACAGGCCACAACTATAGTGGCACGGCACACAACTATAGTGACACGGCACACAACTATAGTGGTACAGCCCACAACTATAGTCGTACAAGCCACAACCATAGTCGTACAGGCCACAACCATAGTCGTACAAGCCACAACTATAGTGACACGGCACACAACTATAGTGGCACGGCACACAACTATAGTGGCACATCACACAACTATAGTGGCACATCACACAACCATAGTGACACGACACACAACTATAGTGACACGGCACACAACTATAGTGACACGGCACACAACTATAGTGACACGGCACACAACTATAGTGACACTGCACACAACTATAGTGACACGGCACACAACTATAGTAGCACATCACACAACTATAGTGACACGGCACACAGCCATAGTGGCACATCCCACAACTATAGTGACACGGCACACAACTATAGTGACACGGCACACAACCATAGTGGGACATTCCACAGCTATAGTGGCACAGGCCACAACTATAGGGGCACGGCACACAACTATAGTGACACGGCACACAACTATAGTGGCACATCACACAACTATAGTGGCACATCACACAACCATAGTGGCACATCCCACAACTTTAGTGGCACGGCACACAACCATAGTGGCACATCCCATAACTATAGTGGCACATCACACAACTATGGTGGCACATCCCACAACTATAGTGGCACATCTCACAACTATAGTGGCACATCTCACAACTATAGTGACACGGCCCACAACTATAGTGACACGGCACACAACTATAGTGGCACATCCCACAACTATAGTGGCACATCCCACAACTATAGTGGCACATCACACAACTATAGTGAAACGGCACACACGTATAGTGGCACATCACACAACCATAGTGGCACATCCCACAACCATAGTGACACGACACACAACCATAGTGGCACATCCCACAACTATAGTGGCACATCACACAACTATAGTGGCACATCCCACAACTATAGTGACACGGCCCAAATCTATAGTGACACGGCACACAACTATAGTGGCACATCACACAACTATAGTGACACGGCCCACAACTATAGTGACTCGGCACACAACTATAGTGGCACATCACACAACTATAGTGACTCGGCACACAACTATAGTGGTACATCCCACAACTATAATAGCACATCACACAACTATAGTGACATGGCACACAACTTTAGTGGCACATCCCACAACTATAGTGGCACATCCCACAACTATAGTGGCACATCACACAACTAAAGTGACACGGCACACAACTTTAGTGGCACATCCCACAACTATAGTGGCACATCCCACAACTATAGTGGCACATCACACAACTATAGTGACACGGCACACAACTTTAGTGGCACATCCCACAACTATAGTGGCACATCCCACAACTATAGTGGCACATCACACAACTATAGTGACACGGCACACAACTTTAGTGGCACATCCCACAGCTATAGTGGCACAGGCCACAGCTATAGTGGCACAGGCAATAACCATAGTGGCACATTACACAGCTATAGTGGCACAGGCCACAGCTATAGTGGCACAGGCAACAACCATAATGGCACATTCCACAGCTATAGTTGCACAGGCCACAGCTATAGTGGCACAGGCCACAGCTATAGTGGCACAGGCCGCAGCTATAGTGGCACAGGCCACAGCTATAGTGGCACAGGCCACAGCTATAGTGGCACAGGCCACAGCTATAGTGGCACATTCCACAGCTATAGTGGCACAGGCCACAACTATAGTGGCACGGCACACAACTATAGTGACACGGCACACAACTATAGTGGTACAGCCCACAACTATAGTCGTACAGGCCACAACCATAGTCGTACAGGCCACAACCATAGTCGTACAAGCCACAACTATAGTGACACGGCACACAACTATAGTTGCACGGCACACAACTATAGTGGCACATCACACAACTATAGTGGCACATCACACAACCATAGTGACACGACACACAACTATAGTGACACGGCACACAACTATAGTGACACGGCACACAACTATAGTGACACGGCACACAACTATAGTGACACTGCACACAACTATAGTGACACGGCACACAACTATAGTAGCACATCACACAACTATAGTGACACGGCACACAGCCATAGTGGCACATCCCACAACTATAGTGACACGGCACACAACTATAGTGACACGGCACACAACCATAGTGGGACATTCCACAGCTATAGTGGCACAGGCCACAACTATAGGGGCACGGCACACAACTATAGTGACACGGCACACAACTATAGTGGCACATCACACAACTATAGTGGCACATCACACAACCATAGTGGCACATCCCACAACTTTAGTGGCACGGCACACAACCATAGTGGCACATCCCATAACTATAGTGGCACATCACACAACTATGGTGGCACATCCCACAACTATAGTGGCACATCTCACAACTATAGTGGCACATCTCACAACTATAGTGACACGGCCCACAACTATAGTGACACGGCACACAACTATAGTGGCACATCCCACAACTATAGTGGCACATCCCACAACTATAGTGGCACATCACACAACTATAGTGAAACGGCACACACGTATAGTGGCACATCACACAACCATAGTGGCACATCCCACAACCATAGTGACACGACACACAACCATAGTGGCACATCCCACAACTATAGTGGCACATCACACAACTATAGTGACACGGCCCACAACTATAGTGGTACAGCCCACAACTATAATGGCACATCACACAACTATAGTGACACGGCCCACAACTATAGTGACTCGGCACACAACTATAGTGGTACATCCCACAACTATAATAGCACATCACACAACTATAGTGACATGGCACACAACTTTAGTGGCACATCCCACAACTATAGTGGCACATCCCACAACTATAGTGGCACATCACACAACTAAAGTGACACGGCACACAACTTTAGTGGCACATCCCACAACTATAGTGGCACATCCCACAACTATAGTGGCACATCACACAACTATAGTGACACGGCACACAACTTTAGTGGCACATCCCACAACTATAGTGGCACATCCCACAACTATAGTGGCACATCACACAACTATAGTGACACGGCACACAACTTTAGTGGCACATCCCACAACTATAGTGGCACATCCCACAACTATAGTGACACGGCACACAGCCATAGTGATATGGACGGCAACACTGTTGGAAAGAACCAGACAGATAACAAAAGATAACGAAGCAACATCGAGTCAATAAAAGACGTTTGTATTGGATAAGACACATATTAATGGAACCAGCTGATAGCTTTACATGGCAGTTTGCACTCTGGAATCCTCTGAGAGTGAGAAGTAGAGGAAGACTAAAACACACACGGAGAAGAGGGTTTGATACAAACATGTGGCGAAGTGGTCAAGCAGTTTGCCGTTCAGACGGTCGGGGTTCGATTTCGAGCTGCGACCGTCAGTTCACGATTGCAATTTTTTCTGAGATCCCTGGGTTCATCGCTGGGACTACGGAGTTGGTGCTGTGGGCGATGTTCTTGCAGGTGGGGATCCCTGGGTTCATCGCTGGGACTACGGAGTTGGTGCTTTGGGCGATGCTCTTGCAGGTAGAGATCACTGAGTTCATCGCTGGAGCTTCGGCATTTGCTCTTTGGTCGATGCTCTTGGATGGTGGGAATACCTGGGTTCATCGCTGGAGCTTCGGATTCGTTCTTTGGTCAATGCTCTCGGCAGGTGGGGATACTGTTCTGCAGAGAGAGACCGAGCCATATGGGGAAGCCCGAGCGATGAAGTCGAGCCCTCACCTGAACCTTTATATAGGAACTAGGCAAGACGTGGACAGAACCTGATCGGAAGCTCAGGACAGGAAGGCTTGTCGTGATGTTGTTGATGGTCTGCGCTACATAGGAAAATTTAAAAAAAGGTTTTAAGGATCAAACACGAAATTAACAATGATAATATTTGATTTGATTAAAAGGTTTTGCTTCATTGATATCAATGTATCTTACTGCACTGGTTTTGTTTGTGTTGTCACTGTCGCTTAATTATCAAGCACTTGACAACGGCCTATTTTTGTTGAAGCATTGGTTAAGTGGATCGCTATAGCAGAGATGCAATGCTCTTGCCTCTCAGGAGACGAACGATAGCACAAAACGGCGGGTTTCAAACATGTTTCAAGCTACCTCTGGTCTCAAAGAAGGTGTGATCTTGCACCTAGTTCTATCGGGGACGGGCAATAATCTAGGAGAATCGGTAAAAGAACCCTTAGCGGCTGAAAATCTAAAATACCAGTCTGTTAGCGGCTGTCCGGGCAACAATTGTGAAATACAATGAAATTTCTACCAAATACGCCACTTACATTCCCCCGCGCCTAGTAAATCGCAAAAGGTAAAAATCGCAATAAAAGACGTACAACGGATAGCTTCGACTACCTGGCAGCAGGCATACATCTACCCGTTTGAATACCAGGATTCCAGGTATTCCAAGCCGGTTTATGTTTGCTACTGTTCTCGTATTTAGCTGCTTTTGTTTAACCTTGTTCGAATATTATTCTTTGCGAACAAAGATCACGTGTGCTGTATGTTCCTGTTTAATGCCCCAGAACTTCGTTTGAGAACATGTCGTATAATGTAATCTTAAGGCTTTTCACGTTCGTAGGGGAAAAAGTCATTAATTTCAGTGAACTCAGACTGGATGAAGTTAATGCAAGCAATGTAAACAAAACATGAATAGCGACAGGAATAATGGTCGTAATAAAAAATAAACATTTTAAATGTGAAAAGTTACGTTGTGTTCATCTTATTCTTCTCGTTCTAATCCCAATCTTGTGTAAAACTTATTCGCTGTTGTATTTCCAAATCATGTATTGAGCATTGTTTCTAGAGCTTTCATTGAAAAGCAGAAGGCTGCTCCGTACTGATAGGGCATATCCTCAGAGTGAATGTGTCCAATGGCGAGAGTTGGTTTCTTCTAGGTCAGACAGAGTTAGTGAACGCTGAAAGTCACCTTTTACGACAAACTCTCGATTGTGCTGTTGGCCTCTTCTCTATCTGCATCACACACCCGACCAGAAACTAGTCGAGTCTATGATTATGTTGCTCAATGGATGGTTACAATAGGAGTGCATGGACGATGTAGATACTTCAAACCTTCAGGGACGTGCGTAGATCTTTGTCACCATGATGTTTGGGTCCATGGCACTGAAAGAGCTGGTAATAAATATGTAAGCGTCAAATCTTCAGGGGCGTTTGTGAAGATTGTCCTGGTCAAGCAAGGGTTAATGGCAATGATAAAGCTGATAGTAGACAAAGGCTTTATATCTTCAGGGGCGTGTGTGAATATCTTGTTCTCAGCATGTTCTGGGGGTTCATGACAATGAAAGAGCTGATAGCAGACGTAGATGTATCACACATTCAGGGGCGTGTGTGGATCTTTGTTCTTATTCATGGCGGGGGTTCATATCAATGCTGGAAGCTTGTAGCAGACAGAGAGACATCAAACTGTCAGTGCCGTGTGTAGATCTTTGTCCTAGTCATGGCGGGGGCTCACACCAATGCTGAAAGCTAGTAGCAGAAACATCAACCATTCAAAGGCGTGTATGGATCTTTGTCCTTGTCATTTCTGGGGTTCATATCAATGCTGGAAGCTGGTAGCAGACAGAGAGACATCAAACTGTCAGTGTCGTGGTCAAAGCGGGTGTTTATGCTAATGATAAAAGGGTGGCCATTTTGGCTCCAACAGCATCCATGCAAAGGTTATTAATGAAGAAAGTGTGTGTGTGGGTCATAGTGATGTTATTTAATGACCGCCTGCTTGCAAATATTATCATATCACTTGACTTAGTCGCTCCTCTTCTACCTCTGGGGAAGTAGAGTTCTTTGTATATACTTGCAACCCAGTGTGCAGACAGATAGGTGACCGGCCTGTTGTATCTTCCCATGATGGAAATACTGTCTGCTGCTGACCTTCGTATAGCTCATTATTGAGGAGTCATTTCGTTACCCATATAATGTGTGCGCGAATAGCGACCAACAGCACTTTTCGATTTTCAGCTGCCAAGAGTTATTATAAGTGCACTACGTGTACACGAATCCTGTGAGTTTATCTTCCGTCTCCGATAGGACTAGCTTGATCTCACCTTTTTTTGAGATTAGGGGGCACTTGCAACGTGCTGGATTCGAACCCCCCACCCTTGCGCGCTACCTGTTAACTCTCAGCTATAGCAACTTTATCTCTCACCCCTCCCCCAACCACCAAATCACCTTCATACACTATTTTTGACGTCAGTAGTCTACGGATCTATCCATAAAATCAGCTTCCTAACAGGAAGACTGCAAATTATCTATGTACTTTTCTAGATGTCACAGAAAGATCCGCAGAATACCCTCGACAGAGAAAAAAACCAACATAGACATTCGGTAAGAGTTGAACATAGAGGAGAACTGGTTTATCAATTCTATTTTGGCCAAAAAATGTAAATGCTTTGGTCACATCAAGAGACACAACTGTCTTGAGAGAACAGTGATGGAAGGTATGGTGCCAGCCAAAAGAGGCAAGGGTAGACCATGAAGACCAAGATATCCAGGAATGCCTGGGTATGACTGAGGCGGAGGCTGGATTATTGGCAAGGGAAAGAGTTTCTTTCAGACAGAATGGGATGGGAGCGACGTTCTATAAAGGACACGCTACATGGTCATGATTACTCTTCCAGAGGTGGTTTTTGTAGTCCTCAGTTTTTGCATGATAAGGCAGCCAGCCCCAAACAACCCCCTACTGAGTATTTTGGAGCAAGCAGCTTCCAGGAACGATGAAACTGTTCAGAGATCCTTTCTTTGTACCATTCTCTCTCCCCACCACGTGCTGGAATAGTTGAGGTTCCTTACATGTCTGTTATAGACTGTCCATGTCTGTTATATATTGTCCATCTCTGTTATAGACTGTCCATGTCTGTTATAGACTGTCCATGTCTGTTATAGACTGTCCATGTCTGTTATAGACTGTCCATGTGTGTTATAGATTGTCCATGTCTGTTATAGACTATCTTTGTCTGTTATAGACTGTCCATGTTTCGTAGACGTATAAATCGATGACCAACATGACAGCGCGAGAGATCTTGATCATGGTGGCAACACTGACTTGACATAAACCCCATTCCATTCACAACTCTCATTAGTCGTCTTTTACTACACGTTTGAAGATGGGGTGGGCATATTCTTTCCTCCCATTAAAGGACGCCGGGATTCATTAGAGGAACGTGTAAATATTGACTTGATTGATTTATTGATTCATTCATTTACCTTTCCTCTCCGATATTAAAACATCAGTTGCTGAAACACGCAAGTTTCAAAAGTATGGCCATTTACTACGATGAAATTGAGAGCCTGACATGATATTCCGGAAACACAGCGCAAATCAAGGGAAACAGAAGTCGCCCTAGTATGACTTGAGCAAATGATATTTGAAAGCTGACTTTGAAAGAGACTGGCAGACTTGCACTGGACAGGCTGAGATGAGGACAGACAGTGCACGATGCAGTGATTTGTGATACGCCATACGACTTCATTTGATGCGCGAAAGACGAGACAAGACGAGACTGATGCACAGGTCCGCCACTACAGTTGATCTCTACACATTATTACTTTACTGG
The DNA here is from genome assembly GCA_036924085.1 of Ariolimax columbianus. NCBI lineage: Eukaryota > Metazoa > Mollusca > Gastropoda > Stylommatophora > Arionidae > Ariolimax > Ariolimax columbianus. The sequence goes on from JAVGWX010000014.1 coordinate 9,915,378, forward strand.
AAATTTATAGCCGAGCATTTACAGAAGCAGTATAAGGGCATGATTTTCCTTGATGAGGTTGCTAACCACATGTACAATTCTCGTTAGTAGCCCTTTACGACATCATCGAACGTTTACATAGGTATTATTCTGTAAACCATGGGTATAATTTAAGAATTGCAAAAATGCTGACAACATAATCACAAACGAGCAAAACGGACCTATTTTGATCACTGAAAAACACAATGGCCGTCAGAGGAGAGAAACAGTGTCTAACTTTCTCAAAGGCCTGACTGTCAACTGTCATCGAACGTAACTTTAATTGCAGGTGTATGCATGTTGTCATGTAGCCGAAGCTATCAAATGTAGGGTTGTTTATGATTGCTACTTCCCGTGATGGTATAGGCGTGGGGGAAGGTAGATGACGTATCTGGTAGGAATTTCATCATATTTCTAAATGCTTCGCGGGCAGCCGTTAACAACCAGCTGTGTTTTCTCTTTTCAACTGCCAATGGTTCTATTACCAGCGCATCCTGTACACATGACCTCAGATGTTATCGCCCAACTTCGTTAGGACTATGTGCGAGATGTCACCTTTCATGAGACCAGGGTTCGCTTGAAACTTGCAGGTTTTGAACCCCCGCCGTTACGTATCTTGAGAGACGTGCGCATTACCCTTTTGCTATTGATGTCCCCTCGACCGACGTTTCAACCTCTCTAGGTTATCATCAAGTACTAGACAATCAACTAAAAACAAAAACAGTGAATTCAAATAAATGAATATCAATAAAGCAAATCCTTTAATCAAATCAAATATTATCATTGCTTATTTCGTGCTTGATCATAAATTGTTAGTTTATCATCCTCAAAAACATTGTCATGTTCTTGTGTAGCGCAGGTCATCAACAACATCATGTCAAGTCTTACTGTCCTGAGCTATCCACTCGAGTTTTGTCCATATTCTCTCTAGTTCCTATATGTTTTTTTCAATGTTTTTACTCTATGTTTACTTTGGTCTCCCTCTACCTTTCTTTCTCAACACATCATCTCAAGGAGCAGCGAAACTACAAGTAAAAACACAGAGTGGAGGCAGGCGGAGTGGTACACAGCCGGCCGGAACTAGTGAAACCATCATCCCTGACCAGTACTGGCCGTCTGATCAGGAACGAGCTGGCCAATGACAAGCCCAGATCCATCAGGTCAGACCCCTACCATACAAGCATGACTGCGCAGGGGTGACTTCGGGGAGCATGAACACCCCAGTCGTCCGCTGGTCCTTTTTGGGTCAAAATACACGACTCGAATGTAACACTGGTTGTCTACAGAGTCTTCTTGGGTCGATGTGGTCGAGAGGTCAGACTATCCCAAAGTGATGAACAGAAACGGTGGACTTTCGAATCCCCAAAGTATCATAACGACCCCTGGTCTCACGGGAGGTAAGACCAGAATGCCTGCATCCTGAGTTGCCTCCAGTCGTCTTGACTGTCTTGCCACTGGTCCAAGGTTTCTCGGGACCAGATTGCGAAGTCTATGACATGCGCAGTTCTTACCTCACTATAATCCAAATACAGCGCATGTTACCTCATCATGACAAAACCGTCTGATGATGTGCCATCTTCGCTAACGATGGGCCACTAATAATAATAATACCTTTTCTTTCTCTAAGGATTCAAAACACAGAATGTCTTGTAATGCTATCAGCTGATTTCCTTAATGTGTGTCCCATCCACTACTAGCGTCTTTTATTGACTTCATGTTTCACCATTATCTGCCCGGTCCTTTCTAACAGTTCTACGTGGGCTATTCTATCATACCACTCAAATCCCTTCGATTCTGCTCTAACACACATTTATGAAAATCAGTGCTATATTTGGTTGTAATTTTTGTACTGCTATCTCAGGAATCTTAATCTGCTAATCTATAGAACTAACAATAAAGAACATTTAGACACCACACAATCCTGGTAAGTCAGAAATCTTAACCTACCATTTATAGAACTAATAATTAAGGACATTTAGACACAACCCAATCCAAATGTATATTTTGAAGTAGCGAAGGTATACACTTTTAATGTGAGCACCATTGGTCATTCACAAAACATGGAGAAACTACAGTTTGAAAACTCGGGGTACGTAGAGGGATGCGGCAAAACCTTGCGGGAAGAAAGCAAATATGGTCTAGTAATACGAGATTCAATGAATGAAATCGTAGGTGTACTTTTGTCATATCAAAAGACATAAGACCTTGTTGATAATCATAATCGAAGGAAACGTAGAGAACAGACGTAGCACATGGAAACAGCGATAAAGTGGAGAACAGCACCAAGAGATGGACAGGAGATTCCATCGTCAAGTGACAGGAGATTCCGTCGACAAGGGACTTGAGATTCCGTCGTCAAGGGACAGGAGATTCCATCGTCAAGGGACAGGAGATTCCGTCGACAAGGGACTTGAGATTCCGTCGTCAAGGGTCAAGGGACAGGAGATTCCGTCGTCAAGGGACAGGAGATTCCATCGTCAAGGGACAGGAGATTCCATCGTCAAGGGACAGGAGGTTACATCGTCAAGGGACAGGAGATTCCGTCGTCAATGGAAGAGCTATAGGAGATCCATTGCAGCCAACCTTCAATGTGGACATGGCTTCAAGTGTTGACGTACTTACAGGAATCGGGGGGCAACCAGCGCCATCCACAACAAATATGAGACTTACATTTAGGATTTGAAAGACGATGAACAAGGAAACTTCCCCCGACATACATACACACACACGCGCGCAAACACACACACAACCTCTGAACAAGTTGGTGATTCGTGCAATGAAGTCTCGAACACTCCCGTCCCGCAGGCTGAGTCAGGTATTGGGACTACCTTGACCTTGTGCTCAGATATAGAAATAAGAAAGGCAGAGTGGTTAGAGTGCTGGGAGAGGGGGGGGGGTATTATAAACCAATCCTCACCACCCCCCCCTCCGTCCCAAGCACACATTCTATTCCACCCCTCCTTCCCATTTTCGTCCCCTCCCCACCTTTGCTTACTGCGTGTCATAATGAATGTCTATTTTTCTTAAATAAACGGAGACAAAGTCGCCGTGAAAACCGGAAGCGGTTGGGCAAAAAGAAAAGAGAGGTCGCGTGAAGGATAAGACAGTTGTAAATGTGCGCACTTGGCGACGTTTTCTGAGGGAAGGTGTCACCGTAATACGACACACAGTCAGCACCGTTCTTGTAGCTCCTTCAGTGGTTGCTAGCCTCCTGCACGAGAATATAGTGTACTTTCTGAGTAAGTCATACGTTACGTGTTACAATATCATCTGTTAGGCTCTAAATCCTTCAAACAAGAAAAATAGAGCAGGGACATACTTCTTTTTCTGACTATTTTGTTATGTGCTGAAGAATTTACTTCACTGCGCTCCGGGTATACCCGTAGGTGCTCAGTTTAGTAACATGTGAAGGGTGGGGATAGTTAGGGTTCTTGAAGCTTGTTGGTTGAACACACTCTGCTCCGTCGTCTCATACGCCTGACTTCGCTCCACCTCGTTTGATTTCCAAGTTCTGCAGTCTGTGTATTGCTGATTCATCTATTGCTGCTGTTGTTGTTGTTGCTTTTGCTAATGTTGTTGAATGGTCACAATGAATATGATTACTCTTTTGTGCGCCTTGTAAAGGGCATTTAGTGGCGGGTCGTTGTAGCTTTCCTGACATCCCGAGCGTGCTGATAAAGGTGGACTGTGGTTTTCCGGCGGATGTGCCAACATTATTAGCCTCATCTGCGTGTCGCTCACTACTACAGGGATCACGTTGATCCCTTATATTGTTAGCCAGTCTGGCATGAAAACAGCCGGTTTCCAATGAGGACTAGGGGAAATCGAGGTGAGTGTCTTGGTCAGTATTTTTTGTTTGACCCTAACTAAACATGTCTGATCAGTATGTTTTGCCTGACCACAGTCTTCCCTTCACAATGCCCCACCTATCTATATCCATTGCATCCATAATGGGTGGTTGCATAGACATGATACAAGTTCTTTCGTTGCTCGGAACCCCTAGATGAAATAGGTCAGTAGATTCACAACCTGGAAGTTTGATGGATCTACAGCTATCATCCATTAATGGCTTAACGAGCCCTGCTGTACCTTATGGGTGACTAACGCGATGACTGCTCTTCTAAAATAGAAATCAGATTGCCATCCAAGTACCTAAGCCACTGTCTTGATTCCCATTCTGGTCCTGGAGGTTGTTATCATGTATGCCCCGCTACGCTAAGCAACAATCTGACTTATCTGTAATAGAGAAACTCCAAACCTGATTTCCCACTGCGCAGAAATCGATATAAACATCAACAGTAATACAAGTGGTAATATCAATCCATATTTGTTGAAGCTTGTACTCCACATACAGCTACAGCCTACGCCTACTGGATCCACGTGGATTGATGTAACACCCGTAACAACACATGTAGCCTAGGGCAGCATCTGTAGCCTTTAACAGTTCATGTAGTTTGAGGCAACACATGTAACCTGCAGCAGCACATGTAGCCTGGAGCAAAACCTGTAGTTTAGAGCAACACATGTAGCCTTTAGCAGTTCATGTAGTCTAGTGCAACACCTGTAGTTTATAGCAATACATGTAACCTGGAGCAACACATGTAGCCTGGAGCAACACATGTAACCTGGAGCAACACATGTAACCTGGAGCAACACATGTAGCCTGGAGCAACACATGTAACCTGGAGCAACACATGTAGCCTGGAGCAACACATGTAACCTGGAGCAACACATGTAACCTGGAGCAACACATGTAGCCTGGAGTAACACATGTAGCCTGGAGCAACACATGTAGCCTGGAGCAACACATGTAACCTGGAGCGACACCTGTATTGTGAAGCGACACCTGGAGCAACACATGTAGCCTGGAGCAATACCTGTAGCCTGCAGCAACACACGAATCAACACCTGGAGTCTGGAGCAACACCTGTAGAATCCTCAATCAAGTTGGTCTCCTGAATCATGAAAATGTAAAAAAGGTGTGCAAGCAAACAGCTGGGATCTCATCCCATTGTACAAAGTTCCTTATCAGATAAAGGTGTGGAAGCAAACAGCTGGGATCTCATCCCATTGTACAAAGTTCCTTATCAGATAAAGGTGTGGAAGCAAACAGCTGGGATCTCATCCCATTGTACAAAGTTCCTTATCAGATAAAGGTGTGGAAGCAAACAGCTGGGATCTCATCCCATTGTACAAAGTTCCTTATCAGATAAAGGTGTGGAAGCAAACAGCTGGGATCTCATCCCATTGTACAAAGTTCCTTATCAGATAAAGGTGTGGCAGCAAACAGCTGGGATCTCATCCCATTGTACAAAGTTCCTTATCAGATAAAGGTGTGGAAGCAAACAGCTGGGATCTCATCCCATTGTACAAAGTTCCTTATCAGATAAAGGTGTGGCAGCAAACAGCTGGGATCTCATCCCATTGTACAAAGTTCCTTATCAGATAAAAGTGTGGAAGCAAACAGCTGGGATCTCATCCCATTGTACAAAGTTCCTTATCAGATAAAGGTGTGGAAGCAAACAGCTGGGATCTCATCCCATTGTACAAAGTTCCTTATCAGATAAAGGTGTGGCAGCAAACAGCTGGGATCACATCCCATCGCACGAATTCTAGATCTTTATTCCACGACAAAAACTGGAAAAATTGAAGCTGACAAAACATTAAAGGCCAAACATGCTACAGGAGACAAGAACCAAGACTCGAGAATTTAGTTAGCTGTTTTAGATGATGATGTTAGGGATATAAAGAAACAACTAGATTTGACCAAAGATAGAACCGGGTTTTTGAGTTCAGGACAACATCCGGCTACTTGCCAACACCACATGGTAAGAGATTTTATATAGTGATAGATTAGGCTGTATTGACTTCATCCTATCAAGTTATGTCAATAAATTAATAATTGTGTTTTTGTGAAAGAATAAGGTTTCGAGTTTCCGTTCGTTTTATTCGAGCGGGGAAATAATTCAGTCTAAGGGGGATAAAGTCTTATTTACGTCACAATAACCATTGGCTACAGTGTCCATGATAGCTAGTTGGGTTGAATGAGTCTGGTACACGATCATCATATACAGGTAATGTCCCTAGAGGTTTCTCTTATATCAAGAAGGGAACTCACATTGAGGAGTGAGAAATGTCAAATAATACACTCATGATGTGTTAAGGCTCAAGGAGGAGTAGCCTGCATAATGGTTGAAAAGGCAAGTGCTGCACTGGGAGAGGTGACCATACACAACCACATAAAATTGACACTGTGGCTGTTAACATGGGCTCTGATAAACTCTGGGTACTAGGGATGTTGGCATGGGTTCTGAGGGTTTCATAGTTGGGTAGAATGGGTTGGGTACTAGGGATGTTGGCATGGATTCTGAGGGGATCATAGTTGGGTACTGGGGATGTTGGCATGGGCTCTGAGGGGGAGGGGGGTCATAGTTGGGTAAAATGGGCTGGGTACTAGGATATTGGCATGGGCTCTGAGGGAGATATGGTTGGGCTGGGTACTAGGGATGTTGGCATGGGTTCTGAGAAAGATATGGTTGGGCTGGGTACTAGGGATGTTGGCATGGGCTCTGAGATGTTCATAGTTGGGTAGAATGGACTGGGTACTAGGAATGAAAGAGGACAAAGACGTTTAGACTTCTACCACTAGGAATAATACTAAATATCTAACACCTGGAGTCAAGTCCCGGAAAGAAGGAAATACACATGGACAGATCCTGGGAATCAAGGACGATATCAAATAGACATCACGGTGAAATCAAGATATAGAAACCATGTTTTTAAAATCAATTGCTTACCCTGGTGCTGATACAGATGATAATTTGCTGATGATGAGATGCCAACTACGATAGAAGAAACCAGGAAAATCGCAAAACTTTTCACTAGCAAAGTAGAATTAAGTGCTTTAAACGAGTTTGAAAAAAAGTTCAATTCCAAAACCCAGTGACTGTTGTTTTAGGGGGAAAAAACTTGTCACTGAAGATATAGATCATCAGTGGCAAAATATAAAAGAGGCAGCAGAGATAACATTGGGTAACCAAAAAACAGTGAAAACAAGAAACCATGGGTAACATCTGAAATGCTAAATAAAATGGAGGACAGACGCAAATGGAGAAACATTAATACAGAGCATGGCACTACTACCTATAAGTGTATCAAAAATGAATTAGATCGAGAATCCAAGATGACGCGAGAAAATGGCGATTAGATCAATACGAGGAAATTGAAGAACTGGAGATAACAGGGGAATTCGATCAAGTACATAAGAAAGTAAAATAATCGTTTCATAAACCTAAGGGCATACAATCATGGATGATTAATGATAAGACTGGGAAACCAATAACAGACCCAGAGAACAAAAATGTGAGATGAAGAGAATATGTTGAGGAACTGTACGATGATAGGGAATGTTTCATGACAACACACCACTAAATGACATACCGATGACAGAAGAGAGATTAACTATAACTAGAGAAGAATTTAATAAGGCATTTTCTTTAATCCAGAACAACAAAGCACCAGGGATAGATGAGTTACCTATCGAGCTACTCAAAGCAGCGGGAGAGACTTTTCAAAATTTACTATTTCAACATGTTAATGACATTTACATCCAGGGAATATGGCCAAAAGATCACACAACTTCAATATTAATTCCTTTGACAAAGAAATCAAATGCAACAGAATGCGGTCAATTCCTAACGACTAGTTTCATAACACATGCATCTAAAATCCTATTGAAGATAATTAAGATGAGAATTGATGGAAAGATAGAGGAAGGTGCAAGATAACCAGTTTGGATTTCGCAGGGCCCGAGATACACGGGATGCCATCGGATCATTGCGGCTTCTCGCAGAAAGAATGATCGATCAAGGACGTCCACTATGTATCTGTTTTATTGACTACGAGAAAGCTTCTGAGCGAGTTCGCTGGAGCAATACTTTTCAGATCTTACAACAAATATGTGTAGAAAGAACACTCATTAAGTTAATCCAGAATTTGTATGAAAATCAATAGGCGATTATTTCAATCACAGAAGGTCTCACGAATTCCGTTTCCATAAGACAGGGGTACGACATGTTTGCTTGTTTTTACTGAGTCTCAATAACGCATATTCGGAGAGGATGATGGACAAGGTTATGCAGAGTTGTAATAGGTGTGTCAAAGTTAATGATATGAAAGTTAATGCCATCAAATTTGCCGATGACCAAGTGATAGTGGAAGGATCAGTAGCGACGGTGCAAATGCTGCTTGAAAAAAATTAACACAGCCAAAGAGTTTGGCATGAAATTAAACACATAGAAGACAAATACATTGTTAATATCCAAGCAACGCAGACAAACAAATGTGATAATCAGTGGAGTAATAATCGAACAAGTTCAAAAGTTTACATACTTGAGCCAAACCATAACAGAGAATGCCCGAAATGAGACAGAAATCAAGATATGGATTGCAATGGCGAAAAAGGGCTTCAGAGGAAAACAGAAATTGTTAACCTCAAAAAGTATCAGGATAGAACTGAGGAAAAGAATAATCGCCACTCATATATGGCCAATTGCACTGTATGGGCCTAAAACATGGACTTTGGCAAAGAAGGATGGAAAAAGAATAGAAGCGTTTGAGATGTGGTGTTAACGTAGAATGGAAAGAGTGGGTTGGACAGAAAAAAGATCCGATGACAATGTACTCATTGAAGTGGGCACACAAAGACAAATATTGAATATGATACAAAAACGTAGGTTGAGTTAGCTGGGTCACAATATGAGACATGAAAGTCTTCTACAGAAGATGATACTAGAGGGGAAGATTAAAGAGAAGAGAGGACCCGGGTGTCCAAGATTCAATTTTACATCACAGGCATGCTGGGACATTCAAGTAGAGCAGAGGATAAAGCAGATGATAGGGTCAAATAGAGAGACATACTCAGACAACCTTACAACCAGTCTCTGGACTGATCAACCAGAGGATAGGGTCAAATAGAGAGACATACTCAGACAACCTTACAACCAGTCTCCGGACTGATCAACCAGAGGATAGGGTCAAATAGAGAGACATACTCAGACAACCTTACAACCAGTCTCCGGACTGATCAACCAGGATAGGGTCAAATAGAGAGACATACTCAGACAACCTTACAACCAGTCTCTGGACTGAGAAACCAAATGAATGAACTCTACATTCATACTATTGTATTGTGTGAATGGGGGGGGGGGGAGTGGGAGGGGGGTGTTGTGATTTCCTGTGAGTTGGAAAGTTGTCTATACCATGTTGTTATTCGAAGCTACTTGTGCTGAGTTGAGTTGATGGCGATACAAGATCGGACACTCCTCACTTCTCCACATCACTCCATTTCACATTACTCTGCCCAACCCACTCTTACACAACTCTAACACGCGCCCTCAGGTTGAGGTCCTTCCATTGCGCTTTGCTTTTGTTTGATCACTAAGATCGTCCTATCATAGGTACACACAGACGAACACACATTCAAGCATTGATCAAAAGAACCTGATATCGCCTAAATGAACGGAAAGTGCTTGCCTCCGCCGGTAGAATACAGAGGCAAACCTTTAAAAAAATATTTCAAAATTGAGTTGGGGATGTTTCTTTGGTATCAGGTTACAGTAGTTCTTCTCACATCGCAAGGCATACTGTGACAGTTGACTGGGCACTCCTGGCTGTAGTGCAATGTCACAATGTCAGGTTCCTAGACAAGCTCACCAAAAGAGGATTGGAGCGTCGATACCAACTTAAATGGCCAGATTCAGTCAAAGCAAGAAATAGTCGCGGTGTCACTCGACCTGGAAGACGCATACAACGTGTCGATTGTGGGACTTCAATTACCTGTCTGAAGCAGTGTGGTTTAAACCCATGGCTGGTTAGTTGAATATCAGCTGCCCTGATGGAAAGAACAGTTGCACTACACGTGGGATCGTGGACATCAGAACCGAGGCGAATATGTCCAGGACTGCCTCAAGGGTCTCCGCTCTCAGCGGTGCTGTTCAATATTTACACAGTAAAGTGGTAAATATTCAACCCACAGGGACAGGGCGAACGTTGACATTTGCCGATGACATCCTAACGTACAGGACTGGCTCAGACAGGCAAGAGTTGGTCAAAGATATCCAGGAAACCTTGCAAGCAATCTCATAGTGGTGCGGCAACTCAAGCTCCAAGATTAATCGAACAAGGCCTGCAGGATGTTGTACTCTTTAAATAATTCCACAGTAAAGACTGAACTCTCGAGCATCACTTTTGATGCCTGCACAATTGACAGGTGTGACATGTTGAAATACCTCGGAGTGACATTTGATCGCAGTCTCTCCTATAATTGCCATGTTGACCACATCGTACAAAGATGTGAGAGAGGGTTAGCAGCCTCCTGTTCATCCTATTTCATCAGGTCGTGTTGTCTGTCATCGATTACCAACTAGGCATCCTCACACTATCAAGAACACAATGTGAAAAGTTAGAACGCATCCAGAATGAAAGTATGCGACTGGTTCTGGGCTGCACTAGAGATACCCCGATTGTGATGATGCGTTCCATATTGGGAGTGTTATTGGTGACATCCAGAAATAAACTGGTACACGTCAAAGCATATATGCGTGTCACCACAGACACACGGCACCCTATGCACAGTAGTATCTCAGAGATCAAGAATCAAGAGAGGGTCGTCACGGATGGCACAAGCAGAGACAACAATCGGACACGTCACTCCAGATGAGACGATAGCCAAAAGGGAAGAATGGGTCCAAATGGGTGATAGAATTATAGAGTACCAGAGAGTCATCATAACCTTAGACAAGGAATGCAGAGAACGGAGCAACGAGAGAGCAGAAAACGAGGTGAATCAGCTGATAAATGAAAACACGCAGGAGAGTGATGCCGTCATATACACCGACGGACCAATGCTGCGCAGTGGGACATCAGGCTGGGGCTTCTCAGCTGGAGTGAGAGGACAGGTCGTTGATGAGCGCATACATGTCAACAACCTCCAGTTTGAGAATAGAGACGGAAGCAGTGACCTCAGCACTGAAATGGATATCTGAGACTTCTATAACAAGGGCAGTCATGGTGACAGACGGACAAGCCGTACTTCAGAAGGTACAGAATGGAAGGCTTTGGTACGAGGGAATAGCAGCTGTTGAGGCAAACCTCCAGGGGTTGACATGGATCTACTGTCCTGCTCATGCCAGGGTTCAGGGCCATGAAAGATCTGACATAGCCACATTAGTGATGGATAGAAGTGACATTCTGAAATCAATCAATGACCGCCTGCTAGATGAGGACACCGTAATAGAGGAGGCAGCAATCTACAGACTGCAAAGATTCGACATTACCCGAGGTTCGAGCGTAGTAGGGTGCATGAGAGGACGGAGCAGAATGAGTGTACAACCAGCGAGCTACAGGGACCATCAAAATACATACCTTATGCCATTTGATGAGAGAGAGAGAGAGAGAGAGAGAGAGAGAGACTGAACACCTATGGGTATGCCCGGAGTGCAGTGACGTCGATTCTTAGAAACAGAAACGGATGGGTGCGACAGCTGTTATCTGGTGGCCAAAGCGGATGTAAGGTGGGGTTGTGATCAGTGTTTCACCTGACCCCAACGTTAGTCGTCACCGACCGTAGAAAGGTTAGACCACACTGTTCGTTGCCTCTTACCATCAATTATCAGTGCAACAATGTTATATTCTCGCCCCTGTCACACACAGAGCCGAAACCACTCTGACCAACGAAACTGTTGATGGTTTATTGTTTTCCATAAGCTGCCATTGAAGATGTTTACAGTAGCCAAACAAAGGGTACATTTATAAATAGGAACTGACGTCACACATTGATAAGCTTCCAGTCAAGCATTTCCCGGAGTTTGGTTTTCTCTAGTACATACTTGTGTACTTCTGTAAGGCTTAATATGGTAATTATTAACGTCAGGATGGTGGAAAGTTAACCTAAATCTGTTGTTGCTATTTTAGAACAGGGAGTCTCAAAAGAACGGCACATGAGGCCGTTTTCTGAGCCCTGCGAGATGATTGGTGTTTTAGTATGGGGTAAGGAATTAATAACCTTGTTTAAGTAAAATACCATAAAATGATCCATTACATTTGTCCAAGGCAGCATAATGCTCAAGTTAAAGATAAACGTCGATACAGTATGCCAGCAAAACACCTGAAAAGTCCTAACAGAAAGCGGAAACTTTTTAGAAGAAATCCAGACGTGTATTGCGTAGCGGTGAAGTTCAAACCAGGCTAGATTTTTGTTTGTTTAAAAACAAGAAATTTAAAAAAATATATCACCTCACCCTGGAAATGCTATCATGTTCAGTCAATAAACTTGAACGTCACGTGAAACGGAAGTTCCATCCTGGCCTTTTGAGGATCGGCAGATTATGGACAGAACAAAGATTATATGTGTGTAATCAAATCTACGGCACAGTACTTTCATCTTTGGCTGATTCCATTGAAGTCCGTTGTTCATGGAAGTATCCGAGAAATTAATTATGCTGGTTGTGGGACTAATTATCCAAACTAAATCATTTCTTTGTCTCTGAAGAAGCAGATAGCCCTTTAGAAACCGTACACTGAGAAGGCGATACAATTCTTCAACAAAATAATTACTGAACAAATGGCAGAATGTGTATTTTTAGATCAAAGTTGAAGTTGAAGGCTGAAGTTCTCTTCTGCAAACCGAGTGTAACGTTGGTCGCCACTAACAGACCATGCCGGCAGTGGCGGATTGATAGGGTGTGAGTTTGCCCGATGGCAAGTGGGTTCTGTAGGCCCCAGATGAAATGGGGCCCCATTAAACGTTAGACAATATGTTATAAATGTTAATTACCTGGCAACTAATATTTTTAGACCCAGTCTACCACTGCATGCGTGTAATACTTGCTTTCTATGTGGGAGCAGAAGCACCAGCAGTGAATTAACTGACAGCAGTGAGTGATTCATAGATGTCTGTTTGCATCAGGGTCAGTGACCCATTACTGACCAAGACCCTATTCCACCTACAAGTGGCGACCCTGGACACAGGCTGCAACAATGCAGCCTGGCTAAGAGATTAGGGAACAAAGTGGGAAGACAAACCCTGTCCAAACAGCCATGCTGAAATTGGATGTGTCGGCCTGGATGGTGCAGATATCACAGCCTCGCTGTAAACTATATCACAGCATCCCAAACGTCCCATTCAGGACAGACACCTAAGAAAAACTGTCCGTGACATGAGCATCATGTCAGACATCATGTTTTCAATGATGTGTCCATACATTGAGATGTGTTACGGCATCTATTGGAGGTTGGGTGGCAAGAGAGAGTGTTACATAATGTGGTCTTAGAGAGGGCAAACACTCACAGCATGTACTCAATGTTGAGCCTGCGACATCTTCGGTGGTTGGGGGGCATGCTTACCACATGGAAGATGAGAGACTGCCAAAGTATATCCTCTATGAACAGCTAGCCATTTGACTTAGAAGAATCGGCCGTCCCATACTGCGATTCAAGGACGTATGTAAGAGGGTCATGAAGTCCTGCGACATCCCATCCGAGGTAGCTGCCCACTGGTGCGATGCGACTGGGGTACCTTTGGCATCAACATAAATGTCAGAAACGGCGGAAATACGGACACTCATAAACGGTGGAAATATGGACACTCATGAAGGAGATGGGAGTCCAAGTGACCCAAGCCTACCTCGACAGACGCATGGTCGACCTCACATGTCATAGCCAGCGCACAAAAGGTCTACATAACTCAGACATACGTCAATTGGACCTGGTGGTAGATGCAGTGATTTATGCACAGGATGAAACATCGAAAGGGGAGGGGAGTGCACTTACTGCGAAAAGTGGACGATCGATGGAGCACAGCGACAGCAATATGGTACCCCAGAGACAAGGAATGACCACCAACAGGTTGGTCCGACTCCCTTGCATCCCGCAACAGCATTCACGGTGCCACAGAATGGTGACTAATTGTCCACTGGTCCACCGTGGGCCAAGATAGACCGTTGGAAGAGAAATTGGGACCCGCAACAGTGTAATCGCCTCTGAAGAACGCGTCGTCAAGTAATCCAGTAGCTGCGCACTCTCATTTACAATGTAATGTGTGACTTCTTTTGGATGTTAAAACATGACTCATGTTGGTGAAATAGATTTGTCCATTCCTAGTCTCTTCCAGCTTTTCATATCTCCCATTTTCCGTTATTATATTTCCAAGATTGAAGTAGCAATTGAGCTGTTCCAGTATTTGACCGTCTATCGTTATCTGTAGAGTGACTTCGAGTCTACTATTCTAATTATAATAATTTTCCTTTTCTCAGTGCTAAGGTCAAGTGTTGACATCTACAAAATATGCGACGTATATTTGTGAAAATCTGTAGTCTGGATGTGATACTGTTATGAATATCCGACATTTTCTAGCAATATTTTAGGACCGCTTTCACATTAATGTTCAACAGTCTAATCTTGTGCTTTCCTTGTAGAATGTTTCGTGTGGTATCTGGCGTGAATTTATTGTCCAGTTCATGATGGGGGTTTGCAGAAATGCTGATAGCCTGGTCTTATGGGCACTCGTAATGGAGACATAAGATATTGCTGAAAGTGACATTATGAAGTTGCTGAACCACCGCCTCTTGGATGGTGACACTGCTGTTGATGAACCAGCGATCCACATAATGGGAACTTGAAATCATATGTGGGTCCAGTAGAGAGGGCCGCCTGATAGGACGGAGGACGAGTGTGTACAACCGGTGAGTTAAGTGAACCATCAGTATCTACAACGATCATAATTTAACGAAAAGCGTGAGCACTTATGGTTCTGTCTAAAGTGCAGTGACATCCGATTCTTAACAGAACAGAACCGCATATATAGAATGATGCTGAATTCCATACCAATTGAAGAGGTTTGAAAGCAAATGTAACAGACTCTATAATCTGTTCCAGCGGTTCTTAATCTTTTCCTCACTGTGGACCCCCTTTAAATATATTTGGTTTTCACGGAACAACAACCGCCTATCAATATTCCATATATGAAAATGTTCAGGAATGAATTATCTGTGTATCTACAATAGTGAACAATGACTGCAATTGAAAAAGTTAATGGCAATATATGATTAATTAGCAAGACTAAGACTGATTAATTAACAAGACAACATAATGAAATGACAATAACTTTTTCTCTTATCGTCCAATTTGAATTAATCGTTCGCATCTGTAACTCACACTATTATTGCACTGTCATTATATATTCATATTTACAAAATCTAGGAAAGTATCATTATTAAGTCAAATAGCATTTTGGGATCAAGATGCTAAGAAGCGCATGAGCTGCAGCGGTCAGCGACCCACAGCTGACTGCTAGTGACAGGGCCAGCGAACCAGAGCTGCAAAGACCCTTCTACGCCTCCACGAGGTGATCCTGGATAACAGGCTGCAGCAGGGCAGACTGGCTACGAAGAAGGGATCGAAGCGGAACGGCTACCCGGTTCTCAAAGAATGCTTGCTGAAGTCGGATGTGTTGGACCGAAAGATGTAAATATCGCAGTCAAGCTGTAAACTACGACACAACGCATTCCGTTATCTGGACTACATACTGCTTAAGCCTTTTTCAGGAATTGGTAGCGGGAGATTGAGAACGAACGAAGTCAAGTCGTCAAATAGCATTTTTTTTAAAGTGTATAGTATTCACAGTGTGAAGGCGAGTCGATGTCCCCTAGTGTTCACAGTGTGAAGGTGAGTCGATGTTCCCTATTGTTCACAGTGTGAAGGCAAGTCGATGTCCCCTAGTATTCACAGTGTGAAGGCGAGTCGATGTCCCCTAGTATTCACAGTGTGAAGGCGAGTCGATGTTCCCTAGTATTCACAGTGTGAAGGCGAGTCGATGTCCCCTAGTGTTCACTTTAAATTAAATTATATTTATGGAATGTACGCTTCTATAATCTTCTGAACCAGTTGTACAGGTACTTAACCATCCGTACGCTCTTATTTTTATCCTTCTGAACCAGTTTTACCGGTACTTAACCATCCATACTCTCTTATGTTTATCCTTCTAAACCAGTTTTAGAGGTACTTAATCATCCGTACTCTCTTATGTTTAACCTTCTGAACCAGTTTTACCGGTACTTAACCATCCGTACTCTCTTATGTGTATCCTTCTAAACCAGTTTTACCAGTACTTAACCATCCTAACTCTCTTATGTATATTTAAACCCTTTGAAACTTAGAGGACGGCCCTACTCCAGTGTCAAAGTTGGTTGTAAATCCAGGTGAACTGTTGACTTTCTTTAATGAGAAGGTTGACACTGCATTTTATTGACGAGCCTTGTGATATCGGGGCTGAAACTTGTTCTGAGTTCTGACTCTAACGGTTCCTATACTTATTGTTAAGTTAAACCATAATAGAGAATGATTTTGCATACAAATATGTCGTTACAAGAGACATCAATTCTTTCAAAGCTCTCTGCGATATTTATGAAAAAAAATTTGGAAGTGGGCCCAGAATTTTCGAAGGGACTGTTTCTTGAACCGTCATTTTCGAGCACCATCCGTGGATATTTTTATGAGCTTGTCTTCCCGTTTTGCTGTACGCCCTTCTCCTACATTATACACATTAACTTAAAATGGATTGTAAATCCAGTATTTGCTTGTGTCAGGAAACGGAAAATATTCTCGGAAACTATGTTGCAAATCTTTCAAATGTCGTGCGATAAGTGTCTTCCCATCATTGATGGAACGAAGAATATTTGTGAGGTTTGGAAATGTCTCATGTGTACGATTCAATAGACTATGTTGATATAATTACAACTTTTCAATCGTTTCTTCAATCTTGTCTTCAATTTGAAATACTGAAACTTGTGAGAAATATTCCTGGTCAAAATAAACGAGGAGAAAACCACATGCACAATATTCTCGCTTTCATTAAAACCCCAAATTACCAAATTAAGTCTAAATGGCAAAATCCTGCAGCCAAACGACAACCCAACCTATCTGGGAGTCACATTTGATCGGCGCATGACATGGAAAAGTCAGATTGAGAGAAACCGAATGAAAGCCAGAGAAAGAATGGCAATCATGAGGAAACTTGCTGGCACAAGCTGGGGAGCAGACGAAGGCATACTAAAGAAACTGTACACTGGAAGAGTGAGACCAGTTCTCGAGTATGGCATTGCGGCATGGACAACAGCAGCGAAGGCGAACTTCGATAAAGTTAACAAACTTCAAAACCAAGCCATGAGAATTATAACAGGTGGCATGAAGTCAACGCCAATTGTAGAACTTGAAAAGATTACAAAACTGTAATCCATGACCGATAGAAGAGACTGCAGAGCCCAGCTGCAGTCAGAGAAACTCCGAAGACTGACCGACCATCCAATGCACCAGAGACTAAACAATTTGGGAAATGGAAAACTAAAGCGGAGAAACTTTGCAGAAATAGCCAAAGCAAAGATGCACGAAGATCCCATAAACGCACTAACAACACCAAAACCCATCACTACTGTACGAAAACCTACCTGGAGGCAGGATATATTTCCAGAGGTGGTAGAAAATATACCAGGTATTGCAAACAAAAACTGCCAGACTGAAAAAGAAAGGAGAGATACTACCCTAAGCTTCATAACGAAAAGCTACCCAAGCATGGACTGGACCCATGCATACACCGACGGTTCTGTAACAAACACAACACAGAACGGAGGGGCAGGGGCATTCCTGAACCTACCAAATGGCAGAAAAATAACACTGTCATTCGCTACTGGTAAGTACACAAGCAATTTCAGAGCGGAGGCAGATGCACTGAGGGCGGCAGTGGAAGAAATGGTGACACACAGTGAAAATGAGAGCCATATAGTCCTGCTGACAGATGCTCTCGCCGTAGTCACAGCGCTAAAAAGCCAGAAAAACATTGAGCTTAATGACTTAAGAGCAGCACTCTGCAAACTGTGCCAGCAGTCCGCACCAAAAAGGGTAGTGGTACAGTGGGTTCCGTCACACTGCAACATCCAAGGCAACGAGGAGGCAGACAGACTGGCAAAAGAAGGTGCAAGACTACCACAAACAGATACCAGTATGACGTACGAAGAGTCAAAACGGCTCATCAAAGCCAGATACATGACCAAATGGGAAACCGAACATACTGGTTACACCAAAAACGATGCCTATTACCAGTTGAACCGAAGAGAGCAGGTCGTTGTCTTCAGACTTCGTACTGGCCACAACAGACTGAGGTACCACCTATTCAACAAATTGAAGATAGGGTGTACCGACGAATGCCCGTGCGGTACTGGTAAAATGACCGCTGAACATCTGCTGCAGAACTGCCCGACATACGAGGATCAGAGAGAGCAGATGTGGCCATTACCAGTGGAACTGCAAGACAAGCTCTATGGCAGTGGCGACAGCCTCAGGATGACCGCCGCTTTTTTCGAAAAAATAATGGTTACTGTCTGACTGCGTACGCAGAAGAGAAGAAGAAGTGAGAAATATTCCCTCGACTCAATTCCCCAAAACTAGATGAACAAACTTCACCTCGTTATAACCAACGAATGTCACAATGTGATACAAGTTAATATTGCTCGCAGTCCATATCTTTGCAAAGCTGCTGTAAAATAGTTTTTAATTAAGTGATTTGCTTATTAATAAAATAAGGTAAGTAAGTGGAGCCGACAGACATGGCTTCCTTTCACTTAACAGATGGTAAGTGGAGCCGGGAGACATGGCTTTTTTTCACTTAACAGATGGTTAGGTAAGTGGAGCAGAGAGACATGGCTTCCTTTCACTTAACAGATGGTAAGTGGAGCCGAGAGATATGGCTTCTTTTTACTTAACAGAAACGATTAGTTAGTGTCACATTTCCATACGTCTGAGAAGCTGGTAGCAAGCGGCTTGGATAGAACTTTCATGATTTATGGGACACGCCCATGAGAAACAAATAATAGTAACACTGTAACCTGTCAGGCATGTCGTCGGATACGACTAATGAGGTTTGTGTATGGGGCTGGTTATTCCATCAGGCAGAAACTTAAAGGCACAGAAACTTCTACATATATAAATAGGCCAATGTTAGATGACTAGGCATGACGAATTTTTACAGACCTATGCTTCACAGGGCACTACAAAAGATTTCATTTGATTCATTGATCATTGTGATTCGAGTTCAAAATCTTAGTGAAGCCTATGTTTTTATATAGGAATCACAAACAAAACGTTTCACCTATGCCAGGCTCAAATGTCGTGCTTATATGACACTACACTACTTTGAAATTGTCCCATAATCAAGCTGTTTAAGTAAGATTGTCGAACAAAGTTCTCAAGGGCATGCGGGCAACATTGTGTTCGAATATAGATATCAAGATGATCAGAAAAACATTGTGTCTGAACAAAGATCTCAATCAAACCTGAGTAAGCACTATGTTAGAACAAAGACCTCAATCAGACTAGAGTTAGCACTGTGTCAGAACAAAGACCTCAATGAGATCAGAGTAAGCACTGTTTATGAATAAATGTCACACGAAGACCAGAGAAAACATTGTTAAGTGAAAAAAAGCCATGTCTCTCGGCTCCACTTACCATCTGTTAACTGAAAGGAAGCCATATCTCTCGGCTCCACTTACCATCTGTTAACTGAAAGGAAGCCATATCTCTCGGCTCCACTTACCATCTGTTAAGTGAAAGGAAGCCATATCTCTCGGCTCCACTTACCATCTGTTAAGTGAAAGGAAGCCATATCTCTCGGCTCCACTTACCATCTGTTAACTGAAAGGAAGCCATATCTCTCGGCTCCACTTACCATCTGTTAAGTGAAAGGAAGCCATATCTCTCGGCTCCACTTACCATCTGTTAACTGAAAGGAAGCCATATCTCTCGGCTCCACTTACCATCTGTTAATGAAAGGAAGCCATATCTCTCGGCTCCACTTACCATCTGTTAACTGAAAGGAAGCCATATCTTTCGGCTCTACTTACCATCTGTTAACTGAAAGGAAGCCATATCTCTCGGCTCCACTTACCATTCAGTTACAAATGGATTCATGTATGTTATCACACTTTTGAAACTTGTCAAACACTTGGTTAACAATGGCAATCGAAAAATAACATGTTCCCCTGAATTAGATTATCAGTAGTCACGATAACGCAATGACAAACGGATCGCTCTGATTATATCAACGCGAGTAAACAAATGAAGGATAAGCTGATCAATGACAGATAGAATGCAGAGGGTGGGGGGTCTCTGTGACAAAATGGTCAAGCCGTTTGCCGTGTGTTTAGACGGTCGGGGTTTGAATTAGAGTTGCGACTGTCGGTTCATGATGTCAGTTGTTCTGGAGATCCCTGGGTTCATCGCTGGAGACCCCTGGGTTCATCGCTGGAGATCCCAGGGTTCATCGTTGGAGATCCCCGGGTTCATTACTGAAGCTACGGAGTTCCTGCTTTGTGTGATGCTCTCTGCAGGCGGGGATAACCTTCCGCTGAGAGAGATCGAGCCAAATGGGGAAACCTGCGGCGATGAAGGCGAGTCCTCGCCCTTAACCTTGGAATGCATGCATGTACTGCAGAAGACGTGGACAACTTAGCCAGGGATTATAAACTATTTAATGTCCTCTTTGGTTAAGTAAACTCACCTCTACCATTTTGGGTTACAGCAAACATCTCCTTGCCCTTCAAGGAACATTATGTACCCATTTAATTTACCCTTGACTTTACCCCTTGACATCTAGTAAATCTTCCCCTACCCCTTGACTTGGTCTTAGTCGGTCTGTACATGTAAGGGCGGTTGCCTGTGTGCAGGTCCCAACTCTTGTGCGGATTGGTTGAAGCCGATAGCTGCATTTCTCAGCCTAGCGGGCTGGACTCGAGCAAAAATATCTTCTGGTTTTGTGCTGACCCCAGCTCAGTTTCCAGTCGGTTCTGCCCAGTGGATGACCAACTTGTTTGTTTCTGGATCACGAGAGTTGTGCAGCTTGAGCGAATCTTGCCACCTAGAGGATGTTTTCCAATCGGTCGTCTTTGTTTGTTGCCGCGCGGGTACCACAGTGTGGCTGCTGTGCTCCAGCGTTCGCCTTTCATTGTGACCGACATGCTACCTTGTGGTGCTTGGAGTTGTTGCCATCTCGTAGGATAACCTTAACCTTCGACAATACCCGGATGTCACTGTTGTGTAAGCTCACCTGGCGCTGTTGTCTAAGGGATAGGCCCACGAGACGGCACTGAAATCGAGGCATGAATTAACCTGAGCTGGTTCTCCGTGGCTTTTGTCAGATACCAGATTTCACGTTCATTGCATATCGCCAGAAAGAGCACCTGACATCTAGCAAACCTTAACGTGCCCACTTAGCTTTCAGCAAACCTTCCAGTAACACCATGACTTTTAGCAAACCTTCCACCAGTATCACCATGACTTTAAGCAAACCTTCCAGTATCACCATGACTTTTAGCAAACCTTCCAGTATCACCATGACTTTTAGCAAACCTTCCAGTATCAACATGACTTTTAGCAAACCTTCCAGTATCACCATGACTTTTAGCAAACCTTCCAGCATCACCATGACTTTTAGCAAACCTTCCAGTATCACCATGACTTTTAGCAAACCTTCCAGTATCACCATGACTTTTAGCAAACCTTCCAGTATCACCATGACTTTTAGCAAACCTTCCAGTATCAAAATGACTTTTAGCAAACCTTCCAGTATCACCATGACTTTTAGCAAACCTTCCAGTACCAACATGACTTTTAGCAAACCTTCCAGTATCACCATGACTTTTAGCAAACCTTCCACCAGTATCAACATGACTTTTAGAAAACCTTCCAGTATCACCATGACTTTTAGCAAACCTTCCAGTATCAACATGACTTTTAGCAAACCTTCCAGTATCAACATGACTTTTAGCAAACCTTCCAGTATCAACATGACTTTTAGCAAACCTTCCAGTATCAACATGACTTTTAGCAAACCTTCCAGTATCAACATGACTTTTAGCAAACCATCCAGTATCACCATGACTTTTAGCAAACCTTCCAGTATCAACATGACTTTTAGCAAACCTTCCAGTATCAACATGACGTTTAGCAAACCTTCAAGTATCAACATGACTTTTAGCAAACCTTCAAGTATCAACATGACTTTTTGTAAATCTTCTCACTACTCGTTTCTGTCTCTTCCTTTTTTCTGTTTTAACGTTCCCATTCTATTACACCTACCATATTCTACATTTCTCTCTATCTCTCTTTTTCTTTCTTTCTCTCTCTCTCTCTCTCTCTCTCTCTCTCTCTCTCCTCATTTTGTGCCATACGTTTTTCGCCTATTCTTTCTTGTTCATCAGGCACCTCTATTTCTTCATGTCTGTCTGTCTGTCTGTCTAATCTATCTATCTGCCTGTCTATCTGTCTGTCTCTCTCTCTATCTCTCTCTTATTACTTTATTCTCTCTTCATCACCTCTAATTTTACTCTCTTCCTCATCATCTCCCTCATCATGAGGGAGCCGCGTAGCGCAGTGGTTAGCGCGCTGGCTTCGCATCTGAGTGGTCCTGGGTTCATTCCCCAGTTGAGGCGGTAATGTTTTTTTCAGACCGCAATGGCTCCCGGGTCGACCCAGCCTTAAATGGGTACCGGTTCAGTCCGGGAAGTAAAAGCGGCGAGGGAGAGGAGATGGCTACCGCCCTCATATAGCCGAGCCTTTGAAATGTGAGATCGCTAACACCTCACACCCCTACGGCAATAATGCTATGGGATACTTTACTTTACTTTTTACTCATCATCAAACACCTTCTCTTTTCTTTCTCTCTTTTTCAGTTTCCTACTTCTACAACCCACCACCTCTCTCCTTCGACACATCTACTGTAACCAACCCTCGTATCCTCCTCCTTCATCCTACCCCTCTACCCTACGCTCCCTTTATGTTGGGAACCCCCTCCTCTTTTCCTAGTACCATTTCTCATGTATAAACAAGCAGTTATAATGCATGAAATCCGGCAGCTGTGAATCTAAAGCCTGTATTGATCCACGCAGGCGTCCAAGAAATAGGACCTTATGTACACATTGCACAAGTGGTTTATCAGGCCTTGTTGTCCGGAAGCCTAAGTCTGGTAGACTATAAGGTGAAATGGTTCTGGACCTTTCTTTCCGAATGCACCCTTTTCACCATGTCAGAATGTCATTTAGCCCCCCCCCCCCTTTTTCAACATATGTCAGAATTGTAATTTTCCTCCCCCCTCCCCTTTTCACCATGTCATCCCCCCCCTTTTTTCACCATGTCAGAATGTCATCCCCCCTTTTCACCATGTCAGAATGTCATCCCCCCTTTTCACCATGTCATCCCCCCCCCCTTTTCACCATGTCAGAATGTCATCCCACCTTTTCACCATGTCAGAATGTCATCCCACCTTTTCACCATGTCAGAATGTCATCCCACCTTTTCACCATGTCAGAATGTCATCCCACCTTTTCACCATGTCAGAATGTCATCCCCCCTTTTCACCATGTCATAATGTCATCCCACCTTTTCACCATGTCAGAATTCCCCCCCCCCCCCCCCCCCCTTTTCACCATGTCAGAATGTCATCCTCGTGACTGGACAAAAAGCTATCCGGACACAAATAGAAAGCCTGCATGGTTAGCTCTATCTGCTGCTTGAGAGTATCAATCGTACATCAAGGGCCACAACCATGTCATTGACTTCTCATGGATCATCTATCTTACTCCAGAATCACTCTTCAGTTCCAGGAATGCATCTTGACACCCATAAGGAACTTTTAAAAAACTGATTTCGCATATAGTCCAACTCCCCATCACTGAGTTCAGAAAAATGTCGACTGAATTTATTCTGAAGTGAAAACCAAATGTTGACAAATATAATATGTTTGCCAATTCTGGTTGCACTTGACCATTACCAAGAAGAAGAACTTATGTAAGATCATATTGGCAATAATGACAGAAACTTTTCCCCTTCTCACCTCACTCATTTGACTCTATCCCACAGCCACACCCTTGCACAACTTTCACACGCGCCCTCGTGGTAAAGCCCTTTCATTGCACTTTGGTTGAGCTAGCTTCTGAGGGTGCACAAACCAAGCATAGGTACATACAGATGCACACATGCATCCAAGCACTGGTTTATGCGTCTTAATATCGCCCAAATTGACTATGGTCTAGGGTGGAATAGGCGCGCCTACGCCAGTAGAAACTAGTGAGGCAAACACATAAAGTTAAAATTAAAATTTTAAAAATGTCAGATTATACTTCAGAGACGTTTATAACCTTGCATGCACACACGCATACACATGTACACACACACACCCACACACACACACACACACACACACACACATCCTCAGGGTGAGGACCTTCTATTACACTATGGTTTGGTTTGACCACTGTGATCGCTCTAACTACCATAGGTACATACAAACGCACGCTCGCATCCAAGCACTGGTTAATACGTCCTGATATCACCTAAAAGACTACGGTCCGGGGTGGAAATGGCGTGCCTCTGCCAGTAGAATACAGAGAGGCAAACCTTTAACAAACAAACAAAATAGGTCCCTTAGTTGTGTGTAGTAATCTAAGGTTCTCACATCTCAACTAAGCCGAAGCACAGTCGGACGTTGCTATATCGCCACAATACAATACCGCGTGACGACGTGTAGGTTATATACAGTATGTAGGATTATTGTATTAATTAGGATATTATTTTAATACAAAGATCAATAATCCAATAGTTTGAGAAGTGTTCGCAACTCCCCCCCCCCCTTCTTTTGAAACCCTAAAATCCATCTACCCCAAAGGGAGTTCCCCCCCCCCCCCCTTTCCAACCTGTTGGGAACCCATGCTTCAAGGAGATCTGTATATGGTCAGCTGAAAACTGTTGACTTTAGATATCGATTTCAACATAAACAAGCCTAAGGCAGTGCAACGTGTGTACAAGTACAAGAACCTACGATACTGCCAAACGGTTATTGTCCATGGACATATGAGGACACAAAAGATAATCGATTACTTCTCCAATGGGACACCGTTTCAAATTCTCGTTCATTTCAGGAAGAGGTTTTTTTTACATAATGATGTTTTTATGTCGGAAATATTTATAAATATGAACAGTCCGGAACATATCCCATTTAAGAACATTATGGAAGTGAGCTGTTTGATCATGGTTGACTTACAACTCGTGGCATATCAGTTAGTGACACTGCTCGCAACCCAAACTTGCTTGTGTTCACATGAAACAGCAAGGGCGTATCTATAAAGGAAGTAAACCCTTTAAAAAATTCATGCTGAACTCAGATGCACTAGGCCGGCAGGCATAAAACACTCCAGCTAAAGAAACAAAACGTATATGGGTTATATTAAAAGTAGAGCGCACAAAACCCTCACTTTACAGTTGCGTTTTCAGAAAAGTAATCCCCTTTGTTAAACAAAACCCTAATGTATTATATTTGTGACTCTGTCAACAGCCCCAAACATATCCTACGTTGGAGTTCTTGAACTAGCCGACACTGGGGACCAGATATGGAGTGCAAGTCTGCTTGACAAGCCTTCTGATCCGTACAAACGTTTAGCTGTGAATGTGACAACAACTGTGAGTACACTTATATATGTTTACGAATGAATTTTAATTTTAGATTGTGGGTTTATTTATCTATTGCTAATATTTTCTTCTTCATCGCCATTCGGTCTCAAATAACCTCATAAATTTCCCAAAAAAAACTGGCGGTCAGTCTCAGAGTTTTGTTGTCTCCGCATTCTTAATTCTTCTGATTAACGTCAACTATTTCCTTCATAAACTGATGATATGCTTTAGACTACTCTAGACTTCACACAGTCCTCAAACCTCAACTATTTCCCTCATAAACTGATGATATGATTTAGAATATTCTAGACGTCCCACAGTCCCCAAACCTCAACTATTTCCTCCATAAACTGATCCTATAATGCTTTAGGCTTCTGATGCTGTCATACAGTCCCCAAACCTCAACTATTTCTATCAGAGAACTGATGATATGCTTTAGACTTCTCAAGCCATCATACCTATTTCTATCATATGTGTTTGTGGTCTGTCACAGACTTTCCTCATTATATAGTTAGGATGGGTTAGGGAGATGGTTCGAGCTGACAGACGAGTAACGATAGACAGTGTAGCAACCTCTGTAAGGTGTTCACATGTTTTAGCCTAAAGCATAATCCATTATCTCCCTTGGACGGGAGACGTTTCGCGAAATAACGAAGAGGTTGAAGAGGTTGCAAATGTGGCTGAGACAGCATACAGACACTTCTACGCTGCTTAGACACCATACAGACACTTCTACGCTGCTTAGACAGCATACAGACACTTCTACGCTGATTAGATAGCATACAGACACTTCCACGCTGATTAGATAGCATACAGACACTTCTACGCTGCTTAGACAACATACATACACTTCTACGCTGCTTAGATAGTATACAAACACTTCTACACTGCTTAGATAGTATACAGACACTTCTACACTGCTTAGATAGTATACACACTCTTCTACACTGCTTAGATAGTATACAGACACTTCTACACTGCTTAGATAGTATACAGACACTTCTACACTGCTTAGATAGTATACAGACACTTCTACACTGCTTAGATAGTATATAGACACTTCTACACTGCTTAGATAGTATACAGACACTTCTACACTGCTTAGATAGTATACAGGCACTTCTACACTGCTTAGATAGTATACAGACACTTCTACACTGCTTAGATAGTATACAGGCACTTCTACACTGCTTAGATAGTATACAGGCACTTCTACACTGCTTAGATAGTATACAGACACTTCTACACTGCTTAGATAGTATACAGGCACTTCTACACTGCTTAGATAGTATACAGACACTTCTACACTGCTTAGATAGTATACAGACACTTCTACACTGCTTAGATAGTATACAGGCACTTCTACACTGCTTAGATAGTATACAGACACTTCTACACTGCTTAGATAGTATACAGACACTTCTACACTGCTTAGATAGTATACAGACACTTCTACACTGCTTAGATAGTATACATACACTTCTACACTGCTTAGATAGTATATAGACACTTCTACACTGCTTAGATAGTATACAGGCACTTCTACACTGCTTAGATAGTATACAGGCACTTCTACACTGCTTAGATAGTATACAGACACTTCTACACTGCTTAGACAGTATACAGACACTTCTACACTGCTTAGACAGTATACAGACACTTCTACACTGCTTAGATAGTATACAGACACTTCTACACTGCTTAGATAGTATACAGACACTTCTACACTGCTTAGATAGTATACAGACACTTCTACACTGCTTAGATAGTATACAGACACTTCTACACTGCTTAGATAGTATACAGACACTTCTACACTGCTTAGATAGTATACAGACACTTCTACACTGCTTAGATAGTATACAGGCACTTCTACGCTGCTTAGATAGTATACAGACACTTCTACACTGCTTAGATAGTATACGGACACTTCTACACTGCTTAGATAGTATACAGACACTTCTACACTGCTTAGATAGTATACAGACACTTCTACACTGCTTAGATAGTATACAGACACTTCTACACTGCTTAGATAGTATACAGACACTTCTACACTGCTTAGATAGTATACAGGCACTTCTACGCTGCTTAGATAGTATATAGACACTTCTACACTGCTTAGATAGTATACAGACACTTCTACACTGCTTAGATAGTATACAGGCACTTCTACGCTGCTTAGATAGTATACAGACACTTCTACACTGCTTAGATAGTATACGGACACTTCTACACTGCTTAGATAGTATACAGACACTTCTACACTGCTTAGATAGTATACAGACACTTCTACACTGCTTAGATAGTATACAGACACTTCTACACTGCTTAGATAGTATACAGACACTTCTACACTGCTTAGATAGTATACAGGCACTTCTACGCTGCTTAGATAGTATATAGACACTTCTACACTGCTTAGATAGTATACAGACACTTCTACACTGCTTAGATAGTATACAGGCACTTCTACGCTGCTTAGATAGTATACAGACACTTCTACACTGCTTAGATAGTATACAGACACTTCTACACTGCTTAGATAGTATACAGACACTTCTACACTGCTTAGATAGTATACAGACACTTCTACACTGCTTAGATAGTATACAGACACTTCTACACTGCTTAGATAGTATACAGACACTTCTACACTGCTTAGATAGTATACAGACACTTCTACGCTGCAGGTTTTGGTGCACTGATGAAACAATGAGAAAAGTGTATCAATGTTGGTGAAAATTATGTAGGGAAATAAGAAACAATGGAAATGCAGCAATAGCTGAATTATAACTGTGTGTCTCATTTAGTTTTTCCTTATTTGTGATTTATTTACTGACTTGCCTCGTACAAGTATAGGAGAGTGTGTAACCTAGGGATTGTGATCTTGGATTACAGACCCAATGTATTGGACATGTCGTGGGGTTTTGTCATTGTATGATCGAATCTTCAATTGATCTATCTATAAAAGAATACATGACGAAGTCAAGGTCAGGGCCGCTAGGGAAGCTATGGAGTTTGTGCTCTATCGTCGACATATTCAACAATGATAGAGACCGTACCTATACGGGTGCAATGAAGTCCTTTCTGTGAGCCATTAAATATATATTAGCCATTTATAGATATAAAAAGAAACTTAAGAGAAATTGGCAACTCTAAACGTAATTAAACGTAAAAGAATTTAATCTGAGTGGTTCCTGATACAAACATAATAATAGGATTACTGTTTCCGTCCTTGCATATCCTTTGCTTTGAGACGACTTATGAAGGTTGTGCAAGTGGTTGGTAACCTCACCATGTAAAAACCATTGCTATAAAATCACACTGCAAATGGTTAGTATCAGATTTCCTAAAAGACTGGTTAATGCCAAATACAATGTTGGACTTGCACTTCGACAAATGGAGTTCGGGTGAAATAAGAAGAATAATAAATAGAAGAAGAATAAATAGAAGAAGAAGAATTTCTTTCACATTATCGTGCCCTGTATTACCATCTCATGTGCCCTTTCTTAAGAACAGGATATGTGTCAATGTTGGCCAAAGGTTGGTGTGACAGAATAAGGTGCAGGGAATACCAGGAACGCTTGCTGAATTAGTGAGAAAATGAGTTTCCTGCTGGGGATGTTGGCTGTTTTCTCTTTCACTTTCTTGCACTAGATCAGCAGTCTCAAACTTGCGATCCACGGGCCACATGCGGCTTGCGAAACCGTTTTCTGCGGCAGCGTAATGATTGTCGTTTTAACTTAACTTAACGTCTTTATAGTGGTTTAGAAGACACTGCAGAGTATGTATACAACCAGTTTCATTTACATTTTCTTGCTCTAAAAGCTATGCGCATCCACACTATTCTTAAATGCATTTATTGTCCATGCCTTCACTACTTCCTGTGGTAATGCATTCCAAGCATTCACCACTCTCTGGCTAAAAAAATATTTCCTAATATCCATTCTGTACCTTTCTTTAGTTAATTTGTAGCTATGCCCTCTTGTTCTTGTATGTGGTTGTATTTTGAAAAACTTGTTATAGTCTAATTTATCCTTTCCGTTGATTATTTTATAAACCTGTTTTGTCGTCTCGAATTCTTCTATTTTCTAGACACTATAGATCGGTTTTTCTCTTTCCTCATAACTCAAATTCTGGAATCCCACTATTAGCTTTGTCGCTCTTTTTTGTATCATTTCCAGCATGGTTATATTTCCTTTACGATAAGAACTCCACACCTTAATTCAGTACTCCAATCTAGGTCTAACTAATGCTTTATACAGTTTGACTATCACTTCCTTATTCCTATGTTTAATATTTATTTGTATCTCACCTAACATTGCATTTGCCTTTTTTACTGCTACCTGGACTTGCTCACTTACTTTACCTGTATGATCTATTATAATCCATAGGTCCCTTTCCTTATCTATCTTTCTAATATTGTTCTCTCCCATTCTGTAATTATGTTCTATATTGGATCTTCCCATGTGGATGACTGTACATTTATCTACATTAAACTCCATTTTCCAGCTAACAGACCATTCTTGAATTGTATCTAAATCCAACCTCAATATATCCACTTCTGCTTTAGATGAGACACTGCTACATAGTTTTGTGTCCTCCACAAAATTTTCAATCATGGATCCGATATAAATGTCCAAATCGTTCATATATATCAAGAACAAAATTGGTCCCAAAAGCGAGCCCTGCACTTTTTAATTCACACCACACAGTTTTATCGTGTGACTAGTGATAACACCGTTTGGGCAATAAAATAAAACAGTGTGTACCACATTAAAGGCCATGAACATTTAAAAAAAAATCAGAAACATGGACTAAATAGAGAGAAGGCATCGATTAAAATGTGAGTTGACTTGCTGGGCAAAACAGACATTCTAGATGATTCACAAGTTTTAAAAACTTAACAAAAAGTGCCCATGCACTGAGATAACATCTGGGTAAACGATAACAGTGTTTGTCTGTCTCACTGTTAAAGACGGTTAGGAATGTGGTGAGATGAGGTTAAAGACGGTTAGGAATGTGGTGAGATGAGGTTAAAGACGGTTAGGAATGTGGTGAGATGAGGTTAAAGATGGTTGTGAATGTGGTGAGATGAGGTTAAAGACGGTTAGGAATGTGGTGAGATGAGGTTAAAGATGGTTGTGAATGTGGTGAGAATCATATCTTGTAGAAACTGTAAACTATGAAAACTTCAATAGATACACGGAGTTCAATACTTGACAACTTGGCGTGTAGTTGTTGAAGATCTGTGCTCCCCAGGGCGCTGAAAAAAGGTTGATGTCTGTGATATATTTATTCTAGTTGTGCCGATTGTTCTTGCATTATTTATGGTTATATATATTAATTGTAATTAACGAGTAAGGAAAATATGCATTTTAAATGAGCTGTAATGTTTCGTTACTATGTTATAACTTCTGATCAAGGTTTTAAACAGATTAAGTCTGAAGAAGTCATGGACTGCTTTATCAAATTAGACTCGTCTAAAATGGTCAGCTAAAGAAAAAACGTTCGTGTAGTAAAAAAACAGTTCCTGCACAAATGGGAGAATCTACTTAAGATTGAGTTCGATGATCACTTTTGTCTTCAAATAATAGCAGTGCTAAAGTAGGACAACGTTTTGTCTTCAAACAAAAGCAGTGCTAAAGTAGGACAACGTTTTGTCTTCAAACAAAAGCAGTGCTAAAGTAGGACAACGTTTTATATTCAAACAAAAGCAGTGCTAAAGTAGGACAACGTTTTGTCTTCAAACAAAAGCAGTGCTAAAGTAGGACAACGTTTTGTCTTCAAACAAAAGCAGTGCTAAAGTAGGACAACGTTTTATATTCAAACAAAAGCAGTGCTAAAGTAGGACAACGTTTTGTCTTCAAACAAAAGCAGTGCTAAAGT
The DNA here is from genome assembly GCA_036924085.1 of Ariolimax columbianus. Taxonomy (NCBI): domain Eukaryota; kingdom Metazoa; phylum Mollusca; class Gastropoda; order Stylommatophora; family Arionidae; genus Ariolimax; species Ariolimax columbianus. The sequence continues at coordinate 9,946,836 of JAVGWX010000014.1, forward strand.
GGGACAACGTTTTGTCTTCAAACAAAAGCAGTGCTAAAGTAGGACAACGTTTTGTCTTCAAACAAAAGCAGTGCTAAAGTAGGACAACGTTTTGTCTTCAAACAAAAGCAGTGCTAAAGTGGGACAACGTTTTGTCTTCAAACAAAAGCAGTGCTAAAGTAGGACAACGTTTTGTCTTCAAACAAAAGCAGTGCTAAAGTAGGACAACGTTTTGTCTTCAAACAAAAGCAGTGCTAAAGTGGGACAACGTTTTGTCTTCAAACAAAAGCAGTGCTAAAGTAGGACAACGTTTTGTCTTCAAACAAAAGCAGTGCTAAAGTAGGACAACGTTTTGTCTTCAAACAAAAGCAGTGCTAAAGTAGGACAACGTTTTGTCTTCAAACAAAAGCAGTGCTAAAGTAGGACAACGTTTTGTCTTCAAACAAAAGCAGTGCTAAAGTAGGACAACGTTTTGTCTTCAAACAAAAGCAGTGCTAAAGTGGGACAACGTTTTGTCTTCAAACAAAAGCAGTGCTAAAGTGGGACAACGTTTTGTCTTCAAACAAAAGCAGTGCTAAAGTGGGACAACGTTTTGTCTTCAAACAAAAGCAGTGCTAAAGTAGGACAACGTTTTGTCTTCAAACAATAGCAGTGCTAAAGTAGAGCAAGGTTCTTTGCCACTCCTATACCATGGATGTTTAGACAACAAATTGTAGCTGGAAAACTCAGATGACATGCTCTGTAAATGAAGCAAGTATTTGTCAACTATTGATATCGAACATTAACAGGCAATTCTTGATTCAGTGTTAGAGATGTGGTGCCAAGTATGACCTCCTAGGTTAACGGGGACGACCAAGAAATTTACAGAGCTGTGCATGAGTTTCGTTCTGTTGAGGATTATTCTAAGCATGACCTTGCTAGGATGGCTGATCAGGCTTATTGTTCTGTAATTTTGGCACAGCTTTAAGCTTCCAGACTAAGGTAACAAATAACGATCAATTTTGTCCATAAGTTCGACCAGTTTCCTGTCACTCATATTTTGTTGCAGATGTGTGTCAGGCCTTCTACCATTACCCTCCCCTCCTTTCCCCACCCCCCTGTTAAAGCTCTGCTGGTATATTGTCCCCGCCGGCGGCCTCCCCTGTTCTCAATGTTTTTACAGCTGCAGCCACCTCCTTCTTTGTTATTAGTTGGTTATCCTCCATCATTGTTGATGTTGGAGGGATTGTTTTCCCTGGCTCACCCTGATAGTTGTATAACTCGGAACAGTACTCTGTCCATCTTGCCAGTACGTCATTGTCCTCAATAAGGCACTTGCCGCTTTTATCCTGGATCATAAAGTTCCTGCCTTGTCTATGTGTTAGCAGTTTTTTGACCACTTTGTATGTTGACAAAAGACGGAAACTCAGTTAGAACCGTCACATACCGAGATCAAGTGGTCTTGTGAATACGATCCTGCACGGTAGACTGTAAGGTGGGCGACAGAGAGGTAGGCACAAACAGATATGAGGGCTGGGGACAACATAAAAGAATGAACCAACTACCTCCGACCAGAGGAGACACAGGCAGTGGCCGCTGACAGACAAAGGTGGTGGGGGATTGTGGGATGTCTTCATGGGTGTTCCAACGACCTCGCCGTTTACGTGATATAACCTGACCTGACCTGACACGGGTGCGGCCCGCATTCTTAAAATGTGTTCTCATCCGGCCCTTAAACAGGCTTGTGTTTGAGGCTAATGGATGCAGCTGGATGGTGACTATATATATATATGGATGGATTTGGGAAGAATGGATGAATGGATATATTATGGGTGGATAGATGAATCGAAAGATTGAGGAGTGGATTATTGGATTAACGGGCAGACCAGTAGATAGGCATACAGACAAATAGATCGACTGACTAACTGACTGATAGGTCAGACAGACAAATAGATCGACTGACTAACTGACTGATAGGTCAGACAGACAAATAGATCGACTGACTAACTGACTGATAGGCAGACAGACAAATAGATCGACTGACTAACTGACTGATAGGTCAGACAGACAAATAGATCGACTGACTAAACGGACTGTTAGGTCAGACAAGTAGATAGACAGACAAATAGATCGACTGACTAACTGACTGATAGGTCAGACAGACAAATAGATCGACTGACTAACTGACTGATAGGCAGACAGACAAATAGATCGACTGACTAACTGACTGATAGGTCAGACAAGTAGATAGGCAGACAGACAAATAGATCGACTGACTAACTGACTGATAGGCAGACAGACAAATAGATCGACTGACTGACTTATGGGTCAGACAGACAAATAGATCGACTGACTAACTGACTGATAGGTCAGACAAGTAGATATACAGGCACACTCACTCTGTGACTGACTGACTGGCAAACATACATATAGTTAGATAGACAAGCAGATAGATAGACAGACAGACAGACAGACCGACCGACAGACAGATGGGGATGGATGGACGGACGGACGGATAGAAAGAGAGTTAAAGTCACGTGACAGGAAGGCTTTAGTCGCGTGCAAAAGGTCGCTTTCTTTGCCTATAATAAACCTGGGTGCGGTCGCTCTCCTTTCAGACAGACTTGACATTGACACATAGAAAGTGCTCGACGCTTTCACTTGGTAGAGGCCGCAGTGCCGGATTTAGATTTGGTAAGGCCCCTAAACTATCTCAACAATTCAAAAGCTTTAATGCCCCAACTAAAAATGACACCAGGTCTCACGAAGCTTGAAAACATACACTGGTATGGCTATGAATTATTTAATAGCAAGACATTTAACATGAAAAAGAACATTTATCTTCAAATGTTGCTGAATGCCCACAATGAGTAGATTTACTGTTTTGTGCGTCCTGAAAAGGACGTTATGTGGCGGTTTGTTGTAGATTTCCTCACATTCCGATGAAGGTGGACGTTGTCCTCCAGGCGATTATGCTATGCTTGGCTTTATCTGCGTGTCGCTGAATACTTCGATCCCTCACCTGGTTAGATTGTCTGCCATGAAAACAGCCCGTTTCCAGGGAGGACTACGGGGACGTCGAGGTGAGGGTCTTGGCCAGTTCAAATGGATGCATTTATCAATAACATTTTTATCATTTAGCTGAATATCCATTTTATCCTTTGTGGATTGTGAGGCGCTAAGCGATAGCTGATTTAGCTTAGTCTTAATCCTGCGCTGATTGGCTGGATCTGATTTTTAAAATATGATGTTTGTGGTTGAAAGTGACGTAACTTCCCCCCCCCTTCTCCCCCCCCCCCCCCGAAAGATTCTTGACATATTTCTCATTCTAGTATTCCAACAGGCAGGTGTATTCCTGCTGCCAGGTAGCTGAAGGCTATCTGTAGTAGGTTGAATTCGAGATGACTTAATACATGTTTATAAGAATCAACGAGAATGATCAATTTGACTACAGCATTTTTTTTTTAAATACAACCAACCGCAAGACTAAGAGGGCACAGCTACAACCGGCTACAAGAACAAGAGGGCACAGCTACAACCAACCGCAAGACTAAGAGGGCACAGCTACAACCGGCTACAAGAACAAGAGGGCACAGCTACAACCGGCTACAAGAACAAGAGGGCACAGCTACAACCGGCTACAAGAACAAGAGGGCACAGCTACAACCGGCTACAAGAACAAGAGGGCACAGCTCAAACCGGCTACAAGAACAAGAGGGCACAGCTACAAGAAACCGCAAGACTAAGAGGGCACAGCTACAACCGGCTACAAGAACAAGAGGGCACAGCTACAACCGGCTACAAGAACAAGAGGGCACAGCTACAAGCGGCTACAAGAACAAGAGGGCACAGCTACAACCAGCTACAAGAACAAGAGGGCACAGCTACAACCGGCTACAAGAACAAGAGGGCACAGCTACAACCAACCGCAAGACTAAGAGGGCACAGCTACAACCGGCTACAAGAACAAGAGGGCACAGCTACAACCGGCTAAAAAAACAAGAGGGCACAGCTACAACCAACCGCAAGACTAAGAGGGCACAGCTACAACCGGCTACAAGAACAAGAGGGCACAGCTACAACCGGCTACAAGAACAAGAGGGCACAGCTACAACCGGCTACAAGAACAAGAGGGCACAGCTACAGCCGGCTACAAGAACAAGAGGGCACAGCTACAACCAACCGCAAGACTAAGAGGGCACAGCTACAACCGGCTACAAGAACAAGAGGGCACAGCTACAACCAACCGCAAGACTAAGAGGGCACAGCTACAACCAACCGCAAGACTAAGAGGGCACAGCTACAACTGGCTACAAGAACAAGAGGGCACAGCTCAAACCGGCTACAAGAACAAGAGGGCACAGCTACAACCAACCGCAAGACTAAGAGGGCACAGCTACAACCGGCTACAAGAACAAGAGGGCACAGCTACAACCGGCTACAAGAACAAGAGGGCACAGCTACAACCGGCTACAAGAACAAGAGGGCACAGCTACAACCGGCTACAAGAACAAGAGGGCACAGCTACAACCGGCTACAAGAACAAGAGGGCACAGCTACAAATTAACTAAAGAAAGGTCCAAATTAGATATTAGAAAATATGTTTTTAGTCAGAGGGTGGTGAATGCTTGGAACGCATTGCCACAGGAAGTAGTGGAGCCGAGGTCAATTAATGCATTCAAGAATAGATTGGATGTGCAGTTTTTAGATCAAGAACATTTTAATGAAACTGGTTGTATACAGACTCTGCAGAGTCTTCAAAATCAGTATAAAGAAGTTAAGTTGAGTTAAGATTGTTGCATCCAGCTGCTTGCTTGGCGTGTCCAGCTGCTTGCTTGGCGTGTCCAGCTGCTTGCTTGGCGTGTCCAGCTGCTTGCTTGGCGTGTCGAGCTGCTTGCTTGGCGTGTCGAGCTGCTTGCTTGGCGTGTCCAGCTGCTTGCTTGGCGTGTCCAGCTGCTTGCTTGGCGTGTCCAGCTGCTTGCTTGGAAGCAACTTTCACATGAGGTGTCTACGGGTATTGGGTGGCAAGAGAGAGTGCCACATAATGTGGTCTTACATCCAGCAAACACTCACAGCATGTACTCGCTGTTGAGCCAGCGACGTCTTCTATGGTTTTGACATGTTTTCCGCATGCAAGATGAGAGGCTGCCAAATGATATCCTCTATGGACAGCTGGCCATTGGAGTTAGAAGAATCGGAAGCCACACTCTACGATTCAAGGACGTTTACTAGAGGGAAACAATTACTCAGGATCGAGCTGTTTGGAGACAGTCAATTGGAGGGATGTCGACGCTCATAGATGGCTTCTGGCTGCAGAGAAAAGAGAAAGACCGAAAGATCAAGGAACATCCTGGCAAGTCAGCCTCCTCAGTATGGTTGTGCGATCTGTAGCAGGGACTGTCACTCGCGGATCGGCTTTACAGCCATAGCAGACAGTGTCGAAATATGGGAGACAGAGCTGGATAAAGCTCATAGGGCGCCACACGCATGGTCTACATAGACAAGAGACGCCAATGATGATGATATATATACAAAAATATGTAACATAAATTAAAGTTTAAAATCACTATTGTTCTAAGAGAAGAAAAAATGATGTTCTTTGAAACTACTCGCGCTGACTTTTTCACGTCTGTCAATATTATTTTTGTTTTTGCTATCAGTTTACAGTTGCCGTTTTGATATCCCAGGGCGTGCTGAAGAATGTGGTCCTGGGTCCTCCTGTCAGTAGGTGCAATAATAGACGTCTCAGTTTGCTTACAATTATAGATATCACAGTGTCGATCCCTACGTTGTTGGCGAGGCTGCTGTAACACCATGTGTATCCAGGCGGACGACGAGGGTGTGAGGTTGGGGTCTTGGTCAGTCTGTTTCACCTGACCTTAATAATTGTTATCTCCTAATAATAAATAAAGAGTCATATGCAATTATAACATCACAATGTACGTTTAGGATGCATTGTTTATTACATTTTTGTATCGTTCGATGTGGCGTGAAAGTCTCAGCACGCGTTGTAGCTGATGCATATCACTCTAGTTCAGGGTTTGTCAACCTTCTTATACTTACCGCCCATTTTTATAACATTCGTGATGGTCAGTTTTCCTTGGACCCCACTTTTATAACATTCGTGATGGTCAGTTTTCCTTGGACCCCACTTTTATAACATTCGTGATGGTCAGTTTTCCTTGGACCCCACTTTTATAACATTCGGGATGGTCAGTTTCCGTTAGCTCCCACTTTTATAACATTCGTGATGGTCAGTTTTCATTGGACCCCACTTTTATAACATTCGTGATTTTCAGTTTTCCTTGGATCCCACTTTTATAACATTCGATGGTCAGTTTCCGTTAGCTCCCACTTTTATAACATTCGTGATGGTCAGTTTTCCTTGGACCCCACTTTTATAACATTCGTGATGATCAGTTTTCCTTGGACCCCACTTTTATAACATTCGTGATTTTCAGTTTTCCTTGGATCCCACTTTTATAACATTCGGGATGGTCAGTTTCCGTTAGCTCCCACTTTTATAACATTCGGGATGGTCAGTTTCCGTTAGCTCCCACTTTTATAACATTCGGGATGGTCGGTTTCCGTTAGCTCCCACTTTTATAACATTCGTGATGGTCAGTTTCCGTTAGCTCCCACTTTTATAACATTCGTGATGGTCAGTTTCCCTTACCGCACACTTTTATAACATTCGTGATGGTCAGTTTCCCTTAACGCCCACTTTTATAACATTCGTGATGGTCAGTTTCCCTTACCGCCCACTTTTATAACATTCGTGATGGTCAGTTTCCCTTACCGCCCACTATAATCTAAATTGAAGAAAATTTCGCGATCGGCTCACTGCCTGCATATTTTTGATGTTTTTAATACATCATCATCATCACGTGGCATGTATTTTGTGGAACGTCGCTTCCATCACAGCCCGTGATGGGAGAAACTCGACCTCTTGCTAAATCTCCAGCCTGCTCCAAAGTCACGCCCAAGCATTTCTTGGGGCCAAAGTATTTCCATTTTTTTATAATGTAATTTATGAACCAGTTCTTCTCTATGACCAACTCCTGTCACATGTCTGCATTCCTCTTTTTTCAGTCCATATTATTCTGATAACCTTGTACTTGAAGGATTCGATTCTTTTTCTTGAGGTTTATGTAATTGTCCATGTTTCACAGACGTATGCTGTAACGGGAAAAACACATGTTCTCAAAATGTTCACTTTTGTTGGTTTGCGGGTACTGTACCATAGTACATGGAAAGTTGTGTAGCCTCTGCATCGCCAAAATAATATTTAAATGTTTTAATACAGAATATAATTATTCTGCAATCGCCCATTCCTGAAAGCTAAAATCAGCCACTAGAGGGCGCTATCGCCCAGGTTGAAGAGCACTGCTCTAGTGCTCCCACTTGAGCACTAACCTTTTTAACGGGATTACTTACTGTACAGATATGACCGCATTGTTGCCCTAACCACTTCGCCTTGCTCCAGAAAAAGAAATAAGACAATAGCGATAAGACAGATAAAAGATGACATTTATTATATATATTCTAAAGTTTAACAAGGCATGACATGTGACTAAGAGAATCACATCCAGACTGCAGACATTACATGTGACTAAATATCACATCCAGACAGCAGACATTACATGTGACTAAGAGTATCACATTCAGACTGACAAAAAGCAGCCATCAGGGCAACGCACAGTGCAAAATGGAAAAAAGACCACCCAGACCACATAGAAAACGATGCATACCACCAGGCGAGACCAGGTGATCATTCTCCGGCTACGCACAGGTCACAACAAACTGAGATGTCATCTGTACACCAAGTTCATGATTGACACTACGGACCGTTGTACGTGCGGCACAGCCCCCATGAAGGCAGAACATATTTTGCAGTCTTGTCCATCGTATATCGACCAAAGAAGTAGCATTTGGCAACAGCCAGTGTCCTTCCACGAGAAGCTATACGGAAGTGCACGGAGCTTTGAGTCGACTGCTGCCTTCATTAGAGTCACTGAAGTCGAGGTCTGAAAACGAACGAGGAAGAAGAAGACATCCAGACTGAAAACATGACAAGTGACTAAGAGTATGACACCCAGACTGCAAACATGACAAGTGACTAAGAGTATGACATCCAGACTGCAAACATGACAAGTGACTAAGAGTATGACACCCAGACTGCAAACATGACAAGTGACTAAGAGTATGACATCCAGACTGCAAACATGACAAGTGACTAAGAGTATGACACCCAGACTGCAAACATGACAAGTGACTAAGAGTATGACATCCAGACTGCAAACATGACAAGTGACTAAGAGTATGACACCCAGACTGCAAACATGACAAGTGACTAAGAGTATGACACCCAGACTGCAAACATGACAAGTGACTAAGAGTATGACATTCAGACTGCAAACATGACAAGTGACTAAGAGTATGACACCCAGACTGCAAACATGACAAGTGACTAAGAGTATGACATCCAGACTGCAAACATGACAAGTGACTAAGAGTATGACATCCAGACTGCAAACATGACAAGTGACTAAGAGTATGACATCCAGACTGCAAACATGACAAGTGACTAAGAGTATGACACCCAGACTGCAAACATGACAAGTGACTAAGAGTATGACACCCAGACTGCAAACATGACAAGTGACTAAGAGTATGACACCCAGACTGCAAACATGACAAGTGACTAAGAGTATGACACCCAGACTGCAAACATGACAAGTGACTAAGAGTATGACATCCAGACTGCAAACATGACAAGTGACTAAGAGTATGACACCCAGACTGCAAACATGACAAGTGACTAAGAGTATGACACCCAGACTGCAAACATGACAAGTGACTAAGAGTATGACACCCAGACTTCAGAACATTATCAACAAATGTTTTTGTGGCATACTTCGTTATAGATGATCAAATGAAATGATAAACACAGATCTGTTGGACAGAAGACGACAACAGCAGATACATCAGGACATGTGGGGATGGGTAGGTCACACTCTCAGACAGAAAACGGACAGTACAACCATACATGCGCTGGATTTGAACACACTGGGAAAGAGATTAGTGAGACCATCAAAAAGCCCCTGGCGAAGTGGAAAGTTCAACTAGGGTCTGGTGGGCGGAACTCACGAAGAGCATCTATTGCGGCCCTATGTTCCAAGGGGAACCAGATGGATAAATGAAGATGAAGATGGTGAAGATGATGAAAGTTTATCAAACATCACGACTTATGTCAAGTAAATAACATAACTTATAAACAACAGCAGTTACCAAGATTGACGGAAACGTGATAGCGTCCACAGATGAGACAAATACATCCAGAATACCAAAAGTCTTCTGTGCGTAACAGCACGACAATGTTTAATTAACTTTTGACATTTGAGAACAGTGTTACGTTACCTTTGATATGTTACACTGCCGTGAAGCAAGTCATTCAGGCAAGCGCAGCTCATGGATTCTATTACTGTTTTCAGGCCAAAGTGCGATATCCGGAGTGTCCTTAGATACGTAACAACAATATCAATAACAATAATAATAGGAGGGGCGTTCAAGTCAAACCGGGACTTTTTGTTCTAGTTCTACCTGGAGGTGTTATCGCGTGCATTAGTTAAAGGCATTTGTATCCTACTACTGCTAAGTTGCTCACTTGCCGTGGGCCAGTCACGGGACAGATAAATAAAACTGGCGGACAACACTGTTAGTGCTTGCATCGAACAGCGTGTTGTGATGAAGTTTCTTGTGAAATAATGCGTGAAACCTGCAGAAATTTACAAAATCTGCAAGCACAATTTGATGATGAGACACCCAGCCGTAGTAAGACATTTGAATGGTGTAAACGTTTTAGAGAAGGCAGTACATCCGTCAGTGATGATCCCGTCCTGCTCCTGCAAGATGACCTTTGACCTCATATGGCTCACCGCACTATGTACCATCTGGAGCAACTCGACTGGGAGGTATTGCCACATCCACCTTACAGCTCAGACCTCACTCCAAGCTATTTCCACCTGTTTGGACCCCTAAAAGAATTTCTAGGAGGTCAGCATTTCATCACTGGTGACGAAGTGAAACAGGTTTACTTGGATTGCTTCAGATATACAATAAATCTTTCTACACTGGATCTTTCCAAATATTACTTAAACGCTGGAATAAGTGCATAAACGTTGCAGGAGATTACATCGAAAAATAAATGGCATTTTGACTACTTGAAAAATTATTTTTTTTAAAAACAAGTCTCGGTTTGACTTGAACATCCCTTGTAGTTCCCCATCGCAAGCGAAGATGGGATAGCATCAGGCTCGTGCTGTGAAATGGGTTCTCGTATGACTGTAAAGACTAGTCCTGGAACGGCATACCCTGCTGCTTCTGGAGCACACATGTGGGGGGGGGGGGGGGGGAGTCGTCGTGCTTTCTCTTTCTCTGTGAACACCGTCAGTGATGCTAACCTGGCAGATGGTACGCTCCTGCCAGGTGGTACGCTCCTGCTATGGGTACGCTCCTGCCAGGTGGTATGCTCCTGCTAGGGGTACGCTCCTGCCAGGTGGTACGCTCCTGTTAGGGGTACGCTCCTGTCAGGTGGTACGCTCCTGCCAGGTGGTATGCTCCTGCTAGGGATACGCTCCTGCCAGGTGGTACGCTTTGTGCAAACAACTCAATATTACTGTATTGTAGGTCGCCAAAGTAGATGTCGCAATTTGGATCATTGTTTCTTTATTCTCGCCATTAGGGGAGGTGGTGTGGCGAAGCTATTAGTGACTTGGCTCATAACCCAACCCTGCCGGGCTTGTATTCTTGAAACAGCAAAGGTTTACACCTGAGATCTAACCCCATGAACTAATGAGTGCTAAAGTCGAATTGCACTGGGACATTAAGCGCAAAGAACTATGCAAGGCACACTGTTTTAGGGGGGAGAAATGGTGAATGCACTACAACAAGAAAAGATAACCACAGAACAGACCAGTCTTTGATTTTCTCAGAGCGTTTTTGCCATCTTTATGGTTTTATAGATTACAGATAACGAAGGCTGAATTAGTGTGTACACATTGTGTACCAGTCTGTCAGAGCATTCATCGTTATCAGGAGTAAAACTAAAGGCAGGGCTGTGGATTAAAATAAAGTGTACAATAAAGGACACCCTGGAGCAGATTGTGACTCTGATCACCAACTACTTGCAGCAGAATACAAAACACGACTGAAGAAAATCATCAAAGAGGACAGACCGACAATGTAGACGCAATACCAAACGAATACGGCATTGAAGTACGAAACAAATTCGAGGTATTAATGGCGATGCTTCCTGGGGGAGGAACCTACCTCCTACCAGGCACGTCAGCAGGGTTGCGGATTGCTGAAAGGCCTCCTAATTTGGAGGTTAGCTGCGAATAAATAAGCAGCCGTGGACAAAAACGGGTCGGCAGGCATGGAGGCAGCCCCTCCACCATGCAAAGACACAACAGGATAATCACTTGTTTGTCTTAGAAAACATAGAGAAAATCGGACTGATCTCAACGGCGATGAACAGGCGAGAAATAAGGACCACGATTTACGGAACATGGAATGTACGAAGTATAAACAGAAAAGAACAAGAACTAATAGAGGAGATGAAGAGAGCAAAATTTACAGTCCTGGCACTTACAGAAACAAAGAAAAAGGGACAGGGTGTTCTGGACCATGACGGCAACATGTTATACTACAGCGGAGTTCCCATGAGTGAACGAGCCAGGGCAAGGGTTGGTTGTATAGTGGATAGTAATAACAAAGCAAACATTAAAGGATGAAGTTCATTTCAGAACGACTGATGGTTCTAAGTCTACAAGAGGAGGATAGTCAAATAGATATCGTCACTGTGTATGCAACAAACGAAGATGAGAGCACTGACATAAAAGATGAATTTTATGAGCTCCTTCAAAGGACCATTGACGATTGCCATAATGAAATACTTCTCCTTGGAGACTTCAAGAGTTGGAGACTATTCTAGATGGGATGGAGTGATCGGTAGGTATGGAGAAGATGTCTTAAATGACAATGGAAAACGACTGCTGGGATTCTGCAGAGAACAAAACCTTGTCATTACAAATACAAGGTTTCCACACAAGCGTATCCATGCCTACACAAGATGCGAGCCGGCAAGAAATGAAAGAACCATAATTGACTATGCAATAGTGAGGAAAACTGATTTCAAGTATGTAAAGGATGCTAGAGTGTTCAGAGGACCAGGGATAGGAAGCGACTACTACCTAGTTAAATTAAAGAGAGAAATTGAAAAATACTATCCAGCCAGGCAACACCCATGAGCAAGCATGAAACATAACACACGAGGAGAAAATAAAATTAAGGCTTACAAACTACGAGAACCAGATGTTAAGAGAAGATACAAAGGGCGCATAACAACAGCTATAGAAAGGATAGAGAAATCTGAAGAAGATATGGAAATTCTCTGGGTAAAATTCAAAGACATCCTCAAAGAGGCTGCAGCAGAGGCATGCGGTCAAACCAAAGAAGGGTGGACAGAAGAAGTTAAAAGAATAATACAAGAAAAGAAAAAGGCATGGAAGCAATACCTAGGGGCTAGGAATACAGAAGAACAAACAAAGAAATATAAAGAATATGTAAATTTTAGAACAGAAGCGAAAAAACTGTGCTCAAGGCCAAACAGAAATCCTTAGAAGAATTTGGAGAGAAAATGGAAAATAATGCTGGAGAAAACCAGAAATTGTTCTACAGGACCTTAAAGAACACGAGGAAGGAAAAGGAATGCCCCCTGAAATTTGTTAAAGATAAACAAGGTGCGCTGTTGACCGCCCCAGAAGAGGTAATGAACAGATGGAAAGAATATTTCTCAGATCTCCTTGGAGTGGAGGAAAACCAAGCTCTGGAAGTAACTGTCCCAATTCAAGAAGAGGGAGCCATGAAGGGAAACGATAATATTTAAATGGAAGAACTAAAGGTAGCACTGGAGAAAATTAAGATTGGTAAAGCAGCATGACATGATGGTATAACACCAGAAATGGTTAAATACATGGGAGCGGCAGGAGAGATGCTATTCATGAAGATTCTCAAGGCAGCTTGGCGCCACAAGAAGATACAAAGAGACTGGGGGGTTGCAATAATAATACCAATATTTAAAAAGGATGACAATCGACAATGTGAAAATCACAGAGGTATTTCTCTTCTCAGTGTCCCCGGGAAAGTCTACTCTAGGATTCTAGAACGGCGATTAAGAGGTCTAGCAGAGCCAAATATGGATGAAACTCAATGTGGGTTTAGGGCAAACAGAAGTACTCAAGACCTTATCTTTACACTCAGACAGCTAAGTGAAAAGGCTCTTGAATATGATAAAGAGATGCATCTCTGCTTTTTGGATTTGGAGAAAGCATTTGATAAAGTTCCTTGGGACAAACGCTGGGAGTGCCTGACAAGGAAGAACATCACAGGACCCCTGATCTCTGCCAATACAGAGTTTCTATAAAACATGCAGAAATTATGTGCGGACATCAAATCAAAAGTCAGGAGAGTTCAAGACCACTAGCGGAGTAAGACAGGGGGACATTCTATCACCGTACCTTTTCCTACTCCTCGTGGATGAAGTCATCAAAGCCTGCAAGAAACGGACAAAAACGTATGAAGTAGGGTACTGGAAGATGAGACCAAGTTATATATCGGAACTAGCATTTGCAGATGATGTGGCCCTGATCACGAAATCCGAAGCACATCTCTAGATCAACTTGCAGGTCTGGGAAGAAGAGTTGAAGAAGAGAGGAATGCACATCAGCAACTCCAAAACAAAAACCATGGTGATCGCCAGAGATGAAAAGAGACATCAGATAACCCTGGGAACACGAGCACTGGAGCAGGTCAGCAACTTTAAATATCTAGGGGTGGTAATAGACAGCAGGGGAGGAATCAAAGAGGAGTTAACTGCACGAAGGGCAGGAGCAGGTAGACTTTTCCATGCAATAAACATAAGTTTCCTAAAAGAGAATTAAGCAGGAAAACAAAGATGGATGTACACCGCTCGACCTATGTGCTTGTTCTGACATATGGATGTGAGTCATGGACAATGACTACAGCCCAAGAAAGGCAATTACAAACTTTATAAATGAGGTACCTAAGAAAGGCGGTTCAGGTGACGAAAAGGGACAAGATCCGTAACTAGACAATACGTAGCTATCTTGAAGTTCATCCCCTGCAGACACGAGTGGAGCAGTCCCAACTACAGTGGTTTGGCCATGTCTGTAGAATGGAAGAAGATCGGATACCAAAGCGGTCATGGGAGATAAAAAGTAAAGGACGCAGACCCCCAGGACGTCCCAAAGTACGTTGGGAAGACAACATGCGACAGTCCCTAAGTGATAGAGGGCTGGATTGGAAAGAGGTCAGGAAAAATACGGTGGATAGAGCAGTGTGACGTTCTCTCTGGCAAAACTCTACACCTCACGGTAGAAGAGGAGCGACTAAGTAAGTAAGTAAATGGCGATGCATGAGGACATGTCAACCGATGAGCTGGCAACACACGTGACAGATGTCTTATTCACAACAGCACAAGATATGATACCCAAGAAAGTATATAAGAAACTGAATTATATCACAGATGAGACACTGCAACTCATAGAAGAACAAAGGCGACTAAGGCAAACAGGAATAGAACACAACAGTGACGAATACAGAGACTGCCCAAGAGAAATCAGGAGAAAGATAAGAAATGACAATAAACAATATATAACAAACACGTGCAACAAAATAGAAGATCTCCAACAACAAGGGAAGGAAAGAGAATTATTCCGGGAAATTAGAACACTGACGGGAGAATTCAAGCCGTGACGGGAGAATTCAAGCCGTGACGGGAGAATTCAAGCCGTCGCTACAAGCAATCAACCAGAACACTGACGGGAGAATTCAAGCCGTGACGGGAGAATTCAAGCCGTGACGGGAGAATTCAAGCCGTGACGGGAGAATTCAAGCCGTGACGGGAGAATTCAAGCCGTCACTACAAGCAATCAACGGCAAAAATGGCAATGTGACGACAGAGAACGAAGATATACTTGAAAGATGGAAGGAGTTCTGTAGCGAGATGTATGAAGGAAACATGGAAGGAGTTCTGTAGCGAGATGTATGAAGGCAACACAGAGAATAAAGACTTGATTACAAGTGATGAAGGGAGAGAGAGCCAGAACCCACATTGGACGAGGTTCGTGCGGCAATAAAAGCACTAAAAAACGAGAAGTTATCTGACAACACGGGAAGCAACCAAATTAGGTTGGATTGTACTACCCCATCCACCCTATAGTCCCGATTTGGTACCCTCTGATTTTCACCTGCCGGTCCCCTCAAAGATACACTCCGTGGGATACACAAAATCGGTACATAAACATATTTACGACTCAACCAATTAAAGATAATATTTAAACACAAAGATGACACTTACACGAACGTTAAAAAAAAAGTTATTGCCCATCGCAAGCGATGATGGCCACAACATCAGACGGTAAGACCATCGTGAGGTAAGACCATCGTGAGGTAAGACCAGAGTGAGGTAAGACCATCGTGAGGTAAGACCATCGTGAGGTAAGACCATCGTGAGGTAAGACCATCGTGAGGTAAGACCAGAGTGCCTGCATCCCGAGTTACCTTGTATAAGTGGCAAGACTATTGGTCGAGACGACTGGAGATAACTCGTGAGGTAAAACCAGAGTGCCTGCATCCCGAGTTATACAAATGTAGCTAACACTATACTGGCATGATCAAGTACACGTATAAGGCAGCAGTGCCAGACAAACACCTCCTACCCCCTCCCTCTGTCTCTACCGTTCTTTTTTTCTGTACCTCTCTACATAATATGATATAATTGAGAACTGTAGTTCACGCACGTTTTAGCCCAATCCATTACCACGCGAATCCTCGTTATAACACAACACAAGCGTGGATCACAATTCCAGAAGTTGAAATGTGTAATTATTAGCATGTGGGTTTTTGTTTGTTCTAAAACATAAGGTAACTATACTGTGTTCTATTTTAAAGGTGTGTATTTTAACGTCCATTTTTCTTTTAGCATCACAATCTCGTTTCCTTGTGTGGAAAATCTTTTGAAAAACTGTAACGAAATGTACGAGTTGAATACAGTTTTTGAAACAATTTTGTTTTAATGTTGTCATACAACGTATCTCCAGAGGAGGTCCCGATCAAGCATCAACACCGTCAAAACGAGAAGTTTCCCCGGAGCTGATATAGGAAGCGACCACGATCTGGTTATGATGACCATGCGTCTGCGATTGAAGGGAGTCGCAAAGAAGGATGTGACCAGGCTAAAGTTTGACCTGGACAAACTAATGGACCCAAAATTCACCGAAGGGTTCCAAGCAAGGGTGAGAGGGAGATTTGCGCCACTGTTGGCTCTCAGAGAGGGACTGGATACAGATACAGTTACAGAGTCTCTTAACGCAGCTCTCATAGATACAGCAAAAGAGATTCTGGGAAGCCACCAAACAAAAAAGAAGCCATGGGTGACCAGACATTCTAGACCTTTGTGATAAAAGAAGGTCACTGAAAAAACACAATCACCCACCGGAGGAGGTCAGCAGTTATAAAGAGGTCAAGAAAGCCATACAACAAAAGATGAGAGAGGCGAAAGTCGCGTGGATATGTGAGCAATGCACAAACATCGAAGAGAGACTAAACAGAAATGATGCTAAAGGAGCATACAAGGTTGTCAAAGAACTGGTAACACCAAGACAAGGCAGGAACTTTATGATCCATGATAAAAGCGGCAAGTGCCTTATTGGGGAAAATGACGTACTTGCACGATGGACAGAGTACTGTTCCGAGCTATATAACTATGAAGGGCGAAACGAACCTGAGAAAATAATCCCCCCAACACCAACAAATATAGAGGATAACCAACTGATAACGAAGGAAGAGGTAATTGCAGCGGTAAAGACATTGAGAAGAGGGAAGGCTGCCGGCGTGGGCAATATACCAGCAGAGCTCTTACAAGCAGGTGGAGAGGTAGTGGTGGAAGGCCTGACACACATCTGTAACAAAGTATGGGCGACAGGAAACTGGCCAGACTTATGGACGAAATCAATAGTTATACCGTTACATAAGTCTGGAAACCTAAAGCTGTGCCAACATTACAAAACACTAAGCCTCATCAGCCACCCTAGCAAGGTCATGCTTAGATTAATCCTCGACCGATTGAAACCCCAAACAGAGAACATCATTGCCGAGGAGCAAGCAGGGTTCAGACAGGGAAGAAGCACTACAGAACATATATTTAATTTAAGGCTGCTAAGCGAGAAATATCTAGAACAGCAGCAAACACTGTATCATGTGTTTGTGAATTTTAAGAAGGCGTTTGACAAGGTATGGCATAAAGCGCTATGGGCAACCATGAGGATGTATAATATCAACGGAAATATTATAACGGTCCTTGAACACCTGTATGACAAGGCGTCCAGCGCAGTTCTTGTGAATGGAAGCGGAGGGGACTGGTTTCGCAGATCAGTTGGTGTGAGACAGGGGTGTACACTCTCTCCAACTCTTTTCAATGTATTCCTTGAAGGAATTATGAGTGAGGCACTTGGAGGTCACGTTGGTACTGTAAAGATAGGGGGCCGAACGATTACCAACCTTCGTTTTGCAGATGATATCGACGGGTTGGCGTGTTCAGAAGCAGAACACCAGGAATGGGTCAGAAGGCTCGATGAAACAGCTCTTGACTATGGTATGGAGATACACGCTGCGAAGACAAAATTAATGATCAACAACGCCACGGGCTTCAACAGCAGGATAAAAGCTAACGGTCAGGAACTCGAAGTGGTTGACCGTTTTAAATATCTTTGGTCGATTGTCAGCGATGAAGGATCAAAATGTGAGGTGTGGGCCAGAATATCACAGACAAAAGCGGCGCTTGCACGGCTTAACAAAATCTGGCAAGATAAACGGTTAGCACTAAGCACGAAAATCAGATTAATGCGTACACTGGTCCTGTCAATATTCCTCTATGCGTGTGAGACATGGACAGTTACATCTTACCTTCAACGAAGGATACAGGCCTTGGAGATGAGATTTTCCGAAGACTTTTAAACGTCAAGTACAAAGATCGAGTTACAAATGAGGAAATACGAGATATAATTACAACAGCAATAGGGCCTTTTGAAGATCTCTTGACAACTGTCAAAAGAAGGAAACTCACTTGGTACGGTCACATATCGAGATTAAAGGGTCTTGCAAACACAATCCTCCACAGAAAGGTGCATGGCAGACGACGAAGAGGCCGGCCCAAAAAGAGATGGAAGGACAACATAAAAGAATGAACCAGTCTCCGACCAGAAAAGTCACAGAGAGGGGTGGCGTGGGGTTGTGAGGATGTCTTCATGTGTGCCCCAACGACCTCACCGGTTACGGGATGACCTGACCTGACCTGACAACGTATCTCAACGTAATGCTCGAAAAAAATCATTACATTTACAAAATGTTGATTTATTACGTATTGACATGCTAACCAATATAGAGCCTGCAATAGTTGAATTTATAGAACGATCGAAGATTGGGGTATCAGACATGAGGGGGACACGATCAAGCATGAAGGAACTAAACCTAAACCAAACCTAAACATAACATCGTCTTTGTAGACCAGGAAAAAAACTGTTGACCGAGGGGATGGATACACGCTATGGGAGATCCTGGAAAACCATAGAGTGCAAGTACAATTATTAAAAACATAATAGCAATGCATAAAACATCCAAAGTACTGTGAAAACACCAAGCGGGGCACTAAGTGGTTTGCAGTTAAGACATGGACTCTCACTAAGTGGTTTGCAGTTAAGACATGGACTCTCACTAAGTTATTTGCAGTTAAGACATTGACTCTCACTAAGTGGTTTGTAGTTAAGACATGGACTCTCACTAAGTGGTTTGCAGTTAAGACATGGACTCTCATTAAGGGGTTTGCAGTTAAGACATGGACTCTCACTAAGTGGTTTGCAGTTAAGACATGGACTCTCACTAAGGCACAGAAAAGACAGATCATGGTATGTTAAATGAGGTATTTGAGAAAGGCTGGCAGGTCACATGGCTGGATAGATTGAGAAATGAAATAATCAGACAGAGGATGGGTGCAACGCCGTGCATGGAATACATCGATAGCAGAGAATAAAATGGTTCGGACACATGACAAGAATGTAACCAAAACTACCAGCCGCAGGTATCTACAATACCAGACATCAGGGTTTCAGAGCAAGAAGTAGACCACATGAAAGGTAGATAGATGGTGTCAGTGAGACACAAATATGGAATGACAACAACATTGGCGACAAAGATGGCACACGACAGAAAACTACACCTCCCCACGGCGTCTATCAACATAAGTAGATAGAAGATAATGATGATTGACATGGTCTCCTAATAACAAATGCAGGGTACCTATTCTCCTCATTATAAATCTACCATACCTATTCTCCTCATTATAAATCAACCATACCTATTCTCCTCATTATAAATCTACCATACCTATTCTCCTCATTATAAATCTACCATACCTATTCTTCTCATTACAAATGTAGTATACCTATTCTCCTTATTACAAATGTAGTATACCTATTCGTCTCATTACAAATGAAGTCTATTCCCTTTCCCACTCGTGTGCTCGTGACGTGGCAGACAGGTGTGTCCTCGTCATGCGCGACGCACACTTCCCATTCGTTAAGCCTGATACGTTTTGTTGAGAATCGACGTCATTGCACTCCGGGCAGACACAACGGTCCTCCTTCCCTCTAAGGAATTTACCAAATTGCACTCCTGTTCCCTTCTCTCGGGCGCCCCTGTCTGCCAAATCCGAGTATGATTTCAAAAATTGGCTTTCTTGTCATCCCCGGCTCGTCGAGTGCGGTGTGTTCATCCAAGAGACGGTTGGTGGTCAACTTGAAAATCTCACCTCTTTCCATTGTGACTGTCATCACTAGAGGTGTTCTTAAGGCTACTAGATCACCTCTTTCCATTGTCAGTGTCCTCACTAGAGATGTCCCTAAGGCTTCGATTTCACCTTTGGCGTTCCCACAAACGCCAGCAAAGCCAGACTAGTATAACCACACACGATCCCAATGGTTGTATGCCTCTATGTCCGCTATCCATTCATGGCATAGCCATCCCTTATGTACCTTCTGAAACAAGTATTGAAAGTCAGAGACGAGTAAGGCCCTCGTGAAAGAGGTCCCAGATAGCCACATCAGAGCCGAAGTCACTGCACTGCTCATCCCAGCCACATCAGAGCCGAAGTCACTGCACTGCTCATCCCAGCCACATCAGAGCCGAAGTCACTGCACTGCTCATCCCAGCCACATCAGAGCCGAAGTCACTGCACTGCTCATCCCAGCCACATCAGAGCCGAAGTCACTGCACTGCTCATCCCAGCAACAACCATGCCTCTCACACCTGCAGAGAAGAATCAACTGGCTTTTTTTAACCAAAACCATATTGCTTCTCCAAGCGGTGGCCCTGGAAACAGGCTGTACTAGTGTAGACTGACTAAGAGAATAAGGATTGCAGTGGGAAGGCAAAGCCACTACCCAAAAAAGCCAATTGAAATTGCATGTGTCGGGCCGAAAGGCGCAGCTTTCGAAGGCTCACTGCAAACTGCAACGCATCGTCCCAACGTCCTGTTCATGAGGAAAGCTGAAGAATAAATGTAGATATGTAACATGTAGCGTGTGGAAAAACAGTTCTTATATCTTCGTGTATTTGTTCATACTTGTTGACGATACTTGTGTCAAACATTATTTATGATTATTTTACAACACATTTTGGTTCCTTAAATACTTTATTGTACAATACAATACTATAATAAAAGACTGAAGCATTATTGATTTATTGTTATTTTATAGTACTGAAATTATCGCGCGCAAATACAAGAGGCATACGACGTTAATAGCAGGTATATGATGAGGGCATACAAATGGCTAGAAATGTGTTTGCACCATTAGCACCACGTCATACTGGAGTTTAGCTGTATCATAATTGGCTAGTCAGATATTGGAATTATATCTCGTGTTTTTGTGCTTGTCGTAGGATATTTTTTGTTGATGAGCAGATGGTCGAGTTGTCTCGGTGTCTACCTTCTGATCACAAGGACATGCGTTCAAAACCTCGCTAAGGCGTTTTTTCTCTACCGGATGTGAAATAAAAACCTAGCCTGTACAGTATATAACGACAGCAGGGACATGCGGCCTTAATTCCCAATCCCCATAAATCCCTCTCGTGGGCCTCATATCTATGTGCGCGTAGTGCGCAGCATGATAGAGAGCTAGGTTGTAACGTATAAAGGTATAAGGTTCGTACTGATATTATCGACACGCTCCATCCGACCAAGTTGTAAATGAACACCTGGCTTACATATCTAGGAATAAAAACTAACAAAGACGAAGGAACAAACCAAGGTGCTGACTTCAAGATTAACAAGGCCATATTTCTTAACAACCTTCTTCACTTGGTCTTGTTTTCAGCACGGTGTTTGTTATAGAATTTCTCCAAAGCTTCCTTATTTGTTTTCTTGTCTTTCCATGTTATATAATTTCTCCAGATCTTCCTTATTTGTTTTCTTGTCTTTCCATGTTATATAATTTCTCCAAATCTTCCTTATTTGTTTTCTTGTCTTTCTATGTTATATAATTTCTCCAAATCTTCCTTATTTGTTTTCTTGTCTTTCCATGTTATATAATTTCTCCAAATCTTCCTTATTTGTTTTCTTGTCTTTCCACGAGATGTGCCCCATTCTTCTATAAATCCAAATCCACCAACTCTCTTGTGTAGCGTAATCGTTTGCTCGTTGTCCACGTCTCTAGTCAAGACAGTAATGATGAGTATACATATCGATCACTCTGATTTATAAATTGTGAGTAACGTGTTTGGATGGCTCATGTTGGTCAACACATATTTGGCAATCCGTATTCTTTTCCTGATTTCGATTTCACACTTTCCATCTTCAATTAGTTTATTTCCGAGATAGTTGAAGCTGTTGACATGTTCTAATGTTTTATTGTCTATTTTTATCTGTATAGCAGATTTTTATGTCTACTTTAATAATTATCGTAGTTTTAGTTTTCTTAGTGTTAATGTCCAATCCATACACCTGACGTCTGCTCTTGTCTTCAATCACTAATTGCTGTGATTCGTGTTAGCTTTCATCCAGCTTTCATCCAGCTTTCATCCAGATTATTTGTTCCTACTCTACCGATCAGTCCGATCACTTTCTGCTGCTGTTGAAAAATGTGTTCTTTGTTAGATGTTAAACCCTGTCACACGTATCTTTTTACATCTATACGTGGTGAGTAAGGTCTGTCCCACGTATCTTTATACATCTATACGTGGTGAGTAAGGTCTGCCACACATATCTTTTTACATCTATACGTGGTGAGTAAGGTCTGTCCCACGCATCTTTATACATCTATACGTGGTGAGTAAGGTCTGCCACACATATCTTTTTACATCTATACGTGGTGAGTAAGGACTGTCCCACGTATCTTTCTACATCTATACGTGGTGAGTAAGGTCTGTCCCACGTATCTTTCTACATCTATACATGGTGAGTAAGGTCTGTCCCACGTATCTTTCTTCATCTATACATGGTGAGTAAGGTCTGTCCCACGTATCTTTTTACATCTATACATGGTGAGTAAGGTCTGTCCCACGTATCTTTTTACATCTATACATGGTGAGTAAGGTCTGTCCCACGTATCTTTTTACATCTATACATGGTGAGTAAGGTCTGTCCCACGTATCTTTCTTCATCTATACATGGTGAGTAAGGTCTTTCCCACGTATCTTTTTACATCTATACATGGTGAGTAAGGTCTGTCCCATCTTACAATGACAGATTGCTCCCAGTGTAGGCTATTGAATATTCTTGTGTCTCTTCTGTCGACGATTATGTTTTCCAGACACGTGTAATTAGTTTCTCACTCTGAAGTTTGTCAATAGCCTTTTTTGTAGCACGTATAAAGCACAAAGAAATTCTTATGTTAATGCTGCTAAATATTTCTGTGCTATTGCCCTTACACATACTATTGATATCCAAATTGAGAAAAATAAACTTCGTAATCTACTTTACGCCTAAATCCCACTTGAATCATTTGTTTACCAGAATCTGAGAACCGTAGCTTGTCAGGATGAATGCTCTAACAATCTGAGCATTTGGTTGTATGCGATTTTTAGGGTAGTGTTATAAAGACAAATCTAATACGGTCGCTCTGTGTAGATCCTGCGTTATAAATAGCATTACACAGATCAGTGATTTGATCTACACCGAGTTCCTACAGAGGCTCTATGGTTTTATATTGATTATTTCCACGTCTGTTGATTTCTATTGCTCGAATCTTTCATCGCCTTTTCTACTTCTGATCAGAGAATTCTGGGGGCGTTCACTGTTTAATATTGATGGTTTGGTATCTCTGCTGTGGTCGTCTAACAATTCACGTACATATTCCTCACATCTGGATGATATATTCTTTGTTGTGGAACAGTTCATGTACACATTCCTCACATCTGGATGATACATTCTCTGTTGTGGAACAGTTCCTGTACACATTCCTCACATCTGGATGATACATTCTCTGTTGTGGAACAGTTCCTGTACACATTCCTCACATCTGGATGATATATTCTCTGTTGTGGTCGTCGAACAGTTCACGTACACATTCTGCACATCTGGATGATATATTCTTTGTTGTGAAACAGTTCACGTACACATTCCTCACATCTGGATGATATATTCTTTGTTGTGGAACAGTTCATGTACACATTCCTCACATCTGGATGATATATTCTCTATTGTGGAACAGTTCACGTACACATTCCTCACTTCTGGATGATATATTCTCTATTGTGGAACAGTTTACGTACACATTCCTCACATCTGGATGATATATTCCGCATGCATAACCCTTGTGATGTGCTTCTTTAAATGTCTTTTGTTATCTTGCACTTTGATTCTATCCACTGTTTTTCTTCATCTCGGCACATAGTGTGTATCACATTTTTCAGGACCCTATATTCTCGAGTATATTTTGCTCTTATTCCTACTTTCATGTCGCTGAAGATGTCTGCCATCCATATTTGATCTTTGTTAAATTCTTATTGTTAAACTCTTATCGTTAAACTCTTATCGTTAAACTCTCATCGTTAAACTCTTATCGTTAAACTCTTATCGTCATAGTTGTATGAGTTGCTTGTATTTTAAACAATTCCACTTGCCGTTGGCATTCTCTTCGGTGCTTTCTTTTTTTGTATTGCTTCTTAGAAGGCTGCCATATTTATTTTTCCCTTCCACTAGCTATTTCTGTTAATTATTCGGTTGATTTAACGCTGAAATATCTATTTTTGAATGCTTTTAATATCTCCTTTCTATGTTTTTTTATTTTTTTTACTTTACGTGTTTGCCTTACTAGTTTCTACTGGCAGAGGCGCGCCTATTCCACCCAGACCGTAGTCAATTGGGCGATATTAAGACGCATAAACCAGTGCTTGGATGTATGTGTGTGTCTGTATGTACCTATGCTAGGTTTGTGCGCTCTCAGAAGCCAGCCCAAACAAAGTGCAATGGAAGGGTCTCACCGTGAGGGCGCGTGTGAAAGTTCTGCAAGAGTGTGATTGTATAACAGAGTCAAATGAAACAGAGTGAGGTAAGAAGATAGAGGAAGGAGAGTTTAAGATATAATGATGCAGATTCTATGTTTTCAGTCTGATGGCTATTTTAATCACCGCAGGGTTGTACTGAATCATTTTGACACCAGTTTTGAATCTGTCCTTCATGACCCAAATGCCAACCTGATTTCTGAATATATTTCTTGTTCTTTCCCAAGCGTAAAATCCTTCTGGACCTTGTTGGGGAAATGTGTTACATATAACTGTTTGATTTTCTTCACAAAAATGTGTTCCATATAACTGTTTGGTTCTCTTCACAAAATTGTGTCAACATATCTCATATGTCTTTCTTTTCCCCACTCTTCTTCTTCTTCTTCTGCGTTCGTTCTTAATCTCCGACTACCAAGCCCTGAACAGGACTTTGCAAGTAGCAGAGTGTAGTCCGGAGAACGGAATCCGTTGTGCCGTTAGTTTACAGCTTGACTGCGATATTTGCACCTTTCGGTCCGACACATCCGTCTTTGGCAGGTTCCCACTCTAAAGTATTTTCCTTTTCCTGTTTTGGAGTTCATATCTTCAATTAATATCAGAGGTGCGGTAAATTGTTTTTGGTTAGAGGGGTCTGCTGTAAGTTCTCACCAAACTCTTCTTTTTCTTCATCACTGTTTGTTAAACAACAATATAGAATGGTTTAGCCATCAACTTCATCAGCATCATTTGGCTTAGCTTGGCTTGGCTCCGTTCGTTCTCAATCTCCCGTTACCAAACCTTAAAAGGGCTTAAGTAGCAGAATATAGTTCAGAGAACGGAGTGCGTTGTGTCGTAGTTTACAGCTTGACTGCGATATTAGAACCTTTCGGTCCAACACATCCGACTTCAGCAAGCATTTTTTGAGTACCAGGTAAGCATTCCCTCTTCGATCCCTTCTCCTTAGCCAGTCTGCCCTGCTGCAGCCTGTTATCCAGGATCACCGCGTGGATGTGTAGAAGGGTCTTGGCAGCTCTGGTTCGCTGGCCCTGACGCTAGCAGTCAGCTATGGGTCGCTGACCACTGTAGCTCATGCGCTGCTCATCAGCATCATTTGATTGTTGTGTTCTCAATAGCAACTGGCATATTTTTAAACTGTTTTTAATCATATTTCTACTACTTCTTTATGACTATCTCCCGGAATGTTGAAAAATATATTGCTCTTTTCTCACGCCTATTAGTCTTGTCTGCCGCTTCCAATATATCAAGATTCACATTACTGGTCTCAAATTGTTCAGCTTTCCTAATACCGTTCAATGTTCAGACATTCCACCTTTGAATGTCTTGGCTCCTCCTTCTAGGTTGTGGTGGTATGTCTCTGAAAGACGTTCCTGCCCTCAGATATTGGAATCATTCGTCATTATAGACCACCTTACTGTCTAGAGGAGTTGTCTTGTCCGCCTTAATATATACAGCGGATTTTCCCCAGAGAACCAGGAAGTAACTACCTGACTGTATCTATTCGTTTGCCCTTCCATTGCGGGCGGTAGAGCGTGCACGTCGCAAGGTCCAATCTCTTAAAATAGCCGGTCTTTTATGTTCTTGTTTATGTTCTTGCTTATGTCCCTGTTTATGTCCCGATATGCCTCTACTATGCCACGTACTATCCTGTGCCGATTCGTGAGCCGTTCATTAGTGCCCCCCCCCCTTTTTCCACCACCACATCCCCTTCCCCTCACCGTCTCAGTTTTCGTGTACTATGGATGGATATCCCCGTAAGCTGTTTCGTGCATTCATATTTGTTTAAGGGGCTTCCCTAGCCGTTGACTATCCACAGCCTACCTGCGTGGCAGTATTTCTTTACAGTAAGAGATGTATCTCTTAGGAAATATGTCTTAATTGACTATTGAGTCTTTCCCACCCGTCACAGAGAAGTGTGTCTTCTGAAGCTCAATCCAAGACAAATGGAAGATAGCTAACAGATGAACACGACTCTCACATTGTGAAGTTGCTGAATGTTGTTGTTGTTGTTGTTCTAAGCTACTTACAGTGGCTCTTCTTACCTTCCGAGGGGCGTACTGATATCTTTCTCCCTCACCCAAATCAACCCCCCCTCCCCTTCCCCGTTCCCCGTCCCCACACACTGCAGTGACCGCAGCGTTAAGATGGCTGAGACCTCTTTAACAAGGGCAGTCCTCATGACAGACGCACAAGCCGTACTTCAGAAAGAAAAAGAAGGGATTGATTAGGTACGAGTGGATAGCGGCTGTTGAAGCCTCAAACATGCAGTGGTTTACATGGATGTACTGTCCTGTTCATGCCAGGGTTCGGGCATCGAAAGAGCTGACATCTTGGCTTCACAAGCTTCCATGATGGGCACATTAGTGCTGGATAGGACTGACATTTTGAAACCAACCAATGGCCGCCTGTTAGATGAGGACACCGCAATAGTTGAAGCAGCAATCCACAGATTGCAAAGTTTTACCAAACGAGGTTCGAGCGGAGTGGGACGTATGAGAGGACGGAGCAAGAGAGTGTACAACCAACGAGCTACATGGACCATCAGCATCCAGACAATGGGCCATTTGCTGAGAGAAACTGAGCACATATGGGCATGCCCGTAATGCAGTGACGTCGATTCTTAGAAGCAGAAACAAAAACTGATTGGCTGTCAAATTCATTTTTGTAAATAGTTTCTGGCGGTCATTTTCAGTATATTTTAGATTTATACATGTGATAGTTCTCAGGGGGAACAATATACAGCTCATGAGCAACTAAAAAATATAGCAAATCTTGTGAAGGAACAATTATCCAAGGTGATTTAAATGCTGAAGTTGGGAATGAAAAGAAATAAGACATAACTCCGACTTTCGGGTTGGGAAGAAAAAATGGGAGAGGTGATATATTAAAAACATCTGGTTTCAACAGCATCCTAGGGGATTATGGGAACGGAAACGCCCAAATAACTTGTCAAAACAAGATAGATTATATACTCAAGGATAAGCGATATCAAACTCTCACCGACCTTGTCAAAACGCTGCACTGTGTAAGTCGACTGTGATAGCGACCATTTGAGACGATTTATGTTCAGTTTTATTAAAATCGACGTCATTGTACTTTAGGCAGACTCGTGGGTCATTACTCTCTCTCTCTCTCTCTCTCTCTCTCTCAGCAAATGGCGAAGGGGTGTGAAAACTGGTGGTTCCCGTAGCTCGCTGGCTGTAAACACTCTTGCTCTGTCTTCTCGGGGTCGATGAAAACATACTGTTCAGACATGCTAGTGAGGGTCAGGCAAAACATACTCATTAGACATTGTTAGTCAGGGTCAGACAAAACATAACAATCAGACATGTTAGTAAGGGTCAGACAAAACGTACCGATCAGACATCTTAGTCAGGGTCAGACAAAACATACTGATCAGACATGTTAGTCAGGGTCAGACAAAACATACTGATCAGACATCTTAGTCAGGGTCAGACAAAACATACTGATCAGACATCTTAGTCAGGGTCAGACAAAACATACTGATCAGACATCTTAGTCAGGGTCAGACAAAACATACTGATCAGACATCTTAGTCAGGGTCAGACAAAACATACTGATCAGACATCTTAGTCAGGGTCAGACAAAACATACTGATCAGACATCTTAGTCAGGGTCAGACAAAACATACTGATCAGACATTATCTTAGTCAGGGTCAGACAAAACATACTGATCAGACATCTTAGTCAGGGTCAGACAAAACATACTGATCAGACATCTTAGTCAGGGTCAAGCCAAGAATTCTGGCCAAGACTCTCCAACGGACTTCCACGCAGGTATTCCTGGAAACGGGTTGCTATCACGGCAGTCTGGCTAACAAAAGGTAGGGGATCGACGTGATCCCGTAGTAGTGAGCGACATGCAGATGAAGCCAAGTATAGCACAACAGCCTGGAGCACCCCCAGTCCACCTTCATCAGCACACAAAAGAGTAACCTTACTCATTTTAGGCATTCAACATCATCATCAACACAGAGTTGGAGGGGTAGAAGGGAGGGGGGGGGCGGGGTGTGTGTGGCCAGTTGTCGCTATTCTTTAAACGCGGAAAATGAAAGTGTAAGAAACGTCATGTACCTAGTAGAGTCCAGATGCAAAATGTTAACATTTCAAATCTATTGAGAACTATCCCTCGTTCTAAATGCATATCAAGCCGGAAAATAAGGTAAACACAACTGCACGCTTATAGAACAAGAAGATCTGACTACAAGGCCCGAGGAGGACCGCGTGTCAGATGGCTAAATAACAACATAAATTCTAGAACACGGACTTACACCAACCGGCATAACTCACTTGGCCCAATGAAAGTATCTTAGTCTTCGTGACGCTAACGGCACAAGTGGACGGAAAAGTAAGTAAGTTGCCAGTCCACTTCCTCGTTACTTTTCCTTTACTAACATTATGCTAGGTACACATTTATAGTCAGGTTGAATGGAATGTGCTGATAAAGAGGATTGAAGTTTGACGTTTAGTAACACGAGCTCTGTCGTTAGGTTACTCAGTCGCTCTGCCACTTGGTTACTCAGTCGCTCCGCCACTAGGTTACTCAGTCGCTCCGCCAATTGGTTACTTAGTCGCTCCGCCACTTGGCTACTCAGTCGCTCCGCCACTTGGTTACTCAGTCGCTCCGCCACTTGGTTACTCAGTCGCTCCGCCACTTGGTTACTCAGTCGCTCCGCCACTTGGTTACTCAGTCGATCCGCCACTTGGTTACTCAGTCGCTCCACCACTTGGTTACTCAGTCCCTCCGCCACTTGGTTACTCAGTCGCTCCGCCACTTGGTTACTCAGTCGCTCCGCCACTTGGCTACTCAGTCGATCCGCCACTTGGTTACTCAGTCGCTCCGCCACTTGGTTACTCAGTCCCTCCGCCACTTGGTTACTCAGTCGCTTCGCCACTTGGTTACTCAGTCGCTCCGCCACTTGGTTACTCAGTCGATCCGCCACTTGGTTACTCAGTCGCTCCACCACTTGGTTACTCAGTCCCTCCGCCATTTGGTTACTCAGTCGCTCCACCACTTGGTTACTCAGTCCCTCCGCCACTTGGTTACTCAGTCGCTCCACCACTTGGTTACTCAGTCGCTCCACCTCTTGGTTACTCAGTCCCTCCGCCACTTGGTTACTCAGTCGCTCCACCACTTGGTTACTCAGTCGCTCCACCACTTGGTTACTCAGTCCCTCCGCCACTTGGTTACTTAGTCGTTCAGTCGCTCCAATACACGCATACATGTAAGTAGCATGTAGTTTGCCACCGAACGTAGCTTCTCACAACCGCCAACCTATTTGGCTGGTATATGTTTCATGGCAGGCGTACAGTACGATAGGTTGCCATTACTTTCTGCATGTCGAGGTGCGTTTGCACTGTGGATAAGCTCCTGTGTCTGCCAAACTGGACACGGAGGAATTCGAACCCGTTACGTTAGGATTGTGAGGCCGAGCTAGTTTCACCCATAAACCACGCTGACTCTAATACACGCATACATAACAACATAAACAAAGCTGTTTGGAAAATTTCAAATGGCAAAAGGTAATTGGTTCAACGAGCAGTGTTAAATTATAGTGCAACTTTGCTCCAGTGATTTATGTACATATATAAGAAGGTTCACATTATACCCGGGACGTAGCCACACATATCTCACCTAAGTGATAACTGCGAAGAAAATAAAAAACATATTGAACGTGTCCCTGACGTTAGCCCATCATAATATTTGATATGATATTTGAAATTGTTGAGAAACAATTGTTATCGTATATTATAATTTGTTTGAGGCGTTTCTTTGTCCAACAATAGTCCTAAATCTACATGTAGTTATTTTTAGTTTTCGTGGCATTTGACGGCCAATGATAAATTAGTTATGTGTAGCTTGTACTGTCACCGGATTAGTATCAGGGGTAGGAAGAATGGGACCAAGCGGGTTATAAAAGACGACTAAAGAAGTTTATCCGTGGGGGTAGCAAACTCATCACGTACAATCATTGCTATTGAAACCGCTGCTGCTAGTATTCAGCTAAAGTCTAAGAGGCTAGCGGTGGTGTTGATTGTATACTCCATAAGGAATAATCAACTCATCCAGAGGAACATACAAGCCGAAAATGGGGAATATTCCGAGAAATAGAAACTTGTTCCGAATATATTTGTTCTTTCGTCTTGCTACCCAAGACAGAATGCATTGTAATGTGTTTTGAGCCTCACGGTCTAGTGCATCCACCATCAGCACGGATTTTGATTGAGCGCCCTTGACGCGACTGGTTGAATTTGGACGAAATGAGGTGTGGCGATGTATGAACACAAGACAGAGATTCAAAGACGTCTGGTTAACCATCACCGAACCTGAACGCTCAGCCATGTGTTGGTGGAGATACTGGCGATGAGATCTAAGTCTTGTGAACTTGTTCCGTGTGCAATGAAGATGATCCGACGACTACCTTTCAACGGGTTAACTTCCCATAGGGACCCGACCTTGCTAGGCAAGCGAGCGTTGCTATTTGAATTCCCAATGGGCACTAGAAGGAAATAGAAATATGAGCCCAAATTCTATATTAATGGCGAGAACCCATTTGAGCCGCAAATTCAAACAGAAAGTAGAAGGATCATTCAAACAGAAAGTAGAAGGCTCATTCAAAAAGAAAGTAGAAGGATAATTCAAACAGAAAGTAGAAGGATCATTCAAACAGAAAGTAGGTGGTTAATTCAAACAGAAAGTAGAAGGATCATTCAAACAGAAAGTAGAAGGATAATTCAAACAGAAAGTAGAAGGTTAATTCAAACAGAAAGTAGAAGGATCATTCAAACAGAAAGTAGAAGGCTCATTCAAACAGAAAGTAGAAGGATAATTCAAACAGAAAGTAGAAGGATCATTCAAACAGAAAGTAGGTGGTTAATTCAAACAGAAAGTAGAAGGATCATTCAAACAGAAAGTAGAAGGATCATTCAAACAGAAAGTAGAAGGATCATTCAAACAGAAAGTAGAAGGATCATTCAAACAGAAAGTAGGTGCTTAATTCAAACAGAAAGTAGAAGGTTAATTCAAACAGAAAGTAGATGGTTAATTCAAACAGACAGTAGAAGGTTAATTCAAACAGAAAGTAGAAAGCTCATTCAAACAGAAAGTAGAAGGTTAATTCAAACAGAAAGTAGGTGGTTAATTCAAACAGAAAGTAGAAGGTTAATTCAAACAGAAACTAGAAGGCTCATTCGAAAAGAAAGTAGAAGGATCATTCAAACAGAAAGTAGAAGAATCATTCAAACAGAAAATAGAAGGTTAATTCAAACAGAAAGTAGAAGGCTCATTCAAACAGAAAGTAGAAGGATCATTCAAACAGAAAGTAGAAGAATCATTCAAACAGAAAGAAGAAGGTTAATTCAAACAGAAAGTAGAAGGCTCATTCAAACAGAAAGTAGAAGGATCATTCAAACAGAAAGTAGAAGAATAATTCAAACAGAAAGTAGAAGGGATAATTCAAACAGAAAGTAGAAGGGATAATTCAAACAGAAAGTAGAAGGGATAATTCAAACAGAAAGTAGAAGGGATAATTCAAACAGAAAGTAGAAAGATCATTCAAACAGAAAGTAGAAAAATCATTTTAACAGAAAGTAGAAGGATTATTCAAACAGAAAGTAGAAGGATCATTCAAACAGAAAGTAGAAGGATCATTCAAACAGAAAGTAAAAGGATCATTCAAACAGAAAGTAGGTGGTTAATTCAAACAGAAAGTAGAAGGCTCATTCAAACAGAAAGTAGAAGGATCATTCAAACAGAAAGTAGGTGGTTAATTCAAACAGAAAGTAGGTGGTTAATTCAAACAGAAAGTAGAAGGTTAATTCAAACAGAAAGTAGAAGGTTAATTCAAACAGAAAGTAGAAGGCTCATTCAAACAGAAAGTAGAAGGTTAATTCAAACAGAAAGTAAAAGGATAATTCAAACAGAAAGTAGAAGAATAATTCAAACAGAAAGTAGAAGAATAATTCAAACAGAAAGTAGAAGGGATAATTCAAACAGAAAGTAGAAGGGATAATTCAAACAGAAAGTAGAAGGGATAATTCAAACAGAAAGTAGAAGGGATAATTCAAACAGAAAGTAGAAAGATCATTCAAACAGAAAGTAGAAAAATCATTCAAACAGAAAGTAGAAGGATTATTCAAACAGAAAGTAGAAGGATCATTCAAACAGAAAGTAGAAGGATCATTCAAACAGAAAGTAAAAGGATAATTCAAACAGAAAGTAGAAGGATCAATTAAACAGAAAGTAGAAGGGATAATTCAAACAGAAAGCAGAAAGGATAATTCAAACAGACAGTAGAAGGATAATTCAAACAGAAAGTAGAAGAATCATTCAAACAGAAAGTAGAGAGATCATTCAAACAGAAAGTAGAAGGATCATTCAAACAGAAAGTAGAAGAACCATTCAAACAGAAAGTAGAAAGATCAATCAAACAGAAAGTAGAAAGATCATTCAAACAGAAAGTAGAAGGGATAATTCAAACAGAAAGTAGAAGGATCATTCAAACAGAAAGTAGGTGGTTAATTCAAACAGAAAGTAGAAGGCTCATTCAAACAGAAAGTAGAAGGATCATTCAAACAGAAAGTAGGTGGTTAATTCAAACAGAAAGTAGGTGGTTAATTCAAACAGAAAGTAGAAGGTTAATTCAAACAGAAAGTAGAAGGTTAATTCAAACAGAAAGTAGAAGGCTCATTCAAACAGAAAGTAGAAGGTTAATTCAAACAGAAAGTAGAAGGTTTATTCAAACAGAAAGTAGAAGGATCATTCATACAGAAAGTAGAAGAATCATTCAAATAGAAAGTAGAAAGATCATTCAAACAGAAAGTAGAAGGGATAATTCAAACAGAAAGTAGAAGGATCATTCAAACAGAAAGTAGGTGGTTAATTCAAACAGAAAGTAGAAGGCTCATTCAAACAGAAAGTAGAAGGATCATTCAAACAGAAAGTAGAAGGATCATTCAAACAGAAAGTAGGTGGTTAATTCAAACAGAAAGTAGAAGGTTAATTCAAACAGAAAGTAGAAGGTTAATTCAAACAGAAAGTAGAAGGCTCATTCAAACAGAAAGTAGAAGGTTAATTCAAACAGAAAGTAGAAGGTTAATTCAAACAGAAAGTAAAAGGATAATTCAAACAGAAAGTAGAAGAATAATTCAAACAGAAAGTAGAAGGGATAATTCAAACAGAAAGTAGAAGGGATAATTCAAACAGAAAGTAGAAGGGATAATTCAAACAGAAAGTAGAAGGGATAATTCAAACAGAAAGTAGAAGGGATAATTCAAACAGAAAGTAGAAGGGATAATTCAAACAGAAAGTAGAAAGATCATTCAAACAGAAAGTAGAAAGATCATTCAAACAGAAAGTAGAAGGATCATTCAAACAGAAAGTAGAAGGATCATTCAAACAGAAAGTAGAAGGATCATTCAAACAGAAAGTAGGTGGTTAATTCAAACAGAAAGTAGAAGGTTAATTCAAACAGAAAGTAGAAGGCTCATTCAAAAAGAAAGTAGAAGGATCATTCAAACAGAAAGTAGAAGAATCATTCAAACAGAAAGTAGAAGGTTAATTCAAACAGAAAGTAGAAGGCTCATTCAAACAGAAAGTAGAAGGATCATTCAAACAGAAAGTAGAAGAATCATTCAAACAGAAAGTAGAAGGTTAATTCAAACAGAAAGTAGAAGGCCGTTTCAAACAGAAAGTAGAAGGATCATTCAAACAGAAAGTAGGTGGTTAATTCAAACAGAAAGTAGGTGGTTAATTCAAACAGAAAGTAGAAGGTTAATTCAAACAGAAAGTAGAAGGCTCATTCAAACAGAAAGTAGAAGGTTAATTCAAACAGAAAGTAGAAGGTTAATACAAACAGAAAGTAAAAGGATAATTCAAACAGAAAGTAGAAGGGATAATTCAAACAGAAAGTAGAAGGGATAATTCAAACAGAAAGTAGAAAGATCATTCAAACAGAAAGTAGGTGGTTAATTCAAACAGAAAGTAGGTGGTTAATTCAAACAGAAAGTAGAAGGTTAATTCAAACAGAAAGTAGAAGGTTAATTCAAACAGAAAGTAGAAGGCTCATTCAAACAGAAAGTAGAAGGTTAATTCAAACAGAAAGTAAAAGGATAATTCAAACAGAAAGTAGAAGAATAATTCAAACAGAAAGTAGAAGAATAATTCAAACAGAAAGTAGAAGGGATAATTCAAACAGAAAGTAGAAGGGATAATTCAAACAGAAAGTAGAAGGGATAATTCAAACAGAAAGTAGAAGGGATAATTCAAACAGAAAGTAGAAAGATCATTCAAACAGAAAGTAGAAAAATCATTCAAACAGAAAGTAGAAGGATTATTCAAACAGAAAGTAGAAGGATCATTCAAACAGAAAGTAGAAGGATCATTCAAACAGAAAGTAAAAGGATAATTCAAACAGAAAGTAGAAGGATCAATTAAACAGAAAGTAGAAGGGATAATTCAAACAGAAAGCAGAAAGGATAATTCAAACAGACAGTAGAAGGATAATTCAAACAGAAAGTAGAAGAATCATTCAAACAGAAAGTAGAGAGATCATTCAAACAGAAAGTAGAAGGATCATTCAAACAGAAAGTAGAAGAACCATTCAAACAGAAAGTAGAAAGATCAATCAAACAGAAAGTAGAAAGATCATTCAAACAGAAAGTAGAAGGGATAATTCAAACAGAAAGTAGAAGGATCATTCAAACAGAAAGTAGGTGGTTAATTCAAACAGAAAGTAGAAGGCTCATTCAAACAGAAAGTAGAAGGATCATTCAAACAGAAAGTAGGTGGTTAATTCAAACAGAAAGTAGGTGGTTAATTCAAACAGAAAGTAGAAGGTTAATTCAAACAGAAAGTAGAAGGTTAATTCAAACAGAAAGTAGAAGGCTCATTCAAACAGAAAGTAGAAGGTTAATTCAAACAGAAAGTAGAAGGTTTATTCAAACAGAAAGTAGAAGGATCATTCATACAGAAAGTAGAAGAATCATTCAAATAGAAAGTAGAAAGATCATTCAAACAGAAAGTAGAAGGGATAATTCAAACAGAAAGTAGAAGGATCATTCAAACAGAAAGTAGGTGGTTAATTCAAACAGAAAGTAGAAGGCTCATTCAAACAGAAAGTAGAAGGATCATTCAAACAGAAAGTAGAAGGATCATTCAAACAGAAAGTAGGTGGTTAATTCAAACAGAAAGTAGAAGGTTAATTCAAACAGAAAGTAGAAGGTTAATTCAAACAGAAAGTAGAAGGCTCATTCAAACAGAAAGTAGAAGGTTAATTCAAACAGAAAGTAGAAGGTTAATTCAAACAGAAAGTAAAAGGATAATTCAAACAGAAAGTAGAAGAATAATTCAAACAGAAAGTAGAAGGGATAATTCAAACAGAAAGTAGAAGGGATAATTCAAACAGAAAGTAGAAGGGATAATTCAAACAGAAAGTAGAAGGGATAATTCAAACAGAAAGTAGAAGGGATAATTCAAACAGAAAGTAGAAGGGATAATTCAAACAGAAAGTAGAAAGATCATTCAAACAGAAAGTAGAAAGATCATTCAAACAGAAAGTAGAAGGATCATTCAAACAGAAAGTAGAAGGATCATTCAAACAGAAAGTAGAAGGATCATTCAAACAGAAAGTAGGTGGTTAATTCAAACAGAAAGTAGAAGGTTAATTCAAACAGAAAGTAGAAGGCTCATTCAAACAGAAAGTAGAAGGATCATTCAAACAGAAAGTAGAAGAATCATTCAAACAGAAAGTAGAAGGTTAATTCAAACAGAAAGTAGAAGGCTCATTCAAACAGAAAGTAGAAGGATCATTCAAACAGAAAGTAGAAGAATCATTCAAACAGAAAGTAGAAGGTTAATTCAAACAGAAAGTAGAAGGCCGTTTCAAACAGAAAGTAGAAGGATCATTCAAACAGAAAGTAGGTGGTTAATTCAAACAGAAAGTAGGTGGTTAATTCAAACAGAAAGTAGAAGGTTAATTCAAACAGAAAGTAGAAGGCTCATTCAAACAGAAAGTAGAAGGTTAATTCAAACAGAAAGTAGAAGGTTAATACAAACAGAAAGTAAAAGGATAATTCAAACAGAAAGTAGAAGGGATAATTCAAACAGAAAGTAGAAGGGATAATTCAAACAGAAAGTAGAAAGATCATTCAAACAGAAAGTAGAAGGATCATTCAAACAGAAAGTAGAAAAATCATTCAAACAGAAAGTAGAAGGATTATTCAAACAGAAAGTTGAAGGATCATTCAAACAGAAAGTAGAAGGATCATTCAAACAGACAGTAAAAGGATAATTCAAACAGAAAGTAGAAGGATCAATCAAACAGAAAGTAGAAGGGATAATTCAAACAGAAAGCAGAAAGGATAATTCAAACAGAAAGTAGAAGGATAATTCAAACAGAAAGTAGAAGAATCATTCAAACAGAAAGTAGAGAGATCATTCAAACAGAAAGTAGAAGAATCATTCAAACAGAAAGTAGAAGAATCATTCAAACAGAAAGTAGAAGAATCATTCAAACAGAAAGTAGAAAGATAAATCAAACAGAAAGTAGAAGGGATAATTCAAACAGAAAGTAGATGGGATAATTCAAACAGAAAGTAGAAGGGATAACTCAAACAGAAAGTAGAAGGGATAATTCAAACAGAAAGTAGAAGGGATAATTCAAACAGAAAGTAGAAGGGATAATTCAAACAGAAAGTAGAAGGGATAATTCAAACAGAAAGTAGAAGGGATAATTCAAACAGAAAGTAGAAGGGATAATTCAAACAGAAAGTAGAAGGGATAATGCAAACAGAAAGTAGAAGGATCAATCAAACAGAAAGTAGAAGGGATAATTCAAACAGAAAGTAGAAGGATCAATCAAACAGAAAGTAGAAGGATCATTCAAACAGAAAGCAGGTGGTTAATTCAAACAGAAAGTAGAAGGTTAATTCAAACAGAATGTAGGTGGTTAATTCAAACAGAAAGTAGAAGGATCATTCAAACAGAAAGTAGGTGGTTAATTCAAACAGAAAGTAGAAGGATCATTCAAACAGAAAGCAGGTGGTTAATTCAAACAGAAAGAAGAAGATTAATTCAAACAGAAAGTAGGTGGTTAATTCAAACAGAAATTAGAAGGATCATTCAAACAGAAAGTAGAAAGAATCATTCAAACAGAACCAGATTCTAGTCTGACCTACGAAGATCAGACCAAAATGTTTATTAGGGACAGATACATGGCCAAATGGGAAACAGAACATACTGGCTACACACAAAAAACGATGCCTATTACCAGTTGAACAGAAGAGAGTAGGTCATGGTCTTCAGACTTTGCACAGGCCACAACAGACTGAGGTACCATCTAATCAATAAACTGAAGATAGGTGGCACTGACGAATGCACCTGTGGTACAGAGAAAATGACCGCTGAACATATGCTGGAAAATGGCCCGACATACGAGGACCAGAGAAAGCACATGTGGCCATCACCAGTGCCAAAACTAGACAAGCTCTATGGCAGTGTCGACAGCCTCAGGATGACAGCTGCTTTCTTCAAACAAATTCAAGCTGACGTCTGACAGCGTACGGAGAAGAAGATTAAAACAGAAAGTAGAAGAATCATTCAAACAGAAAGTAAAAGGATAATTCAAACAGAAAGTAGAAGGATAATTCAAACAGAAAGTAGAAGGGATAATTCAAACAGAAAGTAGAAGGGATAATTCAAACAGAAAGTAGAAGGGATAATTCAAACAGAAAGTAGAAAGGATAATTCAAACAGAAAGTAGAAGGGATAATTCAAACAGAAAGTAGAAGGGATAATTCAAACAGAAAGTAGAAAGATCATTCAAACAGAAAGTAGAAAGATCATTCAAACAGAAAGTAGATGGGATAATTCAAACAGAAAGTAGAAGGGATAAATCAAACAGAAAGTAGAAGGGATAATTCAAACAAAAAGTAGAAGAATCATTCAAACAGAAAGTAGAAAGATCAATAAAACAGAAAGTAGAAGGGATAATTCAAACAGAAAGTAGAAGGGATAATTCAAACAGAAAGTAGAAGGGATAATTCAAACAGAAAGTAGAAGGATAATTCAAACAGAAAGTAGAAGGGATAATTCAAACAGAAAGTAGAAGGGATAATTCAACAAAAACCATAAAATTCTCAATCAGAGGATACCAGACTTTCCGTCTAGATAGAGAAGGCCACAAAGGAGGGGTCCTGATACTGACCAGAAACAGCATACCGAGTAGCGCGGTACCTGTCAATCACACCGGACAAGCAGAAATTGTAGGAGTTGACATAATGGCTCAAGAGACGAAGCTCCGCATTTTCAATCTGTACGGACCACCAAACAGAGACCTATCGCTCTCGAGTATGGAGGTCAGAGACTCCAACTGCATAGTGGTTGGAGATTTCAACAGCCACTCGGAGAGATGGGGATACTCTGACACAGACAGCAGAGGTGACGAAGTGGAAGATTGGGAGATAGATGCAAATCTCTCCCTAATCAATAGGCCGGAGGATAGCCCTAGCTTCTATTCAAGAACATGGCATACCACCTCGACTCCAGATTTGGCCTTCTCCACACAGGACATACACTATAAAATAGACCGCCAGGTGCTAAACCAACTGGCAGGTAGCGACCACAGGCCGATCAGGCTAACCATTGACATGGAAGTAGGCCCACAGGAAACAAAACCGCTCCCACGTTGGAATTACAAACGAGCCGACTGGGACAGATTTGCAATCCTGACAGATGGGCTGTGTGAAACCATCAACACACGAAACACCAAAATGAAGCCCATGGTAGAGAGCCTAAGCAAGGCAATAATGCAAGCCGCCACTGAAACCATCCCAAGAGGAGCTAGGAAAAACTATAAGCCCTACTGGAATGATGAGTTACAGAAAGTGGAAGATGCAGTAACAAATGCTAGGAACATGGCAGAACGAGAAAAATCTGTGGAGGCAAACATCGCCCTCAAAGCCGCCGCGGCGAAGTACAAACACACTCTCAAGCAAACAGCAAGAGAAAGTTGGAAAAATAAAACGGAAAGTTTAAACCTGGACAAAGAAGGGAACAAGCTATGGAAGCTAGTCAGAGCCATGAACGACGAAACCCCGTCAAATAAACAAATTACTATCAAGCAAGGCGAGAACTTGATCACAGGTAAGAAAGCCGCAAACGCCTTTGTCGATCACTATGCCAGAGCAAACCACATCGAGGTCCCTGCAGATAAGCATACAGACATTAGCGAAGAGCTAAAGGGGCACGAAAACATAAATACGGCTCCTGAAGAGCATATGATGGCCAAACTAACAATGCGCGAAATGGAAGAGGCTATGAGAACACTAAAGAGAAGGAAATCTCCCGGAAAAGACGGGATAACAAACGAAATGCTGATGGGGCTGGGCCAAACAGCGAAGGAAAAACTACTATCAGTCCTGAACCAAAGCTGGAAAAGGGGTATTGTACCCCAGGCATGGAAAGATGCAATACTGGTACCAGTACCAAAAACAGGAAAGGACAAAACAGATCCGAATGGATACAGGCCCATAAGCCTACTGAGCTGTGTCGGCAAGCTGATGGAACGGATGATAAACACCAGACTGATGTGGCATCTGGAAGAAAAACGAATACTAATTCCACAGCAAGCCGGCTTTAGACAGCACAGATCCACTGAGGACCAGGTCATCCTCATAGCCCAGGAGATAGAAGATGCCTACCAGGCACAGAAACACACAGTAGCTGTTTGGGTGGATCTGGAAAAGGCATTTGACAAAGTCTGGAAGGATGGACTTAGAGTCAAGCTAAGAAGAAGTGATGTTTGTGGGAAGATGTACAAGTGGATCAACCACTACCTCAAACAAAGAACGGCCAGAGTCCAAGTACAAGGGCAGATGAGCAAAAAAGGTGACACTCGAGCAGGGAGTACCCCAAGGGGGAGTACTGTCACCCACACTCTTCCTGGTATATATAAACGATATTACAGAGAATATACCAAGAAGAGTCCATAGCTCAATGTTTGCAGACGATCTGGCTATGTGGACCTCTGAAAAGAATCTCACCATAGCAAGAAATCGGATGCAAACGGCCCTAACATCGCTGGAAGAGTGGGCGAACTCATGGCTGGTCAAAATAAACGAGGAGAAAACCACGTGCACAATATTCTCGCTCTCATTAAAACCCCAAAGTACCAAATTAAGCCTAAATGGCAAAATCCTGCAGCCAAACGACAACCCAACCTATCTGGGAGTCACATTTGATCGGCGCATGACATGGAAAAGTCAGATTGAGAGAAACCGAATGAAAGCCAGAGAAAGAATGGCGATCATGAGGAAACTTGCTGGCACAAGCTGGGGAGCAGACGAAGGCATACTAAAGAAACTGTACACTGGAAGAGTGAGACCAGTTCTCGAGTATGGCATCGCGGCATGGACAACAGCAGCGAAGGCGAACTTCGATAAAGTTAACAAACTTCAAAACCAAGCCATGAGAATCATAACTGGTGGCATGAAGTCAACGCCAATTGTAGAACTTGAAAAGATTACAAAACTGCAATCCATGACCGACAGAAGAGACTGCAGAGCCCAGCTGCAGTCAGAGAAACTCCGAAGACTGACGGACCATCCAATGTACCAGAGGCTAAACAATTTGGGAACTGGGAAACTAAAGCGGAGAAACTTTGCAGAAATAGCCAAAGCAAAGATGCACGAAGATCCCATAAACGCACTAACAACACCAAAACCCATCACTACTGTACGAAAACCTACTTGGAGGCAGGATATATTTCCAGAGGTGGTAGAAAATATACCAGGTATTGCAAACAAAAACTGCCAGACCGAAAAAGAAAGGAGAGACACTACCTTAAGCTTCATAACGAAAAGCTACCCAAGCATGGACTGGACCCATGCATACACCGACGGTTCTGTAACAAACACTACACAGAACGGAGGGGCAGGAGCATTCCTGAACCTACCAAATGGCAGAAAAATAACACTGTCATTCGCTACTGGTAAGTACACGAGCAATTTCAGAGCAGAGGCAGAGGCACTGAGGGCGGCAGTGGAAGAAATGGTAACACACAGTGAAAATGAGAGCCATATAGTCCTGCTGACAGATGCTCTCGAAGTAGTCACAGCGCTAAAAAGCCAGAAAAACACTGAGCTTAATGACTTAAGAGCAGCACTCTGCAAACTGTGCCAACAGTCCGCACCAAAAAGGGTAGTGGTACAGTGGGTTCCGTCACACTGCAACATCCAAGGCAACGAGGAGGCAGACAGACTGGCAAAAGAAGGTGCAAGGCTACCACAAATAGATACCAGTATGACGTACGAAGAGTCAAAACGGCTTATCAAAGCCAGGTACATGTCCAAATGGGAAACCGAACATACTGGTTACACCAAAAACGATGCCTATTACCAGTTGAACCGAAGAGAGCAGGTCGTTGTCTTCAGACTTCGCACTGGCCACAACAGACTGAGGTACCACCTCTTCAACAAATTGAAGATAGGGTGTACCGACGAATGCCCGTGCGGTACTGGTAAAATGACCACTGAACATCTGCTGCAGAACTGCCCGACATACGAGGATCAGAGAGAGCAGATGTGGCCATTGCCAGTGGAACTGCAAGACAAGCTCTATGGTAGTGGCGAGAGTCTCAGGATGACCGCCGCTTTTTTCGAGAAAATAATGGTTACTGTCTGACTGTGTACGCAGAAGAAGAAGAAGAAGAAACAGAAAGTAGAAGGATCATTCAAACAGAAAGTAGAAGGATCATTCAAACAGAAAGTAAAAGGATAATTCAAACAGAAAGTAGAAGGATCAATCAAACAGAAAGTAGAAGGGATAATTCAAACAGAAAGTAGAAAGGATAATTCAAACAGAAAGTAGAAGGATAATTCAAACAGAAAGTAGAAGAATCATTCAAACAGAAAGTAGAAAGATCATTCAAACAGAAAGTAGAAGGATCATTCAAACAGAAAGTAGAAGATTCATTCAAACAGAAAGTAGAAAGATCAATCAAACAGAAAGTAGAAGGGATAATTCAAACAGAAAGTAGATGGGATAATTCAAACAGAAAGTAGAAAGGATAATTCAAACAGAAAGTAGAAGGATAATTCAAACAGAAAGTAGAAGAATCATTCAAACAGAAAGTAGAAAGATCATTCAAACAGAAAGTAGAAGGATCATTCAAACAGAAAGTAGAAGAATCATTCAAACAGAAAGTAGAAAGATTAATCAAACAGAAAGTAGAAGGGATAATTCAAACAGAAAGTAGAAGGGATAATTCAAACAGAAAGTAGAAAGATCATTCAAACAGAAAGTAGAAGGATCATTCAAACAGAAAGTAGAAGAATCATTCAAACAGAAAGTAGAAGGATCATTCAAACAGAAAGTAGAAGGATCATTCAAACAGAAAGTAGAAGGATCATTCAAACAGAAAGT
Organism: Ariolimax columbianus; assembly: GCA_036924085.1. Taxonomy (NCBI): domain Eukaryota; kingdom Metazoa; phylum Mollusca; class Gastropoda; order Stylommatophora; family Arionidae; genus Ariolimax; species Ariolimax columbianus. Next base: position 9,989,872 of record JAVGWX010000014.1, read on the forward strand.
AGAAGGATCATTCAAACAGAAAGTAGAAGGATCATTCAAACAGAAAGTAGAAGGTTAATTCAAACAGAAAGTAGAAGGTTAATTCAAACAGAAAGTAGGTGGTTAATTCAAACAGAAAGTAGAAGGTTAATTCAAACAGAAAGTAGAAGGATCATTCAAACAGAAAGTAGAAGGATCATTCAAACAGAAAGCAGGTGGTTAATTCAAACAGAAAGTAGAAGGTTAATTCAAACAGAATGTAGGTGGTTAATTCAAACAGAAAGTAGAAGGATCATTCAAACAGAAAGTAGGTGGTTAATTCAAACAGAAAGTAGAAGGTTAATTCAAACAGAAAGTAGAAGGATCATTCAAACAGAAAGTAGAAAGAATCATTCAAACAGAACCAGATTCTAGTGTGACCTACGAAGAGACCAAAATGTTTATTAGGGACAGATACATGGCCAAATGGGAAACAGAACATACTGGCTACACACAAAAAATGATGCCTATTACCAGTTGAACAGAAGAGAGCAGGTCATGGTCTTCAGACTCCGCACAGGCCACAACAGACTGAGGTACCATCTATTCAATAAACTGAAGATAGGTGGCACTGACGAATGCACCTGTGGTACAGGGAAAATGACCGCTGAACATAGGCTGCAAAATGGCCCGACATACGAGGACCAGAGAAAGCACATGTGGCCATCACCAGTGCCAAAACTAGACAAGCTCTATAGCAGTGTCGACAGCCTCAGGATGACAGCTGCTTTCTTCAAACAAATTCAAGTTGACGTCTGACAGCGTACGGAGAAGAAGATTCAAACAGAAAGTAAAAGGATAATTCAAACCGAAAGTAGAAGGATAATTCAAACAGAAAGTAGAAGGGATAATTCAAACAGAAAGTAGAAGGATAATTCAAACAGAAAGTAGAAGGGATAATTCAAACAGAAAGTAGAAGGGATAATTCAAACAGAAAGTAGAAGGGATAATTCAAACAGAAAGTAGAAGGGATAATTCAAACAGAAAGTAGAAGGGATAATTCAAACAGAAAGTAGAAGGGATAATTCAAACAGAAATTATAAGGGATAATTCAAACAGAAAGTAGAAGGGATAATTCAAACAGAAAGTAGAAAGATCATTCAAACAGAAAGTAGAAGGATCATTCAAACAGAAAGTAGAAGAATCATTCAAACAGAAAGTAGAAGGATCATTCAAACAGAAAGTAGAAGGATCATTCAAAAAGAAAGTAGAAGGATCATTCAAACAGAAAGTAGAAGGTTAATTCAAACAGAAAGTAGAAGGTTAATTCAAACAGAAAGTAGAAAGATCATTCAAACAGAAAGTAGAAGGATCATTCAAACAGAAAGTAGAAGGATCATTCAAACAGAAAGTAGAAGGATAATTCAAACAGAAAGTAGAAGGATCAATCAAACAGAAAGTAGAAGGGATAATTCAAACAGAAAGTAGAAAGGATAATTCAAACAGAAAGTAGAAGGATAATTCAAACAGAAAGTAGAAGGATCATTCAAACAGAAAGTAGAAGAATCATTCAAACAGAAAGTAGAAGGATCATTCAAACAGAAAGTAGAAGGATCATTCAAAAAGAAAGTAGAAGGATCATTCAAACAGAAAGTAGAAGGTTAATTCAAACAGAAAGTAGAAGGTTAATTCAAACAGAAAGTAGAAAGATCATTCAAACAGAAAGTAGAAGGATCATTCAAACAGAAAGTAGAAGGATCATTCAAACAGAAAGTAGAAGGATAATTCAAACAGAAAGTAGAAGGATCAATCAAACAGAAAGTAGAAGGGATAATTCAAACAGAAAGTAGAAAGGATAATTCAAACAGAAAGTAGAAGGATAATTCAAACAGAAAGTAGAAAGATCATTCAAACAGAAAGTAGAAGGATAATTCAAACAGAAAGTAGAAGAATCATTCAAACAGAAAGTAGAAAGATCAATCAAACAGAAAGTAGAAGGGATAATTCAAACAGAAAGTAGATGGAATAATTCAAACAGAAAGTAGAAAGGATAATTCAAACAGAAAGTAGAAGGATAATTCAAACAGAAAGTAGAAGAATCATTCAAACAGAAAGTAGAAAGATCATTCAAACAGAAAGTAGAAGGTTAATTCAAACAGAAAGTAGGTGATTAATTCAAACAGAAAGTAGAAGGTTAATTAAAACAGAAAGTAGAAGGCTCATTCAAACAGAAAGTAGAAGAATCATTCAAACAGAAAGTAGCAGGTTAATTCAAACAGAAAGAAGGTGGTTAATTCAAACAGAAAGTAGAAGGTTAAATCAAACAGAAAGTAGAAGGCTCATTCAAACAGAAAGTAGAAGGATCAATCGAACAGAAAGAAGAAGAATTATTCAAACAGAAAGTAGAAGGTTAATTCAAGCAGAAAGTAGAAGGCTCATTCAAACAGAAAGTAGAAGGATCATTCAAACAGAAAGTAGAAGAATCATTCAAACAGAAAGTAGAAAGATCATTCAAACAGAAAGTAGAAGAATCATTCAAACAGAAAGTAGAAAGATCATTCAAACAGAAAGTAGAAAGATCATTCTAACAGAAAGTAGAAAGATCATTCAAACAGAAAGTAGAAGAATCATTCAAAGAGAAAGTAGAAGGATCATTCAAACAGAAAGTAGAAGAATCATTCAAACAGAAAGTAGAAAGATCATTCAAACAGAAAGTAGAAAGATCATTCAAACAGAAAGTAGAAGAATCATTCAAACAGAAAGTAGAAAGATCATTCAAACAGAAAGTAGAAAGATCATTCAAACAGAAAGTAGAAGAATCATTCAAACAGAAAGTAGAAAGATCAATCAAACAGAAAGTAGAAGGGATAATTCAAACAGAAAGTAGAAGGGATAATTCAAACAGAAAGTAGAAAGATCAATCAAACAGAAAGTTGAAGGGATAATTCAAACAGAAAGTAGAAGGGATAATTCAAACAGAAAGTAGAAAGATCAATCAAACAGAAAGTAGAAGGGATAATTCAAACAGAAAGTAGAAGGATCAATCAAACAGAAAGTAGAAGGGATAATTCCAACAGAAAGTAGAAGGATCATTCAAACAGAAAGTAGAAAGATCAATCCAACAGAAAGTAGAAGGATCAATCCAACAGAAAGTAGAAGGATAATTCAAACAGAAAGTAGAAGGATCATTCAAACAGAAAGTAGAAAGATCATTCGAACAGAAAGTAGAAAGATCATTCAAACAGAAAGTAGAAGGATCAATCAAACAGAAAGTAGAAAGATCATTCAAACAGAAAGTAGAAGGATCATTCAAACAGAAAGTAGAAAGAATCATTCAAACAGAACCAGATTCTAGTGTGACCTACGAAGAGACCAAAATGTTTATTAGGGACAGATACATGGCCAAATGGGAAACAGAACATACTGGCTACACACAAAAAATGATGCCTATTACCAGTTGAACAGAAGAGAGCAGGTCATGGTCTTCAGACTCCGCACAGGCCACAACAGACTGAGGTACCATCTATTCAATAAACTGAAGATAGGTGGCACTGACGAATGCACCTGTGGTACAGGGAAAATGACCGCTGAACATATGCTGCAAAATGGCCCGACATACGAGGACCAGAGAAAGCACATGTGGCCATCACCAGTGCCAAAACTAGACAAGCTCTATGGCAGTGTCGACAGCCTCAGGATGACAGCTGCTTTCTTCAAACAAATTCAAATTGACGTCTGACAGCGTACGGAGAAGAAGATTCAAACAGAAAGTAGAAGAATCATTCAAACAGAAAGTAAAAGGATAATTCAAACAGAAAGTAGAAGGATAATTCAAACAGAAAGTAGAAGGGATAATTCAAACAGAAAGTAGAAGGATAATTCAAACAGAACGTAGAAGGGATAATTCAAACAGAAAGTAGAAGGGATAATTCAAACAGAAAATAGAAGGGATAATTCAAACAGAAAGTAGAAGGGATAATTCAAAAAGAAAGTAGAAGGGATAATTCAAACAGAAAGTAGAAGGGATAATTCAAACAGAAAGTAGAAGGGATAATTCAAACAGAAAGTAGAAGGATCAATCAAACAGAAAGTAGAAGGGATAATTCAAACAGAAAGTAGAAGGATCAATCAAACAGAAAGTAGAAGAATCATTCAAACAGAAAGTAGAAGGATCAATCAAACAGAAAGTAGAAGGATAATTCAAACAGAAAGTAGAAGGATCATTCAAACAGAAAGTAGAAGAATCATTCAAATAGAAAGTAGAAAGATCAATCAAACAGAAAGTTGAAGGGATAATTCAAACAGAAAGTAGAAGGGATAATTCAAACAGAAAGTAGAAGGATCAATCAAACAGAAAGTAGAAGGGATAATTCAAACAGAAAGTAGAAGAATCATTCAAACAGAAAGTAGAAAGATCAATCAAACAGAAAGTAGAAGGGATAATTCAAACAGAAAGTAGAAGGGATAATTCAAACAGAAAGTAGAAGGGATAATTCAAACAGAAAGTAGAAGGGATAATTCAAACAGAAAGTAGAAGAATCATTCAAACAGAAAGTAGAAAGATCAATCAAACAGAAAGTAGAAGGGATAATTTAAACAGAAAGTAGAAGGGATAATTCAAACAGAAAGTAGAAAGATCAATCAAACAGAAAGTTGAAGGGATAATTCAAACAGAAAGTATAAGGGATAATTCAAACAGAAAGTAGAAGGGATAATTCAAACAGAAAGTAGAAGGATCAATCAAACAGAAAGTAGAAGGGATCATTCAAACAGAAAGTAGAAGGATCATTCAAACAGAAAGTAGAAGGATCAATCCAACAGAAAGTAGAAGGATCAATCCAACAGAAAGTAGAAGGATCATTCAAACAGAAAGTAGGTGGTTAATTCAAACAGAAAGTAGAAGGTTAATTCAAACAGAAAGTAGAAGGCTCATTCAAACAGAAAGTAGAAGGATCATTCAAACAGAAAGTAGAAGGGATAATTCAAACAGAAAGTAGAAGGATAATTCAAACAGAAAGTAGAAGAGATAATTCAAACAGAAAGTAGAAGGATAATTCAAACAGAAAGTAGAAGGGATATTTCAAACAGAAAGTAGAAAGATCATTCAAACAGAAAGTAGAAGGATCATTCAAACAGAAAGTATGTGATTAATTCAAACAGAAAGTAGAAGAATCATTCAAACAGAAAGTAGAAGGTTATTTCAAACAGAAAGTAGGTGGTTAATTCAAACAGAAAGTAGAAGGTTAATTCAAACAGAAAGTAGAAGGCTCATACAAACAGAAAGTAGAAGAATCATTCAAACAGAAAGTAGAAGGTTAATTCAAACAGAAAGTAGAAGGCTCATTCAAACAGAAAGTAGAAGGATCATGCAAACAGAAAGTAGAAGAATCATTCAAACAGAAAGTAGAAGGTTAATTCAAACAGAAAGTAGAAGGCTCATTCAAACAGAAAGTAGAAGGATCATTCAAACAGAAAGTAGGTGGTTAATTCAAACAGAAAGTTGGTGGTTAATTCAAACAGAAAGTAGAAGGTTAATTCAAACAGAAAGTAGAAGGCTCATTCAAACAGAAAGTAGAAGGTTAATTCAAACAGAAAGTAGAAGGATCATTCAAAGTGAAAGTAGGTGGTTAATTCAAACAGAAAGTAGAAGGTTAATTCAAACGGAAAGTAGAAGGTTAATTCAAACAGAAAGTAGAAGGATCATTCAAACAGAAAGTAGGTGGTTAATTCAAACAGAAAATAGAAGGATCATTCAAACAGAAAGTAGGTGGTTAATTCAAACAGAAAGTAGAAGATTAATTCAAACAGAAAGTAGAAGGATCATTCAAACAGAAAGTAGAAAGAATCATTCAAACAGAACCAGATTCTAGTGTGACCTACGAAGAGACCAAAATGTTTATTAGGGACAGATACATGGCCAAATGGGAAACAGAACATACTGGCTACACACAAAAAATGATGCCTATTACCAGTTGAACAGAAGAGAGCAGGTCATGGTCTTCAGACTACGCACAGGCCACAACAGACTGAGGTACCATCTATTCAATAAACTGAAGATAGGTGGCACTGACGAATGCACCTGTGGTACAGGGAAAATGACCGCTGAACATATGCTGCAAAATGGCCCGACATACGAGGACCAGAGAAAGCACATGTGGCTATCACCAGGGCCAAAACTAGACAAGCTCTATGGCAGTGTCGACAGCCTCAGGATGACAGCTGCTTTCTTCAAACAAATTCAAGTTGACGTCTGACAGCGTACGGAGAAGAAGATTCAAACAGAAAGTAGAAGAATCATTCAAACAGAAAGTAAAAGGATAATTCAAACAGAAAGTAGAAGGGATAATTCAAACAGAAAGTAGAAGGGATAATTCAAACAGAAAATAGAAGGGATAATTCAAACAGAAAGTAGAAAGATCATTCAAACAGAAAGTAGAAGGATCATTCAAACAGAAAGTAGAAGGTTAATTCAAACAGAAAGTAGAAGGTTAATTCAAACAGAAAGTAGGTGGTTAATTCAAACAGAAATTATAAGGGATAATTCAAACAGAAAGTAGAAGGATCATTCAAACAGAAAGTAGAAGGATCATTCAAACAGAAAGTAGAAGGTTAATTCAAACAGAAAGTAGAAGGATCATTCAAACAGAAAGTAGAAAGAATCATTCAAACAGAACCAGATTCTAGTGTCACCTACGAAGAGACCAAAATGTTTATTAGGGACAGATACATGGCCAAATGGGAAACAGAACATACTGGCTACACACAAAAAATGATGCCTATTACCAGTTGAACATAAGAGAGCAGGTCATGGTCTTCAGACTCCGCACAGGCCACAACAGACTGAGGTACCATCTATTCAATAAACTGAAGATAGGTGGCACTGACGAATGCACCTGTGGTACAGGGAAAATGACCGCTGAACATATGCTGCAAAATGGCCCGACATACGAGGACCAGAGAAAGCACATGTGGCCATCACCAGTGCCAAAACTAGACAAGCTCTATGGCAGTGTCGACAGCCTCAGGATGACAGCTGCTTTCTTCAAACAAATTCAAGTTGACGTCTGACAGCGTACGGAGAAGAAGATTCAAACAGAAAGTAGAAGAATCATTCAAACAGAAAGTAAAAGGATAATTCAAACAGAAAGTAGAAGGATAATTCAAACAGAAAGTAGAAGGGATAATTCAAACAGAAAGTAGAAGGATAATTCAAACAGAACGTAGAAGGGATAATTCAAACAGAAAGTAGAAGGGATAATTCAAACAGAAAGTAGAAGGGATAATTCAAACAGAAAGTAGAAGGGATAATTCAAACAGAAAGTAGAAGGGATAATTCAAACAGAAAGTAGAAGGGATAATTCAAACAGAAAGTAGAAGGGATAATTCAAACAGAAAGTAGAAGGATCAATCAAACAGAAAGTAGAAGGATAATTCAAACAGAAAGTAGAAGGATCATTCAAACAGAAAGTAGAAGAATCATTTAAACAGAAAGTAGAAAGATCAATCAAACAGAAAAGATTACAAAACTGCAATCCATGACCGATAGAAGAGACTGCAGAGCCCAGCTGCAGTCAGAGAAACTCCGAAGACTGACGGACCATCCAATGTACCAGAGGCTAAACAATTTGGGAACTGGAAAACTAAAGCGGAGAAACTTTGCAGAAATAGCCAAAGCAAAGATGCACGAAGATCCCATAAACGCACTAACAACACCAAAACCCATCACTACTGTACGAAAACCTACTTGGAGGCAGGATATATTTCCAGAGGTGGTAGAAAATATACCAGGTATTGCAAACAAAAACTGCCAGACCGAAAAAGAAAGGAGAGATACTACCCTAAGCTTCATTACGAAAAGCTACCCAAGCATGGACTGGACCCATGCATACACCGACGGCTCTGTAACAAACACTACACAGAACGGAGGGGCAGGAGCATTCCTGAACCTACCAAATGGCAGAAAAATAACACTGTCATTCGCTACTGGTAAGTACACGAGCAATTTCAGAGCAGAGGCAGAGGCACTGAGGGCGGCAGTGGAAGAAATGGTAACACACAGTGAAAACGAGAGCCATATAGTCCTGCTGACAGATGCTCTCGAAGTAGTCACAGCGCTAAAAAGCCAGAAAAACACTGAGCTTAATGACTTAAGAGCAGCACTCTGCAAACTGTGCCAACAGTCCGCACCAAAAAGGGTAGTGGTACAGTGGGTTCCGTCACACTGCAACATCCAAGGCAACGAGGAGGCAGACAGACTGGCAAAAGAAGGTGCAAGGCTACCACAAATAGATACCAGTATGACGTACGAAGAGTCAAAACGGCTTATCAAAGCCAGGTACATGTCCAAATGGGAAACCGAACATACTGGTTACACCAAAAACGATGCCTATTACCAGTTGAACCGAAGAGAGCAGGTCGTTGTCTTCAGACTTCGCACTGGCCACAACAGACTGAGGTACCACCTCTTCAACAAATTGAAGATAGGGTGTACCGACGAATGCCCGTGCGGTACTGGTAAAATGACCACTGAACATCTGCTGCAGAACTGCCCGACATACGAGGATCAGAGAGAGCAGATGTGGCCATTGCCAGCTGAACTGCAAGACAAGCTCTATGGTAGTGGCGAGAGTCTCAGGATGACCGCCGCTTTTTTCGAGAAAATAATGGTTACTGTCTGACTGTGTACGCAGAAGAAGAAGAAGAAGATTCAAACAGAAAGTAGAAGGGATAATTCAAACGGAAAGTAGAAGGATCAATCAAACAGAAAGTAGAAGGGATAATTCAAACAGAAAGTAGAAGGATCAATCAAACAGAAAGAAGAAGAATCATTCAAACAGAAAGTAGAAGGATCAATCCAACAGAAAGTAGAAGGATAATTCAAACAGAAAGTAGAAGGATCATTCAAACAGAAAGTAGAAGAATCATTCAAACAGAAAGTAGAAAGATCATTCAAACAGAAAGTAGAAGAATCATTCAAACAGAAAGTAGAAAGATCATTCAAACAGAAAGTAGAAAGATCATTCAAACAGAAAGTAGAAAGATCATTCAAACAGAAAGTAGAAAGATCATTCAAACAGAAAGTAGAAGAATCATTCAAACAGAAAGTAGAAGAATCATTCAAACAGAAAGTAGAAAGATCATTCAAACAGAAAGTAGAAGAATCATTCAAACAGAAAGTAGAAGAATCATTCAAACAGAAAGTAGAAAGATCATTCAAACAGAAAGTAGAAAGATCATTCAAACAGAAAGTAGAAAGATCATTCAAACAGAAAGTAGAAAGATCATTCAAACAGAAAGTAGAAAGATCATTCAAACAGAAAGTAGAAGAATCATTCAAACAGAAAGTAGAAAGATCAATCAAACAGAAAGTAGAAGGGATAATTCAAACAGAAAGTAGAAGGGATAATTCAAACAGAAAGTAGAAAGATCATTCAAACAGAAAGTAGAAAGATCATTCAAACAGAAAGTAGAAGAATCATTCAAACAGAAAGTAGAAAGATCAATCAAACTGAAAATAGAAGGGATAATTCAAACAGAAAGTAGAAGTATCAATCAAACAGAAAGTAGAAGGGATAATTCAAACAGAAAGTAGAAGGATCATTCAAACAGAAAGTAGAAGGATCAATCCAACAGAAAGTAGAAGGATCAATCCAACAGAAAGTAGAAGGATAATTCAAACAGAAAGTAGAAGAATCATTCAAACAGAAAGTAGAAAGATCATTCAAACAGAAAGTAGAAAGATCATTCAAACAGAAAGTAGAAAGATCATTCAAACAGAAAGTAGAAAGATCATTCAAACAGAAAGTAGAAGAATCATTCAAACAGAAAGTAGAAAGATCATTCAAACAGAAAGTAGAAAGATCATTCAAACAGAAAGTAGAAGGATCAATCAAACAGAAAGTAGAAAGATCATTCAAACAGAAAGTAGAAGGATCATTCAAACAGAAAGTAGAAAGAATCATTCGAACAGAACCAGATTCTAGTGTCACCTACGAAGAGACCAAAATGTTTATTAGGGACAGATACATGGCCAAATGGGAAACAGAACATACTGGCTACACACAAAAAATGATGCCTATTACCAGTTGAACAGAAGAGAGCAGGTCATGGTCTTCAGACTCCGCACAGGCCACAACAAACTGAGGTACCATCTATTCAATAAACTGAAGATAGGTGGCACTGACGAATGCACCTGTGGTACAGGGAAAATGACCGCTGAACATATGCTGCAAAATGGCCCGACATACGAGGACCAGAGAAAGCACATGTGGCCATCACCAGTGCCAAAACTAGACAAGCTCTATGGCAGTGTTGACAGCCTCAGGATGACAGCTGCTTTCTTCAAACAAATTCAAGTTGACGTCTGACAGCGTACGGAGAAGAAGATTCAAACAGAAAGTAGAAGAATCATTCAAACAGAAAGTAAAAGGATAATTCAAACAGAAAGTAGAAGGATAATTCAAACAGAAAGTAGAAGGGATAATTCAAACAGAAAGTAGAAGGATAATTCAAACAGAACGTAGAAGGGATAATTCAAACAGAAAGTAGAAGGGATAATTCAAACAGAAAGTAGAAGGATCAATCAAACAGAAAGTAGAAGAATCATTCAAACAGAAAGTAGAAGGATCAATCAAACAGAAAGTAGAAGGATAATTCAAACAGAAAGTAGAAGGATCATTCAAACAGAAAGTAGAAGAATCATTCAAACAGAAAGTAGAAAGATCAATCAAACAGAAAGTTGAAGGGATAATTCAAACAGAAAGTAGAAGGATCATTCAAACAGAAAGTAGAAGAATCATTCAAACAGAAAGTAGAAAGATCATTTAAACAGAAAGTAGAAAGATCATTCAAACAGAAAGTAGAAAGATCATTCAAACAGAAAGTAGAAAGATCATTCAAACAGAATGTAGAAAGATCATTTAAACAGAACGTAGAAGAATCATTCAAACAGAAAGTAGAAAGATCAATCAAACAGAAAGTAGAAGGGATAATTCAAACAGAAAGTAGAAGGGATAATTCAAACAGAAAGTAGAAGGGATAATTCAAACAGAAAGTAGAAGAATCATTCAAACAGAAAGTAGAAAGATCAATCAAACAGAAAGTAGAAGGGATAATTCAAACAGAAAGTAGAAGGGATAATTCAAACAGAAAGTAGAAGGGATAATTCAAACAGAAAGTAGAAAGATCAATCAAACAGAAAGTTGAAGGGATAATTCAAACAGAAAGTAGAAGGGATAATTCAAACAGAAAGTAGAAGGGATAATTCAAACAGAAAGTAGAAGGGATAATTCAAACAGAAAGTAGAAGGATCAATCAAACAGAAAGTAGAAGGATCAATCAAACAGAAAGTAGAAGGGATCATTCAAACAGTAAAGTAGAAGGATCAATCCAACAGAAAGTAGAAGGATCAATCCAACAGAAAGTAGAAGGATCATTCAAACAGAAAGTAGAAGGATCATTCAAACAGAAAGTAGAAGAATCATTCAAACAGAAAGTAGAAAGATCATTCAAACAGAAAGTAGAAAGATCATTCAAACAGAAAGTAGAAAGATCATTCAAACAGAAAGTAGAAAGATCATTCAAACAGAAAGTAGAAGCATCATTTAAACAGAAAGTAGAAAGATCATTCAAACAGAAAGTAGAAGGATCATTCAAACAGAAAGTAGAAAGATCAATCCAACAGAAAGTAGAAGGATCATTCAAACAGAAAGTAGAAGGATCATTCAAACAGAAAGTAAAAGAATCATTCAAACAGAAAGTAGAAAGATCATTCAAACAGAAAGTAGAAAGATCATTCAAACAGAAAGTAGAAAGATCATTCAAACAGAAAGTAGAAAGATAATTCAAACAGAAAGTAGAAGAATCATTCAAACAGAAAGTAGAAAGATCATTCAAACAGAAAGTAGAAGGATCAATCAAACAGAAAGTAGAAGGATCAATCAAACAGAAAGTAGAAAGATCATTCAAACAGAAAGTAGAAAGATCATTCAAACAGAAAGTAGAAGAATCATTCAAACAGAAAGTAGAAGAATCATTCAAACAGAAAGTAGAAAGATCATTCAAACAGAAAGTAGAAAGGATAATTCAAACAGAAAGTGGAAGGGATAATTCAAACAGAAAGTGGAAGGGATAATTCAAACAGAAAGTAGAAGGGATAATTCAAACAGAAAGTAGAAGAATCATTCAAACAGAAAGTAGAAAGAGCAATCAAACAGAAAGTAGAAGGGATAATTCAAACAGAAAGTAGAAAGATCAATCAAACAGAAAGTAGAAGGGATAATTCAAATAGAAAGTAGAAGGATCAATCAAACAGAAAGTTGAAGGGATAATTCAAACAGAAAGTAGAAAGATCAATCAAACAGAAAGTAGAAGGGATAATTCAAACAGAAAGTAGAAGGGATAATTCAAACAGAAAGTAGAAGGGATAATTCAAACAGAAAGTAGAAGGATCAATCAAACAGAAAGTAGAAGAATCATTCAAACAGAAAGTAGAAAGATCAATCAAACAGAAAGTAGAAGGGATAATTCAAACAGAAAGTAGAAGGGATAATTCAAACAGAAAGTAGAAGGGATAATTCAAACAGAAAGTAGAAGGATCAATCAAACAGAAAGTAGAAAGATCATTCAAACAGAAAGTAGAAAGATCATTCAAACAGAAAGTAGAAAGATCATTCAAACAGAAAGTAGAAAGATCATTCAAACAGAAAGTAGAAAGATCATTCAAACAGAAAGTAGAAAGATCATTCAAACAGAAAGTAGAAGGATCAATCAAACAGAAAGTAGAAGAATCATTCAAACAGAAAGTAGAAGAATCATTCAAACAGAAAGTAGAAGAATCATTCAAACAGAAAGTAGAAGAATCATTCAAACAGAAAGTAGAAGGATCATTCAAACAGAAAGTAGAAAGATCATTCAAACAGAAAGGAGAAGGATCAATCAAACAGAAAGTAGAAGGATCAATCAAACACAGAAATAGAATCCCAAATATGAGGCAGAGGTCTGTTGTAGACAAATTTCCCAAAGAAAACTAGAAGGAAATGAATGGATGATTGTACAGCGTTTGTTAAGCTTGTCACGTTACCAAAGAGTACACTTTTGAAAACAGTAAGGCATAGCTTTTTTTTTTCTATCTGTGGTAAAATAAAAACCTGGCCTGCACATTCGTGGCGATTACAGAGACAAACAATCTTTATTCTTCAGCCCTATAAACCCTCCCAAATTGCGCAGGCAATAAACGCGGTAAAGTAGTTTAATTTAAAAAGTACTTTCACAAAAAGGAATATGTGAAACAAAAAAATTGGACCCGAAATATAAACCGGCAGTGAGCAAACATTGTAGCTCCAATTTCAAGGGATGAACTGTAAAGAATAAACAAGGTTTTCCTAATTCTGTCTAAGTGTGCTGTGACGTCCAGACTTGGATTGATAAGCTATATATCGAATGTCTGATACTATATTTATCGATGTGACTCAATGAGCGGGTTGCAATATGTTGCGACATGGTTCGTTGGTAGGAATTCAAATAATATAGGCTCGGCTGCTCGTTTTCCGGTCGTTACGCTTAAGTGCTTTCCGGATATGTAAAAATGTGTAGCAATCTGTCGGGGATCTACTCTGCAGACTGTCGGATTGTGAACGAAGCTGTAGGGTTTTAATAATTATAGGACCAGTTTATATAATTGTGAAATATTAGGTAAGTTTATTGTTTCTAATTGTTTTTGTCAAAATAGATATAATTACGTGTAGAGGTCTTCTTGTCTGTTTCTCGGGGCTTATAGTTTATACAAGAAGGCGCGGCCCAATCAAATCTTCAACCCTCATCAGTTATACAAGAAGGCGCGGCCCAATCAAATCTTTAACCCTCATCAGTCATACAAGAAGGCGCGGCCCAATCAAATCTTCAACTCTCATCAGTCATGTCCTTTCTACCATTGGGTGTGGTCTTGTCTTTTGTTCGGGACTTCCTCAAGATGAGGTAACTTGTCGCCATGTACAACCCTCATTAGCGCCGCTGGCATAATACAGTAGTATCATTCTCGTGTCGGACCCCGGTAACAACGAACGTTTTCGGTAATATATTTACTCAGTTGCTCCTCTTTTTGAAAAGTAATACTATATTACACCTCACTACACCACGCCACACTACACTACACCACACTACACCATACTACACCTCACTACGCTACACTACACTACACCACACTACACTATACTACACCTCACTACGCTACACTACACCACACCACACTACACTACCCAACACTACACAACACTACACCTCACTTCACCACACTACACTACCCAACACTACACAACACTTCACCACACCACACTTCACCACACCACACTACACCTCACCACACTACACTACACCACACTACACTACACCACACCTCACCACACCACACTACACCTCACCACACTACACCACACTACACTACACTACACCTCACCACACCACACTACACCTCACCACACTACACTACACTACACTACAGTACACTACACCTCACCACACCACACTACACCTCACCCCACCACACCACACTACACAACACCACACTACACTACACCACACTACACTACACCACACTGCACTACACTACACTACACTACACCTCACTACACTACACCTCACCTCACCTCACCACACTACACCACACCACACTACACCACACCACACTACACAACACTACACCTCACCACACTACACCACACTTCACCTCACCTCACCACACCACACCTCACCACACTACACCACACCTCACCTCACCTCACCTCACCTCACCACACAACACCATACATCACTACACTATGCAGTTTTATTCCCATTGCTGAGGTCCACTGGAAGAATTTGCAGGTCTGAAGAATAAATGCCGCTTGCCACTGCAGTCACCGCGTGCTGTATAAACTAGGTTTTTATTTGATATCTGGTATGTTCATGTGGTCAAAGAAAGACGTCCAACCCGCTTGATCAGCTGCGCCTCTCTTCTTTTCTTAAAGAATAGAACCAATATCTTCATTCTTCGGATCCTTGAATTGGTTTAAGCCATCTCTCACAAACCAAACTTGGTAAGTTCGGGTTCTCAAAAACACAGGGTCGAACATATATGACAAATTAAACCATTTTTAAACGCTTACTGAAATCGGGCCCTATAGGCCAGAAGGCGCAAACATTACAATGCACAATGCCTTTGAAAAATATGAGAACTCCAAAGGAGAACATTTCCAGGAAAACTAACTATTTATTTGTCTATTCTCGTGAACTATGTTAAGGGTATTCAGCTCAGTTCAAGTGACATCGCCACAGTGCCCGTCGGATGCAATCGATTCGGACTTTTGCTTTGATCGTACAATCTGGTATCAAGATGTCGAGCAGTGTATGGGCTGCAGCGGTCACTGATCCATAGCTGACTGCTAGCGTCAGGGACAGCAGCCCAGGCTGAGCAGTGCATGGGCTGCAGCGGTCAGTGACTCAAAACTGACTGCTATCGTCAGGGTCAGGGACTCAGAGCTGCCACTTGGTGATTCTGAATAACAGCCTGCAACAGAGTAAACTGGTTACGGTAAAGGGATCGAAGAGGGAAGGTTAACCCGGTATTCAAAAATTCCTGTTGAAATCTGATGTGTCGGACCGAAAGGTGCGAATTTAGCAATCAAGCTGTAAACTACGACACAACACATTCCGTTCTCTTGACAACATCCTGCTACTTGCAAAGCCCTTTTCAGGGCTTGGTAGTAGGAGATTGAGAACGAACGAAGCAGAAGAAAAAGAAGATGGTACAATCTGCCAGGCTTTGGCATTTCCTGTTGATGTAATCCTCTCTCTTATAAGATTGTTTACCTCGGGACGTTTATCCTCCGCCGTTTTTTTCCGGTATTGACTTCAGCAAGGCAGTGGTGGCTTCATCAAGGCAGCGGTGGATTCATCAATGCAGTGGTGGCTTCAGCAATGCAGTAGTGGATTCATCAAAGCAGTGGTGGATTCATCAAGGCAGTGGTGAACTCATCAAGGCAGTGGTGAATTCATCAAGGCAGTGATGAATTCATCAAGCCAGTGGTGGCTTCAGCAAGGCAGCGGTGAATTCATCAAGGCAGTGGTGGCTTTAGCAAAACTATGTTGCTAGTGGCCAGGTGATTCTGATACAGATCTGGTTGCATGGAGATTCGTGTAAAAGCCCAGGCGGGGACCAATGTCTTTTATTTTTTTATTTTGGGTAAATTACAAAGTAAACTGTTAACACTGCACTGCAACTGACAGGACAAACTGTCTTTAATCCACAAGCCTATAAATGGTCTGATGAGCGTAATGGTAAAGCACTCGCTTTTCACAACAAAGGTATGGGGTTCAACTGGGAGCGAAGAGTAATCAAGGTAAGATGAAACAAAATGATCAAGGCCACACATCACGTTCCCAGTCGTGCTCCTGGGAACAGACTGTGTCACAGCAGTCTGGGCAACGAGGTGGGTATCAACACTTTAATCCTCATATTGGTGAGCTTACAGTACAGCCAGAAGGCCCAGGTTGACCTCAAGTTCACCTCGGGATGTATGTAACCTGCCACCGAATAAACGCCATCAAGAGTTAACTAATCTTAGCACTGGTTGCTTCCAACTGCAACAATCAGGTTCGACTTCTTCTTCCGGCACGATCCAGTCGAACAGATGTAAAAGGAGTACCTCACTAACTGATAGGGAAGACACGGCAGCGAGGAAGGGAACTGATCACTGCACCTCATAAACAAGTTGTAACATATTGTAAGGTAGACTCTAACACTCCAGCCCTGACAGCAGTGTCTGCTATGGGACTAGCTTTTCATAAATCTGCCCGAGAGAACTCAACCATGAAGAAGACGCGGTAGTCATATCTTTTGTAAATTAAGCTGCCAGTCTCATGCACAACCTTCCATAGTTACACTTCACAACAAAGTAGGAGGGACGATGCGGTTAACGTCTGGTCAGGCAAAACACACTGATCAGACAATGTTAGGATCAGGAGAAATATACTGGCCAAGACCCTCACCTGACCTCCTCGTTGGTCGTCCTGGAAACGGGCTGTTGTCGAAGAAAACAGTCTGGCTAACAAGGTGAGGTTCGATGTGATCCCCATAGTAGTGTGTGACACACCAGATGAAGTCAGGCATTACACAACCGCCTGGAGGACCCCGGTACACTTCATCAGTATGCTCGGGATGTCAGGAATGCTACAACATTCTGCCACGAGTTACGTCCTTTTCATAAAGAGCTACCAACCCATTGTTGGCATTAGCAGCCAACCAACCAACCAGCAACCAACAAAGTAGGTAATCATTCCTTGATCTAGTTCTCTTTAGAACATACATCCTCAGCTGATACTCTCCATCTGTTTTTATAGATACTTTTCGTCTGTTTTGATAGATACTCTCTGTCTGTTTCTATAAATACTCTCCGTCTGTGTCTATAGATTCTTGAAATCTGTTTATGTAGAAATATTACCCATGTTTCATAGTCTTCATATGTCTGTTTCTATAAATTATACCCAGCTGTTTCTATAAATGCTCCCTCTCTGTTTCTATAAATTCTACCCAGCTGTTTCTATAAATGCTCCCCGTCTGTTTCTATAAATTCTACCCAGCTGTTTCTATAAATGCTCCCTGTCTGTTTCTATAAATTCTACCCAGCTGTTTCTATAAATGCTCCCCGTCTGTTTCTATAAATGCTCCCCGTCTGTTTATATAAATGCGCCCCGTCTGTTTCTAATAATGCTCCCCGTCTGTTTCTATAAATGCTCCCCGTCTGTTTCTATAAATGCTCCCTGTCTGTTTCTATAAATGCTCCCTGTCTGTTTCTATAAATGCTCCCTGTCTGTTTCTATAGATGATTCCATATGCTCCTATTCTGAACCGTCTAATTCAGTAACACCAGCTGTACTGGCCTGGTCTTCCACCCCCCCCCCCCCCAGGTGTATATTGGTCTCCCTACATTTTCCCTGCGTGTGATCTACCCAACACCATCGTCATCTCCTCGGGTTACGTTCCATTGATAAGTCTGGTTCCTACCAACAGTATCACATTACTGATCTTATCAAACCATGTTAATCTTTTTCAACGGATCAGGTACCCATGTAGGACATTCTATTCCCTCCCCCACTTTTTCCCCCTACCATGTTTCAGAGCTTTACGAAAGAGTGGACTTTACATTGGAGTTTAAGATTTGTATTTTTGCGTTGCACTAAATTTCTTTCAATTTCATGTTTCGCGCTGCAATAAAAGTTTATGTCGTCTTTTGTATCATTATTTCAATATTTCATATGCACCTGCTACTGTGTCTATATCGCTGCCGAGATGATGATGTTGAATGCCGTTCATTTGTATAATAAAGATTGAACTTAAAATCAGGGATCAAGATGCTGCAGTGGTCAGCGACCCATAGCTGTAAACTACGACACAACGCATTCCGTTCTCTGGACTACATTCTGCTACTTAAGCCCTTTCATGGTTTGGTAGCGGGAGATTGAGAACGAACGAACGAAGAAGAAGAAGAAGAAGAACTTAAAATCAGAATCCTATGAAAATAAATTATAATATTTGACATTCAAATGTGAATGGGGACATTTGCGATGTTTTGACCGACAACTGGAGACCGGATGTGACGTTGCTCCTTCCCCTATCTCATTTTCTATTCACTTCCAAGATTTGTTTTAAATTCTCGTTTAGTAAGTTTCATTCTAATTTTGTAAATGACACATATTACTGTGTGTTAATGACATTCATTCCATTGTTTAAAAGAGTCGTAACGAAAGACGCTGTAACTGCTTTCATTACATCATTACGTAGTAACATATTCACAATTGGTTATGCCTGCATAAACACTAAATACACATTTCAGGTGATCGAAGACTAACAGTAGTCAGTAAATGGGACACATGTCCCTGGTGTGATGGATGAATCCCAGCTGGTCCGTCACACTGACAAGATTGAGAAGCACTGGTCTTGTCTACTGGTAACTCAATCACACCTTAAACCACTTAGGTGGGAAGGCGTGGCCTAGTCACAACCGGAATCACTCTCCAATCACAGCACCGACCGTTACCCCGGGGAAGCAAACCCTTAGAAAATGCAGGAGGAGGCAGACCCTTACATAAAATGAATACCGAAGTCGGATGCACTGGGCCGACAGGCGCAAAGTAAAAACATAGTGCAACGCACACCGCCTTGGGGAATGGAGAAATAAGGCGAACACAAAACCAAAAAAATGCTTGGTACCTTGCAGACCGTCTTTTCCGTTTCGCTCCTTGCTATGCATAGGACCACCATTATAGATGGCTCCTTACAGAATGTCTCTACCAAATCTTTTTGTCTGTGCTCTTCCTGTGGCAGCCTCTTTAGCAATATATTTTAATATACGAGGGTCGTTCAAGTCCAGCCGAGACTTTTTTTGTAAGTAAATATTTTTTTTAAGTAGTCAAAATGCTATTTATTTTTTCGATATAATCTCCTGCACCGTTTATGCGCTTGTCCCAGCGTTTAAGTTATGCTTGCAAATCTTCAGTGTAGAAAGATGTGTCATTATGTCTGAACCAATCGAGGGCATCCTGATTCACTTCATCAGTGAATCAGTCGATTCTGGCCTCCCAGGAATTCTTGTAGGGGCCCAAACAGGTGGAAGTCGCTTAGAGCAAGGTCTGAACTGTAAGGTAGGTGTAACGATACCTCGCAGGAATTCTTTTAGGTGTCAAAACAGGTGGAAGTCGCTTAGAGCAAGGTCGGAACTGTAAGGTGGGTGTAACGATACCCCCCAGCCGAGTTGCTGCATATGACACATAGTGCGGTGAGCCGTATGAGGTCGAGCGTTATCTTCCAGGAGCAGGACGCCATTTGTGATCTAACCAGGCCGTTTTGTCCGCAGACGGAAATGCACATCACTCAAAATGTACTGTTCACTGCTGATAGTGGCACCACATGTTAGAAAATCGATATGAATGACGCCAAGTTTGTCCCAGAAATAACTCTCCATCACTTTACCTGCAGACGCAATTGTCCTAAATGTTTGCGATGGTGGTGATTGCGTTTCCACTGCTTGGATGCTCGTTTAGATTAAGGAGTATAATGATGCGTCCAGGTTACGTCCCACGTAATGAAGCGTTTCAAGAAGTCATGCCCTTCCATATCAAAACGTCCCTTGAATTCAGTGCAGGCTTGAACTCTTCTCTGCCGGTCAAAAGCGGAAAGCGGCAGCGCATGAGCTGCAGTGGTCAGCGACCCATAGCTGACTGCTAGCGTCAGGGCCAGCGAACCAAAGCTGCCAAGACCCTTCTACACCTCCACGCGGTGATCCCAGATAACAGGCTGCAGCTGGGCAGACTGGCTAAGGAGAAAAGATCGAAGAGGGAATGCTAACCCGATACTCAAAAAATGCTTGCTGAAGTCGGATGTGTTGGATCGAAAGGTGCAAATATCGCAGTCAAGCTGTAAACTACGACACAACGCATTCCGTTCTCTGGACTACATTCTGCTACTTAAGCCCTTTTAGGGTTTGGTAGCGGGAGATTGAGAACAAACGAAGCCAAGCCAAGCCAAAAGCAGAAAGCTGTCTTGGCGCCCTTCCTAAAATGGAGATGTTCGTGAATAATAGTGTTCACCGCACCCATAGAAAGACTTGCCTCTGGTTATGCGACAGGTTATGCGTCGATTTTCCAGGATAAGGCGTTCTACAATCTGGATATTTTTCAAGAATGACTGTGATGGGTTGAGAGATACCACGGTAGGGAGAATCACTCACAGATGTACGGCCTTATCTAAAACGTTGACACCATTCAAATGTCTTACTGCGACTGAGTGTTTCATCCGCGCAGTGTGATTGCAGTCTTCTGTAAATTTCTACAGGTTTCACGTCTTACATCACAAGAAACTTCATCACAACACGCTGTTCCATGCAAGCATTACCAATGTCTTCCGCCATTTTTAATCTTTTTACGTGACTTGCCCATGGCAAATGGGCCATCTAGCAGTAATAGGACACAAGCACCCCTTACTAATAATAATAATAGCTGTCCATCGTTGTCGATGAGGACCGCCGACATCATCCTTGTCACAGATTTCCCTGTTGGGTGTGGGTGCGCATGTGGCTGAACAGGCCAATGCGAGCACGAAAACATCTGCTACATATCGGGCACACGAGGTTTGTAGAAGGGGATGGTGTTCCCGCTGCTCGGGATTTCCGCGTCTCGCGTCTGTTCTGGGCTTTCACAACACGGTCATCTTCACCGGCAGCTACACCCGATTTGACTGCACTTCTCCAGTCAGATCTGTTTTTCGCAAGACATTCCCAGGTGTCGAAGTCTATCTGGCAACTTTTTAGTGAGTCCTTCAGACCGTCTTTAAATCGTTTCTTTGGGCGCCCTCTCTCGCGCCATCCCTCTCTCAGCTCGCCGTAGAGAAGCTTCTTTGGGAGCCGCTCGTCTGACATACGGACGAGGTTTCCGGCCCATCCTAGTCGTGCTTTTTCTAGCAGTGCATGTATGCTGGGCATGTTAGCCCTCGAGAGAACCTCGATGTCAGTGACACGATCTTGCCATCGGATGTGGAATATTCGCCTCAGGCAACCTGTGTGGAAGTGATTTAACCTCCTTGCATGTCCAGAGTATACAGTCCAGCTTTCGCAAGCGTATAGTAGGGTTGGAATGATGGTTGCACGGTAGACTTTCAATTTGGTCTTGACGCTGATGCCACGACGTGCCCAGACCATCGAGCGCATTCTATCAAAGGCTATGCTGGCCTTTGCTATTCTGCTTGCCACCTCATCGTCTAGGCTGACAGATCTCGACAGCGTGCTGCCCAGATATGTGAATTTGTCTACGGCATTCAACGTCTGCCCGCTGACTGTAGTCTCTGGTTTTGTGTACGGCATGCCTGGTGCTGGTTGGTACAGGACCTCTGTTTTTTTGGCATTTATGGTCAGGCCAAAATTTTCGCATGCCGCAGAGAACTGGTCCATTCCAACCTGCATGTTCAGTTCTAAGTTGCTCATTAGAGCACAGTCGTCAGCAAATACAAGTTCCCTGATTATGTCGCCAGCAACTTTGGTTTTGGCCTTCATTCTTCTGGAATTGAGTAACTTGCCATCTGTGCGGTACTTTATGGGTATTCCAAGCTCCAATGATCTGAAGGCGTCTGTCATCGTGGCCGCGAACATCATGCTGAACAAAGTCGGGGCGAGTACACATCCTTGTTTTACTCCGTTTGATACTAGAAACGTTTTAGAGATTGCACCGCTGTCCAGTACACGAGCACACATGCCTTCGTGTAGCTGTTTCACCATTGTTATGAACTTGTTGGGGCAGCCAAACTTAGACATTATCATCCACAGCCCTCCTCTGTTTACTGTATCAAATGCCTTTGTCAAATCAATAAATGTGGTGTACAAGGCCTGATTTTGCTCTCGACACTTCTCTTGTACTTGGCGAGCGGCAAAAATCATGTCCACTGTTCCTCTTCCGGCTCTGAATTCACATTGGCTTTCTGGGAGGTGGTGGCTTTGTTCAAGGTGCTTGTTGAGCCTGTTTAGCAGTAAGCGCGCTAGGATCTTGCCTGCTACGGAGAGTAGCGATATTCCTCGATGATTGTCGCATTCCTGATGATTGCCTTTTCTTTTGTATAGGTGAACGATTGAGGCGTCCTTTAGCTCCTGCGGAATTTTACCTTCAGCCCACATGTGACAGAAGAGTTCAGTGATCCTTCTGGTGAGGGATGGGCCAGCTGTCTTATATACCTCTGCTGGTATTGCATCAGCTCCTGGAGCGTTTCCTATAGATAGTGAACTGATTGCCCTGTCGACTTCCTCCTCAGTAATGACTTCATCCAACGCCAGGTTCAGTTCCACCTGCGGCATTCGCCGGATGGCCTCTTTATTTATGGACGATGGGTGGTTTAGTATTTTGCAGAAGTGGTCTGCCCATCTGTCTAGAATCTGAACCTTATCTGTTAGCAGTACCCCATCCGCACTGCGAACTGGAGTATTACTAGAGGGCTGCGGGCCGTAGAGAGCTTTCAGTGCCTCGTAAAACCGTTTGGTGTCATGACGCTCGGCGAACATCTCAATTTCGTCAGCTCTTTTGCTGAGCCAGGAGTCTTGCATCTCTCTAAGCCTGGTCTGGACAGCTTTGCGAGCAGTATTGAACGCATCTTTTGCTGTCGGAGATGGTGTGTCCCTCTGGTATTCCCTGTGCGCTTCATGTTTTGCATCGAGAAGGCCCTGTATTTCTAGATCGTTCTCATCAAACCGGTCCTTATGCTTGCGCGTGATTGGGCCAATGTGTTTAACAGCTGTATCGTAGAGTGTGTTTCTCAATGATGCCCAGTTCTTTTCGATGTCGTTCTTTTCAAAACGAAGCTCAGACAGTCTACCCTCAAGCTCTTCCTGGAAGCCTCCTCTCGTGGGTTCGTATTTCAACTGAGAGACATTTAGCCTCCTCGGTGGTTTCTTTCCCTGGGGGCGCATTTTGGGCTGGATCTTGAAGTTTAGCTTGGCAATGACAAGTCGATGGTCGGTCCAACATTCTGCACCACACATGCTCTTCGTTACCATAGCATCCGCTCGATCCCTACGTCTGATGATAATATAGTCAATGAGGTGCCAGTGGCGGGACCTTGGGTGCATCCATGTGGTTCTATTTCGGACAGGTAGTCGGAAAGCTGTGTTTGTAATGAGTAGTTCATTTGCGGCACATGTCCTCAGAAGTAGCAGTCCGTTACTATTGCATTTTCCGATACCATGTCTGCCAATGACCCCCTCCCAAGCTGTATGGTCTGTGCCAACCCTAGCGTTAAAATCACCGAGGATGACCAGTTTGTCAGATTTGGGGACTGCAGCGATGAGCGCCTCAAGGTCCTCATAAAACTTATCTTTTGTTTCCTGAGGATTTGTCATTGTGGGTGCGTATGCACTGATGAGTGTTGCATGGCGCCCTCCTATTAGGGGGAGACGCAGTGTAATCAGGCGGTCATTAATTCCTCTGGGCATGCTTGTGAGCTTGTCGACCATGTTGGTCTTGATGGCAAAGCCAACTCCAGCTTCACGGCGTTCTTCTTTGCTGCGGCCGCTCCAGAAGAAAGTATAACCAGCGCCTTCTTCTGTGATGTGCCCTTCCTCTGCCAGTCGTGTCTCGCGCAGGGCAGCTATGCAGATGTTGTATCTAGCCAGTTCCCTGGCGATCAGTGCTGTCCGTCGTTCGGGTCTGTTTGCTTTGGTGTTGTCCAGTAGCGTGCGGACATTCCATGTTGCAAGCGTGATGGGTAGTTTTCGTGATCGTTTTCTGCCTGTTCCGCCGATGCAGTTTGGGGGCCCTGCCAGTTGCGAGCTGCTAGTCGTCAGGGTATGATCTGTAGGGTGATGTCGTGAGTTGCGCAATATGTTTATAGTGAGGGAGATGTGCGCAGGATCTTCCTCACTCTCTCGTCCGGACTCAACATGTTCTAGAGGCAAGACATTGTCAAGACTTCTAGTGAAGGGTTCGGATGCAGACAGTATGGTGTCAGCGTGTGCCTCATTATCTCGGTAGCCCTTCCCTTCTCTTTTATCGCTGGGGTGGAGCTTTGAGGTATCTGTTTCTGAGTGCATTTGTTTGTGTATTCTTCTTCCACCTCTCGTTCCTCTGGTCTTCCGCCTTTATTGTATACTTGTTAGTTCCGATGCCTCCTCGGTTAAGTGTATTTTCAGCACACGCAACAGATGTAGATCTGAGTTTGAAGGGACGTGGTGTGCTGATCGAAGTGCGATGAGCTCCTTTCTGAAGTACCGTATGTTTGACGGGGTCAGGATGACCTCCTTCGTTTCAGTGTTCATGCTTCGTTATCTGGGTCACGATACAGCACGGAGCGACACTAGCCTTTGACCGGGTCAAGTTTCGGCCACGCTTTGTCCCATCGAAACTGTACACATAAGTCTACCTTTCACGACTAAAAATACACTGTTATATACTTCGTTGCATCACTTCTTTCACATTAGTATGCTTAATTCACAAGTCGGCACATTTATATCCAGGAATCACGTTAATAGTCCGAGAGTTATCATAGAAAACACAAACAAAACACCGTTTTATCAAGAGGGAAATCGACTGCGACCATGTCCGGCGCCATCTTGACCCCTAACTAATGATAGTAGATCCAGCACGCTTTAACCCATTCAGGTAGAACACGAACAAAAAGTCCCGGTTTGATTTGAACGCCCCTCGTATATTAGGTTGCTGCCGCACGGGATAACGACGGCGTCTCTGAAGAATGAACGAACGCAAAACGGCGCGGTGCTCGAATCCCCCAAACTTCAAGAATCCCCCTGGTCTTAAAAGATGTGGAACTGATCCCAAGCCCTTTAAGTGACCAATCGATCAGCCCAGGCTCTAGACTACACATTCATATATACAGGCGACACGGCGGTTGTTGCTTGGAGAAAGTATGTCAATGACCTGACGCTTAAACTCACTAGGACCCTCGACAGATTGGCTGAGTACTATATGGATAACCGTCTCAGAACGAACCCCATCAAAACTCAGATATGTGGGTTTCACCTGAAGAATAGAGAATCGAAACTGCTGAAAATCCAGATTAATTGGCAGGGACGGACATGCACTTGAACATAAAGATACACTTAAGTATTTAAGACTTTCCAATGGAATTACAATGGATCAAACATTGTCCTATAAGAAACACTGTAAGACGTAAAGCAAAAAATAAGCGTACGAAATAAAATACTGGGTAAGATAACAAACGCGGCATATAGAACATCTAGCGGTGTTGCGCACCAGGGCCCTCGAATTGTGCATTTTTACAGCAAAATACGCAGCGCCAGCATGGAACGAGTCAGCACACACGAGACACGTCAATGTGGCATTAAATCTTCCATGTAACAGCTTGCCTTAATCCAACACCAATAGGAAAAGTGTATTCAATTGCTGATATCGCACCACCAGAAATAAGGAGATGTGTTGCAGTCCTGTTATCAGAGACACCGCCTTTTTGGATATAATCCAGAATAGGGATGAGTGAAATCAAGGAAAGTGTACAGTTCACAACAGCAATCTAAGCAAAACCACGCCGAAAAATGGCGTTAAAGATATAGTGAGAGGTGAATGGAGATAGAAGAAGAACTTGCGACAGGGTATAAAATGCCATACCATGGAGAGCCTAAACAAATAACGAACGGGAGTGTCCAGATGTTTCTCGAACTTGAACAACAATGTGGACCTGCGGACGACGATATTTGCGAAAGCAGAGCCATCCAGGACCCCCGAACACTTTTATAACTGCTCGCCCAAGAAAGCATAGCCATGCAGGACCCTCGAACACTTTTATAACTGCTCGCCCAAGAAAGCACAGCCATCCAGGACCTGAACACTTTTATAACTGCCCGCCCAAGAAAGCACGAGCCCTCCAGGACCTCAACACTTTTATAACTGCTCGTCCAAGAAAGCAGAGCCATCCAGGACCTGAACACTTTTATAACTGCTCGCCCAAGAAAGCAGAGCCATCCAGGACCTCAACACTTTTATAACTGCCCGCCCAAGAAAGCACGAGCCATCCAGGACCTCAACACTTTTATAACTGCTCGTCCAAGAAAGCAGAGCCATCCAGGACCTGAACACTTTTATAACTGCCCGCCCAAGAAAGCAGGAGCCATCCAGGACCTGAACACTTTTATAACTGATCGTCCAAGAAAGCAGAGCCATCCAGGACCTGAACACTTTTATAACTGCCCGCCCAAGAAAGCACGAGCCATCCAGGACCACAACACTTTTATAACTGCCCGCCCAAGAAAGCAGAGCCATCCAGGACCTGAACACTTTTATAACTGCTCGCCTAAGAAAGCACGAGCCATCCAGGACCCCAACACTTTTATAACTGCTCGCCCAAGAAAGCACGAGCCATCCAGGACCTCAACACTTTTATAACTGCTCGCCCAAGAAAGCAGAGCCTTCCAGGACCTCCGAACACTTTTATAACTGCCCGCCCAAGAAAGCAGAGCCATTCAGGACCACAACAATTTTATAACTGCTCGCCCAAGAAAGCACGAGCCATCCAGGACCACAACACTTTTATAACTGCCCGCTAAAGAATGCACGAGCCATGTGCTTTGGCGGATCTCATGACAACAAATGAAAGAGCTTCTAGGTCAGCTTATTTCTGGCCCAGTGCTTTGTGAGGTTGCCGGACACAAAAAGTCAATAAGTCTAGTCCTATAAGAGATTGATGAAAATCTCAGAGGCCCCGTACAATGTACATAAAGAAATCAATGAGCCCTTAACGGTTTACAATTGGAACGAGCAGATTGTAAGCCTCTGCCAGTGCAAACAGCAAACATTCTAAAGGTAAGAAAAACCTACACAATTTTTGCCCGAATGAAGGCTAAAAGGAGGAGGACCCTTCCATCATGCAAATGTACAACAGGCCAATCACCTGTTTGTCTGGACACTCTTATACAAACACGAGTCACCTATACTCCCTGGGTAGAAGCGGGGGTTGGGGGGTGGTTACTGAGGCAATTGGGCGGTTGCTAGCATCATGCACGTCTATCTTTTATGACACGCATGGACGCTACAGAGGACATTTTCGTTCATCTTCAGAAAGAGGACCCAGCATCCACACGGACTCTGTAGGTAGACTGGGGACAGCCTAAAGCTAGCCAGCATCCACGGACTCTGTAGGTAGACTGGGGACAGCCTAAAGCATGGTAGCATCAACACGGACTCTGTAGATAGACTGGGAACAGCCTAAAGCTAGCCGGCATCCACGGACTATGTAGGTAGACTGGGGACAGCCTGAAGCTAGCCGGCATCCACGGACTATGTAGGTAGACTGGGGACAGCCTAAAGCTAGCCGGCATCCACGGACTCTGTAGATTGTTGTTGTTGTTATTGTTTGCAAATGGCCACGACGAGTAAGATTACTCTTTTGTATGCCCTGAAAAGGACGTTAAGTGGCGGCTTTCCTCCCATCCCGAGTGTGCTGATGAAGGTGGACCGGGGTCCTCCTGGAGGTTGTGTTATGCTTGGCTTCATGTGCGTGTCACTCACTACTACGCGGATCACGTCGATCCCTCACCTCATTATCCAGGCTGCCATGAAAACAGCCCGTTTCCAGGGAGGACTACAAGGAAGCCGAGGTGAGGGTCTTGGCCAGTATATTTTGCTTGACCCTAACATGTCTGATCAGTATATATTGCATGGCCCTGACTAACATGTATGATCAGTATGTTGTGACTGACCAGACGTCTTTCTCCCTGACTCTGTATGTAGACTGGTGACAGCCTAAAACTAGACTCAATCCGATTTAAACAAAAATAATTTCTTAAAGCGGGTATGTCTCGCATAGTTTGTTAAAGGTTTGTCTTACAGTACGGCGAATAACGTCTATTTCAACCTCAGACAGTCTTTTAGATTATCTGAGGACGTATGAACCATTGTGGTGATGTCTGGGTGTATGTTTGTACTGTGTTGTAGTGCTTTAACTTCGCCTGAATATTTTGTCACTGCCCGTTTCAGGACACGATTTTGTCGCTTTCAGACCTAATTTTGTTAATTTCAGGACCAATTGTTGTCCCTTTTAGGACCTACTGTTTTGTTTTTTTAATGATATTATCCCCCATTTAAACAAATTATTTTTATTTAGGGCGTGTTATACATGAACATTGACATACACGACATATCAGTGTTTTTTACCCAACCAATTGACTTGTCAGTAGTTGATAGCACATCGTACTTTCATTTAACAGAAGATGATCTTGTCAAACAAAATCTGCAGTCGAATATCCTTCGCGACAAGCTGACCTAGATAAACATGGGTTTTTCAAAACAAGCCGTAATGAAAAATAAACATCAAAACAAATTATACGCTGGGACAGAAATGAGACTTTAAACTGGTATTAGCAATAAGACTCTAGCTGCGATGTAATGTCTTGTTTCTTTTTAAACTTGACTTGACAATTAGCTCCTCTTTTACCTTCGTATGTGGAGAACAGGCTAACATCTGGTCGGGCAAAACATACTGACCAGACTCAATCAGTCACGGCCATGTGAACCTATTGACCAAGATCCCACCTCACTTCCATGCAGCTCTCCCTGGAAACAGGATGTCTCATTACAGTCTGACTAACGATGTGGTAATAGAAGTGATCCCCGTAGTAGTGATCGCAGATAAAGTCAAGCATTGTACAACAGCCTGTAGGATCTGCCCACCTTCATCAGCACTCTCAGAATGTGGGGAAAGCTACTGCAACCCGTCACCTAAGGCCCTTTTCGGGGCTCACAAAAGCGTCATCTTATTGGGCATTCAAGAACAAGAAGAAACTTTGGGCTTAGATAGTTTTTCTTTCTTTTCTTGTGACATAACTGTTACACGATTTAATAGCGGACTTGATGTTCTATTTGTCTTCATAAAACTTGACTTAGTCGCTCCTCTGCTACAATGTGCTGCATAGGTCACCTTTTCTTTGTCTTTGTAGCTTATAGTTTCTGAATGATGGAGTAGCGACCACGTGACTACCCTTTTAACGCCATCGGTATCACGTGCGTATAAAGGGTTACTTTGCATTTTGTAGTGCGACATAGTTTCTCAAAATGTCGACATTCGTAGACTTTGTACAAATAACTATTTCCTGTATTGCGACATAGTTTCTCAAAATGTCGACATTCGTAGACCTTGTACAAATAACTATATCCTGTATTACGACACAGTTTCTCAAAATGTCGACATTTGTAGACTTTGTACAAATAACTATATCCTGTATTACGACATAGTTTCTCTAGATGTCGACTTGTTGAGCATTCAACAGCCCAGCAGCTATGAGCGCTATTTTGTTGCGACCGTTTTAAAATTAAATGTAAATTATCATTTTAAAAATGTAAACGAGTCTTAATAAACGAGAATATAAAACGAATGACATCTTGTCAACAAACTTAACTTAACGTCTTTATACTGGTTTAGAAGACCCTGCAGAGTCTGTTACAACCATTCATTTACATCACCTTGCTCTAGAATCTGTACGCATCCAATTCATTCTTAAATGCATTAACCGTCCCTGCCTCCACTACCTCCCGTAGCAATGCATTCCAAGCATTCACAACTCTCTGACTAAAAAAATACTTCCTAATATCTAATCTGGACTTCTCCTTGGTCAAGTTTGCTGGATCTGCTTTTTTGCCCTTTTTGAATAAGGTGATCACTCCCGCATCTTTCCAATCCCGTGGAACAATTCCTTGTGCTAGTGATTGAGAACATAATATAGCCAATGGTTTTGCTAATTGGTCTCTAATTTCAAACAGCAATTTTGGATGAATACCATCTTGACCTGGACATTTATCCACTTTCAACCCCTCCAATTTTTTAAAAACCATTTCCTCTGTAGTACAGATTGATCCTAATCCTGCTGTATCCATGTCTCTTTGAAAAATATCTACAGGCTCTGGGATCTTGGAGAAGTCCTTTTTTGTGTACACTGTGCCAAAGT
This sequence comes from Ariolimax columbianus, assembly GCA_036924085.1. Classification (NCBI taxonomy): domain Eukaryota; kingdom Metazoa; phylum Mollusca; class Gastropoda; order Stylommatophora; family Arionidae; genus Ariolimax; species Ariolimax columbianus. Next base: position 10,020,306 of record JAVGWX010000014.1, read on the forward strand.
AGTGATTGAGTAGATTTGATGCCTCCCTATTCTCACTTATTTTTTCCCTGTGATGTCTATGAGAGTGCCTACTTTGTCCTTCAATCTCTGTTTATTTCTAACATAAGAGACGAACCTTTTACTATCAGTCTTGATCCTCTGAGCAAGTTTCTATTCGAAGTATGTTTGCTGTTTTATTCACTTTCTGAGATATGTATTGCTTGTCCAAATATTTTAAATATGTTTCGTTTGATTTACCTGCCTCTATATATTTTTTCCATGCTTTATTTTTAGCTCTTCTAAATTTTACTACAATTCTAGTTATCCACTGTTTACGCTTGGGGTTTACCTCCCTATATGGAGCACATTCCTCTTTTAGCGTTTCTAGAACTGTTTTAAAACTCTCCCACTCCTGTTCAACATCTGTTCCTCCGACAATATCTTCCCAGATTATGTGGTTCGCTGCCTCTTTCATCCTCTTAACATCTGCCTTAGAGTAATCATATGTTTGCGTGTTTATGTTTACTTCTTTCCCTGCAATAAGATCCCAGCGGATGATTTGATGGTCACTTGAGCCAAACAGTTCCCCAGCGGTAACGTTTTCAATCATATTTTCCTCTGTAGTAAAAACTAGGTCCAGTATGTTTTTGCCTCTGGTGGCTGCTTTTACATGTTGAATTAAAAAATTGTCAGTTATGCACTTAACAAAAGGTTTTGACTCTACAAGTCCTTCTGCCATATCCCATTTTATTTCTGGACAGTTGAAATCCCCCATTAATAATAATTTCCTATCACTTGCCTTTGCTATGCTACTAATCAGCTCATCTTCCTCTTTTTGACTTGATGGACATCTATAGCATACTCCAATCACTGTTTTTCCACCCCCATTTTCTATTTCTCCCCATACACTTTCATTTTTGTTACCACATGATAAATCCTCTCTGCTCGTTATATTAACAGAATTTATACAGTATAATAAAACACCACCCCCCCCCCCCCCCTTAGCCTTGTCTCCAACTATCATATCCTTCCTTAACATTGTATATTCCTCTATTTCAAGTTCATCATCTGCAATGTCCTCATATGTCCATGATTCTGTTAACCCTATTATATCTGGTTTGTCTTCCTCTACATACAGTTCCAATTCTTCTCTTTTATTTACTATGCTTCTCACATTTGCATAAAAACATTTTAGTTTGCAATTTTGTTGTTTTTCCACTTTTTGCTTTTGCTGCATCGTTTTAATGTTTGCTTTTCCACTACTTAATTCCCACTTCTCTGACCCAAACAATAAATGTCACTATCAAAATTTGACACTGATAGTTTCTATAAAAAAAAATGTTAAATGATCAGCATTTATTAAAATCTATCGATTCGCTATTTAAAGCTCAATCATTTATATATTGAGTTCCGTCGCTTTTTATATGAAGAAAACGTCGCATAACATGTTTTCATTGAGAGACCATACACATGTTTTACATATCGTTCGAAGATGAGACACAAAGAACAACAAGTCTAAACATTGTGTCCAGATTAGTAACGCTCTGTGCGGACCGTTGGCTAACGGCACGTGGACCGTCAGCGGTCCACATGCCACCACTTTGGGAAGCTTTATGCTTAGGGATTACCTTAATAACGTTAACTTTCTAAAGGATTTGAATCCGGGATTCATACAGCGCATAATCAACACTATAACCTCTCCGCTACTGAAACGATCCTAACTAATCTATCTTTACCAGTTAAATGTGGCTTTTGTTTTCTTGCATAATACGCTGTTAAGTCTATGGGAAATCAATAACATGGTCAACACGACGACAAGCGGTAAACAGGTTGACTTTGGGGCTTCGTTCGGGACTACTTTACTGAGCACGCTCAATCTTGTCCGACATTGAGGCATTCTGTCAACGATAAACATATGCTGTGTGTGTGTGTGTGTGGTTTTTAATCTGTGTGTTTGTGGGGTGTGTGTGTGTGTGTGTGTTTGTTTCTTTCTGTGTGTGTGGTTTTTAATCTCTGTGTATGTGGGGTGTGTGTGTGTGTTTCTTTCTGTGTGTGTGTGGTTTTTAATCTGTGTTTTTTGGGTGTGTGTGTGTGTGTTTCTTTCTGTGCGTGTTTCTTTCTGTGTGTGTTTCTGTGTGTGTGTGAGTGTATGTTCGTGCGTGTGTGTGTGTGTATTTGTTCGTGTGCGTGTATGTTCTTGTGAATCTGTGTGAGTGTATGTTCGTGCGTGTGTGTGTGTATTTGTTCGTGTGCGTGTATGTTCTTGTGAGTCTGTGTGAGTGTATGTTCGTGCGTGTGTGTGTGTATTTGTTCGTGTGCGTGTATGTTCTTGTGAGTCTGTGTGTGTATGGTCGTGTGTGGTGTGCGTGCGTAATTATATATGGGTGGGGGGAGAGGGGGGTTTAATGGAGCGGTTTGGATGTGTGTACGTGCGTGTGTGTTTGTATTATTCTCAGCATTGTGTTGTCAAAGATATTTTTGCGTTCGCTTCTTCACATTTGACAATTTAGACGGGGAATCACTATAGAAGTTGTTCGAGCAGCGTGGAGGGCCTACGAATAACTATAGAAGTTGCTCGAGCAGCGTGGAGGGTCTACGAAACTCACTAACATAATTTAAAAAACGCTTTCCCGTGGTCCTCTGTTTCAGCTTATGTCTGGCTTTCCGTTAAATACATTTCAGAAGTTTTGTTCCCATTCGTTTAACCGACTTTCTCCATCCCTACATATGTTGAGTCCGTCAATCAATTCCTCAATGTCCCTGTATTCGGTTTATTCGATATTTCCCCATAACGATACTAGCTCCTCACTGTTTACTTGGTCGACCTCACAATTTGTGCCGTATCTCTCTGCGCATCTGTTAGTCCAATTCTCTTCTCACCTATTTGACCGAGTAATTTGCAGTTCCCATCCTTATTCATTAGCAAATTGACGCCTGCTGCAAATTGAATATCTGCACTCCAAATCGCTCCAACCATATTTCTTGGTATAAAGTACTCTCAACTATCTTATATATGTAATTGAAGATCGTCTGGTCAAACAAAAACATGCTGATCGGACATGTTAGTCAGGGTTAGGCAGAATATACTGGCCAAGACCCTCACCTCGACTTCCCTGCAGTCCTTCCAGAAAACAGGCTATTTTCGTGGCAGTGGCTGACATGGTAAGCGTTCGACGTGTTCCAGAGTGACAGTTTCAGCTGGAGCATGGGCGTTTAGGGCAGGGGATATTGGGCTGGCGGCTCCAAGAACAAGGTTGCCTGAATGCTTTGGACGAACACAGGTAATGCCAAGGTCAATCACCGTCTCGCCACTAGGTCGACAAAGGAATCGAGGGGTTTAGGTGGAATACTTTGTCTGGTACAGGGGTGGGTGTTAGGAGCTGAGGTGGGGGTTCGGAGCTGACCACGCTGACGTTCAGAATTGGCGTAGATGGGGGTTGGTGACAGTCTGATGTTGCCACGACCAGCTACGACATTTAGAGTGACCGTTATTCGTGGATAGTCAACCAATAACAATTAGTTGCGGGTAGTTCCAAATTAGAGTGATGGCTAAGTCAGACAACCAACAGAAGACCGTTGTACAGCCACGCTGAAGCTTGAGACTATAAAATACTTTGCAAGGATGAAATCAGCAGACTGGCTAGGAGGAAAGCTGAGAGTGAATCTGAGAATGAGTGATTTTGCAGGGTGACTGTACCATCAAACACCTCGAGTTAACCAGTCGTGCTCAATAGATGTTTATGATGGACACCCTGTGAACAGTAAGAGATCTGAATGTGTGTTGTACGTGCAAGACACCTAGTGAACGATGCGTGATCTAATTACAGATGAATATACAGACTCGCGTGAATGCGTGAAGTGATTCTAAGTATTCGTGAATGCACAGATCGCCTGATTGTAAGTGATCTGATTGTATGTGGATGTGCAGATTCGCCTGAGTGTGTGAAGTAATTTATGTAATCTAATCGGGAGGACGAGTTTATTGATTATGTGTGATCGTACAGATTCGCCTGAGTACGTAACCTGATCGCGAGGACGAGTTTGTGGTTGTGTGTTGAGGGTGCTAAAGAAAGACAGCGAGCTAACTGGAGCCATTAAGTTGTGGCTAGAATATTTCTTGAAGGTGGGAAGTTTCATTGTTGCAGGTTTAGACATAGAATTTGAGTTGACACGTAGTTTGGGGGAAACATCAAAAGCTAGTGCTTAAAACCTCTTATTGTAGTTCAATATATATATATATATATATATATATATATATATATATATATATATATATATATGTATGTATGTTTGTGTGTGTGTGTGTGTTATGATTATTTAGTTTACATGTACTTTGCTTTTTTGTTGATACTGTGCAACAATTAAATAATAACGTTTTGTTTTATGATCAGGATAGTGTTTACTGTCTGAAGTCGTGTCGTGGTGTAGATACATGTTGTAACTCTTTAGAAAAGTAAACTACTCAGCTAAACCCAGACTCTACAACACCCGTAGTAGTGAGTGACACGAAGATGAAGCCAAGCATAGTATAACCGCCTGGAGAACCCCGGTTCACCTTCATCAGCTCGCTCGGGTTCTGAGATAAGCTAAATAAGGTAAATCTATCCATTTTGGGCATTCCTTCAACAACAACAACATTTAATTGAAGCAATTATCCCTCGAGATACGAACTATAATTTCCTATAGTTGAAACTGACATTCTTCAGCCGTTAAACGGTTTCCTGCCCTCAAAACAATGTTACACATGACCTACGAAAACATTATGTTAATCTCTTCTGAGGTCGAACATATCTGTCCATAGTACATTCGTTCTCCTTCCTCAGAATGTTCACAAGTACGAAACGAAAGGGAAGGGGCGTGTGGCAGAGTGCTCTGACACATAATTATGTAGGGCGACACTAGACTACAGGAGATGAACTCCTGCATGTATCTTATTAACCATATAGATCAAGTAGAAGATATAGATATATAAATACTAAAGCAAAGGGCAAGAGGAGCTTTAATTGCGTTGGTGAATTTATGGAAAAGAAAAGAAATTAAGGCTACCTCAAAAATACAAATCTTCAACTCCAATGTAAGGTCGTCCGCCATACTGTATGGCTCTGTAACGTGGGAAACAACTCTAATGTAAAGTCGTCCGCCATACTGCATGGCTCTGTAACGTGAGAAACAACTCTAATGTAAAGTCGTCCGCCATACTGCATGGCTCTGTAACGTGAGAAACAACTCTAATGTAAAGTCGTCCGCCATACTGCATGGCTCTGTAACGTGAGAAACAACTACGACCACAACGAAATAGGTTCAGGCTTTCAGTAATGGCTGACTGGGCCGAATAAGAATTGAAATGGTGTGATAAAGTGACTAATGTGGAATTATGGGAAAGAACAGGATGGTGTGATAAAGTGACTAATGTGGAATTATGGGAAAGAACAGGATGGTGTGATAAAGTGACTAATGTGGAATTATGGGAAAGAACAGGATGGTGTGATAAAGTGACTAATGTGGAATTATGGGAAAGAACAGGATGGTGCGATAAAGTGACTAATGTGAAATTATGTGAAAGAACCGGTTTGTATGATAACGTGACTAATGTGGAATTATGAGAAAGAACAGGATGGTGTGATAAAGTGACTAATGTGGAATTATGGGAAAGAACAGGATGGTGTGATAAAGTGACTAATGTGGAATTATGGGAAAGAACAGGATGGTGTGATAAAGTGACTAATGTGGAATTATGGGAAAGAACAGGATGGTGCGATAAAGTGACTAATGTGAAATTATGTGAAAGAACCGGTTTGTATGATAAAGTGACTAATGTGGAATTATGGGAAAGAACCGGTTTGTATGATAAAGTGACTAATGTGGAATTATGGGAAAGAACCGGTTTGTATGATAAAGTGACTAATGTGGAATTATGGGAAAGAACCGGTTTGTATGATAAGGTGACTAATGTGGAATTATGGGAAAGAACAGGATGGTGCGATAAAGGGACTAATGTGGAATTATGGGAAAGAACAGGATTGTATGATAAAGTGACTAATGTGGAATTATGGGACAGAACCGGAGAGATATCAGTAGCACTCAACGTAAGGAGAAGGTGATGGCCTTAGATAGCACACTACGGTAAACAACAGATAGATTTACCAGACAGGCTCTGAGTTTGGAGTCCTCAAGGCAGGAGAAGTAGAGACAGATCAACGCACAAGTAGAGAGCTCGAGACAAACATAACGGAAACAGGAAGACGCCGGGAGAGCTGGAAATAATGGTGCAGGACAGGACAAACTTGTCATTCATCTGTTGAAGGCGCATGCTCTGCAGGGAGCTGCTAGGTTTTGATTTATTTATTGTTTTCTAAGAGAGAGTGAGTTGTACTGTATGTTTAGCCTAACGACCCAATGCATCCAATTTCAGCACACATTTTGTTAATGGGTTTACTTCATTGATGTCTCATAGTTCCACATTAGAAATTGTTCCATGTCATTTCAAATGCATCAAACGATCCATGAGGACAGAATCGAGCCAGAAAATAACAACAGACAAATTTGGCAGAGATGAGCAGACAAAGGTCTTCAGACTCAGAACGGACCATTGTAGACTCAAAGTCCCACCGCCACAGAATGGGCCTCATAGACACTGTCACGCTCGAACGATTGTGGAGCACCCAACATATTCTGCAAGAATACCCTATCTATGCAGACCAAAGAGAAGCAGTCTGGCCTGATGAAACGACCATGCTCAAAAAACTGGGAGGCCAGCGACGACCTGAAACGCACAGTCTCTTTGGTGAACCACACCGGACTAGAAGTATAGCATTAGTTGATCGGTGAAGAAAAAGAAGAAATACAACATTATTAGGCGCAGGAATCCGTTGTTGAAAGATTGAACCTGTCCGGCGCGGTTTTCTCTGTTGTCCACGTTTCACGCAAGTTTGGATTTGAGCCGAACTACGAAGTTATGCGTCGTCGAGCCGCGCTCCAATCTAGATCCTTGAATGTATTTTGTTGTACTCTTATGTTGTTGTACTCGTATGTCTTGACGAATGTTCTCTATAAGTAGCATGCTTGCAACATCTTCTTACATCCCGAGGTCTACTGAACATGGTTGTACTGAACTCTTCTCCCTGTAGTACAATGCAAGCTTATCAGCAAACTTGTGTCCGGACGAAAACGTAGCAGGAAATGAGCTCAGAGTACTGCCAAATCATATCTGACTGCTTGCGTCAGCAAATCATAGTTGACTGCTTGCGTCAGCGAATCATAATTGACTGCTTGCGTCAGCGAATCATAGTTGACTGCATCCGTCAGCGAATCATAGCTGACCAAGACACAATTCTTCCATCACGTGTCTGCTCTGGAAACAGGCTGCGCCTGTACGGTCTGATTAAGAGAATATGGATCAACCACAAAGTCAAACCCGGTCCTCAAAATGATGTGCTGAAATCGGATGTGGCGGGCCGTAAGGCGCAGATTTTACAACTCTGTTGTAAACAACGACATAATGTAATACAATGTCCTTTTTCAGGACGAACGTAGAAGAAGAAGAAGTAGAAGAAGAAAGAAGAAGAGGGCAAAGTATAAAAAATTACCGTATTATTGTCTTTTATTATTTACATCAAATGATATGTTAAGGAAATTTGTTTTGTTTACTTTTCTTTCCATTTCACTTAAAGCCCTTTTCTGCGTTTTGAATATTGCTGTCTCTCTCTCTCTCTCTCTCTCTCTCTCTCTCTCTCTCTCTCTCTCTCTTTAGTCATCCTATTTTCCTCTTCCTTTCATTTTACAGTACTTGACATTGCGCAGAGATACGCTATATATCCACCCTGTAGTATATATATATATATATATATAAACGGTTATGTGAATGATTCAAACAAGCTGTATCAGCTCTTTGCTATGTATGTCCAATGCCAATATAACTGATAGATATAATGTATAAAAACAACAACGAAACAAGAACACTTTCATGTCACTGGCATGACTTTTGTTGTCCGCGATGGAATTAAGAAGACACAAACATACACAAGCTCATGCAGAGTCATTTACGCCCATGTAGTCATACGCGTCCTTTGCTGTCACTTACCTATGTTATTGCTAAATAAAATAGTCCCACCTGAACTCAAAGTTTTCATACATAACATTCCTCGACTATGATATCTATTACAGGCGTGGCTTCATTTAAGACGGAAAACGCAGTTGTTTGTTTGAAGCCTAGGTTAGGCATTCTTGCCCTATTTTTGTATTTCATAGGCTCATTTGGTAGTCCAGTGAAGTATATGAAACCCATTTGACAGTCTAGTGAGTCCTATCTATGATGCCGATAAGAATAACACAACTGCCCTCAGAGAGCATGCCGTAAGAAGCGACTAACTGTGTGACTTGGTATAGCACCAGCCATGGTTAGGTGGTTTGTTACGAGCAGCATAGATGACGCCTAAGAGGCTGCGTGTCTACTTTGCTCTAGTGTTTGAGTCTGTTAAGATGGACTCACACATCGGTTAACCACCCTCCGTGGTACTTGTCCCAACTCAGCGGAGTGATACGCTGCTCGAGCAGGAAATCCTCCGCCCTACTACATCTAATTTACTCCTTAAGTCTGAAACCTGCACGTGGGCATACGCCTCTGTAACAGTACAGGTCGACTAAAACTAAGTGAAGTCTATGAAACCTATTTGACAATCTAGTGAAGTCTATGAAACATATTTGACAATCTAACGAATCTATGAAATCTGTTTGACAATCTAGTGACGTCTATGAAATCTATTTGACAATCTAATGATGTGCATATGTGCCCACGTGCGCCAAAACCGATCTATTAGCTATGTGATATTTTTTAATATTTCATGAACCGATATATCAGCTTATCGAAATACATGCAAATCAATTAAAGTATGATATTTTTTCTTTGCAGGTGTTCAGAAGTGAAGTATAGCGATTACATTGACCTAGAATTTTTACAAACATCAAGTAAAATAATACTGACTTGACTCAACGAAGTCGCCATCTTTGGCTAAAGAAGCAAGAGAATTAGGCCACAAGTCGGCGCGTCTATTCCCTAAGCTTTGGACTTTAAGAAAGAAAGCATTTAACCATGGAGAGATACAGAGGTGCTTTCTTGGTGTTCTTGACAATCTTGCTGTATTCGGTTAGTAATGTTGGGGTTATAGCAACCACAACAACACCAACTGTTACAACGACCGATTACAACCAAACCGAGCCTACCAGCACTGACAACACAACTATGCTAGACATAACAACAACTGCAGCGCCTAATGACTCTTCTTCGGTAAACACCACCACAACGCCGAGTAATTCAACAGATCAAGACAATTCTAGCCTTGATTATACACCCACGCCAACCTCTTTTCAAAACAATACAAACTCCAGCGATGAAGCGGAAAATGGCACATCTACTGTGACACCACCGACAACATACACCGATGACACCATCATTTCAACCTCGACACAACCCCCAACTACAACGACGGTGGAAACTACCACAGGTAGGCAGTTGTTATTGTTGTTCTTGATGCTGTTATTCAAAGCTACGCATGCCGAGAACGGGATCAACACGCTGAGCAGCGCATGAGCTGCAGCGGTCTGCGACCCATAGCTGACTGATATCGTCAGGGCCAGCTACCCATAGCTGACTGCTAGCGTCAGGGCCAGCGACCCATAGCTGACTGCTAGCGTCAGGGCCAGCGACCCATAGCTGACTGCTAGCGTCAGGGCCAGCGACCCATAGCTGACTGCTTGCGTCAGGGCCAGCGACCCATAGCTGACTGCTAGCGTCAGGGCCAGCGAACCATAGCTTACTGCTAGCGTCAGGGCCAGCGAACCATAGCTGACTGCTATCGTCAGGGCCAGCGACCCATAGCTGACTGCTATCGTCAGGGCCAGCGACCCATAGCTGACTGCTATCGTCAGGGCCAGCGACCCATAGCTGACTGATATCGTCAGGGCCAGCGACCCATAGCCGACTGCTATCGTCAGGGCCAGAGAATCAGAGCTAACACGACCCTTCTACACCTCCACGCTCTGATCCTGGATACCATGCTGCAATAGAGCAGACTGGCTAAGTAGAAGGAATCGAAGAGCGAAGGCTAACCCGGTACTAAAAAAATGCCTGCTGAAATCGAATGTGTCGAACCAAATGGTGTAAATATCGCAGTCAAGCTGTAAACTACGACACAACGCATTTCGTTTTCTGGACTACATTCTGCTACTTGCAAAGCCCCTTCCAGTGCTTGGTAGCGGGAGATTGAGAACGTTCAAGGCTTGGTAGCGGGAGATTGAGAACGTTCAGGGCTTGGTAGCGGGAGATTGAGAACGTTCAAGGCTTGGTAGCGGGAGATTGAGAACGTTCAAGGCTTGGTAGCGGGAGATTGAGAACGAACGAAGTCAAGCCAAGACAGATCCCAAGGTGTACTGGGGAAGATAGAGCTGTGAATCCTGGCTATAAGACTAAAAGAGACTTCTCAATAGGCTCCCCACTATGGGGAGCAAAGTGTCGATTCATACCTTGTTAGCCAGGCTGCTGTAACAGTCTGTTTCCATGACCATAATGTGGACGTAACGGTGGGTATTTTAGTCAAAATGTTTCACCTGACCCTGACGTTAGCATTCGTTGCTAGATGTAGGCAGTAACCTTGATGACCTTGGCCAGGTCAGTGACCTTGTCTCTCGCGCAACCACCTGTTTGCCCTCAATGAATAAAAGCTTCGACGTCAGGTGGTGCATCATGTTGCAAACCCTTGTTCAAATGTATCCGCCCTTGTACAAATGTATCCGCCCTTGTACAAATGTATCCGCCCTTGTACAAATGCATCCGCCCATGTACAAATGTATTCGCCCTTGTACAAATGTATCCGCCCTTGTACAAATGCATCCGCCCATGTACAAATGTATCCGCCCTTGTACAAATGTATCCGCCTATGTACAAAACTCTTGTACAAAATTGTCAGCCATTGTGAAACAATGTCAGTTCTTGGGAACAATTATCAGTCCGTGTGCAAAATTGACATACTTTGATCAAAATTGTCAGACGTTAAATAAAATTATCAGTCTTTGTGAAAAATTATCCGTCGTTTGTCACAAATTGTCAGATCTTGCACAAAATGGTCATTCCATGCACAATATATTTTAACAATCCTTATCTATCGTTAATTGGTTTTTTAAAAATAAGACAGAAGGAAACGACGGACAACGAGCAATAGATTAGCAGTTTATAATTGGTTTTCAATGTATTGAATTCATCCCCATGGGGTCTAACAACTGAAAAGTTCATTTGAGAGTATACTAATGACAAGTTCTCGTGTGCTATCCAGTTAATACTCAAGTATGTGTTCATACTTCTATGTGATGTGTTCAGCCCTTGCTCGATGATTTCTTGGCTCATATTGGTGTTGTGTGTGGTGGTTCCTACTCGTGAAAACCTAAAGGTCGTAAAGTAGGTTCCGTTTCAGTTTTTGTCCTGGCATAGTATCTGGCTATATCGATTTATGTTTGTTTTAAACTTTACAGTTTATAATTACAACTATTATCAACTGTCACCCCAGCTTAACCACCAGAACGTCAGCTTGGTCGTCACAAAGTGACAACATATAAACAACGTATTCATACCAGCTTTGTGCTACTAACATCAGCTTGGTCGTCACAAAGTGACAACATATAAACAACGTATTCATACCAGCTTTGTGCTACTAACATCAGCTTGGTCGTCACAAAGTGACAACATATAAACAAAGTATTCATACCAGCTTTGTGCTACTAACATCAGCTTGGTCGTCACAAAGTGACAACATATAAACAACGTATTCATACCAGCTTTGTGCTACTAACATCAGCTTGGTCGTCACAAAGTGACAACATATAAACAAAGTATTCATACCAGCTTTGTGCTACTAACATCAGACTTGGTCCTGATCTAAGAAACATGGAGGGACAATTACTGCTGGGGAAATAGTGTGTTCAAGAAAATCTGTAATGTCAAACTAAGAGATAGAATGTTAGAAGATGGCATTAAAGATATTGAGACAACTACTCCTTGTCCTGAACACGTTGGATGGCATATTGTGACAATTACTCTTTGTCCTGAACACATTGAATGGCATATTGTGACAATTACTCTTTGTCCTGAACACATTGCATGGCATATTGTGACAATTACTCTTTGTCCTGAACACATTGCATGGCATAAAAAAAGGTCGCTCGATCATTTCAGGAGAATGAAGCCTAGTATACTGCTAGACGCAAATCTTCTTCTTCTTCTTCGTTCATCCTCAGATCAAGGTTTCGGTTTCTCTTACAAAGGACACCGTTGTTTGTGAGGCTGTTTCGTCTCCATAAGCTTTTGTCTCATACATGTCTCACAAGGCCAGCATTGTTCTCTTTTTTCCTGCGTGAGCGTGCAGCTTTGTAGGATGTGTTCCACGGTCATGATATGCTCCCCACATGGACACCTGTCATGGCATGCTCCCCACATGGACACCTGTCATGGCATGCTCCCCACATGGACACCTGTCATGGCATGCTCCCCACATGGACACCTGTCATGGCATGCTCCCCACATGGACACCTGTCATGGCATGCTCCCCACATGGGCACCTGTCATGGCATGCTCCCCACATGGACACCTGTCATCTGTCCCAGTTCTCATTTTGTGGTAAAGATGACCCTTGAGTCTGTTATGCCCAGTTCTGAGTCTGAAGATGATGACTTGCTCTTCTCTAGTTAAGTTATAGTAGCTGTCTTCTTTTCGGAAGTCGGGGTATTGATCGGTCCATTTGACCCTGAAGTTGGCTTTAATTATGGTCTTGGTCTCATTATATGTGATACTCAGGTCTGTTTGTGGGGATGCTCCTCCAATCTTTGCTAGTTTGTCTGCAGCTTCATTGCCTTCAATATTGCAGTGGAATGGGATCCTCTGTATGACCAACCTTAGGTGTTCTGCTGAGAGTTGTTTCATGGAGAACATACATTGCTCTAGATCTTCATCTTTGTGTTGTTTTAGCGCTGCTAATACTGAGGTGGCATCAATCAGGAATACTTTGTTTCTTGGTGTTGGACGCACATGCGAGGCATGTGGAAGACTACGTGGCAGATGGGCATGTGACATATCATGAACTCTATAAAAAACACGGCTTACAACGGCCGGGGCAATACACTTGCCCCAGGACAGACAACCAGTTTCGGTGACATCACGAACTCAATCTGAAGATAGATGTTAGTTTGTTGTTGTTTCGTTTGCCCACAATGAGTAAGTTACTCTTTTGTGCGCCCTGAAAAGGACGTTAAGTGGCCAGTTGCAGTAGCTTTCCTCACATCCCAAGCGTGCTGATGAAGGTGGACCGGGGTCCTACAGGCGGTTGTGCTATACCTGGCTTCATTTACGTGTCACTCACTACTACGGGGATCACGTCGATCCCTCACCTCGTTAGCCAGGCTTCCATGAAAACAGCCCGTTTCCAGGGAGGGCTTTTAGAAAGCCGAGGTCAGGGTCTTAGCCAGTATGTTTTTCCTGACCCTGACTAACATATACGAGCAGTATATTTTGCCTGACCCTGACCAAAATGTCTGATCAGTAATTTTTACCTGACCAGACGTTAGTCTTCCTCCCTATGTTCTTGTGCAAAACTATATTTCTATATTTTTAGTTTCTCAATTACCCATGAAAAACTAGAAATGATAAATTGTCCACTTGCCAACGAGAAGAGTATCATCAGTTTGATATAATTACTTGGTACGATCCTTAGGACTTAACTAGCCATTTAAGTTTATAGAAAAGACATGTTTCGAAACATTTATAAAAACAGCATTGAGAAATACAAATGGTGAGCCTATGATACAATGTGCTTGGACAGACATCAAATGCGCATGCGTAAATCATCATCATCATATAGCATGTCCTTTATAGAACGTCGCTCCCATCACAGTCTGTCTGAAAGAAACTCGGTCTCTTGCCAAAACACCAGCCTCCGCCACTGTCATACTCTGGCATTCCTGGATATCTTGGTGCCATCGTCTTCTTGGTCTACCCGTTCCTCTTTTGGGATGGCCTTATACCTTCCATCACCGTTCTCTCAAGACCATTCAAACCTCGTACTCTATTTTGAGTTTTACCGATTCGACTTATCGAATGTACTTATTTTACTTATGTGAGAAGAATAGGGGAAGCAAGATCCTGCACTGGATATATGGATGAAGAGAGAATCAAGGGGTTTGATCACCTAATGGAGGACCAGAGAAAGCACATGTGGCCATCACCAGTGGCAACACTAGACAAGCTCTATGGCAGTGTCGACAGCCTCAGGATGACTGCTGCTTTTTTCGAAAAAATAAAGATTGATGTCTGACTGCGTACGATGAAGAAGAAGAAGATTACCTAATGAGAATGAAACCTGACCAACTGTCGGTTGGCGTTGGTGATCATGGACCTCCTTCCACTTCTATTGCGTGTGTCGCTTACCAACTCTGTTGTTGATTGTCGCCCGTGCTATTCTCTCAGGTTGTCCAGAATCTTCATTCTCTGCCTTCCTTTGGCTCTCTATCCTGCCATGTTTTTATTTGTCACGACGTGCTCCCAGCCGCCTCTTCTCATAATGTACCCAAAAAATGTTGACCGTCATGTTCTGATCCTTGCAATAAGTTGTCTTTGTGTCTGTGCCTCCTCAAGTACTGGATCATTAGTCTTTTTTTTAGTCCTTGGGATCCGCAGCCTTCTTCTGTAAAACCACATCTCCGTTGCTTCCAAAGATCTAAGCGCTTGCTTGCTAATTGTCCCCGATTCACCGCCATATAGTCATTAAATGTATGTAATTTGATCATTCTTATTTTCACAGTGATAAATTACTGCACCAGTTCACCGTGCCTCAATGGAGGAAATTGTTCAAATGATCAAACCTCAACCACTGGCTCTTATGTCTGTAGCTGTCTTCCTGGATGGACTGGCATCAATTGTGAAGCTAGTAAGTACGATATTATCAGTGTACATTGGTCGCTTTGATATTTATCTTAAATAAGGCACTTTTATCAAGTGTTGGTGTAACTGCCTACCAACTTTTCTAAGCAGACACCTGTCCTATCTGAGTGTCTCTTTGTGAAAATGATATATACAGAGTGAGTAAGAAAAAGAAAGAGTCAATACAAATTAAAAGCATTGATCATCAGTTGACGAAATGTAATGACAATTCATACAGTTGTACGTAATTCGTCAATGCTGATGTTGGCTACTTTATGTTGTGCTCAAAGAATTCTTCTTTTTCTGAAACACAAGTCCCCAGATGCTTGTAGAATTGGGTGATTGTGGTTTGAGGAATTTCACATCACATTATACTGGGTGTCAATTCAGCAGGAAGCCAAGAACAGTTTGTATGCATCGTGATCCTTTGCTGTGCTATACCAAAATAGACTTAGATCTTTTGTCAAACCATCCCACCACCGCATAGGTGGGCGGCCCCGTGGACGTGTTTAGCCATAAAGCCACACACACGTTGATCGCCGTGTCCAAGTTGTCATGCATGCGTACCACATGAACAACCCAGTGATATTTGCGCAAAACTGATGTGCTTCTACGAATTCTCGAAACAAAGTTTGATGTCCTCCAATTTCCTAGTTTTGGATCTGATTCGTTACGACCATTTCATAACTCTTTGAGTAACAGAGATTTTCATCATCTGCTTTGCACAATTGCTATATTTCACAGCCGTAAATCATGGCTGGTATGACCACGTAATTAAAGGTGGGTTATCTTTCTGTGATGTCTCTCATATGTTGAGTGTTGGCTTAATGCAAATGGACCTATTTCAACCCGCTGTTCTCCGCCTCGGTATTTCGTGATCGGTATTGGGAATGGCGTTTATTTCTTGGTCCAGGTAGACGTAGGAGCTGCCATCCTTGATGATTTCCTTCCCCGGCTTGAATCTTTAGACCAGCAACATCTCATTGAGGTCATTGAAGGATTATTGGGCCTGGTCAAGGGTATGATTATTGGGCCTGGTCAATGGTATGACTATTGGGCCTGGTCAATGGTATGACTGTTGGGCCTGGTCAATGGTATGACTGTTGGGCCTGGTCAAGGGTATGACTATTGGGCCTGGTCAATTGTATGACTGTTGGGTCTGGTCAATGGTATGACTATTGGGCCTGGTCAAGGGTATGACTATTGGGCCTGGTCAATGGTATGACTGTTGGGCCTGGTCAGTGGTATGACTATTGGGCCTGGTCAATGGTATGACTGTTGGGCCTAGTCAATGGTATGACTATTGGGTCTGGTCAGTGGTATGACTATTGGGCCTGGTCAATGGTATGACTGTTGGACCTGGTCAATGGTATGACTATTGGGCCTGGTCAATGGTATGACTATTGGGCCTGGTCAATGGTATGACTGTTGGGCCTGGTCAATGGTATGACTATTGGGCCTGGTCAAGGTTATGACCATTGGGCCTGGTCAATGGTATGACTTTTGGGCCTGGTCAGTGGTATGATTATTGGGCCTGGTCAATGGCATGACTATTGGGCCTGGTCAATGGTATGATTGTTGGGCCTGGTCAACGGTATGATTGTTAAGCACAGTGTCGTCTGCAAATCCTAAAGGTATGAGCCTCTCATCATCTGCATTCATGCCGCTATCGCCCGAATGTAGCTGTTTGAAGATCTCTTCAAGAGCTGCTGTAAATAACTTTGGAGAGATGGCGTTGCACTGTCAAAATTCTATTGCTAACGGAACATGTACTGGACGGCAATCACGCTGTACAATCGTCCAGTAAATGTTCCAGCTCATTCCAATTGTCAAAAATTCATTGTTTTAACTTAGTGGCGTCTCTTTATTTTCGAGCGATACACTTTTTTTTTAAGCCATTAGTCCCCAAATTGGGCAAGGTTGTTGCTTTACGTCGGGACTACTTCGTGGTCAATGTGCTGCAGGTGTAAAAGCAGGAGTCACACGTTCTAGAAATTGAATAGTTTATTTGGTACAATAGCTCATGCACCATCTTGGTGAATGATGTAAACCATCTAACAACGTGTTGCTTCCTCATAACATTCCAATATCAGGCACCACTTGCGTTCATACCAAGCTTTGATGACGTTGCCAGAAGTTTGTCCCAGGTTAGACACGCCCACAAAGATCAGAATCGATTTGCTGAAAGTTGAGTGCAAGAGACGCAATCTTGTCCCATCAGTTCTAATTTGGGTGAATAAGCGATCATTTTGATTGCACCATGGCTTAGCAACAGCGAATAACTTTTAATCAGTAAATCAAATGAAATTTACAATGTGCACTGAGTATATGTTTAGCAGTACTTGCGATCATTGTAGTTTTGCTGCTTTGTTAGCTCCCATTAGTTCAGTCGCTCTCTATTTTTGAAATAATCCAATTTCGGATCTTTCTTGATATCAACCTGAGTCGATGACTGTGAAATGTTCAAATCTCTTGAAATGTTCCTTTTGGGTGCGATGAGTTTGAAGTGGTTCTTCCTACATTAACACCAACTGATATACATCAGCGAGAACGGTGTGGGCTAGTGGTTAAGTGACACGGCTCACAAACCGAAGGTTCACTCCTCAATCACAGCACCGACCGTTATCTCGGGGAATCAAACCCTTAGAAAATGCAGGAGGAAGCCGACCCTTACATAAAATGAATGCCAAAATCGGATGCACTGGACCGATAGGCGCAAATTTTTTAAAAAAACGTAATGCAATGCACACTGCCTTGGCGAATAGAGAAATATGGTGAACGCAAAAGAATGCTTTGGTCGGTGTGTACATATCTTGGCCTTCCACTCCCAACCCCGACCATTGTTCACACCAGTTTCATTAACCTTGTGCAAAAGTATGTCCAAACCACCATGCTATCAACCTTTGTCTGGAAACTTTGAAAATTATCTCGCACTGTAATTTTGTTTAGATTTGCATAGAAAACATCACATGTTTTTCTTCTAGAGCTAACTCCATTTTGGAACAGACTGGTCTAATGATTTCGCTGTCCAATAATCACACAAACATGGACAATTTAAACAGAAAGGAAACAACAACGACTAGGGTGTAGATGCTTGCCAGAGAGAGCGCCAGACTATTTTATCCGCTGTCTTCCTTTTGACATATTTCCAGTCTAGTCATTGGTTTCTTATAGATTGTATTACGATGTCATCCCAGAGCCTAAAGTCATCCTGGATGCCCAGACCTTTGCTTCCCTAGCTTGCTGTCGTAACTGATCTTCTTTCATTCTGCAGACATGGCCAAATCACCGAAGTTGAGAATGCTCCACTTAAATCTGCAAGGGCTGGGTTTCGAGATCTTGCCGTATTGCGAACTTTATCTTTCTTTGCTACTTTATCACCTTCCTTAGACATCTTATTGCTGATGCTTAGAGCTGGCTTGTCTGGGCAGTGGTCATTGTTCATAGTGCACATCCATAAGTCAAAACTGGTACATATGTGGAGTGGTATACAGCCATCTTAGGTTTCTTACTCATTTCTCCTTTTACTGAGGAATCCTCCATGTATGGCAAGAAAACGTGTATCTGTTGCTTCCCTTCGAGTAGCCAACTCTTGAGACCGCCATATTTTCCGTTTTTAGAAAATGGCAACGATACAAACATTCTAAAAAGTGAATAGCTTGTTATCTTGGGGTTCGGAAGAAAATGGCAAAAAAATCCATAGATGTATAATGCAGACTTTATAAATTCATTGCAGTGCTGGTGTTGTGGCCTGACTACAAATATGGACGACTGCCTGGGCAAGCGAACAGACAAATTGTGTTGTCTATACCATTTCCTTACTTTCAACGATCATCCAAAACGTTGTATGTAAGTACTGTATTATGTCATTAAATGCAGAATCAACAGTACAGTGCTTCAGACAGATTCATAGGTACTCAGTCTCTTTCTCAGGAAGGGGCTAAGAGCATAGGTATTATTGGTTCTTGTAACTCGCCACTGGGGTCGGGCGGCACGAGACGAGAGAGTGAGGATAAAAAAGTAGCACAGTCAATCCTTACTAAAAATAGCGCTAGCAAAATTAATTATGTCATCCTCGTCTACGATGGACGGCGGCCTTTGCCTTCAACTCACTATTTGTATACACTCCTGCTCCATTCAATTTTTTTCAGGCGCCCATCCCCCTGTTTGCCCCACATTTAATGTCCAATTCTAGTAATCTGGGGATCATCATTTCAACTATTGCAAGGTTATCCAGCTGGCAGTCATTTATATATTTTAGTATATCCAAAATTATCCACGTGTGATGTCCACACTATGGGTGCTTCTTAAACAAGAAGGTCAGCTCCTTCATTGCTGGAAATTTCAGCACCACAGGGCTGTACAATCCCTTGAAGGTTTGACAATGTCTTCTGTCTGTACAATCCCTTGAAGGTTTGACAATGTCTTCTGTCTGTACAATCCCTTGAAGGTTTGACTATGTCTTCTGTCTGTACAATCCCTTGAACGTTTGACAAGTCTTCTGTCTGTACAATCCCTTGAAGGTTTGACAATGTCTTCTGTCTGTACAATCCCTTGAACGTTTGACAATGTCTTCTGTCTGTATAATCCCTTGAAGGTTTGACAATGTCTTCTGTCTGTACAATCCCTTGAAGGTTTGACAATGTCTTCTGTCCACATTGGCTGTACAATCCCTTGAAGGTTTGACACCTCAATGTCTTCTGTCCACACTGGCTGTACAATCCATTGAAGGTTTGACACCTCAATGTCTTCTGTCCACACTGGCTGTGCAATCCCTTGAAGGTTTGACAATGTCTTCTGTCTGTACAATCTCTTGAAGGTTTGACACCTCAATGTCTTCTGTCTGTACAATCCCTTGAAGATTTAACACCTCAAAGTCTTCTGTCCACACTGGCTGTACAATCCCTTGAAAGTTTGACACCTCAATGTCTTCGTCCACACTGGCTGTACAATCCCTTGAAGGTTTGACACTTCAATGTCTTCGTCCACACTGGCTGTACAATCCCTTGAAGGTTTGACACCTCAATGTCTTCGTCCACACTGGCTGTAGAATCCCTTGAAGGTTTGACACCTCAATGTCTTCTGTCCACACTGGCTGTACAATCCCTTAAAGGTTTGACACCTCAATGTCTTCTGTCTACTGAAACCATAACCATCCCTTCTGTCCCTTTCAAAGCAAAGACTGAGAATCAGATACAATGACTGCCTCGATATCCTTTTCAGGACTGATGTAACTACCTCACTGTGTACACCATGAAATATTAAGTTTCATTGTTCCACCAGAAATAGTCAACTGTTGTGAACTGTTATTCCTGAATGTCCTCTGGGCAGCCTGGCACAGCAAGGTTATACCAAAGGACTGGGAGATAGTCTGACAACAGATCACGTGAAAACCATAGGCATATTCATTCTTACTGTCACCATCAAAGCCTAATCTAGGATACTGGAGAAGACTAAGACATATGGCTGAACCACAGATGGCTGAAGTCTAGTGCAGTTTCAGAACAAACCAAAGTACTCAAGACCTTATCTTCACACTTTAACAGCCGAGTGAAATTGCTCTTGGAGTATGATGATGAAATGCATCTGTGTTTCTTGGACCTGGAAAAGGCATTCGATAAGATTTCCCGGAGCAGGCTCTGGGAATAACATCCAAGCAACCTTGATCTGCACTATGCAGAATATTTTAAAGACCAACAGCAACTACATTAAGACAGGAAACCAGACATCAGAGGAGTTCAAGACCAACTGTGACATAAGATAGAGTAACATTACATCACCAAACTACTCATGGATAATGTCATCAAAGCCTGTAAGAAGAGGACGATTAATGTACTTAGTGGGGTGCTGGAAGTTGAGACCAGTCAACATACCGGAGATGATGTTTGCTATCTTCCAGAGTTTGAAGGGCAGATAATGAGTCTGTAAAGATTATGATGTTTTGGGCTTTTGATGGGAAAGAATCAAATACAGTCCTCAAGTGGTACAGAACTACTTCCAGTGCTGTTATTTCTGCCTCAAAATTTGAACATATCTTCCCACAAGCAACAAATAACTCATCAGATGTTCTGTCCAGATACTCTTTATAAAGATAACCTTTGTTAGATATCTCATTTTAGAGACTTGAATCTGCCGAAGACAGATGTGTTGGACCGAAAGGTGCAAATATCGCAGTCAAGCTGTTAACTAGCCACACAACGCATTCCGTTCTCAGGACTACATCCTGCTACTTACAATGCTCCGTTCAGGGCGTGATAGCGGGAGATTGAGAACCAACACAGAAGAAGAAGAAGAGACTTGAAGCTAGCTTTTCTGGGTTGTGATCAATGCCCAAAATTCACATCCATAAATGGAGACGGCGTGGCCTAGTGGTAAAGGGGCACGGCTCACAAACCGAAGGTGCTGGGTTCGATCCCCATTGTAGCACCGGCGGTTACCCATGGGGGAAGCAAACCCTTAGAAAATGCAGGAGGAAGTAGACCCTCCTTACATAAAATGCATGCTGAAGTCGGATGCACTGGGCCGACAGGCGCAAAATAAAAACCACAGTGCAACGCACACCGCCTTGGGGATAAGAGAAATAAGGCGAACACACAACAAAAAAAAACACATCCATAAATTAAAACTGGTACATAAGCAGAGCGGTATACATCAATCTAAGGTATACATCAGTCTAAGGTATACATCAATCTAAGCTGCCTTACATATTTCTCTTTTACTGCACATGTCTGTTTATATTGTTGAGTTCATTTCTTAGGGTGTGTCCTATCCATCTTCATTTTCTCTCTTAATGCCCAACTGTATTGGTTGTAGCAGTGTTCTTTTGCCATAAAATTTTTTTAACTGAAATATGACCATCTATAACAACGAAGTCTGCTATTAAGGCATCTGTTAGAGATGATCTGGAACCTGACTGTGTTACTCATAGATACATTCCTGTTTGCCAGAAATATGAGATATAAGAAATATCTCTTTTATAAGTATTCCAGTCAATTATATAGTTTATTCTTTATATGGGTTTTATTGTATCCCTAATATGAAAATTTATTCTTTATATGGGTTTTATTGTATCCCTAATATGAAAGTTTATTCTTTATATGGGTTTTATTGTATCCCTAATATGAAAGTTTATTCTTTATATGGGTGTTATTGTATCCCTAATATGAAAGTTTATTCTTTATATGGGTGTTATTGTATCCCTAATATGAAAGTTTATTCTTTATATGGGTGTTATTGTATCCCTAATATGAAAGTTTATTCTTTATATGGGTGTTATTGTATCCCTAATATGAAAGTTTATTCTTTATATGGGTGTTATTGTATCCCTAATATGAAAGTTTATTCTTTATATGGGTTTTATTGTATCCCTAATATGAAAGTTTAGTCTTTATATGGGTGTTATTGTATCCCTAATATGAAAGTTTATTCTTTATATGGGTTTTATTGTATCCCTAATATGAAAGTTGATTCTTTATATGGGTGTTATTGTATCCCTAATATGAAAGTTTATTCTTTATATGGGTTTTATTGTATCCCTAATATGAAAGTTTATTCTTTATATGGGTGTTATTGTATCCCTAATATGAAAGTTTATTCTTTATATGGGTGTTATTGTATCCCTAATATGAAAGTTTATTCTTTATATGGGTTTTATTGTATCCCTAATGTGAAAGTTTAGTCTTTATATGGGTGTTATTGTATCCCTAATATGAAAGTTTATTCTTTATATGGGTGTTATTGTATCCCTAATATGAAAGTTTATTCTTTATATGGGTGTTATTGTATCCCTAATATGAAAGTTTATTCTTTATATGGGTTTTATTGTATCCCTAATATGAAAGTTTAGTCTTTATATGGGTGTTATTGTATCCCTAATATGAAAGTTTATTCTTTATATGGGTGTTATTGTATCCCTAATATGAAAGTTTATTCTTTATATGGGTTTTATTGTATCCCTAATATGAAAGTTTATTCTTTATATGGGTGTTATTGTATCCCTAATATGAAAGTTTATTCTTTATATGGGTTTTATTGTATCCCTAATATGAAAGTTTATTCTTTATATGGGTGTTATTGTATCCCTAATATGAAAGTTTATTCTTTATATGGGTTTTATTGTATCCCTAATATGAAAGTTTATTCTTTATATGGGTTTTATTGTATCCCTAATATGAAAGTTTAGTCTTTATATGGGTTTTATTGTATCCCTAATATGAAAGTTTATTCTTTATATGGGTTTTATTGTATCCCTAATATGAAAGTTTAGTCTTTAAATAGTTTTTCTTTTGTTCCTTTCTATAACTTTTATTGTGTCATTAATATGTTTCTTTTGCTTGTGATGTGTTTTTATTTATACGAGCCACTCACAGCACAATAGAAGCTATAATTTATCTTTCTTTAGCTTGTGAAACAGTACATTCAATTATCTTCTAAATGACATGCGGTTCACTAAAATCTGTGAACAGTAAAGAAAACTTCAGCTTAATTTGTATACTCACCTCAAGATGAAAATAGTGAGAGAGAAATTATGCTATAGCATATTTTTCTATTCAGTAAATAATGTGTGAATATAGAGTTAATTATGTCATTAATATGACTTTAATTTTTTCTTTTTATTTGACCTTTTCACGTATCAATTAATTAGCTTTTATTCACATCCTGTTTATGGCATGTGTTGATATCCTTTGTATGGCTTTTATCATTCATTTATAACATTTAGAAATGGAAAAGAAAATCAGGAACCAGAGCTTTAAAGGATGATTTCAGACCATTGAACGAGAAAGTTTGTTGCTGCCCTTAGAGACAGCATCAGGCGTGATAGTGATTGAGTACCTTGTCATTTATTGACCAATCATCTCAGAAGAAACAAATCTGCATATGGGCTAAACCAACTCAAATGAGAAGTCTCTGATGAAGAAACAAATCTGCATATGGGCTAAACCAACTCAAATGAGAAGTCTCAGATGAAGAAACAAATCTGCATATGGGCTAAACCAACTCAAATGAGAAGTCTCAGATGAAGAAACAAATCTGCATATGGGCTAAACCAACTCAAATGAGAAGTCTCAGATGAAGAAACAAATCTGCATATGGGCTAAACCAACTCAAATGAGAAGTCTCAGATGAAGAAACAAATCTGCATATGGGCTAAACCAACTCAAATGAGAAGTCTCAGATGAAGAAACAAATCTGCATATGGGCTAAACCAACTCAAATGAGAAGTCTCAGATGAAGAAACAAATCTGCATATGGGCTAAACCAACTCAAATGAGAAGTCTCTGATGAAGAAACAAATCTGCATATGGGCTAAACCAACTCAAATGAGAAGTCTCTGATGAAGAAACAAATCTGCATATGGGCTAAACCAACTCAAATGAGAAGTCTCTGATGAAGAAACAAATCTGCATATGGGCTAAACCAACTCAAATGAGAAGTCTCTGATGAAGAAACAAATCTGCAAATGGGCTAAACCAACTCAAATGAGAAGTCTCTGATGAAGAAACAAATCTGCAAATGGGCTAAACCAACTCAAATGAGAAGTCTCTGATGAAGAAACAAATCTGCAAATGGGCTAAACCAACTCAAATGAGAAGTCTCAGATGAAGAAACAAATCTGCATATGGGCTAAACCAACTCAAATGAGAAGTCTCTGATGAAGAAACAAATCTGCAAATGGGCTAAACCAACTCAAATGAGAAGTCTCTGATGAAGAAACAAATCTGCAAATGGGCTAAACCAACTCAAATGAGAAGTCTCTGATGAAGAAACAAATCTGCATATGGGCTAAACCAACTCAAATGAGAAGTCTCTGATGAAGAAACAAATCTGCATATGGGCTAAACCAACTCAAATGAGAAGTCTCTGATGAAGAAACAAATCTGCAAATGGGCTAAACCAACTCAAATGAGAAGTCTCTGATGAAGAAACAAATCTGCATATGGGCTAAACCAACTCAAATGAGAAGTCTCTGATGAAGAAACAAATCTGCATATGGGCTAAACCAACTCAAATGAGAAGTCTCTGATGAAGAAACAAATCTGCAAATGGGCTAAACCAACTCAAATGAGAAGTCTCTGATGAAGAAACAAATCTGCATATGGGCTAAACCAACTCAAATGAGAAGTCTCTGATGAAGAAACAAATCTGCAAATGGGCTAAACCAACTCAAATGAGAAGTCTCTGATGAAGAAACAAATCTGCATATGGGCTAAACCAACTCAAATGAGAAGTCTCTGATGAAGAAACAAATCTGCATATGGGCTAAACCAACTCAAATGAGAAGTCTCTGATGAAGAAACAAATCTGCAAATGGGCTAAACCAACTCAAATGAGAAGTCTCTGATGAAGAAACAAATCTGCATATGGGCTAAACCAACTCAAATGAGAAGTCTCTGATGAAGAAACAAATCTGCATATGGGCTAAACCAACTCAAATGAGAAGTCTCTGATGAAGAAACAAATCTGCAAATGGGCTAAACCAACTCAAATGAGAAGTCTCTGATGAAGAAACAAATCTGCATATGGGCTAAACCAACTCAAATGAGAAGTCTCTGATGAAGAAACAAATCTGCAAATGGGCTAAACCAACTCAAATGAGAAGTCTCAGATGAAGAAACAAATCTGCAAATGGGCTAAACCAACTCAAATGAGAAGTCTCAGATGAAGAAACAAATCTGCAAATGGGCTAAACCAACTCAAATGAGAAGTCTCAGATGAAGAAACAAATCTGCAAATGGGCTAAACCAACTCAAATGAGAAGTCTCAGATGAAGAAACAAATCTGCAAATGGGCTAAACCAACTCAAATGAGAAGTCTCTGATGAAGAAACAAATCTGCAAATGGGCTAAACCAACTCAAATGAGAAGTCTCTGATGAAGAAACAAATCTGCAAATGGGCTAAACCAACTCAAATGAGAAGTCTCTGATGAAGAAACAAATCTGCAAATGGGCTAAACCAACTCAAATGAGAAGTCTCTGATGAAGAAACAAATCTGCAAATGGGCTAAACCAACTCAAATGAGAAGTCTCTGATGAAGAAACAAATCTGCAAATGGGCTAAACCAACTCAAATGAGAAGTCTCTGATGAAGAAACAAATCTGCATATGGGCTAAACCAACTCAAATGAGAAGTCTCAGATGAAGAAACAAATCTGCAAATGGGCTAAACCAACTCAAATGAGAAGTCTCTGATGAAGAAACAAATCTGCAAATGGGCTAAACCAACTCAAATGAGAAGTCTCAGATGAAGAAACAAATCTGCAAATGGGCTAAACCAACTCAAATGAGAAGTCTCTGATGAAGAAACAAATCTGCAAATGGGCTAAACCAACTCAAATGAGAAGTCTCTGATGAAGAAACAAATCTGCATATGGGCTAAACCAACTCAAATGAGAAGTCTCAGATGAAGAAACAAATCTGCAAATGGGCTAAACCAACTCAAATGAGAAGTCTCAGATGAAGAAACAAATCTGCAAATGGGCTAAACCAACTCAAATGAGAAGTCTCAGATGAAGAAACAAATCTGCAAATGGGCTAAACCAACTCAAATGAGAAGTCTCAGATGAAGAAACAAATCTGCAAATGGGCTAAACCAACTCAAATGAGAAGTCTCAGATGAAGAAACAAATCTGCAAATGGGCTAAACCAACTCAAATCAGAGGTGTAGCATTGTTGAGTAATCTAATGCAAAGACACAAAATACACACAAGAAACATCTTATTTGCTTGTGAAGGTGTCCAATATTGTCATCATCTTTTGATATTTCTCATATCTTTCAGGCTGCACCTGCGGGGTATGTGTCTTTTGATAAACAATACAACAGAAGTACAGCTCCAATTGGTACACTCTGGCCAGATTCTCTTGACCTATTTGCAGTTTATTGGGCAGACATTGACACCGAAATAAATAGTACATCATTCTACTATACCTTCCAGGTAAATTGAAAACAATAATCTTACATGGTGAACAAGTGTTGTCAAGGCCCAAAAGAAGAGCAAACAATAGCAGCCCAACTGGCACATTGTAAGAGGTGACTAAGGAGGGCGGACCAGCCAATTTTATAACTGTTGTTATTGTTTTCTTAGAAGTCGCTTGTACTGAGTTAATTCAGCTGGAAACAACGTTTCTTTAATGGTGGATTACTTCAGCTCTTTTTACATACTACAGAAGGTCAACCGGGGTCCTGTTGGCTGTTGTGAAATACTAGCCTTCTCTATGGGGATAACTCCATTCTGTAGACAGTATAAACCATAAAAAGTACATCTCATTGTAGAAATAACTTTACTTAATGTCTTTATACTGGTTTAGAAGACTATGCAGAGTCTGTATACAACCAGTTTCATTTACATTTACTTGCTCTAAAAGCTATGTGCATCCAATCTATTTTTAAAATGCATTAATTGTCCCTGCCTCCACTACATCATGGGGCAATGCATTCCAAGCATTCACTACTCTCTGGCTAAAAAAATTATTCCTAATATCTAATCTGGACCTTTCTTTAGTTCATTTGTAGCTATGGCCTCTTGTTCTTGTAGATGGTTGTATTTTGAAAAACTTATAATCTTATAAACCTGTATTAAGTTCCATTCTTCTCTTTTCAAGACATTAGACCGGTTTTTCCTCATAACTGTAATTCTGGAACCCCACTATCAGTTTTGTCGCTCTTCTTTGTATCCTTTTCAGCATGTTTATATCTCCTCTACAATAAGAACTCCACACCTGTACACAGTACTCCAATCTAGGTCTAACCAATGCTTTATACAGTTTGACAATCACTTCCTTACTCCTATGTTTAATATTTCTTTTTATCATACTTAACATTGCATTTGCCTTTTTCACTGCTACCTGGACTTGCTCACTCACTTTACCTGTATGCTCTATTATAACCCCTAGGTCCCTTTCCTTATCTATCATTCTAATATTGTTCTCGCCCATTCTGTAATTATGTTCCATATTGGATCTATCCATGTGGATGACTGTACATGTATCTATATTATACTCCATTTGCCAGCTTACAGACCATTCTTGAATTTTATCTAAATCCGACCTCAATATATCCACTTCTGCTTTAGATGAGACGCTCCTCCATAGTTTTGTGTCGTCCGCAAATTTTTCAATCATGGACCCTAAATTAATGTCCTAATCATTTAAATATATCAAGAACAATATTATATTGCTACGGGGACCGCCACCAATGCTGGATATGGCACTGTAATTAAATACCATAACCTGAACTAACACGACATCCCTGCGTCTTTGGTCCTTGAGAAGAGATCTGTTCCTACGAAGCAGAAATAATGGCAATAGAAAAAATCCTGTGCCGAATAATCTTGGATTTTGAAAGCGGCACCATACAATCTGAGGAAATCATATTTTCAAACTCTAAATCTGTACTTCAAGCCTTGAAAAACAGAACATCTCTAGATGTTAATAACAGCTACTAATTAATTGACTAACTTTCCACCTTTTATGGAGTGAAGTGGTGCTCCAGTGGATACTTGGCCATGTTGGAGTACCAGGAAATGAGAAGACTGAGGAGCTTGCCAGAAGAGAGGCAAGCCACTACATAGTATCCCACTACAGACCCGCAGGCAGATCCTAAGAAACAACTATAGACAGAAATGACTAAATCAGTGGGCTACATCTCAGACAGGCTGAGAACATATTTCAAACGCCAAGGAAATTCAGATCCCCAAGCCCCAGCCAAGAATTTGAAACGACGCAACCAGAGTTTGATCTTCAAGATGAGAACAGGTCACGCCCCTTTCAACTAACATCTGAATAGAATAGACCCACTACATGAACCAAATTGCAGATTCTGTCATGACCATGAAGAAACTGCAGAGCACTTCCAAACTCTGTGCCCAGGGCTAGACAATTTGTGAAACCAGCTGCTCCCATCACACCCCACCATACACAATACTCTCTGCACATCACCACAGCAACTGAGGAGAATATGTGCTTTTGTCAGAGAGGCATTGGTCTGTTAAGAGCTATCAGCTCACAGCTAAAGGGATATCATCATATATGCATTTATATGTTGTTTATCGATGTACATGTACGTGTACTGGTATGTGGTAGTGCTTATACTCATTGGTTCATATACGAGTATAATCATTTCTTGTTTGGCCTACTCTGTCCTAAATAGCATGCTATGATTCACACATTCTCTGCCACTCACTGGCTAAATGTGTCTACCATCTCATGTTTATATCAGTTGTCATGTCCATTGTCTTTGCTTATTTTTATCATTTGTTTTGTATTTTTGTTTGTCCCTTACGAATGTCTTGTGGCCATAACCTGGGTTTTGTTTTGTTTTTGTCCTGGTGTGGTAACTTAGCCACACATGTATGTTTTTTTTATTTTGATCATCAATTACTACCCATAACTTCCTACATGTCCAAACTGACAGACATGTATGGTCAAGATAGTCTCCTTATGAAAAATAAAACATTTTGCTCTTAATCAGGCTGATCTTAGACCAGCTGCAAACATAGTCAAGAGGGTTAACTTACCACAATACAACCAAAACAGATGCTTGTCTGTGGTTAATTGAAGTATATCTCATCAAAAGGGGGCAAGGGATCAAGATGCTGAGCAGCGCATGAGCTGCAGTGGTCAACCACCCATAGCTGACTGCCAGCGTCAGGGCCAGCGAACCATAGCTGCCAAGACCCTTCTACACGATGATCCTGGATAACAGGTTGCAGCAGGGCAGACTGACTAAGGAGAAGGGATCGAAGAGGGAATGCTAAACCGGTACACAAAAAATGCTTGCTGAAGTAAGATGTGTTGGATCGAAAGGTGCAAATATTGCAGTCAAACTGTAAACTATGACACAACGCATTCCGCTCTCTGGACTACATTCTGCTACTTAAGCCCTTTCAGGGTTTGGTAGCGGGAGATTGAGAACGAACAAAGCCAAGCCAAAAGGAGGCAAAAACCTTAACAAAAAAATTGGAAGACATGACTGCAAATGAATCAATCTACTCTTCCACAGGATGTGACAATGATGAGCAATGTTAGCAATGCCACAGGTGACAGTTCACCACTTGTTGACTATGTGAAGCGTGTTGTCAACATATCCAGCTTTGAACCATTGTATGTAACAGTGCTCACATGGCAAGATGTGTATCCAAGACCAGCAGTAAATTATTCCTATGATGTAAGTACAATATTATTGTTGTTGTTGGCATATGGTTATTATCAATTTAGTATAATATACTATGGAACTAATGTAATATTTTTATATAGGACAATAATGAAGTATGCATATACAGCTTTTTATTTTTGGATAAATTATTTACGTTTTTCAGCATTTACAAGCTAAATAAAGCCTATGTTTTGACATTTATCCATATTTTACTTTTCTCCATGCTCTAGTTCAGGGGTCCTCAAGATTTTAGAAATTCCATTTTTCTTTCTTCCTCCCTATTTTTCTCCTTGGGTGGGGGAAAGGTGGGGGTGTTTTGATCTTTATACAAACTAAAATTCTACATATTGTACATGACCTACAGGACATCACACTTTTTTGTATTGGGGTGACATAGTATTTCACATTCACTTTCTTTATTGTTTTAAGATCATGAAAACTAGATTACTTCATGACTGATGTCTTTACTTAACTTAACTTAACGTCTTTATACTGGTTTAGAAGACTCTGCAGAGTCTGTATACAACCAGTTCCATTTACATCACCTTCCTCTAGAAGCTGTACGCATCCAATCTGTTCTTAAATGCATTGACCGTCCCAGCCTCCACCACCTCACTTGGCAATGCATTCCAAGCATTCACTACTCTCTGGCTAAAGAAATACTTCCTAATATCTAATCTGGACCTCTCCTTAGTCAACTTGTAGCTGTGCCCTCTTGTCCTTGTTGGTGGTTGTACTTTAAAAAACTTGTTATAGTCCACTTTATCCATTCCTCTGATCATCTTATACACCTGTATTAAGTCACCACTAATTCTTCTCTCTTCTAGACACTGAAGGCCAGTTCTTTTTAATCTTTCTTCATAACTGTAATTCTGGAATCCCACTATCAGCTTTGTCGCTCTTTTTTGTATTCTCTCCAGCATGTCTATATCCCCTCTCTGATAAGGACTCCACACCTGTACACAGTACTCCAATCTAGGTCTAACTAATGCTTTATACAGTTTGACTATCACTTCCTTGCTCCTATGTTTAATATTTCTTTTTATCATCCCTAACATTGCATTTGCCTTTTTTACTGCTACCTGAACTTGCTCCCTCACCTTACATGTATGATCTATTATAACCCCTAAGTCTCTTTCTTTATCTATCTTTCTAATATTGTTCTCTCCCATTCTGTAATTATGTTCCATATTGGATCTACCCATGTAGATGACTGTACATTTATCTACATTAAACTCCATTTGCCAGATTACAGACTATTCTCGAATTTTATCTAAATCCGACCTCAATATATCCACTTCTGCTTTAGATGAGACACTACTGCATAGTTTTGTGTCATCAGTAAATTTTGCAAGACAAAGTGTGATGAAACATTTTTTTTTATAGAAACCCTGCAATGTCATTCCTGTCATGTCACAATATTTTTATATATGAATTAGTCATCCAAGAATTAGCAAAAAGAAAACAATCACAGATTTCTTATTGGCTAATAATTATATCTGAATTACAATACCCTAGCATTCTATTGAATTTTTTGTTTATTGAAGTATGCTTCAGTTAAAGTAATTAATTATGATTTATTTTTTTAACTACTTTTATTCAAGTTTCAAAATCCATAAACATTTTCTATTGCTATTAAATTTGTAAAATGATTTAATGAAGACATGTGCTCCATAGGGAGCTGAAAAAGGTTTGGTTTATTGAATGTGAAACGTCATATAATGAAGGAGAGCTTAATTGTACTTGTCGTCTCTGTTATGGCTTTCTTCCTCTGTCTCATCCAGAAAGCCACATTCCAGCTGGTCCTTGCTACAGACAGTCAGTATTCTTATGCTATCAAGAACTACCAGTATGTGTGGGGGAATCTATCAAGCTATGGCAGACCTCACTTCTCAGCAGCTTACAGTGGGGAAAATGGCACACAAATGACTGGAGAAACTCCAAGTTAGTATTACTGTAGTGATTTGTGGTTATTTGTATTACAGTCCGGCCATTTACATTCAACCCACAAGGGGGGACGGGGTTGAAGAGGGGTTATGGACGCATCTTTCAAGTAGAGTGTCATGTCAGGGGATGTAGCATACATATCTGGGCTGACCATCTTATCATTCCTTGGCCAGTTCTTCTACAATGATGGCAGTTCTAGCATTACCCAACCCTTGGGAGATTGTCATAAAAGGGCAGAGATACAATGTCTGCTGCTCTATCTCTTTGTCATCCATGGGGTGTCATCCATGGGGTGTCATCCATAGGATGTCATCCATGAGAATCATTGATAGGGGACAAACAGTAAATAATGAGACAAGAATGCATTTATTTATGGGGGGGGGGGGGGGAGGAATTGTGCAGTCTAGAATGTATACCACTCAATCAAGGATAGGTTCTGCAGTTACACCTATAGGTCACCACCTGCTTCTCAACCACCTTTTAGTCTGGCCCCTCTCCAAGGACCTATTTGACTTGGGTAACCCTGCCAGGAGTAGAACTCTCACCAGCACAGCCTGCTGAATCATTGGAACGCCCATGGCTCACATGTGCAGTGCTCATTGGAGGCTTACATATGGAGCACTGGTGATAGAATGACAATTATCACAGAGTCAGCATAATCCTAGACAGAGAATGTATAGAGTGATGCAACAGGACAGCAGAGCTCACAGTTATCCAACTGATAAGGAGAAATGGTCAGGAAAGGGATGACATCATATTTACTGATGGCTCGATGCTATGCAATGGGAAATCAGGTTGGGGGATCTCTGCTACAGTGAGAGGTCAGGTTGTTGCTGAGCAGGACAGTCACTTGACTTCCAGTGTGAGAATGGAGATTGAGGAAGTGATCTCAAATCTAGCTATCTGAAACCTCTTTAACAAGAGCAGTCATCATGTCTCCCAATCTTTACTTTGGAAAGTACAATAGGGCTGGCTAAGGTATGAGTGGATAGCTGCTGTAGATACGTCAAACTTCAATGGGATGGTGTGGATATACCATTCTGGAAAGAGCTGATATCTTGTTTACGCAAACACCCATTATGGACACATTGGAAATGCATAAGTGTGATATTTTTTAAGTTTATCAATGACCACCTGTTTGTTAACAACACTGAAATGGGCAAATCAGCAATTTCAGACTGCAGTTTTTTTTGGTAGTGATCGCCTTATTTCTCTATTCCCCAAGGCGGTGGGCCTTATTTCTCTATTCCCCAAGGCGGTGGGCCTTATTTCTCTATTCCCCAAGGCGGTGGGCCTTATTTCTCTATTCCCCAAGGCGGTGGGCCTTATTTCTCTATTCCCCAAGGCGGTGGGCCTTATTTCTCTATTCCCCAAGGCGGTGGGTGTTGCACTATGTTTTTATTTTGCCCCTGTTGGCCCAGTGCATCCTACTTTGGCATGCATTTTATCCAAGGGTCTGCTTCCTCCTGCATTTACTAAGGGTTTGCTTCCCCAGGGTAACGGCCGGTGCTGTGATGGGGAACAAACCTAGCACCTTTGGATTGTGAGCCGTGTCATTTAACCACTAGCCCACGGCATGTCCACTGCAGAAGTTTGAAGTCGAATGATGTTTAGTACATGAGAGGGCAGAGCAGGAATTTTGTCACAAACAGCGAGCTGTAGGAACCATATGTATCCATGTTCGTCACCATTTCCTGAGTGAGATGTAGTACGTATGGGTATGTCCGGAGTGAAGTCAAATCTCAAAACAGAGTGACCAGAAAAAAACCAAACCTAAAGTAAAAAAGGATATGACGTTATGAGTTTTTATTTGAACACTATGAAACTTTGGAATAATGTTGATCAAATATGGAAATAGTTGTGAAATATAATTGCTAAATTTCAAAATTAATGACAAGGTTATCTAATGGTAGGGTACAGTAATGGTTTTGTTTGGGTGATTCTACAATTATTGTAAGTTTTACTATGCAGATCCTAAAGGCCCCCTACTTGGTAGAAATGAATAGCACCACTCCACCCAGCTATCATCCCGTGGTTAAAAAAGAATAAGTGCACTAGAAATTACCAATTGTGTTGTAAAAGACAGCTGATGGAGCATTGTGTATGGAGCCAGCAACCTCGTCAAGTAAAACAATTGCTATTGAAACCTTTGATGCAAATGCTTGGATTCAGGCATCATGTCAAGCTGCTAGCTGTAGTGGTGACCCTATGCTTCACATAGAATGAAATGACAAATCATCATCATCATTACTGTGCCATGAGGCTTCCTTTACTTTTGGTTGCCTCACCTTGAAAAAAAAAAATGGGATCAAGACACTGAGCAGTGCATGAGCTGCAGTGGTCAGCGACCCATAGCTGACTGCTAGCGTCAGGGCCAGCGAACCAAGACCCTTCTACACCTCCACGCGGAGATCCTGGATAACAGGCTGCAGCAGGGCAGACTGGCTAAGGAAAAGGATCGAAGACCCGGTACTCAAAAAATGCTTGCTGAAGTCAGATGTGTTGAACCGAAAGGTGCAAATATCACAGTCAAGCTGTAAACTACGACACAACGCATTTCGTTCTCTGGACTACATTCTGCTACTTAAGCCCTTTCAGGGTTTGGTAGCGAGAGATTGAGAATGAACGAAGAAGAAGAAGAAAAAAATATGAGATCTCATACTTCATCCCTGACTGCGGTAACTGCTATGGAACTATATTTACCTTTTGTCACAAAAAAATCTGAAATCTCAAATCGCAAACACTTTATTTTCAACAGAGGTGTCTGCTCTGGAAATAGCTTTAATTTTTTTTAAGTTTGTGGGAGGTTTACATAAGAAAGTTTTTTAAAATCGTTTTGTTCAAAAGGGGAAGTGCATTGTACTGTTGTTTTTGTGCACCTTATGTATGAGTACATCCTACTTCAGCACGCATTTCTTCTTCATAGTACGCTGTTTACAGCGATGTTTACGTTGCACTGTTTTATTTTGTTAAGCCTGTGGCTCAGTGCATCCGATTTCAACAGGCGTTTCTGTAGGGTTGCTCTCCTTAGCCTTTGGCTGTCCCCAGGCAGCAGTTGTTTTTGGTCAGAGTTGTCTCTCTTGGGAAGTTGTCTTGCAGGACTATCGAGTCTTCCCTACTCGTGTCTATAGGGTTTGGCAATGATATGATGGACTATGTACTAGTTTGTACTATCCCGGAAGAGAGGTAGTCCAGTGTGACTTTGTCCCAGGATCGTCACATCCTGCCAGAAACGTAGCATATGCATGTGAGTGAGGTATCTCTTTGCTCCCTTTATTTTCTCGGCTCATCTGCAGTGGTGGTACGCCTATCATTCCCCGCCACCCGGGAGGTTGTCACAATAGGGCAGGAGGTGCAATGTCTGCTGGACTGCATCTCTTCTGCGTCCATTGGGATGACTGATAGCAGACAGAGGCAAAGAGCGAGGCAGGAGTGCATTTTGCCAGGTGCATTTCTGCGGCTCGATCGGGCCGGGCTGAGACGCAAGCCCCAGCCATGTCGTAGCCTCCCATCACAGCGGTGCTGAGATTTAGGGCGGGATTCTGGCTTAGAGGCGTTCGGCCGTAATCCCTCAGATGGTAGCTTATCAGCCAAGCACGTGGACCAAATGTCAGCGTCCTGTGATTCCTCTCGAAATAGTGCATTTGACCAGGGGATAAGCCTGGTCTTGCACGGAGATGTTATTCGCCTGGGTAGCGGACATATCTCATGGTCAAGGGTTGAGTCTCAGCAGTTCGCAGTGAGGTAGCTGATCTACTGCTTAGGGCACCCCGACCGAGAACTAAGTCTTCTACAAATGGTTTCATACCTCATCGCCGTATGGGGTGAATATCGAGCAGCTTCCCGCCCGCTTTGATCAGCGGACGGCAGAGACCTCATTCTGCGGCTCGACCGGGCGGGGCTGGAGAGGGGGCCCCAGGTCCCCACCATGTCGAAGCCTCCCTTTGCATTCGTGCTGAGCTGCTTTTGGGCGGGATTTTGGCTTAGAGGCGTTCGGCCGTAATCCCTCACCTTGTAGTCTCGCGCCGTTGGCTTATCAGCCTAGTACGTGAACCAAATGTCTGCGGCTCCTCTCGAGTTGAGCAGGATTACCGTAGCAACACCCTGTCATTAGTAGGGTAAAACTGACCTGTCTTCCGAGGGTCTATTTCCAGCACTCGTTCAATATAAGCCAGGACGTATCAATAGAGGGCTTTTAGTTTGTCAATGGCCAAGTTTCTGGAACCTGCGATTTCTGCAGGGTTAAGACCAGATTACCGTAGCAGGCGCTTTTTCATTAAGGGGTTAAGAGACTGACCTGTCTTCCGTGGGTCTAATACCAGCACATGTTCACTATTAGACCCCACGAAGGTGCTCTCGATTTGACAGTCATTCTACAGTATTGGCGTGTTAAGTCAATTTAAGCCGCAGGCTCCACTCCTGATAGTGCTCTTCCGTCAATTCCTTTATCAAACACTGAATGCAGACCAACCGAGCCACAGAGGGCATAACCCCAGATTTCTGAGGGTCTAAATCCAGCACCAGTTCCATATTAGACCCAAGGAAAGTGGTCTCGGCATGTCAGTCATTTCAGTGTTGGCCGTGTTGAGTCAAATTAAGCCGCAGGCTCCACTCCTGGTGGTGCCCTTCCGTCAATTCCTTTAAGTTTCAGCTTTGCAACCATACTTCCCCCGGAACCCAAACACTTTGGTTTCCCGGAAGCTGCCCGCAGAGTCATCGAAGCAACTCCTGCGGATCGCTAGTCGGCATCGTTTATGGTCAGAACTACGACGGTATCTGATCGTCTTCGCGCCTCTGACTTTCGTTCTTGATTAATGAAAACATTCTTGACAAATGCTTTCGCAGTAGCTCGTCTTGCGGCGATCCAAGAATTTCACCTCTAACGCCGCAATACGAATGCCCCCGTTTGTCCCTGTTAATCATTACCTCCAGTTCCGAAAACCAACAAAATAGAACCGAGGTCCTATTCCATTATTCCATGCACCATTATTCAGGCAGCCGAGGCCTGCTTTGAACACTCTAATTTTTTCAAAGTAAACGCGCCGGCCACCCAGGACGCTCAGCGAAGAGCACCCGTGGGAGAGAGCCGGCAGACGGTAGAGCAGGAGACAACGGGCAGTGAACCGGCGCGAGGCGGACCGCCCGCCTGCGCCTGAGATCCAACTACGAACTTTTTAACTGCAACAACTTTAATATACGCTATTGGAGCTAGAATTACCGCGGCTGCTGGCACCAGACTTGCCCTCCAATAGATCCTCGTTAAAGGGTTTAAATTGTACTCATTTCAATTACGGGGCCTCGAAAGAGTTCCGTATTGTTATTTTTCGTCACTACCTCCCCGTGCCGGGAGTGGGTAAGTTGCGCGCCTACTGCCTTGCTTGGATGTGGTAGCCATTTCTCATGCTCCCTCTCCGGAATCGAACCCTGATTCCCCGTTACCCGTTACAAACATGGTAGGCATGTCACGTACCATCGACATTTGATAGGGCAGACATTTGAAAGATGCGTCGCCGGCACATGAGGCCATGCGATCAGCACAAAGTTATCCAGAGTCACCAGTGGGGACGCCACAACCCCGCGAGGGGAAACGACGATTGGTTTTGAACTAATAAAAGCGCTCTTTCCGCGAGGGTCGGAGCTTGGTAAGCATGTATTAGCTCTAGAATTGCCACAGTTATCCAAGTAGGATTGTGTTATCTAAGGAACCTCGACTGATTTAATGAGCCATTCGCAGTTTCACCGTGAGACAGTGTGAACTTAGACATGCATGGCTTAATCTTTGAGACAAGCATATGACTACTGGCAGGATCAACCAGATATCTGTCGGAGACGTACGTACAGCACACACCGGTCGGCGGAGGACGGGTGTGTAAAAAGCCTCACTGGGACGGCCGCAGGGACCGACTGACGGGACGGACGGACGGTTGTTCCACCCGTCCCTCACTCCGTCGACCTAGGACCGCCTGACAGGGGCCCCCTACACGCACCAGACGACCGACCGACCGGGCTCGCTCGAGGAGGGATGGCAGCGCTCTGTGCAGAACGGATCCCAACGACCTCGGCGATGAATTTCACTGGGACTAGAGACAATTTGGCCTGCCGGCCTGCCCTTCTCCCGAGGGTTGGTCCCCGGGAGAACACAGGGCCTTCAGGCATGATTCCTGCTTTCCATTTGCCGGTCACAAGCTCTTTGCGAGAGTCTGACCACCAGCGAGACAAACTGTCGAGCTCTGCTATAAGCCTTAGATAAATCACCACCGACTGACAACGTTTCTTGATACGGACCAGAGCAGCGCACCTCGGTGGAGGAGACGCCAAAAAAAACCGCATCCCAAAAGCTCAACGGGGAAAGGCGGGCAAGCGTTTTTCGCAAGCCCGCGCTATCGCTCCGCCTGGCGGGACTGAGATCGCTTTACGAACACTGGTTGAAATTGAATCGCGGCGGCGAGACAACTACCCCAGATCAGCACCCATTTAAAAAATGAGATTACTTCTCATGGGGACACTACCTTGCTAAATCTGAACGTAAAAATGTTTGGGTTGTGACTACATTTGCACCGATTAATCGACAGATGATTGGTAATTCGACATATAGGTAATTTTGCCTATTAATCAGACATTGGCTCTTTGCTAATTAATCCCTTTTCATAATCGGCTATTCTTTACTTATTTATTATTATTGATAGGCATGTATGTTGTAGATGACAAAACAATTTGGAAAACGTATTTGATTCAATATGTAAATATGCATAAGAAACATTATTTCCCAGGACACAAAATCTAAGCCCACCTGTGTAATCTAACATATTCCCAGAACTTGAATACGCTGAACTACACAACTAGAAATTTAGCACACTTGTTGTACATTATAGGCAAATGTTGTTTACATCATTGGAGTAAGCAGGGATTGTACAGTTATAAGAGACTTTTCAAAACTTTATAGAGTAAAAAAACTAAATATTACTGTAAGTATAATTCAGAGAATAACATTTAATGTTGAATAAGTTATACCACTGTTCATTTATTATTGATAGTAGCTCCTTATAATTGTGATTTATTATGCATTATTTAAATAAATTATCTACAATTAATTATAAAATGCATTTCAAATCACAATACATGATTACATTATAAATAATCGGCGGCAGATTAATCAGTATTGGCCGACAAATACAGACCGATTAATTGGTAATCTATCAATTTGCTTATTGGTGCAAACAGGATTGTAACCTATGTATGTCACTAACCAATTTGATATGCAGCTGCCTTCACATCTCCCCAACCCCTATAAGAGCTAGATTAAATATGTTTTATTTATTAACACAGATAACGCAACAGGACCACTCCTAGTGAAGCTTTTTACTAGTGGTACACCGAGCAGGGATCCATACAACTGTGTTAACAATACTCTTGATGTTGAAGCTCAACTGGGACCTGCCATCAAGTCTCTACCTCCTTGTCCTTGTTACCAGCCACAGGTGAGAAACATATATAGTCAAGGAATGACTGCGTTTTAACTTAGCTTGTTTGTCAGCCATTATTAGTACAGATTCAGGTGATCGCGTGGGCTAGTGGTTAAGTGACACAGCTCACAACCCAAAGGTACTGGGCTCGCTCCCAAATCACAGCACTGGCCGTTACCCCAGGAAAACAAACCCTTAAAAAATGCAGAATGCAGCAGACCCTTAGATAAAATGCATGCTGAAGTCGGATGCAATGTGCCAACAGAAAAATTCTAAGCAATGGAGGAGATTAATTGTTTGGCCCCATTGTTTCTGGATATGAAACCTGGATTTCCTACACAAACGTCAAAAAAAGAAGAGTTAAAAACTCATTATGCTGGGGATCAGATAAGGGAAAAGAAAGACAGGTTGTCAGTATGTTGCACCTGACCCTGACATTAGCCTTCACACCTGAGAAGCATGCAAGGATCTTTCAAATGAAAACTTAAAATTTGTTCTTCTAAATTTGCTTAGAAAAAGTAACACACAATTATATCATCAACTCAGACCACAATCCTGTTTGTATTAAAATGCATATAAAACTCAAAACCACAGAGAGCAAAGGAATAAAGACACTTAAAACAGACATGTTAGTCCTAAAGTATGTAGAAGATTATGTCGCATTTCTTGGAAAGAAGAAAATACATATAGAGGTATTGAAAACATTGGGAGCGAAAAGAGAATTAATGACCTAAATCAAGGTAAGACAGTTGAGATATTTTGGCAATATTATAAGACATACTTCGTTGTTGAAAACCATACTAGAGGGTAGGGTAGAAGGCAGTCGCTCAATAGGCAGACAATGTTAGAAGTGGGCAGATTACATCAGGAGATGGACTGGAAAAGCCTGTCACTTCACCATTAGGGCAAGAGAGAGTACTCTGGAGCCGACTTTTGATTCAGAGAGAGCATTTGAACTAAGCTGAATTATATCATTTTCTATGTAGTCTCCATTGTGTTCAGTCACCCTCCGGCTACAAGCATAGATTTTTTTTTTTTTTTAGTTCACTTTATTAATCTATTCCCCAGGGCGGTGTGCGTTACACCGTGGTTTTTATTTTGCGCCTGTCGGCCGAGTGCATCCGGCTTTGGCATGCATTTTATCTAAGGGTCTGCTTCCTCCTGCATTTTCTAAGGGTTTACTTCTCCGGGGTAACGGCCTGTGCTGTGATGGGGATCGAACCTAGCACCTTTGGTTGTGAGCGTGTCACTTAACCACTAGCCCACGCCATCCCCATAGATTCTTTTAAAACAAAAGTATTTTTGTCATGCATGTAGCTGTTCATGCACCATCTCGTTGTTTCTGCAGACACTTTTTGAAACTGGAGCACATCATGTAGGAAGCAGTGTCCTGAATCTTGGCTGATGTCCAGAAGTGGGACTATTTCATTCACTGTCATCACTCTACAATTTTTTTCATCATGATGCGTTTAATTGCTGCAATCTTCTTCTTCTTCTTCTTCGTTCGTTCTCAATCTCCTGCTACCAAACCCTGAAAGGGCTTAAGTAGCAGAATGTAGTCCAGAGAACGGACAGCGTTGTGTCGTAGTTTACAGCTTGGCTGCGATATTTGGACCTTTCGGCCCAACACATCCGACTTCAGCAAGAATTTTTTTAGTACTGGCTTAGCATTCCCTCTTCGATCCCTTCTCCTTAGCCAGTCTGCCCTGCTACAGCCTATTATCCAGGATCACCGCATGGAGGTGTAGAAGGGTTTTGGCAGCTATGGTTCGCTGGCCCTGACGCTAGCAGTCAGCTATGGGTTGCTGACCACTGCAGCTCATGTGCTGCTCAGCATCTTGATCCCAATTGCTGCAATCAACTCTGGTGTCAGTACTCGGTGTGTCTGACCAG
Organism: Ariolimax columbianus; assembly: GCA_036924085.1. Classification (NCBI taxonomy): domain Eukaryota; kingdom Metazoa; phylum Mollusca; class Gastropoda; order Stylommatophora; family Arionidae; genus Ariolimax; species Ariolimax columbianus. The sequence continues at coordinate 10,061,695 of JAVGWX010000014.1, forward strand.
GTCAAGTACAGTCTGTCGAAAACTTGCTTATTTTAGAATTTCTTCTTCATTAGTACACTTACAAGAGTAACAGACATGCATCACTATGCTGAACCTTCATTCACAGATGGTCTTCAGTAGGTTTCACCCCTTCAATGCTAACAAAATGGATAACTGAACAATGCTCCAATTTGGTGCATGTCACTAGTGTGGTGGCATCTTTAAACGGCTACTATGATGTCATGTGGCTTACCTGCATTGTGATGCCCCCTGCAAGATACTCTTGAAATCTATATGTTTTATATTAATATAGGATATATAGCCTTGTTGCCGGGGTTTGTTTGTTTTTTGTGTCCGCCTTATTTCTTAATTCCACAAAGTGATGTGTGTTGCACCATGTTTTTATGTTGCGCCTGTTGGCCCAGTGCATTCGGCTTTGGCCTGCATTTTATATAAGTGTCTGCTTCCTCCTGTATTTTCTAAGGGTTTGCTTCCCCTTGGTAATGAGCGAACCCAGCACTTTCGGGTTGTGAGCTGTGTCATTTAACCACTAGCCTTCTCCATCCCCTGTTGTTGGGGCTTAAAATGGGAGCAAAGAATTGTAACCTGCCAGGCATGTCATGAGAGAGAACTAATGCTGCATATTTGGCATGAGGCTGCCTACCCAATTTTGTAGAAACTATTAGCCACAAGGATACCAAGAACAGGACAAGACTTTTAAACCCTAAAAATGGTGGGAACTAAGTTAAGTTCTCTCTTCCTAACCAAATGTTTTCTTGCCATCCATTGATTACTGAAACAATCGGCAGCTTTAAAAAGGCAGCATGATGGGTTTTTTGCTTTACTAATTGAAAAGTCAGTTGTTGTTGTTGTTGATTGCCCTCAATGAGTAGGATTACTCTTTTGTGCGCCCTGTAAAGGACATTAAATGGTGGGTTGTTGTAGCTTTCCTTACATCATAAGCGTGCTGATAAAGGTGGACCAGGGTCCTCCAGGCGGTTGTGCTATGCTTGGCTTTAACTGCTAATTGCTCACTACTACAGGGATCACGTCGATCCCTCACCTTGTTAGCCAGGCTGCGATGAAAACAGCCCGTTTCCAGGAAAGACTACATGGAAGTTGAGGTGGGGGTATTGGCCAGTATATTTTGCCTGACCCTGACTAACATGTCTGATCAGTATATTTTGCCTGACCCTGACTAACATGTCTGATCAGTATATTTTGCCTGACCCTGACTAACATGTCTGATCAGTATATTTTGCCTGACCCTGACTAACATGTCTGATCAGTATATTTTGCCTGACCCTGACTAACATGTCTGATCAGTATATTTTGCCTGACCAGACGTTAGTCTTCCTCCCGTGAAAAGACAGTAGAGTTGTACATTTGGAGGGAAGAACAAGCCCATTTTACTATTCCATTCATTCATTTCATCTTTTTGCTCTGTGTAAGAGATAGAGCCATAATTACAGCTGACCCTTTTACAAGAAGTCTATCAAATCACTTCTAGTGGTAGTTTCTGTATTAAAAGGTTATGTATGATGGAATATTTTTTTGTTGGTATCAAGCAAGTAAGGGAGTTCAAATACCTAGGTACCTATTACCAGTTGAACCGAAGAGAGCAGGTCGTTGTCTTCAGACTTCGCACTGGCCACAATAGACTGAGGTACCACCTATTCAACAAATTGAAGATAGGTGGTACCGACGAATGCCCGTGCGGTACCGGTAAAATGACCGCTGAACATCTGCTCCAGAACTGCCCGACATACGAGGATCAGAGAGAGCAGATGTGGCCATCACCAGTGGAACTGCAAGACAAGCTCTATGGCAGTGGCGACAGCCTCAGGATGACCGCCGCTTTTTTCGAAAAAATAATGGTTACTGTCTGACTGCGTATGAAGAAGAAAGAAGAAGAGGAAATACCTAGGTAGAATGTTTGCTGATAACGGAAGAGTGGACAGAGAGATTGCACATAGAATTCAGAAAGCGAACAGTATCCACTATCAAATTGCACTGATTTTAAAACACCCTAGAGGGCTTCTTTCAACTTAGAGGAGGCTGATAAATAGACAATTTATTCCTATATTGTGTTACCAATGTCAATCTTGGTCCTTACTAGCAACCCATAAGAGTAAGATCCAGAGCTGGGAAATGTGCTGTGTGAGAAGTGCCGCCGGAATTCGCAAGACCCCGTTGAGGCAGAAAGTAGGGACAAACCCAGTTAGGGCCTTACATTGACTCAGTTAGGGCCTTACATTGACTCTCAGCAAATCAAGTGGTCTGATCATTTAGTCACAATGCATCATGACCAGCCTGCATCAAGAGCATATCTTATGCAGGTCTCTGGTCCACGAGCAAGAGGCATACCACGACGTCGATGGATTGAGGATGTCTCTGACACTCTCAGGAAGTTAAACCTAACGACAGCACAAGCACCCCACTTGGTGATAACAAGAAATCTATGCCTCCCACCTCTCTGCCTTATGGCAAGAGCAGTAGGACAAAAGAAGAAGTATGATGGAATTGCCAGCCCCATATACAGCTTTCTTTAGTCACTGTTTACAACTTACTTGGAATGTTACAACGGTCCAATACTTTCTACCTCGGTGCAACTAGAGTGTCCTCTACCTTTCTAAGTGTGCACGTGGCTAACAATCTTTATCATTATAGGATTGTAAGAGTAACCCTATTGTGTCCTCCCCAATAAGTTTGGATCCGTAGTGGGGAACCTAGACCCCAAATACTGGAAAATGTTTAACCTGTACTTGATGGTTGGATTGATTGCAGGTTATCAGCGATGGATGGTTTGGAACTACAAATGCCACATCTGAGTGTTACCAGAGTGCCATGTCTGATACAGAAGGTCTTAAACAGATGTGCTGCTACAACAGGTCAGTGTTTATTTGTGAAAGATCCTATAGCTCATAGGTTCTTGCCTTTGTACCAGAAAGTCCAGGGTTCTTTATAAAGTCATAAAAGCATATTGGAAAGAAGGAGTGCGTATTGTGTTTGCAAATCTTTTATTTGACTTCACTTAGTCGCCCCTCATCTGCTCTGGAGTATGGAGGTCTTTTATTTTTCTTGTAGTTTATAGTTTCTACAGTGGGAATTAGCCAGCCCCATGCCCAACCCTCTTTTACCTTAGCTGCCTCATGTGACATGCCAAGCAACTTACTCTTCTTTACTCCCCTATCAGACCGTGCAATAGAAAGTGGTATATTTTTCTTTCTGTTCTTCAATTGCTCCCATAAGTTGTACCCTTTCAGGGTTTAGTAGTGGGAGATTGAGAACAAACGAAGAAGAAGAAGAAGCTCCCATAAGTTGTCTTGGGAAGGTAAACTAATCCTTGTGGACTTGTTGGCTAGTATCTAACGGGTGAGATAATTGTGATATACTATATTGACCCCAATAGAGTGCAAAGTTATTTCACAAAAATGTCCTACTGCCCTACTTTAACTCCTTCTTAATGGTCCTTATCAACTCAAGGTACATAGATCATGACCCAAATTATCCAAGCAAATTTTCTGCTGTAGATGCTGAGCAGCGCATGAGCTGCAGTGGTCAGCGACCCATAGCTGACTGCTAGCGTCAGGCCAGCGAACCAGAGCTGCCAAGACCCTTCTACACCTCCACACGGTGATCCTGGATAACATGCTGCAGCAGGACAGACTGGCTAAGGAGAAGGGATCGAAGAGGGAATGCTAACCGGGTACTCAAAAAATTCTTGCTGAAGTCGGATGTGTTGGACCAAAAGGTGCAAATATCGTAGTCAAGCTGTAAACTATGACACAACGCATTCCGTTCTCTGGACTATATTCTGCTACTTAAGCCCTTTCAGGCAAGGCAATTAAAGCTTTGGATTCTTAGGAGTAAAATGGTTGCATAGAATATTCTCAACAGCTTGGGAGCAAAGTAAAGTCCCTGATGACTGGTAGAAAGCAAAGTGCCACTCTGGAAAAATAAAGGCAACAAAAAGAGTACAATACCTACTGGGAAATATCGCTACTAAGACATAGGGAAACTGTACATGAAAATCCTGAAGCAGAGAATTCAGATGATCTTCAAATCACAGCTGAGTGAGGCTAAATTTAGTTTTCAATGGTTTAGGAGCTGCACAGACACTCTATTCACCCAGAGACAACTATGCGAAACAAACATCGAATACGATCGGAAACTCGACGTTGCTTTCATAAATCAAGAAAAGGCGTTCGACAGAAGAGACAGAAATAAACTATGACCATCCTAGACAACTATGGAGTACAGGGTCAGCTATTAGCTAATATCAGAGCACTGTACCAAGTGTGTCAAAGTGTAGAAAGAACAACAGATGACCTACCAAAGCAAGGGAGGTAACAACCAGGTAGAAACAAGGGTGTGTGTTACCACCACTACTCTTCAACACATGTATGGCCAGAATAACGCTGGATGCCAAATTAGAGCATATAGAGGAAGAAAGGACAGAGGCAGATCAGTTAAATGAACTCCTTTTTTACAGATGATCAATGCCTACTTTAGGAAAGTGCAGATGATCTGCAGCAACATCTGACTGCGCTCAAATCTGTGTGCGAAAGATACAGTATAAAATTAATACATCCAAAACAGAAACTAAGCAAATAAGCAGATCACTTGAAAACATGAACATTATGGTAAACGGGACCAAGATCAAACAAGTGCAGGAGTTCAAGTACTTGGGCAGTGTTTTCACACAGGATGGAGGTTTAGATTGACAGATTGAGACCAGGTGCCAAAAAGCAAATGTGATTGCATACCAGCTGTCGCCATTATTGAAACACCCTAACGCAAACATATTAACAAAAAGAATGCTAATCAACAGTATATTCATGCCAACTCTCTGTTACCAGCGCCAAACATGGACTTTAAACAAAATCTCCAGAGAGAAACTTCAGTACTTGTGAGATGAGATGTCTCCGGAAAACCATCTACGTAACTAGGAAAAACAGAATACGCAATAAAGAAGTGCAAAAAAAAGTTGAAGCTAGACCCTGCACTGAATATATTGATGAGGAGAAAATCAAGTGGTTTGGTCACCTAATGAGAGTGCACCTGATCAACCACCCTTGTGCGCTTATAACACACGGTTTTCACAACCATGGCAGACCGAGAACTAGATTGATAGAAAATGTTCCGGATATTCTAAATCATTATGGGATGACGACAATTCTAGGGACAAGTCTAGTCCTGGACATAAAACTACGGCCCCACACAATGCCTCACCACATAAGTGAATACGACAGGACAAGACAGAACAACAATAATAACATATTTTATCCACATTAAAGAACAACAATAATAACATATATTAATATTTTATCTACATTACAGATTTGGATTACTGATCACCAATAACAGATATGCAGAGATACCTGCGCAAGAAAACGCAGGCAGTTCCACACTACAAACAGCTTTTAATTTATGCTGTACAGTGGCTCCTCAGCTGTGTCTCTGGTTCTATGGAAAGCTCCCATCATCCAACTGCAGCACATACAGTTCTCCGTTCATTGGTAGGTTCCTGTTTATCAGCTTGATTGTTGTCTGAACTATTATAGGGCTTGGAAATGTTACATAGGACTGATAGTATCACATTAGCTCGAGTGGTTCCCTGAAGGGCTCTGTGTGTAACAGAGGTGAGAAAAAGTCACTTATGGACGAAATCAAAAGTTATACCGTTACATAAGTCTGGAAACCTAAAGATGTGCCAAAACTACAGAACAATAAGCCTCATTAGCCACCCATGCTTAGATTAATTCTCGACCGATTGAAACCCCAAGCAGAGAACATTATTGCCGAGGAGCAAGCAGGGTTTAGACAGGGAAGAAGCACTACAGAACAGATATTAAATTTAAGGCTGCTAAGCGAGAAATATCTAGAACAGCAGCAAACACTGTATCATGTGTTTGTTGATTTTAAGAAGGCGTTTGATAGGGTATGGCATAAAGCGCTTTGGGCAACCATGAGGATGTATAATATCAACGGAAATATTATAACGGTCCTTGAACACCTGTATAACAAGGCGTCTAGTGCAGTTCTTGTGAATGGGAGACGAGGAGACTGGTTTCGCACATCAGTTGGTGGGAGACAGGGGTGTACACTCTCTCCAACTCTTTTCAATATATTCCTTGAAGGAATTATGAGTGAGGCACTTGGAGATCACGTTGGTACTGTCAAGATAGGGGGGCCGAACGATTACCAACCTTCGTTTTGCAGATGATATCGACGGTTTGGCGGGTTCAGAAGCAGAACTCCAGGAATTGGTCAGAAGGCTCGATGAAATAGATCTTGACTATGGTATGGAGATAAACGCTGGAAAGACAAAATTAATTACCAATAACGCTACGGGCTTCAAGAGCAAGATAAAAGCTAACGGTCAGGAACTCGAAATGGTTGATCGTTTTAAATATCTTGGGTCGATTGTCAGTGATGAAGGATCAAAATGTGAAGTATTGGCCAGAATAGCACAGACAATAGCGGCGCTTGCACGGCTTAACGAAATCTGGCAAGATAAACGGTTAGCACTACGCACAAAAATCAGATTAATGCGTACACTGGTCCTGTCAATATTCCTCTATGCGTGTGAGACATGGACAGTTACAGCTGACCTTCAACGAAGGATACAGTCCTTGGAGATGAGATGTTTCCGAAAACTTTTAAACGTCACGTACAAAGATCGAGTAACAAACGAGGAAATACGAAATAGAATTACAACGGCAATAGGGCCTTTCGAAATCTCTTGACAACTGTCAAAAGAAGGAAACTCACTTGGTACGGTCACATATCGAGATCAAATGGTCTTGCAAATACAATCCTCCACGGGAAGGTGCATGGCAGACGACGAAGAGGCCGGCCCAAAAAGAGATGGGAGGACAACATAAAAGAATGGACCAGTCTCCGACCGGAAGAGTCACAGGCAGCGGCATCTGACAGAGAGGGATGGCGTGGAGTTGTGAGGATGTCTTCATGTGTGCCTCAACGACCTCACCGGTTACGGGATGACCTGACCTGACCTGACATTAGAGACAGCTAGCAGTTTGGGCTAACCTTACTAGGGTAGAAGTATTTCTATGTGCGAGATTAGGGCCACTGCTACAGAGTATGTCTGTCATAGGTGGCTTACAGTGCAGGCTAACATCACAAGGGTAGAAGACTCGCTATGTGTGCGAGATTAGGACCACTGCTACACTGAGAGTATTTCATAGGTGGCTTACAGTGTAAGCTAACCTCACTAGGGTAGGCACTCTCTTTGTGTGAGAGAGGTGAGAATAGAGCCACTACTACACTGAGAATATGCTATTAGAGGTGGCTAACAGTGCAGGCTAACCCCATGACTCTAATGACTCAAGTAGACAGGAAAGAAAGTAAATAAGAAAGACAAGAGACATTATTTGAAAATAGCAAAGAAGATTGTGTCTTCTCATGTCATCTAACAACATAAGCAAAGAAGATTGTATCTTCTCATGTCATCTAACAACATAAGCAAAGAAGATTGTATCTTCTCATGTCATCTAACAACATAAGCAAAGAAGATTTATATTATCTCATGTCATCTAACAACATAAGCAAAAAAGATTGTATCTTCTCATGTCATCTAACAACATAAGCAAAGAAGATTTATCTTCTCATGTCATCTAACAACATAAGCAAAGAAGATTTATCTTCTCATGTCATCTAACAACATAAGCAAAGAAGATTGTATCTTCTCATGTCATCTAACAACATAAGCAAAGAAGATTGTATCTTCTCATGTCATCTAACAACATAAGCAAAGAAGATTGTATCTTCTCATGTCATCTAACAACATAAGCAAAGAAGATTGTATCTTCTCATGTCATCTAACAACATAAGCAAAGAAGATTTATCTTCTCATGTCATCTAACAACATAAGCAAAGAAGATTGTATCTTCTCATGTCATCTAACAACATAAGCAAAGAAGATTGTATCTTCTCATGTCATCTAACAACATAAGCAAAGAAGATTTATCTTCTCATGTCATCTAACAACAAAAGCAAAAGAAGATTTATCTTCTCATGTCATCTAACAACATAAGCAAAAAAGATTGTATCTTCTCATGTCATCTAACAACATAAGCAAAGAAGATTTATCTTCTCATGTCATCTAACAACATAAGCAAAGAAGATTTATCTTCTCATGTCATCTAACAACATAAGCAAAGAAGATTTATCTTCTCATGTCATCTAACAACATAAGCAAAGAAGATTGTATCTTCTCATGTCATCTAACAACATAAGCAAAGAAGATTGTATCTTCTCATGTCATCTAACAACATAAGCAAAGAAGATTGTATCTTCTCATGTCATCTAACAACATAAGCAAAGAAGATTGTATCTTCTCATGTCATCTAACAACATAAGCAAAGAAGATTTATCTTCTCATGTCATCTAACAACATAAGCAAAGAAGATTGTATCTTCTCATGTCATCTAACAACATAAGCAAAGAAGATTGTATCTTCTCATGTCATCTAACAACATAAGCAAAGAAGATTTATCTTCTTATGTCATCTAACAACAAAAGCAAAGAAGATTGTATCTTCTCATGTCATCTAACAACATAAGCAAAGAAGATTTATCTTCTCATGTCATCTAACAACAAAAGCAAAGAAGATTGTATCTTCTCATGTCATCTAACAACATAAGTATCACACAGAGGAGATGAGAGAAAGCATTTCTTCTTCTTCTGTTTTCGTTCTCAATCTCCCGCTACCGAACAGGGCTTTGCAAGTAACAGGATGTAGTCCGGAGAACAGTATGCATTGTGTCGCTAGTTTGCAGCTTGACTGTGATATGTGCACCTTTCGGTTCGACACATCCGTCTTTGGCAGGAGAGAAAGCATTAATCTCCATCAATAATATCATTCACCGGAGTGGTACCTGGGGTGAAAAGAATAAGACAAATGTAAGCTTCCAAGCATGCAGTAAAGACAAATAAAAATGTTTGTGCATGGGCTAGCAGCCTCATCATGTAAAACCATTGCTATTGAAACAACCACTGCAAGAGCTTAGGTACAGACTCCCTGTAAAGGTGTCAACTGTAATTGTTGTTGTTTTGAAGCCACTCATATTGAGTTTATTTTAACACATGGCAAGTCTTTGGAGGCAGGTTACAGTGACTCTTCTTACATCTCTAAATGTACACGAGAAGGTAGACATGGGTTTTCCTGACTGTAGTGCAATTTGAGGTTCCCCAGATCTCACAACTATGGGGATCACAGTGTTAATCCCTACCATGTTGGCCAGGCTGCTATGACAGCCTGTTTCCAGGAGCGAGATAAGGACAAGAGGTTGGGTCTTGATTAGGATGTTTCACCTGACCCTGATATGATGTCTTGATCAGGATGTTTCACCTGACCCTGATATGATGTCTTGATCAGGATGTTTCACCTGACCCTGATATGATGTCTTGATCAGGATGTTTCACCTGACCCTGATATGATGTCTTGATTAGGATGTTTCACCTGACCCTGATATGATGTCTTGATCAGGATGTTTCACCTGACCCTGATATGATGTCTTGATCAGGATGTTTCACCTGACCCTGATATGATGTCTTGATCAGGATGTTTCACCTGACCCTGATATGATGTCTTGATCAGGATGTTTCACCTGACCCTGATATGATGTCTTGATCAGGATGTTTCATCTGACCCTGATATGATGTCTTGATCAGGATGTTTCACCTGACCCTGATATGATGTCTTGATCAGGATGTTTCACCTGACCCTGATATGATGTCTTGATCAGGATGTTTCATCTGACCCTGATATGATGTCTTGATCAGGATGTTTCACCTGACCCTGATATGATGTCTTGATCAGGATGTTTCACCTGACCCTGATATGATGTCTTGATCAGGATGTTTCACCTGACCCTGATATGATGTCTTGATCAGGATGTTTCACCTGACCCTGATATGATGTCTTGATCAGGATGTTTCATCTGACCCTGATATGATGTCATGATCAGGATGTTTCATCTGACCCTGATATGATGTCATGATCAGGCTGTTTCACCTGACCCTGATATGATGTCTTGATCAGGATGTTTCACCTGGTCTTGATTTTAGTTTTTGCTCCCAGAGCCAGCTGTAGTGGTGGCTCGATGCTTCACATGAAACGACAAGGTAAAAGAAGATGAAGAATTTCAGTCTCTACAATTGTTGTAACAAAATTGACAATTGTTGTAACAAAATTGACAATTGTTGTAACAAAATTGACTATTGTTGACTTGTAACCTTTTTTTTAAAATTTGTTTGGCCATTGTCTTTGCAGCTGGTGGTTTTGGCAGCATGCACACCGTAACGTTTGATAACAACATGTTCACATTTTATGGCCTGGGTGACTTTGTACTCTTTAGATCAGGGTAAGTTTTTTAACCTGTGTGCTTATTTGTAAATACAAATTAGTGTCAGCAGTTTTTGTTACTGATTCAATTTGCTTTTTAGCATAGGTCTACCACTACAACTAGCCTTTTTATAGGAAGTCTTTATCTGAGCATTTATAGTGCTGGCTTCAATATCAATGGCTTTACATGATGAAGTGGGAAACTGAGACGCTAGTCCAGTCAGGCACAACATACTGACCAGGACATCATGTCAGGGTCAGACACAACATACTGACCAGGACATCATGTCAGGGTCAGACACAACATACTGACCAGGACATCATGTCAGGGTCAGACACAACATACTGACCAGGACATCATGTCAGGGTCAGACACAACATACTGACCAGGACATCATGTCAGGGTCAGACACAACATACTGACCAGGACATCATGTCAGGGTCAGACACAACAAACTGACCAGGACATCATGTCAGGGTCAGACACAACATACTGACCAGGACATCATGTCAGGGTCAGACACAACATACTGACCAGGACATCATGTCAGGGTCAGACACAACATTCTGACCAGGACATCATGTCAGGGTCAGACACAACATACTGACCAGGACATCATGTCAGGGTCAGACACAACATACTGACCAGGACATCATGTCAGGGTCAGACACAACATACTGACCAGGACATCATGTCAGGGTCAGACACAACATACTGACCAGGACATCATGTCAGGGTCAGACACAACATACTGACCAGGACATCATGTCAGGGTCAGACACAACATACTGACCAGGACATCATGTCAGGGTCAGACACAACATACTGACCAGGACATCATGTCAGGGTCAGACACAACATACTGACCAGGACATCATGTCAGGGTCAGACACAACATACTGACCAGGACATCATGTCAGGGTCAGACACAACATACTGACCAGGACATCATGTCAGGGTCAGACACAACATACTGACCAGGACATCATGTCAGGGTCAGACACAACATACTGACCAGGACCACAATTTCTCTTCAATGCAGCGTTCCCTGGAGATAGGTTGTTTTCAAAACAGCCTGGCTGACAAAATGGGGATCAATGTGATCCCCATAGTAGTGAGCACCAAGCAGATGAAGACCACAGTCCACCTTCATCAACTTACTCGGGATGTGAGGAAAGCTACTACAACCCGCCACTTAACATCCTTTCAGGGCGCACAAAAGAGTAAACCCCATTCACAACCAACTTTAGTCACCTTTTACAGCATATTTGGAAGGTTACAGCGGCTCTATACTTTTCAATCTGGGTATCACTCTGGTGAGTTTTCACCGGCGTAGTTCATTCTGTAAGGAGGTTTTGTTACACTGTGGCATCGTTTACTTTGAGACTCTATTTGCCTTTCAGTGTGGAGACCCTATTTGCCTTTCAGTGGGGAGACCCTATTTGCCTTTCAGTGTGGAGACCCTATTTGCCTTTCAGTGTGAAGACCCTATTTACCTTTCAGTGTGGAGGCCCTATTTGAATTTTAGTGTGGAGGCCCTATTTGCCTTTCAGTGGGGAGACCCTATTTGCCTTTCAGTGTGGAGACCCTATTTGCCCTTCAGTGTGGAGGCCCTATTTGAATTTTAGTGTGGAGGCCCTATTTGCCTTTCAGTGTGGAGACCCTATTTGCCTTTCAGTGTGGAGACCCTATTTGCCTTTCAGTGTGGAGACCCTATTTGCCTTTCAGTGTGGAGGCCCTATTTACCTTTCAGTGTGGAGGCTCTATTTACCTTTCAGTGTGGAGGCCCTATTTACCTTTCAGTGTGGAGGCCCTATTTACCTTTCAGTGTGGAAGCCCTATTTACCTTTCAGTGTGGAGGCCCTATTTGAATTTTAGGGTGGAGGCCCTATTTGCCTTTCAGTGGGGAGACCCTATTTGCCTTTCAGTGGGGAGACCCTATTTGCCTTTCAGTGTGGAGACCCTATTTTCCTTTCAGTGTGGAGACCCTATTTGCCTTTCAGTGTGGAGACCCTATTTGCCTTTCAGTGTGGAGGCCCTATTTACCTTTCAGTGTGGAGGCCCTATTTACCTTTCAGTGTGAAGGCCCTATTTGAACTTTAGTGTGGAGGCCCTATTTGCCTTTCAGTGTGGAGGCCCTATTTGCCTTTCAGTGTGGAGGCCCTATTTACCTTTCAGTGTGATACACATCTTCTTCTTTTTTTTCTTCTTCATCGTACGCAGTCAGGCATCAACCTTAATTTTTTCTAAAAAAGCAGACGTCATCCTGAGGCTGTCGACACTGCCATAGAGCTTGTCTAGTGTTGCCACTGGTGATGGCCACATCTGCTCTCTCTGATCCTCGTATGTCGGGCAGTTTTGCAGTAAATGTTCAGCGGTCATTTTCCTGGTACCACACGGGCATTCGTCAGTGCCACCTATCTTCAATTTGTTGAATAGGTGGTACCTAAGTCTATTGTGGCCAGTGCGAAGTCTGAAGACCACGACCTGCTCTCTTCTGTTCAACTGGTAATAGGCATCGTTTTTGGTGTATCCAGTGTGTTCGGTTTCCCATTTGGTCATGTATCTAGCTCTAATAAGCCGTTTTGACTCTTCGTATGTCATACTAGTTTCTGGTTGTGGTAGTCTTGCACCTTCTTTTGCCAGTCTGTCTGCCTCCTTGTTGCCTTGGAATACACATCTGATTTCAGCATGTCAAATTGTTGGGACCAAGTTTTCCTGCTTTCTTTGAAACCTATTTAAAGGCAGAATATCGTCTTGGACAGGTCTGGTTTGCTGACCCTAATGTAAGCAGTTGGTAATGATTACTGACTGCTGTAATCTTGTTCACTGTGTTTTTGTCCCCTCTGGTGAGTTATGTTATAACTCATTATATATTCTTCTTCATTAATCACCATCATCAGGCGAACGAAAGAAGAGGAAGTTGATCACTGGTTTAATTCATGTTTGAAAGCTATACTATTTTATCACCCGAGTAGTATCAAGCTTTACAAAATATTTATTTCCTGCTGTTTTTATTTTCAATTTAAGATAATATAAATTCTACTAAAATATGTTACCCTCTCCAAAAGAAGATTCTTGACTGAATAGATAGGCCATGAGAAACACAAGGAGAGAAGTCTACACACATATAGCAAACTCTGTTTCTAATGATAACATCAATCGTCTTCTTCTTCTTCGTTCGTTCTCAATCTCCCACTATCAAATCCTGAAAGGGCTTAAGTAGCAAAATGTAGTCCAGAGAACGGAATGCGTTGTATCGTAGTTTACAGCTTAGCTGCGATATTTGCACCTTTCGGTCCAACACATCCGACTTCAGCAAGCATTTTTTGAGTACCGGGTTAGCATTCCCTCTTCGATCCCTTCTCCTTAGCCAGTCTGCCCTGCTGCAGCCTGTTATCCAGGATCATCGCCTTGAGGTGTAGAAGGGTCTTGGCAGCTCTGGTTTGCTGGCCCTGACGCTAGCAGTCAGCTATGGATCGCTGACCACTGCAGCTCTTGTGCTGCTCAGCATCTTGATCCCATAACATCAATCAACTTACATGGAGTGATCAGAGCACCATTTTCCAGCTATGAATTCAACATATCTCACTTAGCAAACATCTTTACAGAATTCAACCACAGTACACTTCTCCGACAACAATTACTAACCAATATGTGCAGATTCGATAAACAGTATTGGGCTAAGTTACAGTTCTTTGGCCGCATGGTGTTGGATTATAGCATCAACACCATGCGGCCAAAGAACTTTAACTGTCTAACACTTCATTCATTCATTTAGGGGGGTGGCGTGGGTTAGTGGTTAAGTGACACGGCTCACAGTCCGAAGGTGCTGGGTTCGATCCCTATCACAGCACCAGCCATTACCCCGGGGAAGCAAACCTTTTGAAAATGCAGGAGGAAGCAGACCCTTACATAGAATGCATGCCGAAGTCGGATACACTGGGCCGATAGGCGCAAAATGAAAACCGTAGTGCAACACACACCGCCTTGGGGAATAGGGAATTAAGGCGAACGCAACAAACAAACCAAAAAAAAAAAAAAAACAAACATTTATTCATTTTCTTTTCATATATATCTAATTTCTTTATTGTCTCATGTGTTTTCTTCTCTTTCCACATAACAGACAAACAGAAATACAGATGAGAACGCAGAGACTTGTAAAAACAAACATGACCATCTCCTCACTGGAAGCACTGGCTGTCAAGGTATACAAGGTGTTCATTTAGGCACTTAGATGTTGATAGAAGGTGCAACCTCTTTCATGACCCATCTGTTTGGCTGTTAATATTTCCATTTCATATCTCTTTAGTGTTTCTTGAACATTGGGTCTCTCTCGTGCTCTGAAATTCTTTTCTCTATTTGGTATTAAAGGTTTGTGCAGTCGGTTTGAGATTGTGACAGATTAGGTACTAGTTCAGTTCAGGTGCTAGTTTCTCATCAATGGTCAGCTATAATGAAGCTCCAATGTCCTCTGTTTCTTGACATCATGGTGCATTATGCCAGGCTTATCCCAGTTCATCTTTTGATGTCAGCATTCCACTTATTGAGCTGTTACATCATTTGATGTAAACAGCAACAACAACAAAATAATATTTACTGTCAGACTCTGATTTCATTCATCAACTCTCTTTACATGCGAATCATAGCGGGCCATGAGATTCACAGCCATTGGAGAACTGGGAAAAATTGCGAACCTTCTTGACATTGGAAAACAAAGCCAGACAGAAATAGAAAGAAAAGCCCTAATTGCAAAACACATAGAGAATCACTACTCAAGCAAGATCTGGACCCATGTATATAAAAATGGATCAGCATCAAATGTAACAGAGAATTGAGGTGGAGGGATCTTCCTAAGCCTAAAATATAGTACACAAAGACAGCTATCATTGGCAGCTCAACAATTTTTAAGTAACCAGAGCAGAGGCCTTAAAACCTGCAGCAGAAATTCTAATGATAAATGAAAACACAGAGAGACAAGTGCTACTTTCACAAACACATTGTCAGTGGTTGCAGCACTAAGGATCCTTTGTCTATAAACTATTTCACTGGTTTAAGAGAGTTGTGATACAATGGATTCCCTCTCATTGCAATATTTTTGGCAATGGAGAGACTGATAGGCTGTTGTGAAGGTGGAAAGCTACCTCAACTTGATGAAGGTTGTTGTTTCAAATGCCCACAATGAGTAGGTTACTCTTATGTGCACCCTGAAAATGGCATTAAGTGACTGGTTGCAGTGGCTTTCCTCACATGCTGATGGTGTAAAGATGAACCAGGGTCCTCCAGGCTGTTGTGCTATGCTTGGTTTAATCTGTGTGTCGCTCACTACTAAGGAGATCACATCGAACCTCACCTTGTTAGCCCGACTGTTGTACTCGAAAACAGCCAATTTCCAGGACGACCAACGAGGAGGTAAGATGAAGGTCTTGGCTACTATATTTCTCCTGACATTCTCTGATCAGTGGTACCTGATGAAGGTATAACTTATTGATAGACCAAGAGGTTTACCAGGTGAAAATACAGGAACAAGTGGGAAGCAGAACATGCAGGTCATCAACCAATGACGCATATGACCAGCTCAACAGAGGTGAGCAAGTAGTGATCTTTAGACTCTGCACAAACCCCAACAGATTGAGATAGACTCTGCACAAACCACAACAGACTAAGATAGCATCTGTTCAACAAACTAAGAATAGGACATACAGATTAATGTGTCTGAGGCACTGACAAAATGACTGCTAAGCATTAGTGGCGTGCTGTGACTTTTCTCAAAGAGGACTAGGTTTGAGGACAACTTTCATTATTGGGCTAAAGAGGATTACTCTCCATATAATGTACAAAATTTAGCTTACCAATGACACTTCTACCTGTCATAGTTTACACAGTCTAACTCACTTCAACCAATGCACACAATTTAGAAATGGAATAAAGAAACATATATTATTTATATATTTTCACAAATTTATTCCAGTTTCCCGAAAGTTTTTAACTTAGTTATTGCTGATAGGTGTGTGGGAGTCTTTTCATTGCGCATCTTGGCTTTCACAAAAACCATTATTATTCTGCACTCTCTGATCTGTTTCGAACAGCACACAAGGCCAACAAAACAGCCTGTTTCTTGATTTGCATGTAGTTAACCATTTTGAAAATATAATACTTTGTTTTGAAATGACGTGTTTAGACTTTCATTTTTGTTTCAATAGAAATGTCTGGAGTTGCACACGCGCCCCCCCCCCTCCCGCCCCACACACACACCCCCACCCACTCTCATTATTACTTACTATTTTAGTTCAAAACTGAGGGTTCCAAATGAAACTGTGAATCAAGAACACAGCATTACAACACGTGATTGTGTTACACCCCATGACCTACTTGTACTTACTTGACTCTGACATGCTTTGTTGGGAGAAAACAGTTTTCAAATCCGAGTCCCCTTTCAAATTTAACTTTTTGAAACACTGTCAAACTATACTGACAATCGAACACTTCACAAAATTTCTTCATTAACGGTAACAATTACATTAGCTTAATAACTACAATCAACCGAGTGGATTGTCTGGGTCTATGTGTATGACATGGACAAGAATAGCACAACTGGCCCACAGAGAGCATGTCGTAAAAAGCGACTAACTGTGTGACATGGCATAACACCGGCCATGGTTAGGGGATTTGTTAAGACCAGCATAGATGGCACCTAACAGGCTGCGGGTCTGCTTTGCTCTATTGTTTGAGTCTGTTACGATGGACTTGCACATCAGTTAACCACCCTCCATAGTGAAGTAATAAACTGCTCGAGCCTAGCCCGCTAAGCAGGAAATCCTTCTCCTGACTACATCATACCAGAGATTGAACCTCCACTGGGGCTTATGTCCCTGTAGAAGTACAGGTCAACTAAGACTAGTAACTTCAACACTACCACTCATAAGAAGCAAACAATAATTGTATTTACTTATAACAGAATGCCTAGCAGCTAGCATATAACCCATCATACAGAGGGAATAGTTTGGCTTCAGCTAACTCTCTACATGGAGAGAACCAATCAGCCTCAAGCGTTTCAGAGTGCCATCATTGGGCGCCCCGCATATAGCAGGAATATCGTTGAGTATTGAGATGCAAATAGTGAGGAATACTGTTTATTCAGAATTGGTATTTTATGCTTTTATGTCCCGTAGAAATTTAACTCAAAATAGCTTAACTAAAATGTCTAAGGACTAGCGTTGTCCTGTGTAGTTCATTGACGGCACCGCACTGCTGTGCATCTGCTACAAAGGTGTCCAACATATGATGAACAGAGCTTTATGGAGATGCCAAAAGACTATGGCTAACCACTGCTTTCTTTAGATATGTTCAAGTTGATATCTGAAAGTGTATGAAGGAGAAGGAAGAAGAAGAGGAGAGTAAAGAAGAAGAATTCTTTACACCCTGAATTTCTGCAAGACTTTCTTATTAGTTTTCGTTTCTTCTTTTCATTCCATGAGATGTGCCCCTTTCTCCTAGATATCCACATTTCAAAGGCATCAATTCTCTTCTCCAATCATTTGTTCATTGCCCATACTGCTAAGCCATACAGTAAAGGTTCCATACCATATTCATAAGTAGAAAATCGGATTGACTGAGCTGCAAAATTGGCCTGTATGTCTCTCTCTCTCACAGAGAGAGGGTGTGTGTGTGTGTATTATGCGTGTGTGTGTTTTATATATATATAAAAAAGATTTCTTTAAATAAAGTTAGAAACGATAATGTTGCTAGATGTGGCTTTACCCATAACTACTAATGGACTAAGATTATATAACGATTCAAGTCGTTCTACATTTGTTGGCACTCTCTGTATCCTTTCTTTAAAACTTCCATCAAATAATTTTGACAATGAATCTTTATATCTTCTACCAGTTGGATGAGACTAATGTTAGATTCCACAAAAATAATTTGAAATTTTATTATAAAATTAACAGTTGCAAGGAGATGATGATTTGAGTGGTTGTCGATGTCATACGTCAAAGTCGAGCCCATATATCAAATGTTGTTGGTCTCATGACACATTGCAGAATTTAGCAATAAAATGTTGCAGGCGCATTTGTAACATCGTGAGTACACATGTCAGTGTCAGCTAGCCCCCAAAATAGCGGTCGAAATGAAAGTAGCTCAAAATACTGCAACCGACCTCAATTTCCCACAACTCTCCGAAAAAAGAAACTAAAATTGGGCTGGGAAAACCACGGAACTGACAACCCTGCTCCAAACTGAACGATAAACTGTATGATAACAAGAGAAGGCCGGAAAACTTGTCTTCAACATTTGCTGTTCTTTTTGTCTTTGGCCTTCCCACTCTTTCCCTGTGGGTTCTATTCCAATTTATGTTTATTATGTGTTTCGTTGCAGGTTGCAGAAAATGCCAACACTTTTCAGTTTTACTTGAATCCAACTGGTGGTCTTATGTATAATATTTCAAGCAGTCAGGGAAGCAATACAAGTTCGAATATGTACAAGATTGATCCACAATTGTCAATCATCAAACTCTGGTTGCCATCACTCGCTATCTCTGTGAGTACAGGTTCATTGTTCTTTCATTGTGAGAAAAATATGTTGTTACATCCTCATTTCCACCATTGTCTTACCAGAGCCTGAATGGGGAGCAAAGAACTGTTACACTGTAACCTCTCAGTAACGCCATAGGTGGTGACTAAGGAGGTTTGTATATGTGGCTGGCTACCTCATCTTGTAGACACTCTAAACTACAATGTAACAGAAAGTCCTCTACACACGTAGTAGAATAGGATTGGCCACTGTCGAAGATGGACCGAAAGGTGCAAATATCACAGTCAAGCTGTAAACTAGCGACACAACGCATTCCGTTCTAAAGACTACATTCTGCTACTTGCAAAGCTCTATTCAGGGCTTGGTAGTGAGAGATTGAGAACCACTGAAGAAGAAAAAGGATCGACCAATGTAAAAGCTAAAATCTTTACAGGAAGACTGTATTTGAGAGTTTGTAGTGGCGGTTTCAATATCAATGCTCTTTCAAGATGAGGTTGCTAATCCCATACGCAACCTTCTAAATTCACTTTTTGCAACATGCTTGTAAGTTTACAGTGGTTCTTTACACTGCTTTGGATGAGTCTGCAAGGCACAGGCTGCGGCACTTTGGAATCAAATTAGGATTCAGTGGATCAGAAAACCTGAGAGGACGAAACAGGAAGGTGTACAACCAACAGGCTACAGGCATCATCAGCATCCACACTTTGCGCCTTTTGCTGAGAGAGACTGAGCACCTATGGGTATGCCGAGTGTGCAGTGAAATCGACTCCTAGTACAGAACAGGGGTTCTATTCTGTTCAGCCCAGGCACCACTTGAATTTAGCTGCGTCTCAGCTACACATTATTGGATGATATCTTATGTTGTAACAATAGGGAAACCAGCTGATAGCATCATAAGACAGTTTATTTGATGGAAACCGATCGCCCCCGCCCCGCCCCCCTCTCTATCCTACCAAGGTTAGAGAAAAAAGGATAGACCAAGATACACATGTGGGGGTGGGGGTTACATACAAATGTGTAGCCTCTGCAGGTTACAATGTAGTTGATAATTACCTACTTTTAATATGGTTACAAAGATGTCAACCACATACTTTCAATATAGTTACAAAGATGTTGACTATCCATTTTCAATATGGTTACAAAGCTGTCTACTATCTACGAGGCGTTTTCAAACGAAACCAGACCTAACTGTGAATACACTTTTGTCACTATACATTACTTGCATTCTGCGATGAATGTCAACTGGTCGGCGTCCTTCAGCTGTTAGAAATCAAATCACCGCTCACTGATCAACTCTGGACGAATTCCATATCACATCCGCCACGTTTTCAACAGTCTGCTGAGGAAACTATGAGTCGGAGGATAATGAAATTTTGCAAACTTGACGGTTGGCATGTGCTGTTTACATCAGAAGTGACATCATCATGCGCATCGTACATATTTTCACTTGGTGTAGTTAGGTCCGGTTTCATTTGAACATGCCTTGTACATTGTCTGTTGTAGTTAGATTCTGTGAATATATTGAAGTGCTGTATTACCTGTTGTAGACCTGATGATTCATTATTTGCCCATTTGCTAAAACTGATGCATAGGACCACCACAACAGCTGGTCCCTTTACAACAAACATGTATCCAATCATATATAGCAAAGAGGGGACGGCGTGGCCTAGTGGTTAAGTGGCATGGCTCACAAGCCAAAGGTGCTGGGTTCGATCCCCATCACAGCACCGGCCGTTACCCCGGGGAAGCAAACCCTTAGAAAATGCAGGAGGAAGCAGACCCTTACATAAAATGCATGCTGAAGTCGGATGCACTGGGCCGACAGGTGCAAAATAAAAACACAGTGCAACGCACACCGCCTTGGGGATTCGAAAAATTAGGCGAACTAAAAAAAAAAAAAATAAAGCAAAGGTTTCAATAGCAATGGTTTTACATGATGAGGTTGCTAGCCCTATACACAACTCTCTCATCTTTTATGGCATGCTTGGAAGGTAATAGTGGTTCTTATTTTTTTCAGCCACGGTTATACTTGGGTAGGCAGACAGGCTTACATACTATTGTTTACACAAAATCATTATTGTCCTATTTAAAAGTGAAGGTACTTCCATTTCAGACACTGCAGTCTGGGATGAAGTGTTAGAGACTTCATTGTACATGCCTCCATTTCTTATCAGGTGGGATGGTCAGTTCCTTTCCTTTCCTAACAGTAAGCCAGCTACCCATTTAAAGCAGGGTTTCCAATAGTGTGTCGATAACAAGGATCAAACCTGATACCTTTGTCATGAGAGGTAGGTACTCTACCACCCTGATAACTGAAGAAAACATGTACATTCCACTAGCTGGTACAGTAAAGAGAAGAGTGAAAGCTCGTTACCTTAAGGGTTGCTTAAGTCTAAAGTGATATTTATACATTCATTGTGATATTTACCTGTTCTATTTTATTCCCCATACAGGTGACAATGAGTAGTGGAGTTCTTTCTTACATCATTCAGATAAAGAACAAAGCTCCAGATAGTTTAGGCATCCTGGGATCTGTGGATGGAAACTCTGAGAATGACTTTCGATTTAAGAATGGAACACAGTTAACGGGAACCGCAGATCAGCTGGGTGAACAGGTCGTTCATGCATTTGGACAGTCCTGTGAGTTTGATGTTGCAACATTAACCTTTGTAGTTTGTTGTTGTTTTGTCTGGAGGTTGTCATTGAAGCTACTTGTGCTGAGTATAGATTTTTTGTGCTAGTTGTGGTGTGGTCAGAGTCATCTAAATAGCATTAAATGATAACAATGTAATTACATTTAACCTTTACATTTATTGGCACCATCTACAAAATCAATAATCATGATATGAAACAAGAATTAATTAACAGAAACCTTTGAAAAAATATAAACATTTCAGCATATAAATATTTATTGGCTGTCTGTATAGTATGAATTAATTAATTATTTATTATTAATCAATACAAATGTTTGCAAAATTTCATTGTGGAGAATTGTTTTATAACTGTCTTGAAGTTAGTGACCTTCAGGGTAATTTTTTTTTCATATTTCCGTGCATATGAGTGAAATCTAGATCAAATGCTGCTGCCTCATTGTGCTGTGCGACTGATTCATTTTAAGCTTCAATTTTGAAAATGAGATTTACCCTGTAAGGTTGATCACCATCATGCACTTGAATACTTTGAGAGCGATTTCAACACTGGGAAACACTGTCTCTTTTGTCAATTATTTTGTGAGTGAATTCAAACTAATAACTAGTGCATTATTAGTTGGTGCTAAATTCACCACGGCATCCCTAGAATCACAGGTCCATTAGAATCATAGTACCCTGAACAACTGCTCAATGTGCTTGTGCAATACAAAAGTAGTTGGTCTAGTGACCTTTCTTATATTCTGGAGCGGGCGGCAAGACTAAAGACTAAAGTCAGGATCAGGTGAAACACACTAACCAAGATCCTACCTCATGTCCACATCATTCTCCTGAAAACAGGCAGAGTTGCAGTAGTTTGGCCAACATAGTGGAGATCAACACTGTCATCTCCATAGTGGGGACTGGACACACTAGATCTGTACCTTTCTCAGGCCTAGTAAACCAGAAGAAATAACTCACTCACAAACCTATTTTGAATAGCCAAATGAGATGCTGACAGAAAAACCAAGGAAGCCACTAGGCTGGTACAGTCTTAGAACTGACCAGATGGATTGTAGAACAAAATGAGAACAAATAAATGTAAAAAAAATGTTAAAGTTGATTAAAGTTAAGTTTAATCAAAATTTATAAATAGGTATGGTCAGATACCACACCGAGATGAGAACACAAACAAAACCTACGTTAAGACCAATAGGCCTTCAACAGGGACAACAAATAACAACAATACTGAACTAGCAAAACTAGCAGGGCTTATAACAAATTGATAGCTTTTGGCCACTTATCATCAGAACCAAGTTATCTGTCTGATTAAATAGCAGTTTTCTAGAACTCCTGTATATAGCATGCTCCTTTTCTTTCCTCCACATTAAGGAGCTCCAAGATTCACACAAAATATCACTTCATTGCATCACTCTAATTTATTGTTGTTGCTGATTTTAATCAGGGCAAGTTAGTCAGAATGAATCCTTGTTTGACTATCCTGGGGCACTTTCATATGATGAAGCCAACAATAATACAGGCTTTGCACCACTGGTTCTTCCAACAAACCTTAATAACACTCTGAAGCTGTTTACAGATGCTAACGTGTCAGCTAATGTAAGTATATTTGTGTGTGCATGTATTGCATGTGTGTTATCCTGGCTTGAAAGAGTGAGCAACGAATAATAAACAATAACCTGCCAGACGTGTCACAAGAAGTGAACATGGAGTAATGGGCGTTGGACTCTGGACCTAATCCTGTAGACCGACCGACAAATATGAATGAAACATTCTTAAACATTAAATTAATTTACATTTTTTATTGCTGGCTTGCCGCAGACAAAGGCAACTATTTCTATTTTATCCCATGTGACAGATGCTGCTTAAAGATCAGGCTGAGCAGACTGCGTGTGTCTTGATGGTCACATGATTGTTATGCATGATGGAGACGGTGTTATACTACATCACTTTGTTCATACTGTGATATTTCCATGAAAATGATAGCTGCTTGTTAAACTAAAACTACTGTTACCCCTTTCATAACCAATGTCAAGTGTCCTTAGCATCATAGATCTAGAATTTTCTTATGAATTTCCCACTATTCCACAACTTGTTGAGTTGGAATCAAGTACTTTGCCGAAGACTGATGTGTCGGACCGAAAGGTGCAAATATCGCAGTCAATCTGTAAACTAGGGACACAGCACATTCCGTTATCCGGACTACATCATCCTGCTACTAGCAAAGCCTTGTTCAGGACTTAATAGTGAGAGATTGAGAACGAACAAAGAAGAAGGAGGAGTCAAGCTCTATCTCATCTCTCATGCATTCCATCCCATTTTGCATGTGATCAACTGAAATGCTTCAACTGGTTTCACTAGGCTCACAAGCGAAAGCTGACATATTATCAATTTCATGCCATCCAGGAGCTCTGCAGATATGTGAAGCTTCTTGTACTTCTTGTGTTCACTCAATGGCTTACACAATCAGGCAAGTTCCTGTGATCAGCACAACAATTGCCTGGAACTCCACTTTAGCTCGGTATAACTGAGTTTTGTTGTTGAGTCATTTGGCCAGTGAGTCTTTCTAAACTGACTATACAGAGGACAGTCCTGTTAAACATGCTCTGCAGTTTGTTCCTCAGTCCACATGTGCTCAGTGGTGAAGCATGAAGCCTTTACTTGTGTTTATTTAGTCTATTATGCCCTGTCCTGAGGTGAAGATTTGTAATCTGTCCTTGCCAGTCAAGAGTGTGGTAGTTGCTAGCTGGTTGATTCTGATCTCTTCTAATAGCGGATAGCTCTATTTTTCTCAAAGTATGTGATTTTACTATCTTACTGTTCACATTCTCTTTCCATTTTTGCAAGCCAAATACACAGCAATGGGAAAATAACCCCTGAGGAAAATAACCTCTCCAACCCAGGAATCTATACATTACTGAGTCCTCGTGCATTCACAAAATTTTTGAGCCATAGTCAAGGTCCCTTTTGTTCCCAAGACTAATTATGCGTTACTGGTACTCAATATGTTATACCACACAGCGGAATCATAATGTTGGTCCTTTGTGGCCCTATTATTCAATTCTTGAGCTTTATCCAGGCAATTCTAATACAAGATAATAAGAGATTGTCTGTTTCCAGGATGGACATCACCAAGGTATTTCTAAATTTTGATGAATGTCTAACCTTGAAACCCACAAATGAATATTAAGAATTCCTTAATATTTAATGAAAATATCATTAGTATCTCTCTGTGCTGCGCAGTGGGACATCAGGCCAGGGCTTCTCAGCTAGAGTGAGAGGACAGGTCATTGCTGAGCACAGTAAGGCTTACATGTCAACAACCTCCAGTTTGAGAATGAAGTTGTGACCTCAGCACTGAAATGGATATCTGAGATTTATATAACAAGGGCAGCTATAATGACAGACGTGCGCAAGCCATACTTATGAAGGTACAAAAGGGATGGCTTAGGTACGAGTGGATAGCAGCTGTTAAGGCCTTGACATGGACGTACTGTCCTGCTCATACTGGGGTTCAGGGCAATGAAAGAGCTGACATCATGGCTTCACAAGCTCCCAACATGGGCACATTAGTGATGGATAGAAGTGACATTTTGAAATCAATCAATGACCGCCTGTTAGATGAGGACACCGCAATAGATGAAGCAGCAATCCACAAGCTGCAAAGTTTCCACATTAAACTAGGTTCGAGTAGAGTATGGTGCATGAGATTATGGCAGTGTACAACCAGCAAGCTACAGGGACCATCAGCATCCATACCCTACGCCATTTGCTGAGAGAGACTGAGCACCTATGGGTATGCCCAGAGTACAATGACGTCGATTCTTAGAAACAGAAACAGTATCTCTCTGTATTCATGTCAGACCCAAGGACTGTGTGGTAGTGAGCTATTCTGTTTGCAAGAATTCTATGTAAGTGGCAACACATCAGCAACGGAATCATTAGTATCTCTCTATATTTATGTCTCAGGCCCAAGAACTGTGTGGTAGTGAGCTATTCTGTTTGCAAGAATTCTATGTAAGTGGCAACACATCAGCCGTGGATGTTTTTGGACAGACAAAGAGCCTTTCTCTTCAAAAGCAACAAACCTGTAAGTATTCTCAGTTCTTTTCTGAATTCAGGCATTATTGGAGAATTAGATTTTCTCTTGTTCTTTCTGTTTTTAGATCAATGATTTCTACTGCATCATTTCTCTTACCATCTAAACTGGGTGTCAGCAACATATGAGCTGGATCAGGCCTGGGAGCCGAGATGATCTAATCTGCAATTCCAAATCTCAATATATTCCCTGGTGACCTGGTGATGACTCAAGGGTTGAGAACCACACAATTTGAATCAATGATATAGATTTTTCAATTTACAAATATATTCTTCTCAAAACTGAAACAAATGAAGAGCAAGTAAAGAACCTTGCTGACTGATGCCCATTCAGATGACGTTCTGTATATGCTCTCGTCCAACTTGCTGCCGAATGTTGAGAGACTTTCACCTGACAAACAGTATCAACCCTCTTAACCCTACCACACCTGAGGCCTGGAACCTAACTGTTCCCCATTCCTGGGCTCCAGAGCATTAAAGAGAAAAAAACCAACATGATATAGAAAAATGTTAGTTACATGCAAACAAGTGGTTAGAATAAGATGTAACTTGGAGACATTGTAGAAAATAGGTTTACCTTTCATCTAGTGTCAATATTTTACCTTTGATCACCAATCCACCCAGCAAAAGGCAAAGAATCTGTCTCGAGTCATAACATTTTGAAATCCGGGAGTAAACACAACAAAGAGCCCTCATTTGTCCAATAATCCTGATAGCTGGGCTTTATACATGAGTATTCCATATAGATCCTCAGTCCAAGAAAAGCCTTCATCTCATCACTCGAGCTCTCACTGTCTGTTTCACTTGAACAGAGTCTGAATCAACCAAATTATTGATCACCTGTTGGACTGTCATAAGCCTAGACTTACTTTGCTTTCCTGTTGAAGTGCTTGGTTCATCAGCCGCTCGTTTCATTGTCAATTTTCCGAATTTGTTCACGTTAAACCCCACAAAATCAATTCAAACATGGGGGCAGCCATTTGCAATGACTAATCACGAGGATTGACCACGATTGGTTGGTTATTTTTAGATTCTGACGCATTTTATGACATACTATCCAAAGTACCGAAAATTAGGTCCAGCGGTTTAGCGGCAGTTAAGGAAATTACCGATAATTGGGTACAGCGGTGTGGTAAGGTTAATTTGTAAGATTGACGACCATATGGCACAAATGTTATTTAACTCATTACCTACAGGGTTAAAAAACACTCTGCGGCCAGATTAATTTTTGTTTACATTTTCAACTACAGATGTGTCTATAATTTCAACTGCAGTTTTCTCAATTTTCAACAGCTTTTTTTAAAATGATATATTTAGAGATAAATGAAAGTGATGTTCAAGTAAATATATATATTGGAAAATGTATATGATTTTGTAGACATTATACTTATAACAATGTGACTGGAAAAAAAACCAATTAAAAAGATTATATAAAAATGTCTACTTACAGCCAAATTCTGGTGTTCTAAAACATTTGATGTCTTTTTCTTGATAATTCCTATGTAGTGTATCCATTAATGAGTATAAATCATCCAAAAAATGCACATATACTAATATTTATAATTGTTTTAATTTATCTAGCTACTTCCACATTTATTGGGTAAAACAAATAATTTTAAGACGAAATACATATATAAAAATCAAAGCGTATTCATCTTATTTATACTTTATAACATTTATATATATAAATATATACACACACGCACGTACGCACTAACGTATAATATAAGTAATATAATTCTAAGAGTTCTGTGTGTGGTAGAGTCTGAAACAATTTTTAAGATGCAGGTGCACCTCTCGGGGCAACCGAGTTAAAGTTTGTGCGTGCTCTTTTTGCAGGAATTGAACACGCATTGAGCGCGATCATTAATACTACTACCATTGCTACCATTACTATTAAAATCATTTAAATCAGTGTCCACAGTGTTTTTTGCTATCTTCGATGTCACTAGATCTATCCGACATCTCGGGAAACAATTTCCTTGCCTGTTTGGCAGTAAGGTGATGAGTGAGAGTGCTGTTTGTGAATCATTCGCCGGTTGACATGGTAAACAATGTCACACAACTTCGTGACATTGATATATCGTGATATACACCATGATATATAGATATATATACATTATATCATATTATTATTATTGTTTATTCATTCATTTCTGTACCAATACTTTTGAATACGAGGGGATCAAAACGTTGAGCAGCGCATGAGCTGCAGTGGTCAGCGACCCACAGCTGACTGCTAGCATCACGGCCAGCAAACCAGAGCTGTCAAGACCCTTCTACAGGGGACGGTGTGGCCTATTGGTTAAGTGGCACGGCTCACAATCCGAAGGTGCTGGGTTCGATCCCCATCACAGCACCGGCCGTTACCCCGGGGAAGCAAACCCTTAGAAAATGCAGGAGGAAGCAGACCCTTACATAAAATGCATGCTGAAGTCGGATGCACTGGGCCGACAGACGCAAAATAAAAACCACAGTGCAACACACACCCGCCTTGGGGAATCGAGAAATAATCCAACGCAAAAAAAAAACAACCTTTCTACACCTTCATGCAGTGATCCTGGATAGCACGTTGCAACAGGGCAGACTGGCTAAGTAGAAGGGATCTAAAAGAGAAGGCTAACCCGGTACCCAAAAATGCCTGCTGAAGTCAGATGTGTTGAACCGAAAGATGCAAATATCACAGTCAAGCTGTAAACTATGACATAATACATTCCGTTCTTTGAACATCCTGCTACTTACAAAGCCCCTTTAAGGGTTTGGTAGGGGAAGATTGAGAACGAACAAGAAAGAAGAAGAAATTTTTTTTTTTTTTTTTCATTCACATCATTTCTCAAATCCCCAAGGCGGTATGCGTTGCACTGTGGTTTTTATTTTGCCCCTGCTGACCCAGTGCATCCGACTTCAGCATACATTTTATGTAAGGGTCTGCTTTGCTTCCCCTGGGTAACGGCCGGTGCTGTGATGGGGATCAAACCCAGCACCTTCTGATTGTGAGCCGTGTTATTTAACCACTCGCCCACACCATCCCCAGAAGAAGAATGAAAGAATTCAAGTGTTTCTTGACATTTGTTTGTTTATTGAAGTTTGTCTTTTGTAGTTTTTTGTGTGATTAGTTCATGTTTCTGTCTGTGTACATTTTGACCATTTCTTGTTTTTGGTCCGCTCATAACTGATTTTACATCATGTCTTGCTTTTTGTGTGATTTTTGTTTTCATTAGTTCTTTGTACCTGACTAAGGCCTTGTGGCTGTAACACAGTTATCATTTTGTTTTAGGTCTGGTGCAGTCACTGTGCCATTACCTATATGTGTTGTTATCATTAGTAGTAGTGTGTCAGCGTAAGGTGTTTCCACAGTGTAGTTAGCTTATCCTATTAAAGATATCCTTGTCACCCGGACCAAAATTGATTGATGTGTGGAAGAGTCTGGGTTTCGCTGAGTAGTTACTTATATAAAGTGTTACAACATGTATCCACACCACGACACGGCTGCACACAGTAAACCCTCCCCTTATCTGCACACTCAACTCACTCTCACAAACTCAACATCACAATCATATTATGTACTCTGTCATTCTGTGCATTCACCCACACTCAGATCCCTTTAGTCAGGTGATCTGTACTTCCACATTCGATCGATTCACATATCCTCAGGTGATCTGTGCGTTCATATGTAATAAGATCACGTCACTTATAGTCGGAATCACGTACTCCCTTGTGGTCACGCACTCAGTCGATCTGTGCATACATATCGTTCATTCGGTGTCCTGCATGTACGACACACTTTCAGATCTCTTCAAGTCACAGGGTGTCCAACACACACTTATAGAGCGACTGACCAAAACTCGAAGGTGTATACTGGTTCAGTCACCCTGCAAACTCATTCTCTCTCTTTCTCTCTCTCTCTCTCTCTCTCTCTCTCTCTTTCTCTCTCTCTCTCTCTCACACACAAACTCCTAGTCAGCCTGCTAGCTAGTCTCTCCCTCTCTCCAAGTCAGTCTCCTGAGTTCATCTTTGCCGAGTATTTTATAGTCTCAAGTAACTTCATGGCTGTCCAATGGCTTCTGTTGGTTGTCTGACTTAGCCATCACTCTAATTTGGATCTACCTCCAACTAGTTGTTATTGGACGAATAACTCCAAATTCCTATCACTCTAAATGTCGTAGCAGGCTGTGGCTGCCTCTGACTGTCACCAACCCCCCCCCCCCCCCCCCCCCCCCCCACTATGCTAAAACGGAATACCAGAGTGGTCAGCTCTGAACCCCCATCTGTACTAGACACATTCTTCCCCTCAACCCCTCAATTTCTTTGTCGACTTAGTGTTGAGACCGTGAGTGACATTGGCACACATTCAGGTAACCTTTGTTCCCAGACTTGCCAGCCCCATCACCCCTGCCCTTAACGTCCATGCTGTAGCTGGAACTGTTACAGTAGTATAGCAGCTACTACTGTCTGTAATGAATTGTGAGAAACTTTATTGTAAAAGACCTCACCATGTGTGAGGTGGATAACCAGATTCTATTTCTTTCTGTCTGGATAAACTAGTAAAAACAGTGACAAGCTGCAAGTGTACTGTGCCTTTGATGAGAATGACTAGGGCTCTAGCTGATCTGCCATATATGTCATACACATATACAAAACATGTAAATTTAGAAAACCTCTCTAAAATGTTTTTTCTCTTCCATTTTGTTAATATCAGTGTTTTTGTTTTGGGCATGTTTTGATTTAGTCCTTATTATTGAGTGAGTTACAAGGACTAAATCTCCCTAACATAGGCATTTTCTGGCCAGATTTCATCATAAATGAAGAAATGATTGACAAAGCAACCAAGAAGACATGCACGTCACCATAACCGGTTGACGCTGAAATTGGATAGGCCAGGTTCCAAGAAGAAAACTTGACACCATTATTAGAACCACCATGGTATGGACTCCAGGGCCAAAGTGAAAGAGAGGCTGACATAAGACATCTTAGCAAAGAGCTGTAGTAGTTGGAATGAAGACTGAATCAAAGCTTGGGCACTATACAAATTTATGGCTGTAGACCGGGTGAAGTGAAGGAAGTTTGTTGTTGCCTCTAAAGATGCCATCAAGCTTAGTCCAATCACTGACCAAGGATCTAAGATGAAGAGAAAGACCTAAAAGGGGGGAAGAGAATAGTAATACTGTAACCTGTCAGGCAAGTGACTAAGGAGGGTTGAGAATGTGACTGGCTACCTCATTATGTAGAAACTATAACCCACAAGATTTTAAAAATTAGACTACACTCCATGGGAGATGAGAATTGGCTAAGTCCAGTCAAGTCAATGACAGGACCATGACGAGTCTTCTTCTTCTTCTTCTTCTTCTTCTTCTTCTTCGTACGCTGTCAAACGTCAACCTGTATTTTTTCGAAAAAACCAGCTGTCATCCTGAGGCTGTCGACACTGCCATAGAGCTTGTCTAGTGTTGCCACTGGTGATGGCCACATATGCTTTCTCTGGTCCTCGTATGTCGGGCAGTTTTGCAGCAGATGTTCGGCGGCATGAAGAGTCTAATACAATTAACCTGTTCCTGTTTTTCAGCTGCTGTGCCACCAAGTTTCACCAACAAGGAAACCAACATTTTTATAGATAACAACAGCTCGTTGCTGTACACCTTGATGCTGAGCGTTTCAGATAACACGGGAGTTGAATTTAACGTTGAGAAAAACAGTTTCGAGAATATAAATGGCATACTTCTTGGTAAGTGATTGGTTGCAAAATAAATAATTACTTATTTATACTTACTTAGTTGCTTCTTTTCTACCCTGAGCCTTAGAGGCTTTTATTTTTTTTGTGGCAGGCAGTTTATACATAATGTGGTAGCTGGTCTCATGCCCAAACTCTCCTTGGTGGCTACCCTTGGACTTGTAGGTCTTTCATTTTTCTTTTGATTTATAGTTTCTACAAGATGAATTAGCCAGTCCAGGGGGAGGGCTGAGTAGGGAAGTGTTAGTGACACAGCTCATAACCCAGACATGCATATGTTTGCATTCAGCAAGACAGCGTCTCTAAGGGAAGTTGTTGTTTGCTAATGCCCACAATGAGTTGGTTACTGTTTTGTGCGCCCTGAAAAGGACATTAAGTAGTGAGTTGCAGTAGCTTTCATCACATCCTGAGTGTGCTGATGAATGTGGACCAGGGTCCTCCAGGCGGTTGTGCTATGCTTGGCTTCATCTGCGTGTCACTCACTACTGTGGGGATCACGTTGATCCCTCACTTCGTTAGCCAGGCTGCTTTGAAGGAGTGCTTTTCCAGGGAGTGCTACTTGGAAACCAAGGTGATAGTTTTGGCCAGTATATTTTGTCTAACCCTGACTAACATGTCTTATCAGTATATTTTGCCTAACCCTGACTTATCAATCTGATCAGTATATTTTGTCTAACCCTGACTAACATGTGTGATCAGTATATTTTGCCTAACCCTGACTTATCAGTCTTATCAGTATATTTTGTCTAACCCTGACTAACATGTCTTATCAGTATATTTTGTCTAACCCTGACTAACATGTCTTATCAGTATATTTTGTCTAACCCTGACTAACATGTGTGATCAGTATATTTTGCCTAACCCTGACTTATCAGTCTTATCAGTATATTTTGTCTAACCCTGACTAACATGTCTTATCAGTATATTTTGTCTAACCCTGACTAACATGTGTGATCAGTATATTTTGCCTAACCCTGACTTATCAGTCTTATCAGTATATTTTGTCTAACCCTGACTAACATGTCTTATCAGTATATTTTGTCTAACCCTGACTAACATGTCTTATCAGTATATTTTGTCTAACCCTGACTAACATGTCTTATCAGTATATTTTGTCTAACCCTGACTAACATGTGTGATCAGTATATTTTGCCTAACCCTGACTTATCAGTCTTATCAGTATATTTTGTCTAACCCTAACATGTCTTATCAGTATATTTTGTCTAACCCTGACTAACATGTCTGATCAGTATATTTTGTCTAACCCTGACTAACATGTCTGATCAGTATATTTTGTCTAACCCTAACATGTCTTATCAGTATATTTTGTCTAACCCTGACTAACATGTCTTATCAGTATATTTTGTCTAACCCTAACATGTCTTATCAGTATATTTTGTCTAACCCTAACATGTCTTATCAGTATATTTTACCTGACCAGGTGTTAGTTTTCCTCTCCCTCCTTCCTTCCCTAAGGGAAGTAAACCCATTTGTAAAATATGTGCTGAGGTAGGATCCACTCGGCCATAAGGTGCAAGAAAAACATAAGTACAATGCACTTTGCCTTAGGGAACAAGGTGAATGAACCCAAATTTAGCTAGCCCCATGCTCAACCCTCCTTAGTCACTTCCTATGACATGCCTGGTAGGTAACATTGTGACTAATCTTTACTTCCCTTTTGAGCTTCCGTAACACATAAGCAATATTTATTTATTTACTTACTTAATCTATCTGGTTTCCTACGGAACATAAGGATGCAACCGATGTTCCCAGGTATTTATATTTTGGATTATCTTCTTGAGTTCTGCTTATGACACTCCAGCTTCACAGACCTCTCGTCCACTGTTCTTTGCCAGTTGCCCTTTGACCTCATATCTAGTTTCTTTCCCTGTGAATTCCAATCCAGCAATCCTTTATGCTGTTAGATTCTTTCTGAGAATGTATCTTATCTATTTTTACATTTCCAATTGTATTAGTTGCCTTTAAGTTGTTTGTCACAGATCTGACAAGAACAGGGAGTATGTATCAGAGACATCTGTTGGTCAGGTTCAGCAGTTGGGATATGACATTCTCAGTCACAAGTTACCAAGCCATCAAGTTGAACTGTTTTGACATTAATTTTTTTAAATGCAGCTTGTTTTCTATGGAGAATGTTGCCGTGTTCCATATTGGATGAATATAGTTTAAACAAATCTGTCTTCATTATTCTTGGCATCAACATTTTGATTTGTTGCAAAAAGTAACTTCCCGAATACATATAACTCTGCAATTTGTTAGTTATCTATTGATTGATTGGTATCATGTCAGTCTCGAGAGACAATGAAGTTCACACTAGAGAGCTGTCTTAGTCAGTTGTTGCCCTTGCTTTTGCAGCACACATTTAGAGTCTGCATCTTATCGCATTTTGGTTTCCTCTGTCTGCAGGCTAGCACTCAAAGCCTCCTCTAGCCGCGTCTGTCTTTGGCAAGTTCTTCCCAGTTGCACGTGTTCATATCCAATGCTTTCAGGTCACGCTTGCAAACATCTTTGTACCTTTGTTACACTTGCCCGTGGTCAGCCCTCCATGTAGGATATCTTTTGGAATTCACCCTTCCTCCATTCTGCACACCTGACCAAGTCACCACAGATGGCGCTGGCGGAGTATTGTAACTAAGCTGACAACTTTTACACAGTCCAACACTTCGTTGTTAGACACTCTGTCACTCCATGGAATTCCAGGTATGCGTCTCAGGCAGCGCATTTGAAAAACTTTTAGCCTTTTTCCCGTGAAGCATACATGATCCACGTTTCACTGGCATAGAGCTGGGTACTAAACACACAGGATCTGTACACAGCAACCTTTGTGGAGATGGTCAGCATGTTGTTATTCCACACTCTCTGGAGAGCCTGGCAACTGCAGCTGAGGTCATTCCTAATCTCCTTTCCAGCTCTGTGTCCAGTGAACGGTTATCTAACCATTAATCTTTATGGGATATTTTTCATTGTCATTTATTCCCATTTCCTGAATTATGTTTACATTAATCTGCAATTTGTATATAGTGAAACTTCAATCTATGACCAAACTGTGTTTATTTGTAACAAACATTTTTGGGATTGCTATAGCTGAGAGGTAATGGGCACACCTGTCAAGAAACTAAAAAAGTAAAAAAGTGATGGTTTTAAGCTTGCAATATTTAACTGGTTTCAAGGAATTCAAGTTCAGCACATAGTCCTATTGGAGATAGACAATAAATTTGGAGGTGCCATGTACACACAGTGTACGTAAAAGAATCTTCAGTAATTGAAAAATGATAAACGCAGGCTGTTATCAGCTATCTAGACAAACATTCTAAAGTCAACTAAATTTCTATCCAATAGTAGCCTTCATGAAGCCCACTAAGGAGGCAGCCCCTCCATCATGCAAAGACACACAGATCAATCTTCTGTTTTTCAGCACACTTGATTGCAAGTTTATACAGAAATACCTCTTTACTTGCATGGATAGAAAAGGAGTGACTAAATGAAATGAAGTAATTCAAACTTCACCCTCAAAATCAGAAGACTAAACACTTATGGCAGTCACTGCCATGAAGCAATAAGATCTCACCATTTAGCAAGTCCTGAATTATTATTCTTTCTCAATCTTTTTCATTTGCTATCAGAAATCCACATCAATGGCTCCAACAAAGTTACGTCTGTGGTTGTCTTGATGAGGCAGGTAGTGTTACACTGTGTCCTGCACCAAGGGGATCCTCATCATGCATCCAGAGCAGTAGTTGCTTGTTTTTAGAATGGTTCTTTGGGGAAAAATAGATTATTGAGCCTTTCTTACCAGTTAGTGCCTCAATAATAAACAAATTTCTGGTATGTGTGTAACTGAAAATTTTAAGAAAATCAATTGATACTTTACTTTTTTGTAAATTTTGTAAGCCCAGCATTCTCTATTGAAGCTGGATTCTTGTTCTTCTCTGGTGCTGTTCTCTAAGGGAACAAATCTTGCATAAAACCTTCAAATATGCCTGTTGTCTGTCCTCCTTCATCTTCTTCTGTGTTCGTTCTAAAATTTCCCACTACCAAACCCTGAATAGGGCTTTGCAAGTAGCAGGATGTAAGCTGGAGAACTGAATGCATTGTGTTGCTAGTTCACATCTTAACTGCGATATTTGTACATTTCAGTCCAACACATCCATCTTCAGCAGAGTTATCTGTCCTAATAAGGGCAATCCTGTTATGTTTTATTTCTAAGTGTATGTATGCTTTAAACAATTTAGGGCTGTGTCAAGTCAGTTCAGTGAAGGTCAGATTTGTGTTTGAATACTATTTATTCTAATTCAACTTTTGTTCCTGGGCTCTAAAACCTGCTCTGAGTTCAATTTATTCTTAAATACTTACTTACTTAGAAGATTCCCTTCACGGTCTTCCTCATAGCCTGGTTCCAGTCTAGCCCATGGTCTTTTATAGACTTATATTGGGCTCACAGTGGACTTTGGGTTGTCTTCGGGGTCTTAATCCTTGTCTCTTTGCCTCTCATTCTGCGGACATGTCAAACCACAGAAGTCGAAATTGCTCTACTTGAGCCTTCATGGTCTGGGCTTCAAGATCTTGTCTGATTGTGGACCTTGTCTCTTCATGTTATTTGAACCATCTTCCTTAGATATCTCAATTTTTGACACTTGTAGCTAGTTTTTCTGGGTTGTTGTCATTGCCCATGCTCACATCCATCAGTCAGAACTAAGGTCATTGCCCATGCTCACATCCATCAGTCAGAACTAATGTCATTGCCCATGCTCACATCCATCAGTCAGAACTAATGTCATTGCCCATGCTCACATCCATCAGTCAGAACTAATGTTATTGCCCATGCTCACATCCATCAGTCAGAACTAATAGATTGGGGGAGTGGTATATGGCCATCTTAGTTTTCTTACTTATTTGCATAAATCCTCAATTTATGGTATGAACAAGTTTACCAGCTGCTGCCCTCTATGTAGCCTAATATTGCCCTTCCGGTTTGTTACAACTTCAAGGTATTTGAACTTGTTGACCTGTTTCAGGGGCTGTTCACCTAGAAAAAATGGGATGTCTCTTATCTTCTCTCATCTCTCTCTTCCCCAGCTCCTCTTTCCAGATTTGAAGGTTAGTCTAGAGATGTCTCTGATTTAGTCATCAGGACTTTACTATCAGCAAATGCCAGCTCTATTATGTACAGACTAGTCTCATCTTCCAGTACCCCACTGAGTACTTTTTGGTCCTCTCCTTATGGGCTTTGATAACATCATCCATAGGTAGTATGAAGAGGTATGGTGATATAATGTTACCCTGTTTTATACCACTGCTGGTCTTGAACTCCTCTGATGTTTGGTTTCCCGTTCTAAAGTAGTTTCTGCTAGCCTTATAAAAACTCTGCCAACAGATTACAGGTGCTGGGATACTTTTCCAAGCAATCCCAGAGCCTGCTCCAGAAAACCATATCGAATACCTTTTCCAGCTCTAAGAAACAGAGGTACGTTTCATTATCATTTCCAAGAACTTGTTCACTCAGCCAGTTGTCTGAGTGTGAAGGTAAGGCCTTGAGTACTTTGTTCACTCAGCCAGTTGTCTGAGTGTGAAGATAAGGTCTTAGTGCTTCAATTTACTGTCTTAGTCTCTTCACAAGTATCCTAGAATAAGCTTTGCCTGCAACACTACGGAGGAATACACCTCTATTGTTTTCGTACTGTTGGTTGTCAACCTTTTTGAATATTGGTATTATGATCGTTATCTCTCAGTCCCTTGGTATAGCCTTGTAGCACCATGCTACCCCAAGATCCTTCAGGAATAACTGTTCACCTTGTTCTTGACCATTTCTTGTGTTATACTATCACCCAAATTCTTTGCCAACTTTTATTTTTTTCAGTGCTGCCTTCAGCTTCTCCATTGCGATGTTTGCCCATCATTGATTTCCTCCTCTGTATTAGTCTGTTGTTCCTAGAACTTGGTCTTCCTCTGTGTAGCTCTGAGAAATAGTCTTTCCATCTATCCATGATCTCCATTGGAGTGGTAAGCAATACATTTTGTTTGTCTTTTACAAATTTCAGTGGGCAATCTTTTTCCTTCCCTATGTTCTTTAGGATCCAGTAGAACAGCTTCTGATTTTCTCCGTCAATCTTTTTCAGTTCTTCTCTAAAGTCCTCCCATTATTTTTTTTTTCATGTTATCACTGTTTTCTTGGCTTCTGTTCTTAATGCTACATATTCTTTGTGTTTTTCTGTTTTTTTCTGCTGTATTCTTGGCTTCCAACTATTGTTTCCTTGCATTTTTCTTGTCCCTTATTGTCATTTTGACTTTTTTTGTCCACCGGAATGTACTCTTTATATCCTTCTTGACTCTGACTTCACTTCAAGTTTCTGCAGCAGTTATATTGAGTGTAGTCTTGCATTTTAACAAGAGAGCCTTTAGATCCTCAGGCAGTTCTTTTGCACTTCCCACTGCTGTCAATAAAAGCCCCTGGTGGTATCTGGTCCTAACTTCTGGCTCTCTTAGCTTGTATGCCTTTATTCTTGCTTCTTCTCTTCTCATGTTTGGTTTTTTGCTTGATTTTAGATGTTGTGGTGATGGGACTACTCTTTCTGTAGTTCTCTTTATTGTCACATTGTATTAGTCATTTGTTTATATCTGGCCCTCTCCAGGCTCTGACATCTCTCACATACTCAAATGAGTATTTCCTCATGATGGCATAATCAGTGAGTGAAAGATTTCTCTTTCCTTGTTGGTTAATATTGAGTTTATATATGTATGTGCTTGTAAGAGAACTTGTGTTTGTGGTGACCCTGTCTTGCTCGCTGCAGAATCTCAGAAGTCACCTTGTATTGTTATTTAAAACATCTTTACCACATACATGCTAAAGTTGGATGCTCTGGGTCGACAGGCGCAAAATAAAAACCACAGTGCAATGCACACTGCCTTGAGGAATAGAGATTTCAGGCGAACGCCAAAAAAAAAATGAAAAATTGTTTAATCCTTACCACATCACGCAATTACTACATTCCATCTAGAATGATCTTTACCAACTTGGGAAATGAAATCTCTAAGGAGGATAATTTCCTCATGATAATTGTCCACAGCCTTTTCAAGAAGTTCAAAGAACTCTTCTTTGTTTGAGTCTGCTCTATCCCCCTCATTCTAGGCATTAAAAATGATGAAGGCTAATTTATCATCTTCTATGAGGTCCAGTACCATAATGCGTTTGGAGAAATATTTTCTCTTTGACCTCTTGAACACAATACAGTCCACTCGTCCTTTGACTCTGTTGCTAGTGGGAACTTTACTGTAGAGAAGCATGTTACACTCAAGATCCATCTCTGTCATTTTTTCTTAATTTCGGTGAGAGTTAGGATTTCTAATTTAGATTTCTTCATTTCTTCCATGAGCTTATTCTCCTTTCCTTTCTAATATTCCATGCTCCAAAAATGTGTCTCCGTAATTCACACCAGTTTGTCATCTTTATAGTCTGTCCAGTATTTTCTTTTGTTTACTTGTAGTCGGGTGGGTAGATAAAACAGATGATTGGCTTGTGTCTTTGCATGATGGAGAGGCTACCTCCTTTTGACCTCCATTCAGACCACCATTTCTGGTTTGCAGCTGTTTATTTGGTATCAAACAGAACATCACTCAAGCTCCTTATATTTGACATATTTTTAAAAAAAATTGATTGCCAGTGATCATCTACATCCTCTATTTCTGCTAGTTGTTGTAACACATGACACTTATTTGATATCATAACTTTTAATGTATTTTGTATTTTTTTTATTTCATTACCCTGTCGTCTATGGTTAAATGCTGTTTTATGTCTTTTAAGCTTCATCTTTATTTTGGTCATCATAATATGGAGATCTGTTGCTTCATCTGCTTCTCTACCTACTTTTACATTGTGTATTGATGATCTGAACTTGTTTTAATGTATGCATATATAATCAATATTTTGTATTTTGTTCTGTCCTGTTGTCTCATTTTGCTTTGTGTATTCTCCACAGGGAGCTGAAAATGGTTTGATGATTATTTAAATTCTTTTTCCCCTCAGAAAATAGCACATTTCTCTGGAATGTCAGTGCAGGTTTGCTTGAACTGAGAGCACTGACCTACCCTAGGGATCTGAAATTTTATGCCACAAATCAGATCAAAATGGCTTCTGAGTATGCCCCGACCATAAATCTATGTTTGTGTGAGCAGTCAAGTCAGTGTGTATCAGATATGCAGTCACTCCCACCAGTGATTATATTGAACAATGATGTGGTTGGAAGTGGTAAGTAGGCCAAAATAATGTACTCATTTATCATTACTTTGTTTTCTTTGAACTTTGTGAGATCTTTACAAATGTTTGTGTTTACTATACCAGACGTTTTTGTTCTCAACATTTTTATTGCAGACAAACCCTTACAAAATTTGTGTTTATCTTTTATATTTACTGCTGACAGTACTTTGGCATGATTAATTAGTTGTATATATAATTAGACTGTAACAAGTTGTTCAAAATACAATCACCAACAAGAGCAAGAGGGCATAGCCACAAATTAATTAAAGAAAGGTCCAGATTAAATACCAGGAAATATTTTTTTGTCAGAGAGTGCTGAATGCTGGGAATGTATTGTCACAGGAAATAGTGGATATAGGGTCAATTAATGCATTTAAGAATAGATTGGATGTGCGAAGTTATTGTTAGATCAAGTGAATGAAAAAAAAACTGATTGTATGCAGACTCTGCAGTGTCTTCTAAATCATTATAAAGACGATAAGTTATAATCATTTGACAGTGTTAGGATAGTGGAGAGGTATGGTGTCACCTCTCAAGAAATGAACAAAAGTGTGAAACTGTAGGTTATTCTTCTTCTTCTTCTTCGTACACAGTCAGACAGTAACCATTATTTTTTCGAAAAAAGCGGCGGTCATCCTGAGGCTGTCGCCGCTGCCCAGTAGGTGTTTGAATCCTGCAAGTTTTAAGCGACTCCCTGGTCTGAATGGAGGTGAGATCACCACCTAGTCCTATCTAAGAGCTTTATGTTAGGCATCATGCCTTATTTGGACCACTTGTACAACATCATCAGCAGCCTCAAATAATGATATCAATGACTTCTGACAACATCATCAACATGCAGCGCATCAGCTGCAGCGGTCAGCGACCCATAGCTGACTGCTAGCATCAGGACCAGCGAACCAGAGCTGCCAGGGTCCTTCTATACTGCCACGTGGTTATCCTGGATAACTGACTGCAACAGAGCAGACTGACTAAGGAAAAGGAATCAAAGAGGGAAAGCTAAACCGGCACTAAAAAAATGCCTGCTGAAGTCAGGTGTGTTGGGCCAAAAGGTGCAAACATCGCAGTCAAGCTGTAAACTATGACAGAATGCATTCTGTTCTCTGGACTACATTCTGCTACTTGCAAAGCCCATTTCATAGCTCGGTAGCGGGAGTGAGAATAAATGAAGCCAAGCCAAACAACAATATCAGTGACAGACATCATCATCAACAACCTCAAACAGCAACATCAACAACCTCAAACAGCAACATCATTGACCTCAGACATCATCATCAACAACCTCAAACAGCAACATCAACAACCTCAAACAGCAACATCAACAACCTCAAACAGCAACATCATTGACCTCAAACATCATCATCAACAACCTCAAACAGCAACATCATTGACCTCAAACATCATCATCAACAACCTCAAACAGCAACATCATTGACCTCAAACATCATCATCAACAACCTCAAACAGCAACATCATTGACCTCAAACATCATCATCAACAACCTCAAACAGCAACATCATTGACCTCAAACATCATCATCAACAACCTCAAACAGCAACATCAACAACCTCAAACAGCAACATCAACAACCTCAAACAGCAACATCATTGACCTCAGACATCATCATCAACAACCTCAGACATCATCCTCAACAACCTCAAACAGCAACATCATTGACCTCAGACATCATCATCAACAACCTCAAACAGCAACATCAATGACCTCAGACATCATCATCAACAACCTCAAACAGCAACATCAATGACCTCAGATATCATCATCAACAACCTCAAACATCAACATCAATGACCTCAGATATCATCATCAACAACCTCAAACAGCAACATCAATGACCTCAGACATCATAAACAACCTAAAAACAACAACACACTTCTTCTTCTTTATTCATCCTCAATCTCCCGCTACCAAGCCCTGAAAAGGAATTTGCAAGTAGCAGGATGTAGTCCAAAATAACGGAATGTGTTGTCGCTAGTTTACAGTTTCACTGCGATATCTGCACCTTTCGATCTGACACATCCGTGTTCGGCAGGACAACAGCCTCAATGACCTCCTGAACATCATCAACAACCTAAAAACAGCAACATCAGTGATCTTAGACATCATCATCAATATCCTAAAAACATCAATGACCTCATAAACATCATCAATAACCAAAAAACATCATCACCAATTACCTCATAAACATCAATAACCTAAAAACATCATGAATGACCTCATAAAAATCATCAACAACCTAAAAACATCATGAATGACCTCATAAAAATCATCAACAACCTAAAAACATCATGAATGACCTCATAAAAATCATCAACAACCTTAAAACATCATGAATGACCTCATAAAAATCATCAACAACCTAAAAACATCATGAATGACCTCATAAAAATCATCAACAACCTAAAAACATCATCAATGACCTCAGTCAAAATCATCAATAACCTAAAAACAATAACATTAATGACCTCATAAACATCCTCAAAAACCTAAAAATAATAACATCAATGACCTCATAAACATCCTCAATGACCTAACAATAATCACATCAATGACCTCATAAACATCCTCAAAAACCTAAAAATAATAACGTCAATGATCTGTGACATCATCATCAACAGCCTGGTACCTTTGTCAAATTCTCTACCCCCTTCCTGCTCAGACACTCTCTCTATCTCATAACATACCAAAATGGGGAGGATGGCTCAGTGGTTAGTGCCACGGATCATAACCTGAACATGTTGGATCCGGAATCTTAAAACACCAAGGGAGTAAACCCATTAAAAAATATGTGCTGAAGTCAGATGCGCTGGGCTATTAGATGAAAAACTCAGTACAATGCACAAATCCTAATAAAAAAGCGTGAGCATAATTTAAAAAAAGTAAGAAAATGCACAAAATGTAACCTACCAAAAAGGAGAAAAGAAAGGTGATTCTGTTTTATATGATGATTCTGTTTTGTTTAATGATTCTGTTTTGTATAATGTTTCTGTTTTGTATAATGTTTTTGTTTTGTATAATGTTTCTGTTTGAAAATGAAAAAAGCTGTTCTTTCCAATATCCTTTTGATAGGCAATGTGAACAACGTCTATTGTGAATGTGGCGAGAGAGCTGGCGGCAAGTTCTGTGAAAAACAGGTGGATTTCTGCCAAAACTGCTACAACTATACTGCATGTAATGAGTCCCTCATTGAGTACTGTGCCCCTTGTCCTAGTGGATATGGAGGAGATGGCAAGTTTTGTCAAGGTGTGTATCCTATCTATTTTAAGCTCTCAGAATATATCAACACTTCTAACAATAGTGACTTACCAGCTGTTGCCATTTACACATTAACCACTGAATTAAGAAATCGTTCTGTGTTATAATCAATTGCTCTCACTTTTTTCACCCAGAAATGAGCATGCAAATGAAGTTGTTGTTTTCTGAATTGTCTACAGATTTGTAATGAATCTTATGTTTAAAGAATGATAGCTTCTCGTATGCTGTCTTCCTCATGCCCTGTAGCTAGCTCTCCTTGTGTTGTAAGCATGCAAGGTTATTTGTTCATGTTGCATTCTCATGAGATGACTGAACTATTTTATCTTCTGTCTCGATATGTATTTCTAATGTTATCATTTCTCGTTTTTTTCTTAAACTTAACATCGTTATACTGGTTTAGAAGGCTCTGCAGAGTCTGTATAGAACCAGTTTCATTTATATTTTATTGCTCTAAAACCAATGCCCATCTAATCTATTCTTAAATGTATTAATTATCCTTGCCTCTACTATTTCCTGTGACAATGCATTTCAAACATTCACCACTCTCTGACTAAAAAAATATTTCCTCATATCTAATCTGGACTTCTCTTTAGCTAATTTGTAGCTATGCCCTCTTGTTCTTCTTGGTGACTGTATTT
Source organism: Ariolimax columbianus (assembly GCA_036924085.1). Taxonomy (NCBI): domain Eukaryota; kingdom Metazoa; phylum Mollusca; class Gastropoda; order Stylommatophora; family Arionidae; genus Ariolimax; species Ariolimax columbianus. The sequence goes on from JAVGWX010000014.1 coordinate 10,105,236, forward strand.
TGAAAAATTGTTATAGTCAAATTTATCCTTTCCTCTGATCATCTTATAAACCTGTATTGTCACCTCGAATTCTTCTCTTTTCTAGACACTGTAGGCCGGTTTTTCTTGCCGGTTTTTCTGAGTCTTTCCTCATAACTGTAATTCTGGAATCCCACTATCAGCTTTATTGCTCTTTTTTATATCCTTTCCGGCATGTTTAAATCACCTCTATGATAAGAACTCCACACCTGTACACTCATCATAGTTAACTTGTTAAACACCCAAACATCAGATTGTGAATGAAAGGAAAACTGATAAACAGTAAATGTGTACCAACTCATCGATACCAGTTTTAGACTTTATCGAAGGCACAGGATAGGAAAATTGCAAAGTGTGGTATGAAATGGCATGCAACAGGCCAATCATCTGTTTGTGTGCACACTTGCTTACACGTATATACAAAAAGCCTTCTTCACCCTAATGGGTAGAAAAGGAACAACTATGAAGAAGAAGTAATTAAATGAAAATGCATGAGGAGAGAGGGAAGGACAAATGATGACATCTGAAATAGTGTTGACCTACTATCTATGCTCAACTCAATACAGTAAGATGGTTTGGTCATCTTGTGAGAATGTAGCCAATATTGGTTACTAGTGTGCACCTAGAGAAAAAGGAAATTTGGTCAAAGGACAAAAGAAAGATGACTCGACAGATGAACAGATAATGTAATATAACTACAACAACAGAGACTTACCACAACCCATACAACACACATGGTCCAAGAGAAGAAACTCTATCTTTACTTCAGACAGATGGATCTGTGACATAACAGAACAACTAGAAAAGCATAGACTATCTATGGCATAATATAAAAATATAGATCAAGATGCTGAGCAGCTCACGAACTGCAGCAGTCTGCGACCCATAGCTGACTGCTAACGTCAGGGCCAGCAAATCAGAGCTGCCAAGACCCTTCTACACCTCCACGTGGTGATCCTGGATAACAGGCTGCAACAGAGCAGACTGGCTAAGGAGAAGGGATCAAAGCGTGAATGCTAACCCGGTATTTAAAAAATGCTTGCTGAAGTCAGATGTATTGGACCAAAAGGTGCAAATATCGCAGTCAAGCTGTAAACTACAACACAACGCATTCCGTTCTCTGGACTACATTCTGTTACTTGAGCCCTTTTCAGGGTTTGGTAGCAGGAGATTGAGAACGAACAAAGCCAATTCAAGCCATAACATAAATACTAGAATAATATAGACTTACCACAACCCATACAACATACATGGTCCAAGACAAGACACTCCATCTCGACGTATGGCTTATAGCTTATACAATCTGGAGTAGGGTAGCCAGTCTCATGTTCAACCATACTTAATCCCCTAAAATGGCACACCTGGCATGTAATAGTGTTACTTCTTCTTCTTCTGCGTTCGCTCTCAATCCCCCTATACCAAGCCCTGAACAGGGCTTTGGAAGTAGTTGTTGTTTGCAAATGCCCACAATGAGTAGGTAATTTTTTTGTGCACCCTGAAGAGGACATTAAGTGACGGATTGCAGGAGCTTTCCTCATATCTTGAGCGTGCTGATGAAGGTGGACCGGGTCCTCCAGGTAGTTGTGCTATGCTTGGCTTCATCTGTATGTCACTCACTACTACGGGGATCACGCCGATCCCTCATATCGTTAGCCATGTTGCCATGAAAAAAGCCCATTTCCAGGGAGGGCTACTAGGAATCCGAGGTGAGGGTCTTGGTTGGTATATTTTGTCTGACCCTGACTAATATGTCTGATCAGTATATTTTGTCTGACCCTGACTAATATGTCTGATCAGTATATTTTGCCTGACCCTGACTAATATGTCTGATCAGTATATTTTGTCTGACCCTGACTAATATGTCTGATCAGTATATTTTGTCTGACCCTGACTAATATGTCTGATCAGTATATTTTGCCTGACCCTGACTAATATGTCTGATCAGTATATTTTGTCTGACCCTGACTAATATGTCTGATCAGTATATTTTGTCTGACCCTGACTAATATGTCTGATCAGTATATTTTGTCTGACCCTGACTAATATGTCTGATCAGTATATTTTGCCTGACCCTGACTAATATGTCTGATCAGTATATTTTGTCTGACCCTGAATAATGTCTGATCAGTATATTTTGTCTGACCCTGACTAATATGTCTGATCAGTATATTTTGCCTGACCCTGACTAATATGTCTGATCAGTATATTTTGTCTGACCCTGACTAATATGTCTGATCAGTATATTTTGTCTGACCCTGACTAATATGTCTGATCAGTATATTTTGCCTGACCCTGACTAATATGTCTGATCAGTATATTTTGTCTGACCCTGACTAATATGTCTGATCAGTATATTTTGCCTGACCCTGACTAATATGTCTGATCAGTATATTTTGTCTGACCCTGACTAATATGTCTGATCAGTATATTTTGTCTTACCCTGACTAATATGTTTGATCAGTATATTTTGCCTGACCAGATGTTAGTCTTTCTCCCCTTTGGAAGCAGTAGAATGTAGTCCGGAGAACGGAATGCGCTGTGTCGCTAATTTACAGCCTTACTGCGATATTTGCACCTTTCAGTCCGACACAGCCGTCTGTGGCAGAAATAGTGTTACTATTCTTTATTCCTTTTTTGGGCCAATAGTGTATGTGATGGTTTCCCTAAAACATTCCATAGGATGCTTGTGTCTACATGACTGTGTTTTTCACAGATATGTCATTTTCTAATAGCTTTAGTAGTTATTGTACAGCTTTACTGTCTCTCTCTCTCTCAGATATTAATGAGTGCTTAGACAACAATGGTGGATGCCAGCATATCTGCACAAATATGGAAGGAAGTTTTGAGTGCTCCTGCAGAAAGGGCTACACATATAATGGAACAATATGTACAGGTAATGTTACCTCTCAGTCAGTAAGTGGTACAGGTAATGTTACCTCTCAGTCAGTAAGTGGTACAGGTAATGTTACCTCTCAGTCAGTAAGTGGTACAGGTAATGTTACCTCTCAGTCAGTAAGTGGTACAGGTAATGTTACCTCTCAGTCAGTAAGTGGTACAGGTAATGTTACCTCTCAGTCAGTAAGTGGTACAGGTAATGTTACCTCTCAGTCAGTAAGTGGTACAGGTAATGTTACCTCTCAGTCAGTAAGTGGTACAGGTAATGTTACCTCTCAGTCAGTAAGTGGTACAGGTAATGTTACCTCTCAGTCAGTAACTGCTGCAATCACTTTCAATATAAAAGGTCAAGTTTGTCTTGCCCCATGACAGACAGGGCAGTCATAGGTGTTCTTGTTCCAAAGAATTGACCTCACTGCCATCTGGGCATACCCATAGGTGCTGTCTCTCTCAGCAAATGGCAAAGATTGTAGATACTGATAGTTCCTGTTGCTTGCTGGTTATACACATTTCTGCTCTGTCCTCTCATGTGTCCCACTGCACAAGATCTGTGTTTGATTACAAAGTCTTGCTGTCTGTAAATTGCTGATTTATCTGTTGCAGTATCAACATCAAACAGGCTGTCATTGATAGACTTCAAAATATCAACCCTATCCATATCTAGTGTGCCCATAGTGGGTGCTTGTGAAGCCAGAATGTCAGCTCTTTCATTTCTCTGAACCCCAACATGGGGATAGAGGTACCTCATCAACAGCTGGTTAGGAAGTGAAGAGAAATCCAGGTCAAGGGAAACATACTGATCAAGAACCCCACCACACATTCTTGTTCGTGCTCCTGGAAACAGGCTGTGTCACAGCAGCCTGTTCAGTGAAGTGGAAATCAATACTATAATCCTTATAGTAGTGAACTTACTGAAGAGTTTTACATTGCACTACAAAAAAAACATGTTTAAAATATTTTGACACTCAAAACATAGCCCAGAAAGTGAATAATGCAGCAAAAATAAACTTACAAAAAAAAACTTGCTCATAAAATCAAGTTAAAGTTAAATCATTTTAAAGTTGACCTATGGCCGCTGTGACATTTTAAAGTTGACCAATGACCGCCATCACATTTTAAAGTTGACCAATGGTCGCCGTCACATTTTAAAGTTGACCAATGACCGCCATCACATTTTAAAGTTGATCAATGACTGCCGTCACATGTTAAAGTTGACCAATGACCGCCGTCACATTTTAAAGTTGACCAATGACCGCCGTCACATTTTAAAGTTGACCATTGACCGCCGTGGCATTTTAAAGTTGACCGTTGACCGCCGTGACATGTTAAAGTTGACTAATGACTGCCTCTTGGGTAAGAACACTGCTAAATCTGTCAATCAGCAGTCCACAAATTGTAAAATTTTGAAATCAGACTTGGATCCAGCAGGGAGGTGTGTCTGAGAGAATGGATCAAGAGTGTGTACTGCCCTTAAATTACAAGAACATCAGTATCCACACCTTTCACCATTTGCTGAATTAAACTTGAGCACCTGTAGGTCTGCCCAGAGTACAATGACATTGATTCTTAAAAGAACAGTTGAATCTGTCTAATTCGATTCTCTTCTACCACTGGAGGTGTAGAGGTCCTATTCATTGTTGTACTTGCAATCAAGTGTGCAGACAAACAGATGATTGGCCTGTTGTGTACAGTTTTATTAATGTTCAAATTATAAATTAAATGAAAGAAACTGAATATGCTCACTTGTAAATTGTTTCTGCTGTCCTCTCAGATATTGATGAGTGTCTAGTAGATCCAAACATCTGCAACAATCTATTGAAGTTCTGTACCAATCTACCTGGGGACTATTCTTGTGCATGCTACCCGAGTTTTGTTGGGATAGATCAGTGTATCAGAGGTATTGTATTATGTTTTGTGTATTTTGTTGTTGAGAAATAAGGACCACAATTTACAGAACATGGATTGTGAGAAGTATAAATGGGAAAAATGAACTAATAGATTAGATGAAGAGAGCAAAATTGACAGTCATGACACTTACAGAAACAAAGAAAAAGAGACAGGGAGTTCTGAACCATGATGGCAACATGTTACTCTACAGCAAAGTTCCCATGACTGAAAGAACCAGGGCAGAGGTGGACTGTGTAGTGGACAGTAATAAAAAAAGCAAACAAAGGATTGAAGTTCATTTCAGAATGATTGATGGTGCTAAGTCTACAAGAGGAGGTCAGTAAAATAGATATCGTCACTGTGTATGTACCAATTCTGTGGGGGGTAGCGATGCCTGGACTGAACATCTCGCTCGTTAAAGGAAAGTCAAGTGTCTGATATAGCCTCTCCTTTTCAGGTGTAGAGATCTCCACTGGATTCATTGTTTTGCTTGCCACTCAGGAATTTCCATGCCAATGGTCTCTCCTACATTATTGTGTCCCCACCAGCACCTTCATGAGGGGCTCAATGTTTCTTACAGAACCTGATGTGTGGCACGACCGAGTATCCTGCAGTATAACTGGATGGGCAGATTGGGCTCATTAGCCTTGGTTGGCAGCCAATCTAAGAGAAGGTTAACTCGGGTAGACGTTAGCCAGTTCAGGCAGTTAGCCAAGGAGAGGAGGAACTCTGATTTTAAACCCACAAGTCCCAAAGAGTGCTGGCTAAGTCTTGGGACGATGAGAGTATTATTGGATGTCTCGAGTAACTAGCATCTGCAGGCAACGACTCCACTGCCTTGTGGAAACTTTGGGAGAGGATAGGGCTACGGGAGTAAACCCAGACAAAAAATCTGGAGTGGTAGCACCTAAGACGGATGGTTTCAAAATTGCAAACTCATTTCGGCAGCTCCTGCAGCTGAGCTGGTGCCAAATTGTCATGCATTGCATTACTTTGGATGACACCAGTGAGGACGAGAGAGGGATCCTGCAGTTTGGGCAGCCCAGGGTCTCCATATCCAGCTCCCAGGCTTGAGCCATGAAAGGCTACTCACAGGGTGCCACGCACATGGTCTGCAAAGACTAAGATGCCAATGAATGTATGCACCAAATGAAGATGAGAGCACTGACATAAAAGATGAATTTTATGAGCTCCTTCAAAGGGCTGTTGAAATCTCCATTGCCAAAATGAAATACTTCTCCTTGGAGATTTCAACGTAATGTTTGGAAACGACTATTCTAGATGGGATGGAATGATTGGTAGGTATGGAGAAAAATGTCTTAAATGACAATGGAAAAGGACTGCTGAGATTCTGCATAAAACAAAATTATTACAAAGTTATTACAAATACAAGGTTCCACACAAGCGAATACATGCCTACACAAGATGCAAGCCGGCAAGAAATGAAAGATTCATAATTGACTATGCAGTAGTGAGGAAGTGATTTCAAGCATGTGAAGGATGCTAGAGTGTTCAGAGGACAAGACATAGAAAGAAACAACTACCTAGTTAAAATAAAGAGAGAAATCGAAAAAAGTTATCCAGACAGGCAACACCCCTCAACAAAGCAAGAAACATAACACACAAGGAGAAAATAAAATTAAGGCTTACAAACTAAGAGAACCAGATGTTAAGAGGAGATACCAAGGGCTCATAACAACAGCAAAAGGAAGGATAAAGGAATCTGAAGAAGATATGGAAATACTCTGGGTAAAATTCAAAGACATCCTCAAAAAGGCTGCAGTAGAGGTAGGCAGTCAAACCAGAAAAGAGTGGAAGAGAAAGAGTACACCATGGTGAACAGAAGAAGTGAAAACAATAATACGAGAAAAGAAAAAGGCATGGAAGCAATACCTAGAGGCTAGGAATACAGAAGAACAAACAAAGAAATGTAAAAAATATGTAAATTTTAGAACAGAAGCAAAGAAGACTGTGCTCAAGGCCAAACAGAAATCCTGGGAGGAGTTTGGAGAGAAGCTGGAAAATAATGCTGGAGAAAACCAGAAACTGTTCAACAGGACCCTAAAAAACATGACTAAAGAAACGGAATGCTTCTTGAAATTGTTAAGGGTAAACAGGTGCGCTGCTGACAGCCTCAGAAGACATAATGAACAGATGAAAAGAATATTTCTCAGATCTTTTTGGAGTGGAGGAAAATAAAGCTCTGGAAGTAACAGTCCCATGGAAGGGAACGATACTACCACAATGGAAGAACTAAAGATAGCATTGGAGAAAATTAAGATTGGTAAAGCAGCAGGACATGATGGTATAACACCAGAAATAGTTAAATACATGGGAACGGCAGGAGAGATACTATTAATGAAGATTGTTAAGGCAGCTTGCGCCACAAGAAGATACCAAGAGATTGGGAGGTTCCCATAATAATACTAATATTTAAAATGGGGGACAATTGGCAATATGAAAATCACAGAGGTATATCCCTTCTCAGTTTCCCCGGAAAATTCTACTCTAGAATTCTATAATGGCGATTAAGAGGTCTAGCATAGCCAAATATAGACAAGACAATGTGGGTTTCGAGCAAACAGAAGTACTCAAGACCTTATCTTTACACTCAGACAGCTGAGCAAAAAGGCTCTTGACATTAATATAGGATCCATTTTTGCAAACTTTGTGGACGACACAAAAATATGTAGGAGTTTCTCATCTATAGCAGAAGTGGACATTTGAGGTCAGATTTAGATAAAATTCGAGACTGGTCTGTAAGATGGCAAATGGAGTTTAATATAGATAAATTTACAGTCATTCACATGGGTAGATCCAATATGGAACATAATTACATAATGGGCGAGAATAATATTAGAATGATAGATAAGGAAAGAGACCTAAGGGTTATAATAGAGCATACAAATAAAGTGAGTGAGCAAGTCCAGGTAGCAGTGAATAAGGCAAATGCAATGTTAGGTATGATAACAAGAAATATTAAACTTAGGAGAAAGGAAGTGATTGTCAAACTGAATAAAGCATTTGCTAGACCTAGATTGGAGTACTGTCTAAGGTAGAGGAGATATAAACAAGCTGATAGTGGGATTTCAGAATTACAGTAATGAGGAGAGACTCAGAAAAACTGGCCTACAGTGTCTAGAAAAGAGAAGAATTCAAGGTGACAATACATATGATCAGAGGAATGAGGCTAATTTAAACTATAAGAATTTTTTCAAAATACAACCACCAACAAGAACAAGAGTGAATAGCTACAAATTAACTAAAGAAAGGTCCAGATTGGATATAAGGAAATATTTTTTTAGTCAAAGAAGAGTGAATGCTTGGAATGCATTGCCACAGGAGGTAGGGACAGTTAATGTGTTGAAGAATATATTGGATGGGTTTAGCTTTTAGACCAGGGCAAATGTAACTGGTTGAATACAGACATTGTATAAAGTACATTGTGAATTTAAATTGTTTTTCAAGATTGTGAATTTAAATTGTTTTTCAAGATTGTGAATTTAAATTGTTTTTCAAGATTGTGAATTTAAATTGTTTTTCAAGATTGTGAATTTAAATTGTTTTTCAAGATTGACTTATAACTCGTGGCAAAGCAGTTAGTGACATGCCTCACAACCCAAACTTGATTGTGTTCAAACTCATCAAACAGCATGGTTGCACCCCTGAAGGTAGTGAAACCTTAGAAAATACATGCTGAAGTTAGATGCCATAGACCACTATGTGCAAAACAGCACAAAACACTCCAGCTGAAGAAACAAGATATCTGTGGGTTTATTAAAAGTACAACAAAAAACACTCACTTTACAGCTGCATTTTCAAAAAAATAATCCGATTTGTAAAACAAGACCTTAGTGTATTATATGTGTGACTCTGTCAACAGCCCCAATTAAATACATTGGAGTTCTTGAATTAGCCAACACTGGAAACCAGACATGGAGTGCAAGTCTGCTTAACAAGACTTCTGATCAGTACAAAAATTTAGCTAAAAAAGTGACAACATCTGTAAGTATGCTTATTTATGTTTATGAATGTATTTTAATTTTAGATTGCAATTTTATTTATCTGGTGCTAATATTTTCTTCTTCATCGCATTCGCTCTCAAATAACCACATATATTTCCTTCATATACTGGGGGTCAGTCTCAAACTTTTATTGTCACCATATTATTTATTAATTCTTCAGATCACCGCATCTATTTTTATCATAAAACTTATGATATACTTTAGGTTTCTCTAGCCGTCACACAGTCCGCAAACCTCAAATATTTCCATCATAAAACTGACAATATGCTTTAGGCTTCTCTTGCTATCATACAGTCACCAAACCTCAACTATTTCCATCATAAAACTGACGATATGCTTCAGGTTTCTCTAGCCGTCACACAGTCCCCAAACCTCAACTATTTCCATCATAAAACTGACGATATACTTCAGGTTTCTCTAGCCGTCACACAGTCCCCAAACCGCAACTATTTCCATAATAAAACTGACGATATGCTTTAGGCTTCTCTTGCTATCATTCAGTCACCAAACCTCAACTATTTCCATCATACAATTTGGGGTTTGTCACAGTTTTCCTTAATCACCATACAGTTTATTTCTCAAATATGACATCTATTCTCCTCATTAAACTTAGCAGTCTATGTCCGACTTCTCTCATTGCCATATAAAGGGGTACTCAATGGTCTCGAGGTAAAGTGTCAGTCTTGGGTCCCGGAGGTTGCTGTTTAAATCACGGTGGAGATCTGGATATTTTTCATGTGGATCTTCTGGTAAGAGTTCCCCTGATCTCTGCGTAACGAGATCAGACTCCCATATTAGGTGTCAAGCATATTAAAAATTACTTGGCAGTTAGAAATCGAAAAGAGTAGACCTAACAGCTGCTGCCCGGACAAAATTCAAAATTCTAACTAAAAATCTACCCAAAATTATTTTTACCTTCCCCAGGTGGTTTATTAAGAAAAGCATGTTGTTGTTAAATGCTCACAATCAGTAGGATTACTCTTTTCTGTGCCCTATAAAAAAGAGGTTAAGAGGCAGTTGTCATAACTTTTTTCACATCCCGAGCGTGCTGATCAAGGTAAACCTGGGTCCTCCAGGCAGTTTTGCTATGCTTGGCTTCATCTGCATGTTGCTCATTACTACAGGAATCACATTGATCCCTCACCTTGTTAGCCAGGCTGCCATGAAAACAGCCCATTTCCAGGAAGGTCTATGAGGAAGCTGAGGTGAGGGTCTTGTCCAATATCTTTTGCCTGAACCTGACTAACATGTCTGATCAGTATATTTTACCTGACCAGACGTTAGCCTTCCTTCCCTGAGCAGCATAGATGGCACCTAACTGGTCTAATTAGCTCCAGTGTTTGAACCTATTAAAGATGGACTCGCACATTGGTTAAACCACCCTCCAAGAAACCGATTGTATACAAACTCTGCAGAGTCTTCTAAACCAGTATAAAAATGTTAAGTTAAGTTAAGTATATACTTATAACCACCTCTATTCTCCTCATTAAACTTGGCTGCCTGTCTAAGGATCCTCTTTTCATCATTTACTTTATCCCTCAAACAAACACATCTATTTCCCCTCATAAAACCCATTCTCGTTGAAAGATATAGATAAGAAATTAAGCATTGTCTGAACATACTCTTTTTTTCACCTTTGTATTTATATTTTAGGTTACAGAGGCACTCCTTAAGGGCAATACATTTACAAACATGACCGTATATGTTGAGGTTTTATCATTTATGCAAGTCTTGTAAGTACTTCAATGGTAAATGTCATTATCCATTTTTTTCCTCCTCTTCATTTAAAAAAAAAATTAAGTAAAAACTAAAGTAATATTTAGTCAAAGTAGTGTCAGCCACATTTTGCAATTTGATGGCACACAGCCATGTTTAGCTGGTACTAAGATAGTAGATTTGGTAGGCCAACAAATAGCACTGGGCAAAATCTGCACACTTCTTCTTGTCTCTTTTTCCCTCCATTCGAAGTATAGGACAAGCACTACAGCCAGCTCCCTAACATGAAGCCTCTACAAATACACTTACCATACCTCATACATAGCAGATTCTGCTGTCGGGGATGAAGTGTTAGAGGTTTCATTATGCTACCACAGCTTGTTTGTGAGATGAGGCCAGTTCCTTTTCTTATCGCCTTTCAGTTTTTAACAATAAGCCATGTACTTATCTACAGCTGGGTTGACTGGGGAATGTCAATAACGGAGTTGAGTTGCAGAAAAAAGCTAATTCTCTACCACAATACTAATAAGACATTGTCAATATAGGAATTCTTTTTGCACGTTGAAATTGCTAACCTTATCCACATCTTCTGTTTTCTTCTTGAACTGTTACAACCTCGGGGTGGACAGGCTATCAGCCAATCCTCTCTAAGTAGTCCTGTCCTGTGCAAAAATCTTTAGTTGGTTCCAGTTTCTCCCAATTTTTTCCTGTATCGACCTCTGGGTCTTGAAATGTTATGTTGGTACTTTCCTTTCCTCCTAGCAGTCATTATTAGGCACAGGTGTTGAATTCTTGGCCTTTTTGGGGGATCTTGTATTAAAGGTGTAGGTTTTTAGATAAACAATAAAATTGTAATTTACACTTTCATTGCTTTTTTTGCTGCTGCACAAAGGCTTAATTCTTAGTGGAATTTGAGGTAAATATTCACTGATTTCATCTTGAGCTGACAGAAGATGATTTCTGTCTTTGCTCATTGTGAGACAGAGAGACTGACTTTGTCAGTCTACTGCATCCTACTCTTCGTGCATTATAGCATCCACATCACCAAATATTAACTTTCCCTAAATAGTGTCAACACCTGAGAATTGACTCGACAAAGTGAACATAGTCAAGATTACATGGTGCTCAAAATTTACCAATAATTAAGTATTTTAGAATTTTTGCTTTTGTTGCTGAAATTAAGTTGTGGGGATGGCGTGGGCTAGTGGTTAAATAACAAGTCTCACAACCTAAAAGTGTTGGGTTTGCTCCCCAATCACAGCACCGGCCGTTACCCCAAGGAAGTAAACCTTTAGAAAATGCAGGAGGAAGCAAACCCTTACATAAAATGCATGGCAAAGTCAGATGCACTAGGCCGACAGGCTCAAAATAAAAACATAGTGCAACATACACTGCCTTGGGGAATAGAGAAATAACGCAACAAACAAACCAAAAAGTTGTGCACTTTCAATTAATGGTGTCTTAGAATCAAAGAAATATAATTTATTATAAGTAATCAGAAAATATAAACCAGATGAAAGTAAGGAGAGTGAAGTAATGGGTTATTTAGATTCCTTCAGGATCAAGATGTTGAGCAGCACATGAGCTGCAGTGGTCAGCGACCCATAGCTGACTGCTAGCGTCAGGGCCAGCGAACCAGAGCTGAGCAGCGCATGAGCTGCAGTGGTCAGCGACCCATAGCTGACTGCTAGCGTCAGGGCCAGCGAACCAGAGCTGCCAAGATCCTTCTACACCTCCACGCGGTGATCCTGGATAACACGCTGCAGCAGGGCAGACTGGCTAAGGAGAAGGGATTGAAGAGAGAAGGCTAACCTGGTACTCAAAAAATGCTTGCTGAAGTCGGATGTGTTGGACTGAAAGGTGCAAATATTGCAGTCAAGCTGTAAACTACGACACAACGCATTCCGTTCTCTGGACTACATTCTGCTACTTAAGCCCGTGTCAGGGTTTGGTAGTGGGAGATTGAGAACTAACGAAGCCAAGCCATATATTATAGTTTGTTCATAAATTTTGGCCCATCTTTTGAGCCTTCTAATTTTGTATCCATTTTACTGAATTTATTGAAAGTTGGTATTTGATTCAATATTGATCTCTGTGACCTTGATCAAATACTTTCTGCCCATACAAAACTGATCTCATGTTGGATTTTAGGTTAAATAAAAACACTTTATGATGTCGAGGTAGACATTTAGAAGTTTTACAGAAACAGAGTCACCTGTTCCATTCAAAAACCACTCACACCGCAAAATTGTAACTAAATCACAAGCAATAAATGGGAATTTCTGTTTAAATAGAGCACCTAACTCTTTCTGAATGGAGTCATCAGTGATGCGTTAGATGACCTTGCTGTGTTCACACTGCAGTGGTGGATTAAACTTCACTGAGTATTCTGTAATAATGGCAGCAGCAGTAGAGTGAGTTGGTAAAATACTGAGCTACCTCATTATCAAAATCATAATAGGGACTGCTTGAGCTAGTGGTTGTTAAGTGACACAGCTCACAACCCAAAGGTGCTGGGTTTGCTCCTCAATCACAGCACCAGTTGTTACCCAGGGGAAGCAAACCCTTAGAAAGTGTAGGAGGAAGCAGCCCCTTACATAAAATGCATGTCGATGACGGATGCACTGGACCAACAGGCGCAAAATAAAAACATAGTACAACACATGCCACCTTGGGGAATAGAGAAATTAGGCAAAATAAAAAAATTACATTCCTTCAATCATAATGAATTTTTTAAAAGTGTAAATTCATCACAATGCAGAATGTTACAGAGTTGACATTGTGGCCTATTTCACAATCACAGTGCAGAATGTTACCGAGTTGACAGTGTGGCCTATTTCACAATCACAGTGCAGAATGTTACCGAGTTGACAGTGTGGCCTATTTCACAATCACAGTGCAGAATGTTACCGAGTTGACAGTGTGGCCTATTTCACAATCACAGTGCAGAATGTTACCGAGTTGACAGTGTGGCCTATTTCACAATCACAGTGCAGAATGTTACCGAGTTGACAGTGTGGCCTATTTCACAATCACAGTGCAGAATGTTACTGAGTTGACAGTGTGGCCTATTTCACAATCACAGTGCATGAGATCTAATCACAACATGTCAAGTTTGGCAGACACAGCTTTATTTTCCTCTGTGCTATCGCGTGATTGCCTGCATCCTGAGTTACCTCCAGTTGTCTCGACTGATAGTCTTGCCACTGATCTAAGGAATCTTGAGATGAGAAAGTGAGGTTGATGATCAGCACACTTTCTTCCTCACTATAATCCTCATACAGCACAAGTTGCATCATCAAGACAAAAAAGAAACCGTCTGATAAGGTTGCCATTATCACTTACAATAGGCAACTAAATAATGTAATGTTGTATAGGCACTTTTGCAAGGAAGCTAATAAGAGCATCATGACATCCAAGAACCTAAGAAGAGAACACAGCAGATGCATTCATTTGGTGGATAAGACAGCACTATGAATCTGTAAAGGCTGGATTATGTCCAAAAAGGGGATGTCTGTGATCACAGGACTGCTTTTCTCTTTCAACTTTTAGCGCAACACATCTCCTGATTTCTGGTGGTGCGATGCCAGCAATTGAATAAACTTTTTCCATTTCTGTTGGCTTAAGGCACCTTGCTACAATGTGACGTGTCTCATTTACTGCGACATCGAAGTGTCTTGTATGTGCTGACTTGTATATTCTGGCACAAAATGCAAAATGGTGACTTCCAGTGAAGATGCATTCAAAGACAGTTGCACAATTGCACGAAGACATATTGGGCATAGCCAACAGATACCTTTTGCTTGTGCTCACGGAGTTACAAAGGGTTGAACTGATGATTATCATATCCTTTTGTGTTTATAAAGTATGTGTGTGTTATGTTTTTTGAAAGTGTTGGACTGTGCAGTTTTTGAAGGTCAACAGCCATACCAGATTCTTTTATGAATAATTAACTACTGGCAAAATGGGACATGAAATGAGACGCCGCGCAGATTGTGATACAGGATAGAGCAATCAGGTGTCGACTGGAAACAACTATTATAGTTGACAAATCCTTTTAATACCAACAACAAAATGAACAATTCAGTAGTATTGCACTGTAAAATTTAATGTTTGTGTCATCCTATTTCATAATTATATTTTTAAAATGCTAAATCCATGTATCCTTTGCATTTATCAATTAGAAAATGTTTCGGTCATTGACAATATTCATTGCAATACATCAATTAGTTTTAGCAAAAATTGCTGAAGATTATAGGTATAAATTTCTGAACTGTATATATATAGATCAAACTGGGGGATCAAGATGCTGAGCAGCACATGAGCTGCAGTGGTCAGCGACCCATAGCTGACTATTAGCGTCAGGGCCAGCGAACCATAGCTGCCAAGACCCTTCTACACCTCCACGCGGTGATCCTGGATAACAGGCTGCATCAGGGCAGACTGGCTAAGGAGAATGGATCGAAGAGGGAATGCTAACCCGGTACTTAAAAAATGCTTGCTGAAGTCAGATGTGTTGGACCGAAAGGTGCAAATATCGCAGCCAAGCTGTAAACTACAACACAATGCATTCCATTCTCTGGACTACATTCTGCTACTTAAGCCCTTTCAGGGTTTGGTAGCTAGAGATTGAGAACGAACGAAGAAGAAGAAGAAGAAGATCAAACTGGTCAGAATTAAATGAAGAATATGATGAAGTAATGATATTTCATACATGAGTGTGCAAATTTGTGTAATGGGGATTTTAAAAAAAGGGGATTAGGGATAGATATATTTTATGAATGTTGCTTACTCACAAATCAATCTTCTTCTTCTTCTTCTTCTGCGTACACAGTCAGACAGTAACCATTATTTTTTCGAAAAAAGCGGCGGTCATCCTGAGGCTCTCGCTACTGCCATAGAGCTTGTCTTGCAGTTCCACTGGTAATGGCCACATCTGCTCTCTCTGATCCTCGTATGTCGGGCAGTTCTGCAGCAGATGTTCAGTGGTCATTTTACCAGTACCGCACGGGCATTCGTCGGTACACCCTATCTTCAATTTGTTGAATAGGTGGTACCTCAGTCTGTTGTGGCCAGTGCGAAGTCTGAAGACAACGACCTGCTCTCTTCGGTTCAACTGGTAATAGGCATCGTTTTTGGTGTAACCAGTATGTTCGGTTTCCCATTACTCACAAATCAATCAATTCTATCTATCTATCTTCAGTCCACTTGTGTTGTTAGATGTCGTAGAAAGGTGTGACCTCCTTGTTTCATATTTTTTTTGGGCAGGAAAAAATACGTTGGTGACTTGCCAGGTCAATCTCAGTATCTGTTACCAACCGTTAGGTTGGATCGTCTATTTTTGAGACTGGTGGTGGTGGAAGCGTAAATTAAAGCAAGGTAGACCCGCTGCCTGTTAGGCACCATCTATGCCGCTCTGCTAACGACATAATCAAGACCTGATGTTATAGCCACACAGTCCCCTTTTTACAGCATACTCTGTGGGGCGAGAATCCTTAGAATAATTTGAGTCTATTTTTAACTTGAGTTTTGCCCGAGCAGCGACAGTTAAGCCTACTCTTTTCTATTTCCAACTGCCAAGGGAATTTTATCATGCACGTCACTGCGCACAGGTGTCTGATCTCACTACTCAGATATTAGATGAAATTTTTACCAGATGATCCACGTGAAAAAAATCCCGATTACCACCGTGATTTGAACCCGTGACCTCCAGCACCGGAGGCGAACACCTTATACATGAAACTACTGGGTCCCTCAATCAGTCAATTATTCAGCTGTATACACATGCTGATTCATCAGCTTGACATACTCATCGGTAAACTGACTCCAAAAAGGGGCAGATGATGATGATGTTGTAAAGAATTTATTCTGTTGATCAATCAATCAAAAACTGTACCTACCCTTGTGGAGTAGGTCTTCAACAAATACACGCCAAGTGTTCCTGTCATCGGCCTTATGTGCCAGCTCAATCCATGTTTTCCCAATCTCTTTAATATTTTCCTCAAGTTCCATCTGCCAAGAATGAGTAGACCTGCCTCTACTTATCTTGTCTCTGGGGCTCCAGAGCAGCGTCTGCTTTGTAATGCTATTGACTGGTTTAATTAAAATATGACTTATCAAATGCCAACGCTTCCTCCTTATGACCTGTTCCATCAGTATCTGGCTGGTTCTCTCCCACAGATCTACATTACTGATCTTACCTTATCTTATTTATTCTGTGCTTCACAGGAATTCAGGCAGGAGGAAGCGAGAAGCTGTTGCATCAGGCAGCCACATATCAGCTCAATTTGTGATCTATATGACAAACAACTCTATCCCTGCTGAAACTCTGAACAAACTTTTGGAAGAATCTAATACGCCTGGTTGTAACACGTCTTGTCAGTTTGGCCTGCTAATCTTGTTCGCAGGACCACCAACAGTTAACAATACTGGTAAGATATTTTTTAATGGGAAAACTCTGTGAAACTAGTCAATATTTTAACAAAGTAGATGTTAAGTCATTTGTGTCATAGTCAGGTGAAACATACTGAACAAGTCTCCACAACAGGTCCAAGCCATGCACCTGGCTAATGAGATTTGTGTTCATCATTGGGATCCCCATAGTGGTGAATCTGCTGAGAAGCCTAACATTGCACTACAGCCAGGACAACAGAGGTACATCTTTTTCAACATTCCTCAGGATATAAGAAGAACCACTACAACCTGCAGAGGTCACTATAGTTAAAAGGCAAAAGGCAAGTCGCTTGCCTCTCAAGAAACTCACAAAATTGAAAAACATTGGGGTGTTTCAAGCATCACTTGATTTCAAGGGATGTGAAATCGAGCTGCCTAGTCTTAGTGGAGATGGACAATAAACTGAGAGGGTTGTGTACACTGTGCACATAAAAGAACCCTTGGCAGTTCAAAATTAAAGAAAGAGCAACCTGTTAGCCACTGTCCAGACAAAAATTATCAAAGTAATGAAACTCCTACCCAATAGTTGCATGCATGAAGGCCAAAAGCAGGCAACTACTCTCATACAAAAGACACAACAGGCCAATCAGCTGTTTGTCTGCACACTCAATTGCAAGTATACACAAATGAACTTCACCCCTCAAGGGCAGAAGAGGAGTGCATAAGAGAAAAGAGACTACATCCTGCTACCAGAAAAAATAAGTATTAGTCAAGAGTAACGGACTCAGCATGAGTAGATTTGAACAATAAATAATAAAAACAAAGTAAGGAATAGTTTTTATGTTTTTAACTGGTTCACAGAAGAATGTCAGTATTTTTGTTAAATTGTTATGACTTTTGCAGATCAGATCAGTTGTCATCTCCACAACAAAGGTCAGCTGACAAGTGTCTAATATCTCTATGACACAATCTGATAGTTGTTTTTTCTGTCCATATCTTGATATTATCCTCCCACTAATAGTCGAGGGGCTTCAGAGGCAAGCACAATAAGACCGCTGTTTCCTTCCTTGCATGTTGTGAGAGAAGACTAAAGAGTGTTTTGCATGGGACTGGCAACATGATCATGCAAAAACCATTACTATGAAACCACACTGCAAATGACTGAAATTAGGTTATCCTAAAAACTAGTTGTGGTGATCCAAATACAATATTGGACCTTAGCTTCAACAATACAATGTTGGACCTTTGCTTCAACAATACAATGTTGGACCTTAGCTTCAACAATACAACGTTGGACCTTTGCTTCAACAATACAATGTTAGACCTTAGCTTCAACAATACAATGTTGGACCTATCTTCAACAATACAATGTTGGACCTTTGCTTCAACAATACAATGTTGGACCTATCTTCAACAATACAATGTTGGACCTATCTTCAACAATACAATGTTGGACCTTTGCTTCAACAATACAATGTTGGACCTATCTTCAACAATACAATGTTGGACCTTTGCTTCAACAATACAATGTTGGACCTTTGCTTCAACAATACAATGTTGGACCTTTGCTTCAACAATACAAAGTTGGACCTTAGCTTCAACAATACAACGTTGGACCTTTGCTTCAACAATACAATGTTAGACCTTAGCTTCAACAATACAATGTTAGACCTTAGCTTCAACAATACAATGTTGGACCTATCTTCAACAATACAATGTTGGAACTATCTTCAACAATACAATATTAGACCTTTGCTTCAACAATACAATGTTGGACTTATCTTCAACAATACAATGTTGGACCTATCTTCAACAATACAATGTTGGACCTTTGCTTCAACAATACAATGTTGGACCTTAGCTTCAACAATACAATGTTGGACCTTAGCTTCAACAATACAATATTAGACCTTTGCTTCAACAATACAATGTTGGACCTATCTTCAACAATACAATGTTGGACCTTTGCTTCAACAATACAATGTTGGACCTTTGCTTCAACAATACAATGTTGGACCTTTGCTTCAACAATACAATGTTGGACCTTAGCTTCAACAATACAACGTTGGACCTTTGCTTCAACAATACAATGTTGGACCTTTGCTTCAACAATACAATGTTCGATCTTAGCTTCAATAAATGGGGTGACAGGACATGAATAAATAGTGCCGTCTTTCTCTTGCACACTTCCCTCTATTTTTCTTTCCAATATGACAAGTTGTTATCTCTTTTTATGTGACCAAAATATTTTGCCCTTCTTCTTCTTTGTTCTAAATCTTTCGTTCTGTCCCAGTCTCATCACTGAGCCATAATTGTATATGTTTTATAAATGTTGTATTGTAAAGATAATAATTAGAAAATATAGCATACTAATTGTGTATTGGGTGGTGAGGGGTTGTAGCCAAATGGTCAGCGTCATGGCTCACAACCCAAACATGCATGCGTTCAGATTCAGCAAGGTTGTGTGCCCTTATGGGAAGTAACCCACTTTTTTTAAAAATGAGTGCTGAAGTTGGATGGATTTGTCAATAAGGGGCAAAACACAATACAGCACACTCCATTTTAGGAAATGAAGTGAACACACGCGCCATACAGAAACACAATACAACACACTTTATCTTTGGAAAAAAGGTGAACACACACACCATACATAAACACAATACAACACACTCCATCTTTGGAAACAAGGTGAACACACACGCCATACAGAAATTTGTGCACTGACATAAAGAGCAACTTGGCATCTGCCTTCAACTACAAAAAAGTTTTCAAATAGAAGCTACTTTGATGTTATTAAATCATGATTGATCTCTAATGGATCTCCTAGAGATGTTTTGTGGAACCCTAGAGTACCCCACTGAACACTGGTTGAGAAACTCTGCTGTACAGTAATGACCAGTGTATATAATACTTGACATTTTAGCAAGTGTAATATAAACATTTCCATCCATCCACCAAATTAGTGTTTGTCACTCGTGCATGCTGTTTTTATACCTAAGAGGTCTGCCTGTTTCACAGTAAACTTTTATTCTTGTTTTCCTCACACAATGTAGCTGACCTGTGCAGCTATCCACAAATTCACAAGTGTGATGAATCAACCAGCAGATGTGTGCAGTTAGAGCAGAAGACAAGCTGCGAGTGCTTAAAAGGATATGATTTTATTGCTGATTCATTGTCGTGTCGGGGTATGTACAATTTATCATTCTCCTGGCATGCAACTCAATACAGGTACAGATTGTTTCTCATGGTGTGTAATTAGATAATTATCCTAATTCTTACTTTCTCATGGGGAAGGGAGAAAGACTAACGTCTGGTCAGGCAAAATATAAAGAACAGACATGTTAGTCAGGGTCAGGCAAAACATACTGACCAAGACCCTCACCTCAGCTTCCTAGTAGCCCTCCCTGTAAATGGGCTGTTTTCATGGCGGCCTGTCTAATGAGATGAGGGATCAATGTCTAGTGAGTGACACACAGATGAAGCCCAGCATAACACAACCGCCTGGAGGACACCGGTCCACCTTCAGGAAGTGAGGAAAGCTGCAACCCACCACTTAACATCCTTTTCAGGGCACACAAAAGAGTAACCTACTCATTGTGGGCATTCGCAAACAGCAATAACTTTCTCATGGTATGTAATTAGATTACTGGATGACTCGCTATTCAGCGGTGGTTACACTTTTGCGGGTCCCAACTTCTCTTCCAATGGTCACTGTCTTGGACCACGGTGGACCAGTGGAGATTGTGTCATCCATCTGTGGCATCATAAATGTTATTTGCAGGATGCAAGAGAGTCGGACCAACGTTCTACTGGTGATCGTTCCCGTGGTTGTTTCATATCTCTAGGATACCATATTGCTGTCGCTGTGCTCCAATGATCGTCCGTTCTTCGCAGTAAGTACCCCCCTCCCCCTCCAGCGATGTTTCATCTTGTCTGCATAAACAACTGCATCTTTCACTAGGGACAACTGACATATGTCCTAGTTGTGAAGACTTTTTGCACGCTGGCTATGAAGCATGAGGCCGACCATGCGTCTCTCAAGGGAGGCCTGGGTCACTCCAAGTTTGGACTCCATCTCTTTCGTGAGTGACCATGTTTCCGCCACATAGCATATTGTAGGTAGTACTGTGGAGTTGAATAGAGAGGTACGCAGGCTCCTCTGGTCGTGGATGTTGTCCAGTACTGGCTTTATCGAAGAGAAAGCCGCCCAACCCGCGCGACGCTGTCTTGTCAACTCTGGGCTGAAGTTGTTCTGCATGTTGAGCAGGTGCCCAAGGTAGATGTACTCATCCACGTCGTCGAGTCTCTCTCCATCTAGGAAGACTGGGTCGCGGGAACCGAATCGATTGCGCATGACTTTTGTCTTGGACGTGTTCACTTCAAGTCCAACTTTCTTTCCCTCTCGGTGAAGCGCTGTTAGCATTTCATTGGCACCTGTGGCTGCCTCCGTGATAAGTACTAGATCATCTGCAAAGCGAAGGTGATTTAGCAGCCTGCCATATATGTTGATGCCAAAGGTATCCGAGTCACACCGGCTGATTACGGATTCCAGGCATGCGGAAAAAAGGCTCGGTGAGATGGGGGTCTCCTTGACGTACTCCTTTGTATGGGTTCTACTAACGGTCTATGTAAGGGTTGGAAGGTAGTCATGCAATTTGTGTAGCAGTCAGCAAGGATTCTTGTGTATCGCAGGTCGACCCCTTGATCTTTTAGAGATTGCCAAACAAATTTTGGTTCTACCGAGTCAAACACCTTCTTGTAGCCGATGAAGGTATAAATTAGTGGGGTCTGGTACACTCCTGCTGTTTCGATCAGTCGACAACACGTTGAAATTTGATCCATGGTGCTATATGCACGACGAAATCCAGCCTGTTCGATCGGTTGCGCCACATCAAGAGTTGGGCGTGGATTCTAGCGAGGACACATTTTGTGAATATTTTGTAGGTAACCAGGAGGAGCATGATTGGCCTGTAGTTGCCGAGGTTTTCCTTGTCTCCTTTTTTGTGTACGAGGATCGTTTTTGAGCTGCGCCAAGCTGTTGGTATTCTACCTGTGTGTGGATAGGTTGAGTAGCACTGAACGAGGACCTGGTAGACCAATAGTTTGCAGGCTTGAAGATCCTCTACTGTTAGCCATCCTCGCTGGGTGATTTTTTTTTTTGGGGGGGGGTTGGGGGGGGCGCATGGTATCGAGGACGTGATGGATTTCTGAAGGCAAGGAAGTCTGGGGGAGGGATGGTTGGAGGGTATGATGATTTAAATAATTCTGTGTAGTATTCTTTAACAATCAATTACATGCCCAGTCTTGACTCGATACGGGACCAACTTGCTGTTTTTAAACAGGAAATTACATGCCTGTGTTCAGCAATGCTTTGAGACGCATGTTTTATGCTTCGCCGAGTCTCCGCCACTGCGAGGAGACGTTTGCGAACAAATTATCATGGTCCTCTTTTAGCTTTTAGTGACAGAGTTTGCTAAGGGCATTGAAAGTTGTGTTGTTGGCTGAGGATCGAGTCATATTGTGCCTCTCCTCCAGCAATGCTCGTCTAGTGTGTGATATGCGATTTACGTTGGGTTTGGTGATGGAAGTCTAGCGGCTCTTGAGATGGACCTGATTTTTTTAGATCAGCCTTGTGTAGTCGATGTCTGTGATGATGGGTTCTGTAAGGTTGCTACTAGCAGCCAGGGAGGCAGCCATCGCAGGGTTGAGGATTGATTCTGGTCCTCTGTGTAATTTCTGCCTCTGCAGATTGTCAATGCGTGAGTTGAAGTGAAAGAATGTGTGGAGAAGGCGACTGTCGCTGCCTGTGCAGAAAGAGGCCACCACGGAGATGTCTGTCGATATTTTTCTATTTGTTAGAACATGATCGAGTTCGTACTTGTGCTGTCCACTTGGTCCCGTTTGAGTGTGTCTCTTGTGAGGGGGTTTTTTGGAAAAAAATATTGCAGTGGAATAGTCTATTTATTTAGCAAAAATATCGCCATCGTCTATCGCCATCCTTGTTCCTTATTTCACTGAAATGGGGACCCACATAAGTTTTACCAAGTTGATGACGGTCCATCCGTACATTAAAGTCTGTGATGATTATTATGTGGTAGTTGCAGTTTTGTTGAGAGGCGTCATGGAGGCTGTCGTAAAAGTCTGCGTGTTCCTGCTCTGCTTTATCTGCTGTCGGTGCATATGCTTGTATGATGGTGGCATTGTTGCGATTTGAGATGTCGATGTCTAGAGATGCCAGACGATGGCTTAGGAATGACATTTTTTGGACGAGGTGGATGATGTCAGGAGTGACAAGGAATCCAACACTCCCTGATGTTGAATTTTCTTTGCGGGCCCCTAGGTAAACACTTGTGCCATTTTCCCATAAGGTTGAAAGTTCTTTTTGTCTCTGAGAGACAGATGATGTCGTAATCGATTCTACTGCTCTCGTCAACCAGGAGGCTTAGTTGTGGCACGGAGCATATAGAGCGGCAGTTGAACGTACAGATTATTAACTGGCTGTTTTGTGAGTCAGTTTTGAACAGAGAACGCACCTGATCCTGCATTTTGTCGATGCTACTTGGTCGGTTGGCAGGGATAGATCGTAGGTTGGGGCCGGTGTTGAAATTGTATGGAGCCTTTTGCTTGCTTTTTAACTGTAAAAGGGGCTGGCCCTGAACAGAGCTCCCTTTGCTGCATGTTTGCCTGTAATTGTTTTGGTTGTCTAGGTCTGACATCACTATTGTCTGTTTTCTCTTCAATTTTCTTTTCCTGGCTCATTTGTTTGGTGTTGTGAATGTTTCTGGTGATTTCCTTCTGAGAATATTATGTTCGTAAAGTTTGTAAAGTTAGTTGCTTGTCTGTGTTGGTGTTGAAAAGCGTAATGTCCGAAGGAATATTTGGAGAGTATTTAATTAGTACCCGACTCCGTGCCCAACAACATTCGCGGGGGGTCTCTTCACTTTGCGATTAGTGGTGTATTGTTATGTGACCTAGATACCATCGTCTGACCTGTGTACCTGGTCGGTCGGATAAAGGAGGGTATTTAGGCGGGCTAGATCTTACAGTATGTTACTTTACTATGTTCGCAAATAATGAGGCACGTTTAAATCCAAAGAGAAATTAACAACAATGTAGTGTTAATGTGATTAGATAATTATCCTAATTCTTGATTTACCTTAATGTCTTCATACTGGTTTAGAAGACTCTGTAGAGTCTGTATACAACCTGTTTCATTTACATTTCATTGCTCTATTAACCTATTAACCAATCTATAATCCAATCTATTTCTTACTATCTAATTTTATGTAATTAGGTAATTCTACTAATACTCACTTTCTCATAGTATGTAATTAATTGAGGTGATTATTGTTCACCTCGATGTAGACAATTTTTGTCTTAATCCAGTTTATTTTTTGCAACTCAGTGTAGACAATTTTGGATAATCTGGTTTTTTTACCTCAGTTTTTGTAATTTTGAGTTGTTTCTTTTTGTCCTAAAAATTAAGAATTTTTCTGTTAATTGGGTGGTGTTTGAATTTATGTAGACAATTTGTTCTCTTAATCTGGATTAATTTTGCACATCAGTGGGAATAATTGATCTCTTATCTAGTTTTTTTGCACCTCAATGTGGACAATTTATTTCTTAACTCATAAGCGCTTAAAAATCAGGTTTTTACTAGCTCATTTTATGGAGTAACTTGTTATACTGCTTAAAAATCAGGTTTTTACTAGCTCATTTTATGGAGTAACTTGTTATACTTGGCAGCTGTTACTGATTTTAGATTGGTATATTTATTTATAAGGATAAACTCAAGTCAACGTATGCAGAAATGAAAGACCTATAATATGAACATAGTTAAACATATAAACAGTTTCAAATATTTATGAAAGCTACAAAAAGATTAGAGTAGAACAAATATAAATTTACAAAACAGAACCAAAAAAATATTTCACTTACAATAATATTTAGATCCTTAAGTAACACAAAACCTTATCAATTCATGATCATTGTAGAGTACATCCATTTTCACAGAAGTTAGGAAAGTTTCATGTGTGTCTTGTTATAAATAAATATTCTGCATGCATTTTGAAATTGATTGTTGTCACA
The DNA here is from genome assembly GCA_036924085.1 of Ariolimax columbianus. Lineage (NCBI taxonomy): Eukaryota > Metazoa > Mollusca > Gastropoda > Stylommatophora > Arionidae > Ariolimax > Ariolimax columbianus. Next base: position 10,130,258 of record JAVGWX010000014.1, read on the forward strand.
ATTAGAAAAAAAACATCATTTACAACCAAATGTACACTTTCTATTTTAGTATTTACATTTCATATTTAAAAAATGAAGATGCTGAGCAGCGCATGAGCTGCAGTGGTCAGCGACCCATAGCTGACTGCTAGCGTCAGGACCAGTGAACCAGAGCTGCCAAGACCCTTCTACACCTCCACGCGGTAATCCTGGATAACAGGCTGCAGCAGGGCAGACTAAGGAGAAGGGATCGAAGAGGGAATGCTAACTGGTACTCAAAAAATGCTTGCTGAAGTCGGATGTGTTGGACCGAAAGGTGCAAATATCATAGTCAAGCTGTAAACTACGACACAACACATTCCGTTCTCTGGACTACATTCTACTACTTAAGCCCTTTTAGGGTTTGGTAGCAGGAGATTGAGGACGAACGAAGCCAAGCCAAGCCATATTTAAAAAATAAAACTATTGCTTCAACATCATCAGGTGTACTTGATCTTACATGTCTAAGTTCAGATCAACCTCCTCTATCTTCTACTTGTTATTTGAACATGATTTGTTCTTCTAGAAAGTAGTAGCTCCTCTACTACACCTAGAACTAGTTACTCTAGGTCCAAGCCAGGGGAGATGCACCCATGTCTCGAGACAACTTTGTCAACTACAATTAGTTTATGAATACTAGTCATACGAACTATCACCACTCGATAAATCTTCATTTTAAAATTATATCCATGAATGAACAAGTGCCAATGCTTGCTTGACTGAAAACCTTTGCTTGCGATCTTTTGTCTTTGAAGCCATTTCTCGCATAACAAAAAAGTTTACCAAAAACTACTGACCACAGAATATTCCAGTTTACTTAAAATGGACAATTGCACGAGGTGTTAAGGAAATATGCTTGCCGAAGATGGATGTGCCAGACCGAAAGGTGCAAATATCGCATTCAAACTGTAAAATAGCGACACAAAGCATTCCGTTCTCTGGACAACATCTTACTACTTGCAAAACCCTGTTTAGGGCTTGGTAGCAGGTTATTTAGAATGAACGCTGAAGAAGAAGAAGGAGATGTGATGCAAATGTCTAGTATTGATTTGATTAGACAAAAATTTGGGCAAACTGGCTGTAATTCCGAATAAAAATAGTGTTAAAGAGGCAGTGGTTTTTCTGGATTCTCAAAGGGAGCCTTGGTAAAATGCAATGGCGGAAATGGCTGGGGGGGGGGGGGGGGGGGGGGGGGGGGGGGGGCGGGGGGGGGGGGGGTTTAGAGCAGCTTGGATACTAGGGATTAATCTAGTTTATTATTTTTAAACCTAAAATTAGACAATTTGTCTCTTATTCTGATTTATTTTGTCACCTCAGTATAGAAAATGTTTCTGTAAATCTGAATGGTTTCTTTGTCAGTTCAATGTAGAAAAAGTTTATATTAATTGGGTGAGAGTTCACCTTTGAGTAGACAATTTTTCAATTCATCTGGTTTATTCCACCTGCATGTAGGTAATCTTTCTGCTAATTGGGTGGGGGGTTCACCTCTATGTAGATATGTGTTTCTATTCATCTTTTTTTTTTCCACTTCATGGCAGACCATTTTTATGTAAATATTTTGTTCTTGTCCTTGATATGAAAAAAAAATTTTAAATCTTGGTTGTTTTTGTTTCCACCTCAGTGTAGTCAATCTTAGGTTAATCTTCTTTTTTTTTTCATACATCCCATGGTATCCATCTAATAATATAAGTGGACCGGTAAGATGATGATGAAGAATGTACACAATTTTTCTGTTTAGTTAATTGTGTCTTTTCCCTTTCTTTAGACGTCAATGAGTGTACTCAGAACAAAACCCAAATATGCCTTGATACTGGTGTCTGTTTGAACACTGTTGGCAGTTATCGGTGTGAGTGTAGTGCGGGCAATATTTGGAATGAGAGCACTGCTAAGTGTGCTGGTAAGTTTTGGAGATTCCTTAATGTTGTTGTTGTTGCTGGTGCTGCTACTGTTGTTGTTGTTGTTGTTGTTGTTGTAAGCTACCAATACTGAGTTATTCACTCTTGACAATTTCTTTGGTAGCCAATTTGCAGTGGATTCTTTTTATACCTCGGTGATGATGCCAAGACAAATGTCAGACAATGTTGTTGTTGTTTCAAATGCCCACAATGAGTAGGTTACTCTTTTGTACACCCTGAAAAGGGCATTAAGTGACGGGTTGCACTAGCTTTCCTCACATCTTGAGCGTGCTGATGAAGGTGGACCGGGGTCCTCCAACGGTGGTGCTATGCTTGGCTTTGTCTGCGTGTCGCTCACTACTACGGAGATCACGTCAAACCTCACCTTGTTAGCCAGACTGTTGTCCTCGACAACAGCCCGTTTCCAGGACGACCAACGAGGAGGTCAGGTGAGGGTTTTGGTCAGTATATTTCTCTTGGCCCTGGCTAACATTCTCTGATCAGTGTGTTTTGCCTTACCAGACGTTAGCCTCAAAGTCCCGTCAGACAATGTAAAACATATTGTCCAAGACCTGACCTAACTGTGCTCCTGGAAACTGACTGTGCTGCAACAAACTGGCCAACATAGTGGTCAATACTGTGACCCCTATAGTTGTGAACTACTGAGAAGCCTCACATTACACTACAGCCAGGAGGATCCTTTTTCATTACACTTCAGGATGTAAGGAGAGTTACTGTAACCTGCTACTAGATAAAAATTGTCAAGAGTTATGAACTCAGTATGAGTAGCTACAAGACATACTGAAGGAAGTGGATCTGGGTCCTCCTCACTGTAGCGCAATGCAAGGCTTCACATGAGGCTCCTAACTATAGAGATCACAGTGTTGATCCCACCTCATCGACTAGGCTACTGTAACACATCCTGCACTGCATTGACATGAGGTTGGTCTTGCTCAGTATGTTGCACCTGTCTTGATGCTAGCCGTTGCACTCCTTGGGTGGAAGGGGGCCTCCTCATGCCGAGTTCTTCACATTTGATTATCTGGTAGCAGGTTACAGTGACTCTTCTTACTAAAGGAGATTGGTTGATTGGTTTCTAATGCACACAATGAGATGGTAACCATTTTGTGCGCCCTGAAAAGGATGAAACTTGTGGCAGATTGCAGTAGCTTTCCTGACATCCCGAGTGTGCTGATGAAGTGGACCGGGGTCCTTCAGGCGGTTGTGCGGTGCTTGGCTTCATCTGCATGTCACTCACTACTACGGGAATCACTTCGAACCTCACCTTGTTAGCCAGACGTTGTCCTTGACAACAGCCCATTTCCAGAATGACCAATGAGGAGGTCAGGTGAGGGTCTTGGCCAGTATATTTCTCCTGACCCTGGCTAACATTGTTTGATCAGAGTGTTTTACCTGACGGGACGTTAGCCTCATTATCCCACTAAAGGAGGTGTATCTAAGTGTTTTATAATGGTAGGCATTCCAGCAGGCTCACCACCATGAGATGGCAGTGCCAATCACCTCCTCATTGCCCAGGCTACTGTCATACAGTACGTTTCCAGCTGCATGATATGGGTCAACTGGAATACCAGTAACAGGAGTTGAACCTCTTACCTTTGCCAAGAAAAATTAATGATCTACCACTACACTAATTAGATGCATTCCTTATACAAAGTCTATATATTGGAGAAGAAAGAATGGGACTATTACACGCTAAATGTAGTCTTTATTAGTCACAATGACATGACTAAACATTCACTTTTCTTAACAGCTGACATTTGCTCAACCAAACCTTGCAAAAATGATGGCACCTGTTTTGCCTTGCACGATACTCAAAGTTTTGCCTGCAGGTATGTCAATATAAAATGCACAAAAAGTTTATTTCTATTTTATAAAAAATCAAAATACTTTTTATCTTTAAGGCATTTGTCTGTTGTTGTATGTTACATTGTTAACTTTCTTTTAGCAAAGGTACATCCTTCTTTCAAATACAGACAGTATTTTTTGGTAATATAAGGGCTTGTGTCAATCAAAAATAGTTGATATCTAGATCTAAAATCTTGTGCAGTGCATGTCGTCCCTGAACAGTCAGAGAATATTTTTTTATTTTTAAAAAAATTATTTTCTTTGCATTCGCCTTATTTCTCTATTCCCCAAGGCAGGTGTGCGTTGCACTGTGGTTTTTATTTTGCACCTATCGGCCCAGTGCAACCGACTTCAGCATGCATTTTATGTAAGGTTCTGCTTCCTCCTGTATTTTTCTAAGGGTTTGCTTCCCCGGGGTAACGGCCGGTGCTGTGATGGGGATCGAACACAGCACCTTAGGGTTGTGAGCCGTGCCACTTAACCACTAGGCCACGCCGTCCCCCTAGTCAGATAATATGAAATAACTGCAAACAAAATGACTTTTTTCCCATTACAAGGAGGAACATGGTATTTATACTTGAATCCTGGTATTCAATCAGACAGTGTCCAATGCCAAGTAGTCATAAGCTATCCATTTGTTCTTCAAATCCATCTAGTCGGCCTTTAGAAGGCACCAACCTATGTCATCGCTGGTATTTCTTTCGAACTCCAATTTGACCATTATTATTAAGTATGGGGTGGTTTCCTTTTTGCCTCTTACTAAGCCTGATGAAGTTAATGCTCTGGGTAAGCCTGACGAAGTTGATGCTCTGGGTAAGCCTGATGAAGTTGATGCTCTGGATAAGCCTGATGAAGTTGATGCATTGGGTAAGCCTGATGAAGTTGATGCTCTGGGTAAGCCTGAGAAAGTTGATGCTCTGGGTAAGCCTGATGAAGTTGATGCTCTGGGTAAGCCTGATGAAGTTGATGCTCTGGGTAAGCCTGATGAAGTTGATGCTCTGGGTAAGCCTGATGAAGTTGATGCTCTGGGTAAGCCTGATGAAGTTGATGCTCTGGGTAAGCCTGATGAAGTTGATGCTCTGGGTAAGCCTGAGGAAGTTGATGTTCTGGATAATCCTTGGGAAGTTGATGTTCTGGATAATCCTTGGGAAGTTAATGCTTTAGAATGTTCACTTTCCAGTCTGTTCTGCGTTTACATTTAGTCTATCCAGCAGTACAGGACCTGCACTCTGCTATTGGCAGGAATATAGATCACATGCCTTGAGTGTTGCCATACAGTGTAAAGGCTAGATTATTATCTCAGCTGTTGCCACATAGTGTGCAGGCTAGATTGTTAATTCACCTCTGATATAAATATGTATGTCATTACCCAGAGTTTGAACCTACCAAGCATGCCATCAAAGGCAAACAAAGAGGGTTGTGTATGATGACATGCTGTACCTGAGAATAGTAACATCATGCAGAACCAACTGCTGCAGAAGTCACCACTGCAAGAGCACAAATAAAATGCTTTAACACAAGATTTCTGTAAAGGACCAGTGAAGCGACAATGAGACTTCAAGAAGGCACAACATGCTCTCAGTGGTCCTGAATGCTCAAATGCAAACTCACCAAATGAGATATTGCCCCATTTCATGTGAATGAAATGTCATAACATGCTTAGCATTCATACGCTTTTGCAAGGTGCCTAGAAAAGATGGACCGGACATGTTGTTTGCCCGCCTGATGCATGTCTCCCCAAGCAGCTGCTGTACAGTGAGCTCAGAATGAGGGCAAGTCAGGAAATAGGTCACAAATGGCTATTTAGACAAATGAACTTGAAAAACAGGCTGTTGCTTGTCAGGGGGTAGAAGAAGGGCTACAGAGACTTTACAAATTTCTCTGAAGAGCTTCAACATTGATGTCACAACCTGGGAGATGCTTGCACAAAACTATTCCACATGAAACTTTAACATCAGATAAGGTGCTCATATAGCAGAACAAAATATCATCGCCAACAATGAGTTAAAACATCACAGAGCAGAATATCATCACCAACAATGAGTTAAAACATCACAGAACAAAATATCATCGCCAACAATGAGTTAAAACATCACAGAGCAGAATATCATCGCCAACAATGAGTTAAAACATCACAGAGCAGAATATCATCCCCAACAATGAGTTAAAACATCACAGAACAAAATATCATCACCAACAATGAGTTAAAACATCACAGAGCAAAATATCATCACCAACAATGAGTTAAAACATCACAGAGCAGAATATCATCACCAACAATGAGTTAAAACATCACAGAACAAAATATCATCACCAACAATGAGTTAACACATCACAGAGCAGAATATCATCACCAAGACTGAGTTAAAACATCACAGAGCAGAATATCATCACCAACAATGAGTTAACACATCACAGAGCAGAATATCATCACCAAGACTGAGTTAAAACATCACAGAGCAGAATATCATCACCAACACTGAGTAAAAATAAGTATATTACTCATCTCTGTCAAACACCAGTCTTTTACTCTAAAGGGATTGGGCTGCACTGTTAGATATCTCTAATAACATGCTATCAGTGTAGTGGTGGACCTATTCTTGTATCTGTCACACACACACAGCTGCTTATATTTGATGCAAAGTGCTAGAGCATAACAGAAAAGACAACTTAGCAAAGAAGCCAAAACCCAAGTCTGGAGCATCATACAAAAGAATAACTGCAGACTAGGTGAAGTGGAGGAAGTTTATTGCTGCCCTTAAAGACTCCATCAGGCATGATGGTCACTGGTCACTGTACCAGTTATTCACAAAGGACCTAAGAAGAAGACACAGACCCATCCTCGAAGCTACTAGGGTATCTTCTTCTTCTTCTTCGAACGCTGGATACAACGATATACGTTGCACTGTGTTACTTGTTAAGCCTGTGGCCCAGTGCATCCGATTTCAACAGGCATTTCTGTAGGGATGCTCTCCTTAGCCTTTGGCTGTCCCCAGCCTATCTGCAAGGTAGCAGTTGTTTGTGATCAGAGTTGTCTCTCTTAGGGAAGTTGTCTTACAGGATTATCGAGTCTTCCCCACTCGTGTCTATAGGGTGTGGCAATGGTATGGTATGATGGACTTTGTACTAGTTTGTACTATCCCAGAAGAGAGGCTGTCCAGTGTGTCTGTGTCCCAGGATCGTCATGTCCTGCCAGAAACGTAGCATGCTATTAGGGTATAAATATATATATGTGTGTGTGTGTGGATTCCGTGGTGAAGTGGTTAAGCCATCGGCCTCATGATCAGGTGGTGTGGGTTCGATTCTGGACACTGCCGTCTTTTTCACGGGTGCTTGATACGGAGTCTCCTGCATCTCGTAGTCATCCCCTAGTCGTCTTGTCCTTGACTTGCCACTGGGGTTGGGCGGCTCGAGACGAGAGAGTGAGGATAAAAAGTAGCGCAGTTAATCCTTACTAAAAATAGCACTAGCAAATAAATTATGCCATCATCGTCTACAATGGATGGCGACCCCTTTGCCTTTTTAAAAAAAAAATATATACCAAACACAGCGTGTTTGGGTTTGTGAGCCATGTTACTAACTGCGTCTTTGAAGACTCTACCTCCCTCCCCCGCCCCCCTTTCACTCTTCTGCTGTGCCATAACAAGTAGATGTAAGAAAGAACCAGTCTTAAATTTGCATTTTCCTTTTTCCTTCCTCTCCAGATGTACCTATGGCTGGGAGGGCCAACTATGCGAAAATGAGGATTCAGAAGCTTATCGTAAGTTCAGTTTTGTTTGGTCAATATTTTCTTATAATGTCATCGTACTGCCTGTTTTTCTTAATTAGGAGCATGGGAGAGCCACATGCAACCTTAACTAACATCTTTATATCGGTTTAGAAGACTCTGCAAAGTACATTATAACCTGTCTGCTTGTATGACAAGAGATTCATATGTTTTTGTAGTTGTTGTTTCTGTAACACTTTTTTTTTTACAATATGAGGTATCTCAAATGTTCACCTGGGGCCAAGATGCAACAGTGAATGAGCTGACATTAGCCAGTGACTCAAAGCTGGCTGCTTGCATAGCAAACCATAGCTCACCATGACCCTATTCAGTCTCCATGTGGCAGCCCTGGATACAGGCTGCACTAGTCACTAGTGTAGGCTTGACAAGAAATAGGGATTGCAGCGGGAAGTCAAACCTGGTATTTTTTTAAAAAGCCAGCTGAAATCAAATGTGTTGGGCTGAAAGACACAGATATTACAGCATTGTGATGTAAAGAAAACTCATTAGTTGTTTTATCAAATCTGATATTAACATGTAGCATTTGTTTAATGAAATATAAATTTTTGTTTTTCAGGGTGGAAAGTGGCTGTGATCTGCATCAGCGTTATCTTGGGCGTTCTTTGTCTTGTCCTCTTCATAATCCTTATTGTTATATGCATCAGGCGACACAGGCAAGTCAAAATGTTTGAAGACTAATGATTCCACACACACACCCCCCCCCCCCCCCCTTCCCCTTTGTACTATAAATCAAGACAAATGGATCCCTTCTCCCCCTACTGTAAATCAGATACGTCATACCCCTGTACTATAAATCGGGACAAATTGTCCCCATACTAGAAATCACGACAAATTATCCCTCAAAACAATAAATAAGGACATATCTTTCCCCATGCTATAGCACTTGACAAATTATCCCCCATATCATAAATGGAGATAACTTATCCCCAGCACTATAAGTTAAGACATTATCTCCCACACTGATATTTGATGGGGTGGATGTGCTCGAAGTATACAGAAGGTTCTTATCTTACACATGTTTGATTTTACACACTTTTAGCATTTGAGCACCAAATAATTGAAAAGTTTCTTTTCATTTTTATTTATGCATGTTACAGCCTCTTTTACTCTGTTGGTTGCAATGCATACATTTCACCTTGGAAATTTATCTTTCTTAATCATAACAATTAATGGCTCATGTTAATGTAAAGGTCTTTGAACAACTATTTTTTCACTATACACAGTATTGGCCCAAACATTTTACGATCTTGTTTAACTTAGGAATTCAAGGTGAATTAATACAGGTTTATAATATAATCAACGGAAAGAAAAAATTAAACTATAATAAGTTTTTTCAAAGTACAGCAGCCTACAAGAACAATAGGGCACAGCTACAAATTAATTAAAGAAAACTCCAGAATAGATACTAGGAAATATTTTTGTAGTCAGAGAGAGTGATGAATGCTCAGAATGAATTGCCACAGAAAATAGTGAAGGTAGGGTTAATTAATGCATTCAAGAATAAATTGGATGTGCATAGTTATTTTTAGATCCAGTGAAGTAAAAGAAACTGGTTGTATACAGACTCTGCAGTCTTCTATACCAGTATAAAGATGTTAAGTCAAGTAAGCTTAAGTTAAGACTATACGGTTTGAAAGTTATTCATATGAGAAATAAATGGTCTGGCGTGTAGTATGGCCTAAAAACTTTAAAGTTGTTCTGTTTAAAAAATTGATTGTCTTAAATATAATACAGACTTAAAACTGAAACTTTAACACAGTTTCCTTTTAGTATAACGAAGATGAACTCTCAAATTGTTATTTAGTATAATTCCCCATCTCCATCCCCCTATTCTTCTGCTCATCCTCCCAGCTCATCTTTAGTAGTCGCGACTGGATTCATATTTCAGACTACATATATAATACCAGCACAGTTTTCTGAAGCGTTGTCTCTTGACTTTGGATTGTCCTATCTCTTGGATGATGAGTTATCTTCTTCTTCTTCTTCTTCGTACGCTCTCAGACATCAACTTGAATTTGTTCGAAGAAAGCAACGGTCATCCTGAGGCTGTCAACACTGCCATAGAACTTGTCTAGTGTTGGCACTGATGATGGCCACATGTGCTTTCTCTGGTCCTCGTATGTCAGGCAATTGTGCAGCAGATGTTCAGGGGTCATTTTCCCAGTACCAAAGGTGCATTCGTCAATAGCACCTATCTTCAGTTTATTGAATAGATGGTAGCTCAGTCTGTTGTGGCCTGTGCGGAGTCTGAAGACCACCATCTGCTCTCTTCTGTTCAACTGGTAATAAGCATCATTTTTTGTCTAGCCAGTATGCTCTGTTTGCCATTTGTCCATGTATCTGGCCCTAACAAACCTTTTGGACTCTTCGTAGGTCACACTAGAATCTGGTTGTGGTAACCTTGCACCTTCTTTTACCAGTCTGTCTACCTCCTCATTGCCTTGAATGTTACAGTGGGATGGAACCCACTGTACCACTACTCTTTTGGGTGTGGATTGCTGGTATAGTTGACAGAGTACTGCTCTTAAGTCATTAAGTTCTGTATTTTTCTGGCTTTTTAGTGCTGTAACCATGGACAGGGCATCTGTAAATATGATGAGTTATCAATATTTGTTTCACTTTGACAAGTAGTGGACTATATATGTTTCTTTGGGTTGTTTTGTGTTGATGATGGAATGGAAGGTGTTGGTTCACTTTCTTGTGTCAGGTAGTATGTTTCCCTCAGTTTTGTGTTGATGATGTTGGAGGTTAATTTTCTTCCCTTTATCAGATAGGGAAATGTGCATATTTTCTTAAGTTTTTGTGACAAAATAGTCTGAGGGTGTTTGGGATGTAGGGTGTTGGTGCTAATAGTGACCTCCTCACCTGTGTCAGAAAATGGTGTCACTTATTCCTCCAGTTATCTGTCAACATTATTGCAGGAAGCGTTCTCAAAAGCATGTATGTGCTCTTGCTGTGTCAGCATGTATATGCTCTTGCTGTGTTAGTTTTTGTATTTATTATTATTATTATTTTTATTTTTGTAATGCAAATCGAGGTTGTCGGCTTCACATACAACTCTCCTTAATCGCCTTTTACAACAGCCTCAGGATGATCCAGGAAACTATACGTGGGGAAGTGGCAATTATTCCTCAGGGCTTTCATTCCTCCAGTTGAACCTCGACAATGGGGATAAAGACTGTGTTGATAGTTTGTTCTGCTTATTTGGGGTTGTATTCTAGCTCCTTAGTTTTCCTTTACACTGAGTACAATAAAGTGCAGTGGGTCTGTTCTTTCCTCTCATTTTCAAGGAGTCTTCTTTTCTACCCCAGGGATAATTACATCCCTTTATACTTCTTTCTTTCTAATTATCTGGCATTTTGTGATTGCTTATAATCAACTTTCCTTGACTGGTGTTTTAAGTATATTCTGCTAATGTAAAAAACAAGCTGTAGCAATAAGAGTTTAGTTCCTAATACGAATTAAAGGCACTTTATCTTGAGTTTTCCTAGAAGTCTGCTGTTCTAACTATAATGCTTTGCCTGCTTTCCACTCTTTTATGCTTGCTATATTGCTTTAGAACTGTGAGGCATCATACACACGGCCAAGCGCACGAGCTGCAGTGGTCAGCAATCCATAGCTGACTGCTAGCGTCAGGGCCAGCAAACCAGAGCTGCTAAAACCCTTCAACACCTCCACGTGGTGATCCTGGATAACAGGCTGCAGCAGGGCAGACTGGCTAAGGAGAAGGGATCGAAGAGGGAATGTTAACCCGGTACTCAAAAAATGCTTGCTGAAGTCGGATGTGTTGGATCGAAAGGTGCAAATATTAGTCAAGCTGTAAACTATGACACAACACATTCCGTTCTCTGGACTACATTCTGCTACTTAAGCCCTTTCAGGGCTTGGTAGCAGGAGATTGAGAACGAACGAAGCCAAGCCAGGCCATATAAACAACCAAAACATTTCACTGTTCCATTGTATATAAATAAAGTGGGTCATGCTCATGTTTTGGCTTCCCAGGGCATTAGTGCATATTAAAGTGTAAAATCATGTTGACACCATTTCTATTAACTGTGCAATAGAGCTATGTCTTACAACATAAATAATGTAGGCTACTGTACAATTAAAGATAGTTTATTGTATTCTGAATACCAAACTTCATGATCTGAGCCTTCAGTGAATCATAATCTTCTCCTTTGCATTCACAACTTGGCTAACTGTTTCAATTACGAGGCTTATCTATCAGTCTATCGCTTTGTTTGACATGTCGTTCTCACTAACCTCGATCATTACTTGTTGATTTTTTTTGATTTTTTTTTTGCGTTCGCCTTATTTCTCTAATCCCCAAGGCGGTGTGCGTTGCACTGTGGTTTTTATTTTGCGCCTGTCGGCCCAATGCATCCGACTTCAGCATGCATTTTATGTAAGGGTCTGCTTCCTCCTGCATTTTCTAAGGGTTTGCTTCCCCGGGGTAACGGCCGGTGCTGTGATGGGGATCGAACCCAGCACCTTCGGATTGTGAGCCGTGCCACTTATCCACTAGGCCAAGCCGTCCCCCACTTGTTGATTTAAAACGTGTGCCTCTTCCTTTCACACAAATGCTGAAGGGACCATTTTATGATTAATAGCAGATCTAATTTCTATATAACAATGAGAAATGTTGAAGAATTGCCAGAATGTGACATAGAGACACAAAGCATGCAAATACGAAAAACAATTTAAACAATATGTGATGTTTTTGCCAGAATCTATCAAAAGAAAAAAGTAGACTTTAATTAAAAAAACATGAATATTTTGATAAAAATGTAATATCTTAAAAGCATAATAAAGCAATGTATGTGTGTATTTAAAATACACACATACATGTATATTAATACTATTGATAGTTGTCCATCACAAGTGATGAAGACCACTCTCTTTGTTCAGCCGTGTGGACAGTCGTATCTCTTGCTGTGTCCGCTGAAATGGGTGACTTGCGCGGGGCGATTTGGATTAAAGTGAGGAAGAAACTGCGCCTTTTGTCAACCTCACTCACAGAGCCTAAGCTACCTTTTGCCAGTGGCAAGACATTTATCGAGACGACTGGAGATAGCATAGGATGCAGATTTTGCCTCAGGGTTACCACCGAAGCCTTTCCGTAAACATGTAACCCGCAGGGTAGAAAGGTGGGAAGGCATCCAACGCAGTTTGTCGTGCCTTTTCGATAACCACAAGAGGTCGTATGGACAACACTCAGCATGTGAGTGAGTCTGGCATCTCTCCCCAGCTGTATTCAGTTCCTCATAGTAGCATCTAAAATTCCCACACGCCATATTCGTGAAGGTGAACCGGCAGAACTAACTCGTGAGATACGACACAGGTATAAGCTTAGCGCCATTCAGCCGGCGTCCAGACCAGGATAAACGGACGGAAGAAATCACAAAAATAGAACGAAATAACAAGTCCAGACGGAAAACAACTCCACGTATCCGAGAACACAAGTGTAAGTCGTCGACTAGTGTGAATTCCAGGCAAATCCGTGGTCTGGCGGCATCCATAATGATCCAAAACAGTAGAGAAATGTAGACTCGCAGCCAGTTACGGCGCCATCTTTGCCAGATATATATACACACGCACACATATAGGCACATACATGTATACATGCATATACAAATATATACATACATAAATGCATGTCATGTACACGTATGACATATGTCCTGAGGGACATACACTAATATATAATAACCTTGTATTAACGTAAACATATATACGTATACATATATACACACACACACATACACACATGTATACAAACATATATACATACACATAAATATACACACATATATGCACACATACAACCCTCATAAATACATACATATATATTTCATAGTGTAGGTACCGAATCACCTAACTGGTGAGTAAGGATAAGACCACTACACCTAACCCTGCATGTCATAAAATTGGAATAAGTATGGCTGTGGTATCCCTCGGATGGCATCCAGTGTGTAGAAAGACTGAAAGTAGATAGATTCCAAAACCAAATACTAAGATTTATCTGCAGAGTTTTGTGAAATGTCTGCCAATATCAAGGATCTAGACATTAAGAGAGAAACAGCGGGCATTTTAACAGTTGAAATATTCCTGCAAGTCAAAGATAACAATCCTTGAAAGGAAATTGTTCAAAATGAAGACGTTGAAAATAGAATTTTAAAATGATCCTTTGTCCAAAAATAGCAACGGTTGAAAGAAAATTGACTATCAACCAAAACTGTACAGGATATATCACCACATTTTGAGCTACGAGAACCACCAAAGGGAGAAATAAACCATTTGGTTGGACAGACATGCCACTTCCACCCACACTGTTGAAACATTTCACCATGGAAAATTTCTGCTCATATGGAAATTATATTATTCATATCTTCACTGATGGGGATGGATCAGTTTATAAAGCTAAAATTGATGTGGGATATTTGTTGATTTTGTTTTTTGTGTGCGCCTTATTTCTCTATTCCCCAAGGTACTGTACGTTGCACTATGTTTTTATTTTGCGATTGTTCGCCCAGTGCATCTGACTTCGGCATGAATTTTATGTAAGGGTCTACTTCCTCCTGCATTTTCTAAGGGTTTGCATCTCCGGGGTAACGGTCGGTGCTGACATGTAGAGCGAACCCAGCACCTTTGGATTATGAGCCATGTCATTGAACCATTAGCCCACGCCATACTCCATATGTGCGATATGAAGTCATTATTATCTCTTCCACCACCTGACACAGGCAATCCTATTTTCTTCTTCTTCTGCTGTTGCGTTCATTCTCAATCTCTTGCTACCAAGCCCTGAACAGGGCTCCAAGCCTTGAAAAGGGTTTTGCAAGTAGCAGGATGTAGTCCGATAAACAGAATGCGTTGTGTCGCTAGTTTACAGCTTGACCGCGATATTTGCACCTTCTGATCTAACACTTACATCTTCTGCAGAGGCAATCCTATCAGAATAAAAGGCTGTTGTGAAGCTCACTGCCCTATCTGTAAAACTTGTTTAAATGGATTTACTTCACTTAGTGGACTATTTTGTTTGTTTGGGTTGTGAGCAGTATCACTAACCACTTCACTACACACAGCACTTCTCTCTGCTCTCCACCCCTACCCAACCCAATTATATGATTATGTACTGCAGTGCTGTGCTTTTACCAGGGCTCAAAATAAGAGCAAAGAATAAAAACACTGAAACATGCCAAGGATGTCATAACAGGTTACTAAAGAAGCTGGCTACTCCATCCTGTAGAAACTATAAACCACAGGAAAGAAAGAAGAAGACCTCTACATCCCACATGATAGAAGACTAAAGCAGATTGCAAACCTAACAAAAATAGCTTCTATCTAAAGTATGTGCAGTCTGTTTTATGTGTTTGTGCGGAGAGGGAGAAAGAAAATGGAAAGCACATTTGATCATTTATTAATTCTATTTTTTTCCATTTTGATGTGCATTCTAGGACTGGTTCAGACTGGTAATATGAAATCTTGTGTCTTAAATCATTTAAGCCTGTATTGTGCCTGGGAATTAATTATACTGCTAATATACCAGTGAATTAAGTTATACTGCTAGTGTATCTGTGAATTAATTATACTGTTAATGGATTTGATCATTAATATTTTAAGGCTTATTGTTGTCTGCAAATTAATTATATTTTGCATGATTGTGCTGTAGGAATTAGCAATCTAAGACAGGGTGGACCAACTTCAGTCCATCAGACCAAATGTGGGCCGCTTAAACAATTTTATGTGGCCCTCACAAAAACCTACAAAATGTTTTGTAATTAAATGTATAATTAGCCAGTCTGCTACAAGGCTTGAAATGGAAGGAGCAAAGAGTAGTAATATTGTAACCTACCTGACATGTCGAAGGAGGCAATTCATTAATTCCCATGTTGGGCATTGGACGTGCTATACTCCATTGAATAGTAAATATAAGCCACAAAACTTCAACAAAAAATATAACCTGATAAGGAAGACATGTAAAGAGCTGGAATAGAGGGTACAGGACAGAAGGATATGGCACAGGACAGAATGATATGGATATGGCATGTATTTGAATGGTACAATATCATATGAATAAGTAATGGATTTGTTTTGTCCAAATGACATCCGATGAAAAGTTATGTTTTACTACCTACATCCGATGAAAAGTTATTTTACTGCTTACATCCAATGAAAATATACCATCTGAGGTTCCATCGACGTCTCAAGAGATATCTACTGTTGACATTACAGAGATTTTTTAATATATAAATATTTATCATGAATGACTGCCAACTTTCCTATGAGTTGAATCCAGGATGACAAGAATAGAACTTACTTTAACCTTACAAGCATGCCATAAAAGGTGACTAATGAGGATTTTGTGTGGTGCTAGCAAACTCATCAAATAAAACTATTGCTATGAAATCACCGCTGCGAATTCTTGGATACAGTCTCCCTGTAAAAGGACTAGCTGTAGCGGTGATCCTATGCTTCAGTTGGGGCTGAAAGGAGAAATGTCATCACGGTCAACTTAACATTATTGGTTCATGTTGTCGTTGTGGTTGAAGAAGTTGGAACACTCTGTTTAATGGCTTTGTTTAATCTTCACATTTATTATGGCTTGCATGACTTTGCCTTTAGAATTAATCAAATTATGCAGCGGTCCTTAAACACTTGACAAGCTATATCCTGTAGTAAGTAAGGAAATGGGGAAAACTCTGATACAGTAATTTGTTAGCAAAGAAATAATAATAATGGCTGTCCATATCAAGCACCAGACTTGTGCAGTGAGATGAGATCTGATACGACTATAAGGTCCTATCCTAGCATGCAGGCTCTAAAGCTCATGGGATACACATGTAGGGAGTCGACCGTGGGGGTCGTCATATGGTCTACCTTTCAGACAGTTTGTTTTCTCCATGACTCAGCTTTTAAATTAGACTCTGTGAACAGATCACCTTGAAGCAACAACGGTGACAGAGACATGTATTGCTTATGCATTCTGAAACATATACAATTGACAACAGAATAGAAAGTGAAGCCTGGCCGAATCCCTAAACTCATCTCTTTCTTTTAGTGAGGCAATATTGTCCAGTAGAGGTCCGTGGTTTGAATCTGTAGTACCTATAACTTTATTTTATGTTGTTCATTGGATGTTTTCAGAGTGTAAAAAATAGATATCTTTGCCATTGTGGTCACTACAAGCAAGTCATAACGGATCACCCGCAGTGTGAGTGGCATCACAAGGTGGCTAGGAGACAATAGTCATGCCATTAAGTTATAAAGGGTCATGGCACAGGTTTAATACCTGTGGCCAATCAAGCCAATTGTACTGCCCACAGATTTAATAGCACCACAAGTTAGTATAAGAGAGAATACATGTTAGACTTCTGTCCCTTCATTCATGTCGTAAACAGTGACTAAAGAGGGTTGTTGTTGTTGTTGAATGCCCACAATGAGTAGGATTACTCTTTTGTGCATCCTAAAAAGGATGTTACTTGTCATAGCTTTCCTCACATCCCGAGCGTGTGATTAAGGTGGGCCGGGATGCTCCAGGCGGTTGTGCTATGCTTGGCTTCATCTGCGTGTCACTCACTACCACTATCCCTCACCTTGTTAGCCAGGCTGCCACGAAAACAGCCCGTTTCCAGGACCGGCTACGAGGAAGCCATGGAGAGGGTCTTGTCCAGTATATTTTGCCTGACACTGACTAACATGTAGTATATTTTGCCTGAACAGTCGTTAGTCATCCTTCCCCAGAACTAAAGAGGGTAATGCATGGGGTTAGCAACTTCATTATTTAAAAGAAATAATCACAGAAACCAACAGTACAAGTGTATACAAAATACTTTGGTGTAGGCTTTCTGTGAGGCGTCAGCTGTAATGGTGGCTCTATGCTCAATATGGAAGGGAGAGGAGGAGGAGGAGAAAAAGATGATGATGACGCTGCCCTTCATAGATCAAATTGGTCATCATGTGGTCGAAATGATTATATGAATTTCTTCTCCTTCTTCCTTGTTCCCTCTTGTTCTCCTTGTTCCCTTTCAAATAGTCCCATCTATCTTTATAGTGAATATGTGATTTAAAAAAAAAATATAATCGTGAATTATGTTATGGAGCGTTTAACTGTTTAGCCGCAATAACTGCATATTTCGTCCCGGGTACATCCCCTTTCAGCTAATCTGGTATTTTTTTTTTTAAGGCAAGGAGTGGTAGTTAGCTTTCTTTAGCCTTGAACGTTTCCCATAATTTGAGCAGAGCTAATCCTCAATTCCAATTCTGACTATGACAATATTTAGAACCCACCTGTGAGTTTGAGACCCATGTTTAAAATAAATTTGTGTTAGTAAATTATTCATTTGTAGTTTGGTTTTGTCTGTCATTAGTTTATTATTTTATGCATGGCTGTGCCTTACGTATTAATATTTGAATGCATGATTTGTGATAACTCATCAAAATTAGTAGATGTGTCTGTGACCATTCACCAAGAAATAAAAACCTCACCAAAAATGTTTTCTAGTTGTATCTTTGAGTATTAATTTTATTAGAAATTGACTTGGGCTGGCATGTTTAATAAAAACTGCACACAACACAGGAAGATAAACATATGGAAAATTTCAGTATGGTAAATTGAAAACAATGAAGTGGTATGATTGAAAAGACAGATATTTTGAGAACTGAAACTTTTATTTTATTACGTTACTCATACTGTTCTTTACTCTCTCTCTCTCTCTCCTCTATCATTTGTAATCCTAGTTTTAATCAGCCATAACAGGTAGACAAATATTGTTTTAGCTCATTTTGGTCTTTTCCCTTTGAGTATCATGTTGGATCAAGGGCATTACTCAGGCCATCTGTCCATCTTGTTGGGGGACATCCAAGTGGCGGCTTAATGTTGTAGGATCAACGGGACATGATTTTATTTGTCCATCTGTTGTCAGACATGCACACCTCATGCAGGTTCCATCTGCATGCTATTAAGAACACAATATCTACAACATCATTGAAGGTCTCATTTCTGTGTTGAGGATTTGGTCCTATAGAGAGACTATCAGTGTTCTTTGCTCCATTGCCCTTTATCAACAATACCTCTTCTTTTTCTGTATTCGTTCTCAATCTCTCGCCACCAAGACCTGAAAATGGCTTTGCAAGTAGCATGATGTAGTCTGGAGAACGGAATGTGTTTTGTCCCTAGATTACAGCTTGACTGTGATATTTGCACCTTTCAGTTCGATACATCCATCTTCGGCAGATCAACAGTACATTTCTCTACAACCACCTTTTTGTAGGTTCCATACCTTACAGCCAAATACTATGGCGGGAATTACCATAAGCTCAAAGAATTTAAATAAACAAATGTTAAACATTTGTGACAAAGGACAGCAAGACAGCTTTCATTCTGTGTCCAGGTTGATTAAAGAATATCGTTACTGCTGTATCATTTCCTGTAGTTATAACTATAATATATAGGTTCTTAGGAAGAGTCAATACGGCCCTTAAAATGTTCAATGTCTGTGTGGGTCTCAAAGAAAAGCGTTTCACCAACCCTGTTCTACATATATCATTGCCCGCCTAACGTCTTCTTCCTCTTCTTTTGCTTTCTTGTTCCAAATGAAGCATAGGGCTACCACTAAAAATGGCCCCTTTACAGGAAGCCTGTGTACAATCATTTGAAGTGGTAGTTTCAAAGCAATGGTTCTTCATTATGATGTTTCCAGTCTCAATTACAACTCTCTTCAGTAGCCTTTTACACCATGCTTGAAGGGTTACAGTTGTCCTGTTCTATTCAACCTAGGTATCCCTTTGATGGATAGCTTATTGTACTAGTAGTATATTCTAACTAGGGATAGCAACCTTATCTTGTAAAACAAATTGATATAGAAACCACCAATGTAAAAGAAGACGAAGCGTTTTGGCTAGGTCAACTGTAGTGGTGGCCACAATAAGAAGAATATTCTAACCAAATCTTTGTTACTAGTATCAGACATGGTCTCGATTGATATCACAGGAGAGGAAAATAACATCAAGTGAAATTAAAGGCATGAGAAAAGTCATTATTTTCATTGAGAGAAATAGAATGAGAAATAATAACATCACGAATGTTGTGAGAATATAGCAACACAGAAAGTAAGGATAGTTTGACCATCTATCAGAAAGAAGCTTGATAGACTTCCACTGTGCTCCTATTATGAAAGCAGATTAGATTTCATAGCATGAGACAGAAATTCTATTATGACCTAGACTAGACTTAACTTTGGCTAAGACAGCGCGCTTGTTCCAACAAAGGACATTTCAAATGATGCACATATATTTTGGTTCAGTATCTGATTATATTTTTGGTATCATATTTGTATTGTAGTATAGCTTATACTTGTCTATCTTGTATGTCTGCCACATATATCTGGTGCTTTAAAAAAAATTATAAGGTTTTACTTTTTTGTGGTTAAATTATCTAATTTATATTGCTAAAATTGCAGAAAATTGTTCAGTTTTACATCTTAAACATTTTCTTCAAGTTTGTGTTAGTTTTCTCAAGAAATTGTTTACATTTATTGTTATTATATTATATAAAGGCCTTACAAACGGCAATGGCTGCTGACAATAAAGATGTTTCCATTGAAAGTTTGATATAAACCTTTCAGTATAACAAGGATCAGGCTGCTGTAAAAAATCAAACAATAAGAAAGATCTATCCTTAACATATTAACTATCATGAGTCACTTATGGCTCACAGGTGTTTATCCACTGTGGCCAAGAGCAGCTAACATCAACCTTTATGTAGCAATACAATTCATGAAAAATGCACCAACAGATTTTGATCCTGTCCAATATTTTAATTGACCACAGGAAGTGTCATTTTCAAAACTGTTGCTTAATTTGTATACTCACTTCAATGTGGGGAAAGTGAGCAAAAGTAAATGACACCACCGCATATATTTCAATTCATTAGTTAATGTGCTAGTAAATGACACCACCACATATATTTCAATTCATTAGTTAATGTGCTAAAAAGCAACAAGTGGCCATTATAGATAAGGGATTTCACTATTAAAGTATTTTCTTACAAGCAATTGGGTTCATGGTCAGGCTCTCACTTATCATTTGGAAGGTGTAATATATCATATTGTTGATCTTGGATAAAAATATGGCCTATTAGTATATAGGCATGCTTACCACAGGCAATGGGTAAGGCAAGAGTAACATCAGGTTCAGATGAAACATACTGATGCCTCACCTCACATCTTCGTAGGGCTCCCTGGAAACAGGCTGTGTCACAGCTGTCTGACCAACAAGATGGGTATTCACGCTGTGATCCCTATAACATGAGCTTACTAAGAAGCCTCACATTGCACTACAGCCAGGAGTACTCCAGTCTACCTTCTCAAATGCACTTCAGGATGTAAGAAGAGCCACTGTAACCTACCACAAAAGGAACATCAGAAGTTTAAATGACCTTAGTATAAGCAGCCACCACAGATAATACAGTGCTTCCTAATAATCTCAGAATCTGCTTCTTTGTTAAAATTATTGTTTATTTTTGTCCCGGAAAGTCATTTTCAACCAGTCGTTTTGGCTATATGAGACAGTGTTTACCGTCTTAATCATGCGACAGCCTACCTAAAACAAAGCTGTGTTAGAACAGGAACAATCTTGACATATTAATTTATGGAAGTTACTAAAAGCTGTTTTCTGATTTAGAATTAGATGCCACATGATCTAATAATAGCTGTATGTTTAAAAGGTTTTTTGGGACAGACATGTTTTTCTAACATTTTATTTATATCATCACGCTGAGCATGTTTTTAAATATTGAAAAAGGAAAAGGTAGTTCCATAGTAGATACTGCTATTGATAATAGCTAGAGACTTCATTATCAGCATTTTGTGCCCAGTTCACTTCCTTTCTATCTTACCATCGATAACATTAAGTCAGTTGTCCAATTACATCTGGACAAAATGGAGAGTGAGTTGCTACTGGTGAGCAAACCCAGTATCATGGCTGTGAGAAGTTAGCTCTCTAAACATTCAGTTGCTCAGGTTTTTTTTTTGCTTTACAAATGACAAATATCATGTTGGTGATAATTAAGAGAAAAATGTAATTTTTAAATAATTAAATTTATTTTAATAATATAATTTTTTTTGTTTTGAAATTTATGTACTGGCATTTCTTGCACAGGTGGTTAGTTTTCTAGTGAGCATGTGTGGGTTCTTGCATGTGTGGATATTTGAATATGTGGGTTATTGTCTATGTGAGTTCTTGCCTGTGTGAGTTCTTGCATGTGTGGGTTCTTGCCTGTGTGAGTTCTTGCCTGTGTGGGTTCTTGCCTGTGTGAGTTCTTGCATGTTTTGTTTCTTGCCTGTGTGAATTCTTGCATTTGTGGATTCTTGCATGTGTGAGTTCTTGCATGTGTGGGTTCTTGCCTGTGTGAGTTCTTGCATGTTTTGTTTCTTGCCTGTGTGAGTTCTTGCATGTTTTGTTTCTTGCCTGTGTGAGTTCTTGCCTGTGTGGGTTCTTGCCTGTGTGAGTTCTTGCCTGTGTGGGTTCTTGCCTGTGTGAGTTCTTGCCTGTGTGGGTTCTTGCCTGTGTGAGTTCTTGCCTGTGTGGGTTCTTGCCTGTGTGAGTTCTTGCATGTTTTGTTTCTTGCCTGTGTGAGTTCTTGCATGTGTGGGTTCTTGCCTGTGTGAGTTCTTGCATGTTTTGTTTCTTGCCTGTGTGGGTTCTTGCCTGTGTGAGTTCTTGCCTGTGTGGGTTCTTGCATGAGTTAATAATAGTATAAGTTATACTTTATATATTATACATATTTACTTAGTCGACCCTGTTCTTGGATGTAGTAGTCAGTCCCATGTGCAGCCATCCATAGCTACCGCTTACAATATGCCCGGCAGGTCACAATGTTACTATTCTTTGCTCCAATTTCAGGCCCCAGTAAAAAACACAGACAGACATTATATATTAGAAAAATGATCTTCTTGTGCCAAGTCTCCGGGCATGGATCTGACAACTTCCTGTCTCTACGTGTGCCTATCAATCACGCTGTTGACATTTCCTGATGCTACACTGTCCAGCATTTTCCCTCTATGTTCATCTCTGTCCTGCCACTTGTCCCATTAATTGCGCTCATTATCACAGCATACTCTGATCATTCTTTCCTTAATAACAAAGAATCTGTAGTTTCAAAGCAGGCATTGCTGTCAGGGATGAAGTGTTAGGGACTTCATTGTACAAGGCGTGAGAATGCTATTTTTTTTTTAATTAAGTAGAATGGCCAGTTTCATTCCTGACTGCATTTCCTTCCTTAACGGTAAGCCAATTTGCAGCTGAGTCAACTGGAGCATGTTTAGAACATGAATCCAACCTGGCACTTTTACTATGACAAGCGACCTCTCTGCCACTCAGACATGTCCAAAAAAGAATGTCTATTTCTGATGTGTCCAATAAACTGTCTTTCTGCATTGATCTTCTTTCTGCATTGATCTTCTCATTTTGTTAGAGTATTTTCTATGATTCACTTCCAAATTTCAAGATATTGTCTATGATTCACTTCCAAATTTCAAGATATTGTCTATGATTCACTTCCAAATTTCAAGATTTGGCCAAGATTCACTTCCAAATTTCAAGATATTGTCTATGATTCACTTCCAAATTTCAAGATATTGTCTATGATTCACTTCCAAATTTCAAGATATTTTCTATGATTCACTTCCGAATTTCAAGATATTGTCTATAATTCACTTCCAAATTTCAAGACTGGTTCTATAAACAACTAAGACGTATATTCCACATTTCCATCAACAAAGTATTGCTGCATGAAATGCCTCTCATTTTCTTCTGTTTTCCCTTTTTCACTCCATACAGAGTATAGAGCCACCACTATAGTAGGCCTTCTTCAGGAAGCCTGTACCAAAGCATTTCACATGCTTTTGCAGTGGTGGTTTCTGTAGCATTTTGTTTTACATGATGAGGTCGCTAACCCAATGCACAACACTTTTCTTTAGTCACCTTTACAACATACATAGAGGTACACTCAACTTATTCTTTCCTCCATAGTAAGGGGCCCTGGAATCAACTTTAGAAATCAAGGTATTCAAGGACTGTATTTTGGTGTTAGTTTGGGTCTTCGACTTAGTTAGGGAAAGCAAGGCAGCCATGAAAGGATCTGGTTATTCTCCTCTCAAAAACTGGACCTGCTACAGTGAAGACTCTAACACTCACTTCATCCCCATTGGCAGTATATTTTTTGTTTGTTTTGCGTTCGCCTTATTTCTCTATTCCCCAAGGCGGTATGCATTGCACTGTGGTTTTTATTTTGCGCCTGTCGGCCCAGTGCATCCGACTTCAGCATGCATTTTATGTAAGGATCTGCTTCCTCCTGCATTTTCTAAGGGTTTGCTTCCCCGGGGTAATGGCCGGTGCTGTGATGGGGATCGAACCCAGCACCTTTGGGTTGTGAGCCGTGCCACTTAACCACTAGGCCACGCCGTCCCCATTGGCAGTATATGATGCAGAATTACTTTACCTTTCTGAGTTAGGGCAGCAAGGAAAGGAACTTGTCACCCTCTTCCACCTGCACCCCTCCCGGTCCTCGCAATAGCTAAGCCTATTAAATGAAGTCTCTAACACTTCATCTGTAATGGCAGTGTCTACTATTGGGCTACCAATACATCTGTTGTAAGTTAGGAAAGGCAGTGTTTGCTATTGGACAGTGTATGGAATTGGACTACCTTTACATTTCTGTGACGTCAATGTCTGCTATTGGGAAGACAGTGTCTACTGTTGGGAAGACAGTGTTTGATATCAGGCTGCCATCATCTTTCTGAGTTAGGGAAGGCAACATCTGCTGTTGGGCTACCATTACTACCATCATCTTTCTGAGTTAGGGAAGGCAACATCTGCTGTTGGGCTACCATCACCTTTCTGAGTTAGGGAAGGCAACATCTGCTGTTGGGCTACCATTACTACCATCACCTTTCTGAGTTAGGGAAGGCAACATCTGCTGTTGGGCTACCATTACTACCATCACCTTTCTGAGTTAGGGAAGGCAGTGTCTGCTGTTGGTCTACCATCAACTTTCTGAGTTAGCGAAGGCAATATCTGCTGTTGGGCTACCATCACCTTTCTGAGTTAGGGAAGGCAAAATCTGCTGTTGGTCTACCATCACCTTTCTGAGTTAGGGAAGGCAACATCTGCTGTTGGGCTACCATTACTACCATCACCTTTCTGAGTTAGGGAAGGCAGTGTCTGCTGTTGGTCTACCATCAACTTTCTGAGTTAGCGAAGGCAATATCTGCTGTTGGGCTACCATCACCTTTCTGAGTTAGGGAAGGCAAAATCTGCTGTTGGTCTACCATTACTACCATCACCTTTCTGAGTTAGGGAAGGCAGTGTCTGCTGTTGGTCTACCATCAACTTTCTGAGTTAGCGAAGGCAATATCTGCTGTTGGGCTACAATCATCTTTATGAGTTAGGGATTTCAAGTATGATAGGAAATGAGCTCATAATAGCTGAGACCTCATACAATGCAGTCGAGATTACTTCATCCATAATAGTGTTCCCTGTTTTTGGACTTCTCTCACATTCACAATGGTGACTCTTTCCCACTATCTTCATCACATTATTAGTGTTCAAAGACTGTCATCTGATGTCAGATATTGTTAATGTTCAAAGACTGCCATCTGATGTTGGACATTGCTAGTGTTCAAAGACTGTCATCTAATGTCGGAGGAGATTGTTAGTGTTCAAAGACTGTCGTCTAATGTCGGAGGAGATTGTTAATGTTCAAAGACTGTCGTCTAATGTCGGAGGAGATTGTTAGTGTTCAAAGACTGTCGTCTAATGTCGGAGGAGATTGTTAGTGTTCAAAGACTGTCGTCTAATGTCGGAGGAGATTGTTAATGTTCAAAGACTGCCATCTGATGTTGGACAGTTGCTATTCCACATTGTGCCCTCCCACAGACATGTCAATACCTTTTGCTGCACTAATGCTCCAAGTGGTAGAGTCTGTCTCAGCCCAATGTACCCTCCCACAGACATGTCAATACCTTTTGCTGCACTAATGCTCCAAGTGGTAGAGTCTGTCTCAGCCTAAAGGGACCTCCCACTTCATTTGATTATGATTGATCGATTTACTTTTTTTGCTCCAAGTGAAGCATAGAGCCACCACTGCAATTGGCCCTCTACAGGAAGCCTGTGTCTCAGCATTTGCAGTGGTGGCTGCAATGGCAATGTTTCTACATGATGAGGTTGATAGCTTGGTGCACAACACTCTGTAGTTGCCATTTACAACATGATTACAAGGTTACAGTGGTCCTATTCTTTTCAACCCAGGTATTACTCAGATGCACACTTCACTTTACCCATCTGTAAATGGGTACAGTTCGGGATCACTTAACACAAGCTGAGGACTTGCTAACCAAAGTCTTTAACACTTCATCCCCAGTAGCAATCTCTGCTATGGAACCACCTTTATGCGTAAGAAGAAGAACCACCTTTAGCTTTCTGGGTGGAAAATAGAGCACTCAGACTAGTTTATACTGATAAAACGTGGAGGCCAAGAGGAATAGATACAGGAGCAAGTGGGAAGTAGAGAATTAGTTTACCAGGAATAGATACAGGAATAGAATCCAGACTAGTTAATACAACTATAATTTAGAAGCTAGGGAGATTGTCAGCATTAGAAAGGGGGGTGAAGACTAACATCAGGGTCAGGTGAAACTTACTAATCAAGAACCTCCCCTACCTTATGTACACTTTGGGCTCACTAGAAACTGGTTGTCACAGCAGTTTGACTTAAGAGGTGGGTATTGACACTTCTTTGCGTTCAGGATCTTTTGGTCATGCTATATCTGCAGCCCAGTCGCCATGATGAAATCTGTAGTCTTCACCAGGTCGGAGCGGCTGCCCCACAGCTTTTGTCTCAGCTCCGCACCCTCTGGCCAGGTCTGGTATCTCATTTCCCTGTAGATTGGGCATTCTTGTAGAATGTGTTCAGGGTTCTGGCATCCTGTTTCACATGGGCACTCATCAGTGTGTGAGATCTTCAGTCGGTAAAGATGTTCTAGTAGTCTGCTGTGTCCAGTTCTCAGGCGAAATAAGGTAGTTTGTTGATTTCTTTTGAGTTGGTGAATTGGGCCTGGTGTACTGCTTATGTTTCTGTCTTCTCTCCATTGGTGTGTATACTAATTTCTGATGATGTTCTTGATCTCTCTGTACGGTACTCAATGATTAAATTGTGCTTTTTTGCTGCCATCTTTTGCTAGAGCATCAGCTCTCTCGTTTCCTGTGATTACGCAATGGGAGGTATCGACACTAATACCTATAGTGATGCAGAGCATCACATTGCACTACAACCAGGAGGACCTTGGTGTACATTAAGTATGCCTCAGGATGTAAGAGTCACTGTAATCCACACCTAAAAAATGTCAAGAGTTAATTTAACTCAGAAAAGTGACTTCCACAACAACAACCAGGAAAAAACAGGAGTAGATACAGGAACAAGTTGGAAGAGGTCAAGAGGTTTGCCTGGAGTGGTCAAGAGGTTTGCCAGGAGTAAATACAAGAACAAGTTGGAAGAGGTCAAGAGGTTTGCCTGTAGTAGATACAGGAATAAGTTGGAAGAGGTCAAGAGGTTTGCCAGGAGTAAATACAAGAACAAGTTGGAAGAGGTCAAGAGGTTTGCCTGTAGTAGATACAGGAATAAGTTGGAAGAGGTCAAGAGTTTTGCCTGGAGTGGTCAAAAGGTATGCCAGGAGTAGATACAGGAACAAGTTGGAAGAGGTCAAGAGGTTTTCCCGGAACAAGTTGTAAGCAGAGCAGTCAGGCTGGCTGACACAAGTTTAACTGAAGAGGTCAAGAGGTTTGCCAGGAGAGGTAAAAAGGTTTGCCAGGAATAGATACAGGATCAAGTTGGAAGCAGAGCAGTCAGGCTGGCTGACACAAGTATAACTTAAGAGGTCAAGAGGTTTGCCAGGAGAGGTAAAAAGGTTTGCCAGGAATAGATACAGGATCAAGTTGGAAGCAGAGCAGTCAGGCTGGCTGACACAAGTATAACTTAAGAGGTCAAGAGGTTTGTCAAGAGTAGATACATGGACAAGTTGGAAGTAGAGCATCCAGGCTAGCTGACACAAGAATAACTTAAGAGGTTTGTCAAGAGTAGATACATGGACAAGTTGGAAGTAGAGCATCCAGGCTAGCTGACACAAGAATAACTTAAGAGGTTTGTCAAGAGTAGATACATGGACAAGTTGGAAGTAGAGCATCCAGGCTGGCTGACACAAGAATAACTTAAGAGGTCAAGAGGTTTGTCAAGAGTAGATACATGGACAAGTTGGAAGTAGAGCATCCAGGCTAGCTGACACAAGAATAACTTAAGAGGTTTGTCAAGAGTAGATACATGGACAAGTTGGAAGTAGAGCATCCAGGCTAGCTGACACAAGAATAACTTAAGAGGTCAAGAGGTTTGTCAAGAGTAGATACATGGACAAGTTGGAAGTAGAGCATCCAGGCTAGCTGACACAAGAATAACTTAAGAGGTCAAGAGGTTTGTCAAGAGTAGATACATGGACAAGTTGGAAGTAGAGCATCCAGGCTAGCTGACACAAGAATAACTTAAGAGGTTTGTCAAGAGTAGATACATGGACAAGTTGGAAGTAGAGCATCCAGGCTAGCTGACACAAGAATAACTTAAGAGGTCAAGAGGTTTGTCAAGAGTAGATACATGGACAAGTTGGAAGTAGAGCATCCAGGCTAGCTGACACAAGAATAACTTAAGAGGTCAAGAGGTTTGTCAAGAGTAGATACATGGACAAGTTGGAAGTAGAGCATCCAGGCTGGCTGACACAAGAATAACTTAAGAGGTTTGTCAAGAGTAGATACATGGACAAGTTGGAAGTAGAGCATCCAGGCTAGCTGACACAAGAATAACTTAAGAGGTCAAGAGGTTTGTCAAGAGTAGATACATGGACAAGTTGGAAGTAGAGCATCCAGGCTGGCTGACACAAGAATAACTTAAGAGGTTTGTCAAGAGTAGATACATGGACAAGTTGGAAGTAGAGCATCCAGGCTAGCTGACACAAGAATAACTTAAGAGGTCAAGAGGTTTGTCAAGAGTAGATACATGGACAAGTTGGAAGTAGAGCATCCAGGCTAGCTGACACAAGAATAACTTAAGAGGTCAAGAGGTTTGTCAAGAGTAGATACATGGACAAGTTGGAAGTAGAGCATCCAGGCTAGCTGACACAAGAATAACTTAAGAGGTCAAGAGTAGATACATGGACAAGTTGGAAGTAGAGCATCCAGGCTGGCTGACACAAGAATAACTTAAGAGGTCAAGAGGTTTGTCAAGAGTAGATACATGGACAAGTTGGAAGTAGAGCATCCAGGCTGGCTGACACAAGAATAACTTAAGAGGTTTGTCAAGAGTAGATACATGGACAAGTTGGAAGTAGAGCATCCAGGCTAGCTGACACAAGAATAACTTAAGAGGTCAAGAGGTTTGTCAAGAGTAGATACATGGACAAGTTGGAAGTAGAGCATCCAGGCTAGCTGACACAAGAATAACTTAAGAGGTCAAGAGGTTTGTCAAGAGTAGATACATGGACAAGTTGGAAGTAGAGCATCCAGGCTGGCTGACACAAGAATAACTTAAGAGGTTTGTCAAGAGTAGATACATGGACAAGTTGGAAGTAGAGCATCCAGGCTAGCTGACACAAGAATAACTTAAGAGGTCAAGAGGTTTGTCAAGAGTAGATACATGGACAAGTTGGAAGTAGAGCATCCAGGCTGGCTGACACAAGAATAAGTTAAGAGGTTTGTCAAGAGTAGATACATGGACAAGTTGGAAGTAGAGCATCCAGGCTAGCTGACACAAGAATAACTTAAGAGGTCAAGAGGTTTGTCAAGAGTAGATACATGGACAAGTTGGAAGTAGAGCATCCAGGCTGGCTGACACAAGAATAACTTAAGAGGTTTGTCAAGAGTAGATACATGGACAAGTTGGAAGTAGAGCATCCAGGCTAGCTGACACAAGAATAACTTAAGAGGTCAAGAGGTTTGTCAAGAGTAGATACATGGACAAGTTGGAAGTAGAGCATCCAGGCTAGCTGACACAAGAATAACTTAAGAGGTCAAGAGGTTTGTCAAGAGTAGATACATGGACAAGTTGGAAGTAGAGCATCCAGGCTAGCTGACACAAGAATAACTTAAGAGGTCAAGAGGTTTGTCAAGAGTAGATACATGGACAAGTTGGAAGTAGAGCATCCAGGCTAGCTGACACAAGTATAACTTAGAGGCCACAACAAGTGCTCCTCAGCTTCATATTTAGAGCAGAATTTACCAGAAGGAATACCCTACTTCTCACAGTAGTTTACTGAGGAGCAAACCTGGTATCTTTAGCATGAGAAAACGGAGTGCATTAGCATGGTCCTAATCGGATCAGACTGCTTGTAGCACACCTTCTTCTATTCATAGCTATTTTCACACTTAATGACATCTTTAAGGTCAGCAACAAAACTCCCTCCACTTCACCCAGTCTGCGGCCATCATTCTTAGTGTCTCAAATCTTCATGATTATTATTGAAACTTATTCTTTGTCAATTCAGCCTCACTTTCACCCTCCCACTGACGTCCATAGCATGGCAGCTCTGGTGATAGTATCAGGTCCAATCCATGACTGATCCAGTTTCAATTATGATAATATACATATCTTCTAGCAAATAACCTGCTGGAATTAAGTCAATAACAGGAAATTTTTCATAAGTAATACCAGGGCTCGAAGTGGGAGCAAAGAAAAGTACCGTAACACTTTCAACCTGCCCAGAGCCAACTATGGAGAGTTGGGCATGGGACTGAATAAATCATCCTGAAGAAACTTTATATCCCAACAAATATGGACTAATCAAATTAAAGGAAAAGTAAAATTCTGCAATATAAGACCAAAGAAGGTAGAATGCTGAAATGTATAACACAGGATGACTTGTGGTGTATTTGTTGAAGACATATGCTCCATGTGGAACTGAAAAAGTTTTGATTGATTAAATATAAAACTTAATACAGAAATATCACTTTTATAAAGTAAAAAAAAACCAAAATGTGTGTCCTAGATTTATAAGGGCATTGCTTACCATTACAGTAGCAGTTTAGGTCTTTGTGACTCCATTAAAATTGCTTTTGTTTTTGTGCTCAATGAAAATCTACTCTTACCCACAGGAATTTGGAAAATGATAGCTACACCAATAGCCGTTACAGTGAGGCAGAACATTTGCCCCGTGCCAAGATAGCTCATAGATCTGGTGCAGAGATGTCTGAGAATGGTCAAGGTAGTAATTATGAGAGGCTCAATTCTGTAAGTTTTATTCTGATTCAGCTTTTGGTTCAATATTCTTTCTTCTTCGTCCTGAAAAGGATATTTGTGACGTGTCGTAGTTTACAGCAAGGCTGCAATATCTGCGTCTCTCAGCCCAATACAGCATTTTTGGGACTGGGTTTATCTTTCCTTTTCAATCCCTAATATCCCTAAGCTAACCTGCAAGGTTGCTGTCTTTCCAGTATCGCCACTTGGACGAGGAATAGGGTCTAGGTAAGTTGTGTGTCACTGGCCCTGATGTAAGCAGCCAGCTATGAGTCGCTGACTGGTGTCAACTCATTCACTGCTGGGATCAAGATGCTGAGCAGCGCATGAGCTGCAGTGGTCAGCGACCCATAGCTGACTGCTAGTGTCAGGGCCAGCGAACCAAAGCTGCCAAGACCCTTCTACACCTCCACGCGGTCATCCTGGATAACAGGCTGCAGCAGGGCAGACTGGCTAAGGAGAAGGGATCGAAGAGGGAATGCTAACCCGGTACTAAAAAAATGCTTGCTGAAGTCGGATGTATTGGACCGAAAGGTGCAAATATCGCAGTCAAGCTGTAAACCACGATACAACGCATTCCGTTCTCTGGGCTAAATTCTGCTACTTAAGCCCTTTCAGGGCTTGGTAGCAGGAAGATTGAGAACGAACGAAGCCAAGCCATTCACTGCTACATCCTCAGCTCCATATTCTATCTGACAACCTGGATAGCTCTCTTCTTCTCAAAGTACCAGTATGTGATTTCAATGTCTTCTTTTTCACAATCTCTTAATGTGACATGATGTGTAACACAAGACTCACAATGTCTCTTAGTCTCTCATGTCCAAGCCTACCTCACCTGCAAGTGGTCGACCCTGTTCTTCCCAGTAATCCAGCTGAAGGCTTCAATGAAGAGTGGGAAGTTGGATGGAACAGCAGACGAGGTTCAGATTAACTCCCTTCCCCAGCCAGTTGAGGCTGATAAACTCAATGAAGAAGTATTTAAGACGGCAACACTTGGCCAGAAGGCACACCAGAAATCACAATATCACTCTCTCTCTCCTCTATGGTGCATTGTCCATTCCTATTTTGCATTATCTTGATCTCTGCTCATAAAGATGCACGGTTCCTTGGCTTTCTCTTACGTTTGTGATAGAGCTAGAATTTCTTTCTGACTGTGTTAGCATTAAAATATTTTATTCACGACGACGTTACGCCTTCAACATAGAACAACTCTAAAGCTTATGTGAATAATAAAACAAAATATTCATTTATTACAAATATATGGTTTACAACATGGTTAAAACTAAACTAATGAATAACTCAATCTTTCTATCTCAGGGAATGTTAGCATGAGCTTGAATGGAATACCTGGACTTCTTCTTCTGCGTTCTTTCTCTATCTCCCACTCCAAGCCTTGAACAGGGCTGTGCAAGTAGCAGGATGTAGTCCAGAGAACGGAATGCGTTGTGTCGCTAGTTTACAGCTTGGCTGCAATATTTGCACCTTTCGGTCCGACACATTCGTCTTCGGCAACATCCCTGGACTATAATCCCAGTTCGATAATATCCAAGACACTCTATACAAATCTTGTTCAACACTGATTAACTACTATCTACTATGTAGTCATGTGTGCCCCCTAGCAGTTGGTGATGAGTTTATCTCTGGTGGCTGTCAGTCCCGTGCTGTGCAATAATAGTTTCTTGCTATGAGGGGGGGGGGGGGGGGGGGGGGCGCTACGACTGACCCCTCTGAAGCTTCAATCAGTTATCTCTCATTCCAACAGACCAGCAAGTGTGTGATATCTGTGGAAACTACAGATATATTTTCCCAATTCTTCTTCTTCGTACGCTGTCAGACGCCAACTTGAATTTGTTCAAAGAAAGCAGTGGTCATCCTGAGGCTGTCAACACTGCTATAGAGCTTGTCGAGTGTTGGCACTGGTGATGACCACATGTGCTTTCTCAGGTCCTCGTATATCAGGCAATTTTGCAGCAGATGTTCAGGAGTCATTTTTCCAGTACCACAGGTGCATTCGTCAGTAGCACCTATCTTCAGCTTATTGAATAGATGGTACGTCAGTCTGTTGTGGCCTGTGCGGAGTCTGAAGACCACCACCTGCTCTATTCTGTTCAACTGGACTGGTAATAAGCATAATTATTTTGTGTAGTCATTATGCTGGGTTTCCCATTTGTCCATGTATCTGGTCCTAATAAACCTTTTGGATTCTCCATAGCTCACACCAGAATCTGGTTGTGGTAACATTCCATCTTGTTTTGCCAGTCTGTCTGCCTTCTCGTTGGCTTCAATGTTACAGTGGGATGGAACCAACTGTACCACGACTCTTTTGGGTGTGGTCTGTTGACATAGTTCTGATCTTAAATCATTTACTTTTGTATTTTTCTGGCTTTTAAGTGCTGTAACCACGGACAGCGCATCTGTAAAAAAAGACAATCTGGCTTTCATTGTTTTCTCCTGTCAGCATTGCTTCTACTGCAGCTTTCACTGCCTATGCTCTGAAATTGCTTGAGAATTCGCAATTGAACTGCATGCATTCAATTAGTTATCTCTCATTTCCAACAGACCAGCAAGTGTATGATATCTGTGGAAACTAGATACGTTTTCCTAACGAAAGTGAACAGATTTCCTTCTCGTATCGCTTACAGGGAGTCCACCATTCGTGTCAATGACCAACATATAGTTGGATAACCTACCCCGATCAGCTCTGCCTGTCTGTTTTTAGTCTTCTGGTTTTATAGCCACTTCTTAGCTCCACCTAAACAAAAATTGTGGTGGCACTAGGCACCCTGTTCCTACCCTGAAGATTGGTAAGCCGTCAATCTTACTCAGCTACTCCCTTTTGGAATCCTACTGACTGCCCTTGCTAACCCTTCAATCTGCTAGTGTCAAATTCGGCGTCAATTATCATGTCGCTAACTCCCCTACCCGCCCCTGATACTAATCTAATATAAAGAATGGGCAAGTCTAAAACCACTACCCCAAACAACAAGTTCCAACTCATAGTAAAGAACAACTGCCTTTCTCTCGCTTTGCCAACTGGAACCCAGCCCTGACAATGGACTCACGTCATGCTGTGGCCCCAGATTGACCCGGCCTTGTCTGAGTTGAGATTGAGAACTAGTCTCCAGCCACAATCTCTTCTGCTCCACAGGGATCTGTTACACATTATTCTTCACCAGGCCTCCCAACCATTCTCTTCCCTTGTATTATGTATAGAGTGTTCAAAAAAATGTTACAATACGTACAGAAATGTTGCATAAGTTCATTGTATCTTTCTGAGTAGCAGAGCACTCGCTTCTCAAGGTTTAATCCCCATTACCAGCAAGCTCCTGTTAACCCAACTGTAAATGTGTGGCTGGTTTACTGTTATAGATGGAAAGACGAGGATAGGAACTGGCCACTCCACCTCAAAATATTTAGACTTCACACATGCCACAACTGATCTATCCAACAAACAAAAGAAAACAGAATACCAATGAATGCGTCTGCAAGCACTGTTACAAGGATTGCTCAACATCTGCTACAAAAATGTCCAAAATGCAAGGAACAGAGAAAGCACATATGGCCATCACAACTACCATTCCTGGACAATCTCTATGTGGACACCAATGGACACTTTAGATATATTCAAGTTGACATCTCAAACAATATGAAAAATAAGACCACCCCGTATTTAAAGAACTTCATGCTGGGAATGACCTTTTCATTTTTCTGTTTTCAGGGTCGACCTGCTGACAACAAGCAGACGGCCTTTGGACGCCACTCGCCCACACCTAATGCCCGGAATGACGGCAGCAAAAATGTCTATCATAACAGAGCTTATGAAGAGGAAGTCGGGGAGCGGTTATGAGAGTAATGATTCAAGTATGTAGTTTTCTCAAGTATTGATGAGTTGCTAAGTTTAGTTAACCCTTTATCCTCCAACATAATTTACTAAATTGTTGCCAGAGGCAAGAGTAACTTCTGCTAAAATTGTATCCTCTCCTCAGTATCATTACTACTTTCATCAGTTCTACTGTCAAGAGTTAAAATTGGGTCTGTGTTCATTAACTATCATTACTACTTTCATCAGTTCTACTATCAAGAGTTTAAATTGGGCCTGTGTTCATTAACTATCATTACTACTTTAATCAGTTCTACTATCAAGAGTTTAAATTGGGTCTGTGTTCAATAACTATCATTACTACTTTTACTTCATTAGTTTCACTCTATCAAGAGTTTAAATTGGGCCTGTATTCAATAACTATCTGCCATTACTACTTTTACTTTCATCAATTCCACTTTCTGTCTTCTTCTGCGTTCGTTCTTAATTTCCAACGACAAAACCCTGAACACGGCTTTGCAAGTAACAGGATGTAGGCCAGAGAACGGAATGTGTTGTGTTGCTAGTTTGCAGCTTGACTGCAATATTTGCACCTTTCGGTCAGATAGATCTGTCTTCGGCAGAATCTAAGAGTTTAATTGGATCTGTGTTCAATACCTAATTATCATTAATGTGTTTATTTCCATTGCTGAGGTTCCACAGAAGGATTTATAGGGCTGAGGAGTAAAGGCCACTTGCCCGAGCAGTCACATCAAACTGTAGACTAGATTTTTTATTTTACCTTAGATAGAAAACAAACTCTACCTTGCAGAGGATTTGAATGCACGTCCTCGTGGTCAAAGACTGATATACAAACCATTCGGCAAGGGGGACAGCGTGGGCTAGTGGTGACGTGACACGGCTCACAATCCAATGGTGCTGGGTTCGATCCCAATTACAGCACCGACTGTTACCCGAGGAAGCAAACCCCCAGAAAATGCAGGAGAAAACAGACCCTTACATAAATTGCATGCCGAAGTCGGATGCACTGAGACAATAAAAACATAGTGCAACACACACTGCCTTGAGGAATGGAAAAATATGGCGAACGCAAAAAAAACATTTGGCTAGCCACTCCTCCTGTATTCAACATCCATGTAAGAGGAGTCGGGAAGTAACATTAATATGACAATTGAAAGTCAATCAAAAGTTTTAAGTTTGATATTTTTTAAATTCTTTGTTTAATTAAGAGAGATTGTGATCATCCTGATTAACTACTAAGCTACCTCTCAACATTTTTCCATTGCTTGGAAAGTGTTTGCTTTAAAAATGTGCCCCGAATAATATAATTATCCAATATTCACATTCATTGCATGACCCAGAAGTTGCGCATAAATGGAAATTCCATATAAAATTCAACTGCTTGACTTTATTACTGGTGACTGGCAAGGCTGTAGACAATTCACAATTCATCAGTACATCAGCCAACATGACATCATGAAGCTGGCGAACAACTGTGATAAATTTTCCAGGGCAGTCAAATTTTGCCATTATTTTCAAGAGTCACTGTTGACAGTATCACCTTGGTTAGGTCAATAAAGATTGTGTACAGATTGCGATGCTGCTCCTGACATTTAATCCTTTCGCTGCCACACTTTTTTCAGCCAAGTCTGGCCCAGTGCCACTGCATTTTTTGGACATGATCACTTTTAATTGTGATAATTTTAGAAAATCATTAAAAAATCAAAAAATAAACTTGGGACCATCATTTAACCGCCCTGCGATCAGCTCGGAAACCACACTGACTCTGCATTTGTGTACGTTAGCAATGGTGGTTCTTTCAGCTTCTGAGGTATGTGACCTGCATCCCAAATTGAGTGAAAGAGGTCTGTTAGCTTATATAGCAGCACAGGGCCTCATGATTTGTAAACCTCAACAGGAGAAGCATCCGATCCAGATGCTTTGTCATCGGACAGAGAAACGCACCACTGCAAATGCTTGGATACAAGTTTTCTGTAAAGGAACCAGGTTATAATGATGGCTCTATGCTTCACTTGGATTTAAAAGTAAAATAATCATGTTTTGAGGAGAGAGTACCTAGCCGATTGGGTGCTGGTCTCTTAACCATGTGAGAGTACGTGTTCCCAAACTCTGGGGTTTTTTATCAATTGGGATTGAAATAAAAGCTTAGTTTGCACACCATGTGATCACTGCACGGGAAAGTGGCCTTTATTTATCAACCCTAAACAAGTTTGGTTTGGTTCACACGGAGTGTATGTGTATATGCGCTTGTGAAGAAACTGATCACCACGTTTTGCTTGCTGCAGAATCTCTGATGTCACCATCATATCTCAAAATCACTCCATTCCACCTAGATCGATGTCTTCCAACTCTGACAAGGAGGATCATTTTCTTGTGACAATCACCTAGTCTTTTCTTGTCATCTGCTCTATCCCCCTCATTTGGGAACTGAACCGCTAGGCCAGTCAGGCATAATATACTGACTAGGATGTAGCGTCAGGCACAATATACTGACCAAGACCCCTATCTCTCTTCCATGTCGCGTTCCCTGGAAACAGGCTAAATTTCAAAGCAGTCTGGCTGACAAGATGTGGATCGCCATGATCCCCATAGTAGTGAGCATCACAGATGAAGCCAAGCATAGCACAACCACCTGGAGGACCACGGCCCACCTTCATCAGCACGCTTGGGATGTGAGGAAAGTTACAACCTGCAACTTAACGCCCTTTTCAGGGCGCACAAAAGAGTAAACCTAGTGGGCATTAAACAGCAACATCCCCCTCATTTGGGGCATAGACAATGGTGTTCCAGTACCATAATCTGTTTGGAGACAGATTTCCATCCCTAGTTGTTTGACTCCTGGAGACAATACAGCCCACTTCTTCTTTGACTCTGTCCGTCGTGGGAACTCTGATGTAGAGAAGCATATTGTCCTCAAGATCTATGACCACCTTTTATTTTTCTTAGTTCCTGTTAGAACTAGGATTTACAATTTGGATTTCTTCCATGAGCTGAGTCCTTTCCGTTTCTGCTTTTAATATTCCATGTTCCAAAAATCTTAGTCCATAATTTATCATTTGTAAGGTCTGTCCAGTTTTTCTTCCTTTGACTTGTAATCATGTGAGTATACATAATTGACCGGTTGTATTTTTGCATGGTGAAGGAGCTGGCTCCATGCAGGCAACCGTTTCTGGTTCACTGCCATTCATTTGGTACTCACAGCTTACCTCCCAACAAAGAAGCCATTCAGCTATCCACCACCTAATTGATCATTCAGCTATCCACCACCTAATTGATCGTTCAGCTATCCACCACCTAATTGATCGTTCAGGCTATCCACCACCTAATTGATCATTCAGCTATCCACCACCTAATTGATCATTCAGCTATCCACCACCTAATTGATCGTCTAGTAGGAGGTCCAGCTCCTCACCCAGGATGGTTTTTATATATGGGAGGTAAAATAATCTAGACTATACAGTTTGCAACAACCGGATGGGTAAGTTGCCCTTGTTCATCAGCCCTACCTGAACTTAGAATAAATGTCATAATGAGTTGTTTTCTTTCTTTTTTAATCAGATACACCATCATTCCATTCCTAACTGGGGTCAATGGATACAAGAATTAAGACGATTCATTCTGAGGATACAAGAGTTTTACAAACACTTTCCCCGAGGACGCCCCCAGACTGCCAAAGAACTGCTGTACTATAGCGTATACCATTCAGCCGACCATGTAGTTGTTGAGGTTACAATATTCCAAATGTGATTTATATCTTTGTTCTTGGCTTGTTATTTATGTGCAGGTTGAGCATTCTTCATATGAAAACCTCCTAAACTATTTTGAGTTCTAAAATGTCTTGTTACTTAGGCCGTTAGGGTATTATTTCTGACTATATAAATTGTATTTTCTTCCATGTCTGCCCATCGACAGCTGTTGTCATTAATAACTGCCATGAGCCGCACACAGAGCCAGAGAAGATATTCTTTAGCTTGTTAAAACCCTTAGAGGGACAACCCGCAATCTGTGTTATGACCTGCTCTCTGTGGGGTAGTGGTGCTATTTTTGTCCTTGTCATACACAAAGACCCCGGCGGACCACCCATGAGTATCTCCAGATCCTTCTTCGTACGCAGTCAGACAGTAACCATTATTTTTTCGAAAAAAGCGGCGGTCATCCTGAGGCTGTTGCCACTGCTTGTCTTGCAGTTCCTCTGGTGATGGCCACATCTGCTCTCTCTGATCCTCGTATGTCGGGCAATTCTGCAGCAGATGTTCAGCGGTCATTTTACCGGTACCGCACGGGCATTCGTCTGTACCACCTATCTTCAATTTGTTGAATAGGTGGTACCTCTGTCTATTGTGGCCAGTGCGAAGTCTGAAAACAACGACCTGCTCTCTTCTGTTCAACTGGTAATAGGCATCGTTTTTGGTCTCCAGATCCAAATGAAGTGAGTCATAACTTTCACATTTCAGTATCAACTAGTAATTTAGCAAGTCACGTGTTATCATGAACACACTACAGATAGGGCCACATGCTAAGTAAACAAGGAGATAAAAGGAAGCTACATCTAAACAAATGGTTTACCTTGAGTCACATTCAAGCAACTATTTTTCATGTATAACTTCATAACTTTAGGGTTGCATAATTTGCCAGATATTACCACATTTAGGCCAATTTTTTAAAAGTTACCTTTATATATATTTTTGAAGTTGTACGTGCTTAAAATTACTGCACATTATTTTTGTAATGCCACCTCGTACATGTTCCCAGTATTGTGCTGCCTTAGTCTACTCCACTAGTCACAGAAATATAAAACACTGTCTAGCCTATTGGATGCTCAACCTGTATTGTGTAAAATATTTTCACACCCATTCTTTCAGTACTACTGGCATACATGTCATAATCACCACATTTGCAGAGTTCCACACACATTTATCTATTTTCCAATGAAGCAAATATTTGTGTGTAATAATTGTGATATGCTAATACTATTGTGTATGGCAGGGGTAATCCTACATTAGTGACCCACATAACCATATATGTTGGTTTATTTAAATTTAATAATATACATACGACAAATGTTTTTAATGAGATACAATGTTTTACTGTACAGTTTTCTTCC
Source organism: Ariolimax columbianus (assembly GCA_036924085.1). NCBI lineage: Eukaryota > Metazoa > Mollusca > Gastropoda > Stylommatophora > Arionidae > Ariolimax > Ariolimax columbianus. Next base: position 10,170,098 of record JAVGWX010000014.1, read on the forward strand.
CCTCTTCTAGCCATGAGGTGGGGTGTTTTCTTCCCCTCTTCTAGCCATGAGATGGGGTGTTTATACTTGCAATGGAGAGTGCACAAAAACAGGTGATTGGATCATTTTTGTTTACATGATGGAGGGTCTGTCGCCTTTGAGCCTAAATGCTGACCACTATAGGGAAGGAATTGCTTGCTAAAACCCTGCTCTTTTTGATTTACAACTGCCAAGGGCTCATTTACACGCACAGCGTGTATACTGGAACTCCATTTATCTCCGATAAGATGTGCAGATCAGGGGCCGCTTTACCATTCATTCAGCTATAGCGACTCTTCCTTGTATACAATTATCATCCTAAACCGTTCTGGCCAAAACATTGTTTCTTAGTTTCAGCACAGTAACAAAATAAACTGCTGAAACTAACTCATTGGCTGTTGGAAATAAGATATTTTGTAATACATACAAATTATTATTTTTTTTTTTTTTTTATAAACCAGGATTGGCCCATGAACTTAACATTGTTGCATTATGTGAGCCTTGGTGGTTAATAAGACTACTCTGATGAACAGCCATTGTTTTTATCAATATTAATTAAACCAGAACATTCCTAGGATCATTTGTTTGTTAAATGTTGGGTTTTACATGAAAAGGTTTTAATGACCAGAAGTTGTTCTCCCGTGTACACCATCAGACATCCACACCAATGACTCTAACAAAGGCAGTAGTTAGCTCAAGACTTCTAACATTGCTGTACAGCATCTTAGTAGTATGGACCTTGGGTCAAGCATGACCTTACGAGTCATTTCTGTGTTGCAATGTGTATCCATCTTCAGAATGCATTTTTGGAGGTTCTGCGTTCACAACCCACCTACAAAATCAGTAAATTTAAAGCCATACATTTTGTTCATGTTTAAATGTCTCTAGTGTCTGGAATTCAGGTGACATTGTTACATGCGCAAATTTGTTTGTGTTTTATCTTGTTTATATCACAGTCAAATTATTTAACTTTAATCCCCTAATGCCGAATAGATTCTATTGTATAGACGCAGATGCACACGCAGGAGGATGTCATTAAGTAACAGGAATTAAATCGCATGTACAATAGAAAATATTTCCGGCCCCAACTGGGATCTTTAGCATAACCTCATATGATCGTCATGATCGAGCAGCATGCACAACATGGAAGACCAATGAGACAATTTAATTTTGTTTGGTTGGTCAGAGGGTGGGAAACCTACAGGAGAGTAGGAATGAAAAGAAATATTTCAAAACAGATGCGAAAACATCATTGATGAATGGAGGGGCAATTGACCAACCAGCTAGTTCACTGCAACATGCGAGTCTCTGATTGAAACGGCCGGTAGATTTCAACATGTACCCATGTGCCTTTCTATTATCGAGGTTCAAGGCAATTCAGGTGGTGCAAAATTGGCTTAGTTCACACACCAAAATAACTTTCTATAAAAGGGCAGCCACAAGACAGGTGGACAAAGTGTGTTGCCAGGCAGGGAGGGGAAAAAAAAAAGACTTTTGTACCATGTATAATTTGTTTGCAATTGTGTGAAGACCTTCCATAGACAAGTACAATAACCAAATAAATATTTGCTAGGACCTTTAACCTGTAGCACGCCCTTGTCCGTTCTCTTTGAACCAGCTAGGCCTACAAAAACGGTGTGCGGAAAAATTTTTTTTTTTTTTGAACGGAGTCACTCCTGACAGCCATTTTTTACTGCTGACTACGCCCTCCATATATACACGATATTTTGCCGGTTAAAGTATCGTGTGTTCGATTACAAATGGCTTTTGAACAGTTTTAATTTTGTATATGCTGTTTGGAGCAAGCCGACTTTTTGCGAAAGGGGAAGTAGGTTGTTGAGAAAGATTTTTATCGCGTAGATCTGTTTATTTTGTTTGTTTAAATGAAAGAACTACGTTTGAATTGGAAACTAACAGTTGTGGCGATATTGTAAACACAGTATCGATACGTTGTTGTGGTTTCCATGGTTTTCTATCGAAGCGACTAGGCCTAGTGGTCGAGCCCAAATTTTTCCCGAGATTTTCATAAATTTTCAACTTCATCTTTTTAAATCTCAAAAACTAACAAACATACAACAAAAACAATAACACCCACATGTTCGTTATGCTATTGTGTATCTACACACCAGAAAATAATATTTATTGACAAACAAACATAAAAGTTACAAATTTTGAAAGACGACTACCACAGCGACTAATTAAGAAAATTAATTAGGTCAAATATTTTTCAAAAATAATGTGGAGTGCGTAAGGTTAATATGGAAGGCCCCATTTATGCACTTAATGTTATATATATATATATTTAGATAACAAGGACGACTCCAAAAATGCAAAGATGAATTGATTGTTTTATTTCTGTTGACAAGCTAACATAACATTCCAAACTGTAGCCATTCCACTATTATGCATTTCTTAAGTCCTACACATAGGAGGCAGTGCTGGCTTCCTTTAACTGCAAGTCCGTGTGCCTCTACAGCTTGGTAGAGAGGGTTAATGGAACTGGCTAGGTTCTTATCCAAATTGCTTGCTCCACACGAAGCATAGGGCCACAACTCCTTGCAGAAAGCCATCTTCAATGCACTTTGCTGTGATGTGCAGGTTAACTGATCTGAGGAAGATCAAAATATATTACCTTTAATATATTCTGTACATAAAAACATGAGGGTTACTTTTTTAACTCCTTGTAGTATTTGAACTACCCATGTGTGCCCCCTATTAATGAGGAAAGAATATCCATATGTAGCCTACTATGCATATAACAGGTGAATAAGTAGGGTTGTGCACAGGGCAATCAATGAATCCCGCTGTGGCATGACATACCACCCACCCTTCACAATGTCAAGAGGCTGCTCTGTGTTGTCCCAGTCACTACGCAGGAAGAAAAAAAAAATTACGGGAACATATAAATTGTTCCTAAGAGTTGTAAGGAGAAAGCACCGTACATGCTTTTACGCAGGATGCTCAACTGCCTTTTTGGTGTACCCCAGTCAGAGTATAGAGAGACCACTACAGTTGGCCTACATCAAAGCAGTTGTGGCCCCATAAACGTCTTTTTTACAACATGCATAGAGGTGAAGTGGTCCTACCCTTTCTTGCCCAATAAGGGGGCACCAGGATTCCATTGAAGAAGCACAACTGTAGTTGTGTTGTATTCCAGTGGAAATGGGTAATTAATATTTGCACTTATACGCCTGCAGAGTAACCTTTTAAGGTTTAAAGAAAGCTGTTGTATCGATGTATGATACAGAAATTAAAGTCAATATAACATTTGCCTGAGAGTAAAGCAGTGTTTGTGTTATTGATATAAATCACATATATAAACTTTAGTGGTGGTATACTTCTACAGGAGTGATAAGGTGCACATGGTGTTTTTATCCATAGTATGACCAATCTGTCCCTACTTATCTTGAGAGGAAAGGACGGCACACCAGTTGTATGACTAAAGGGACAGGAGCGGATGGCACACTGACCTAGACCTAAATATCAGTCCCATGACTATGGGGAAAACTGGTTGAAAATCACAGTATGGGGCAGGTTTTCTCACGGGCAAAAAAACTCACAAAGCCACACTGCGTTTATGCAAATTCCAGCAATGTCAGACAACTGGCCTCCCATCCACACCAAAAAAATTATCTACCAATCAACTCTGGCAACAATGAAACCTATAACACAACATTGCCGATGGCTGTAACTACCATAGGACTTTACAATAACACTGTTGGCCCTTTTCTGCATAACAAAGAACATTACATGAATTGAAACAAATAAGACTGAACCACAAACATACAGCTCCCATCAGAACTTCTTAGAGGACATTGTGTTAGCATCAATAACTGTCAGTGACAGATGTGTCATCATTGGGATCTCAAGACAAACATATAAGATGGAGAGATTATTTCAAGTGTTACATTAATTAACCTATCATCCCACACAAACAGCATCATGCGTAATACCTTGTGTAGAGACGATCAACTCCCTGTACAGCTTTCTGCCGTTATCTCAGATGGTCTTTGTTCCTCATCTTTGCTGTCTGTTGCCAAAAGGTTTTCCAGACCATTCTAGAAAGTACCAAAACAAATATTATACCAATCAAGAAATAAACATGTATAACATTCCTAACATGTATAACAGTCCTAACCTGTATAACAGTCCTAACAATCTATCCTAAGTCACGGTATCATTTAATATTATATATAACAGGGTTAACGTATTCTCTATCCTATCTTCCTTACCTCTATCTTCTCTATCCTATCTTCCTTACCTCTATCTTCTCTATCCTATCTTCCTTACCACTATCTTCCTTACCTCTATCTTCCTTACCACTATCTTCTCTATCCTATCTTCCTTACCATTATCACTCCTTAACTCTCTCAATTAAATACCAACAATTCTTTGAACACAGGTAAAACAAAGCATGTATTTTTCACACAATTAAAACAATATGCACATCAAATCAAATCACTAGGCTCATTGACCACATTATGCTGTTCATCAATTATTAATCAATTCTAACGTCTCTCAAAAGGTTGGTTATTATCACTTCTCTAACTGGCTAAGATTACTTCTAAAGGTTCGTGCAAGTAGCACAGGTCTTACTCTAGAACTAAACTTGACCCAGGGTTCACGTGGTCGGAATCTAGCAATTGCTCCATTCACTATCTATCTCTGTGCGTTGATATAAAGCATGTCTAGCTACAAATTCTCAGTCCTCATCTATCTGTCCTCTCAGCTTACACAAAAATGTATGTATACTGGACCTCTTGTCTCGTCTTAATGTAAGGCAGCTGTCTACTGAACCTATTGTCTCGTCTCACGTAAGGCAGATGTATACTGGACCTCTTGTCTCGTCTTAATGTAAGGCAGCTGTCTACTGAACCCATTGTCTCGTCTTAATGTAAGGCAGTCGGTGAACGCACCTGTGCTCTGTCTGCAGTTGTGCTCATGTCTATGACAGTGGTTGTGTTACTGTGGTTGTCAGGACGAGGAAACCCACAAATCACAACGGTCGTCCAGGACGACAGCTATTGCAGCAACACGTCTCCGTGTGACGAGAATGAAGTCAGGTCACTCGAGCAAGATGTTAGCGACGACGTCTCGAACAAAACATCACACAAAGACAGATTCTTACACGTGTGTGGTCTCTCGTTGCCTTTCAGTGTTGGTCTGCTTCGGTAGCTTCTATTTCTATGACCCCACTATTGTCACTCACTGGCTAAGTTCTGTAGCTTTTAACTATCTACTTGTTCTAGACTAAGTGCTACTCACTATACTGTCTGGTAGGACACCCTTAGTCTCTGCTGCTTCTGATCTGTCCTCTATTCTGTCTCCCTCCCGCTTATATGCTAAGTTTCCCCCCGCTTTAGATAATGACTTCTACTATCTTGAGTTCATTTCCCACCAACTTTATTTGAACTCGTGTGTCCCAAAGAAAGGCTGCCTTATTTTCCAAACACTGACTGACCGCTTGTTGGCGGGGATTCCCAGTTCAAACCGTGAGAACAGAAGGCCGACCTATTTTGGTCGGCCAGCCCCAACTTGCATTGTTTGAGAGTTGAGGACCATGCCCCGTTCAATGAACTGATCTTCTCGGGCCGGGTTCTCAAGTTATGTTTGGGTACCACAAACAGTATTTTCAGGGCTTCCCTGGCTTTGGCTCGCTGGACCCCTGTTACATATATCTTCCTAGCCTCAAGAAAAAAAAATATATTTGACCCGTTGCATGGCGAAAGGGGGCACTTTATTAATTTATTTTCCAATATATAGGGTTATCAATGTTGACCCATATCCCTGTTATTCCATCATAATAAAACAAAAATCCCTCAGGTGAACCCAAAGTACTTGCAAACAATCTCTTGCTCCCAGCATTCTCCCACCAAATACTCAATCCACACCTTTAATTCCCGTCCTTGTGAACTAATTTTCCTCAGCTAATCTTAATCGACCTTTTGACACGGTCACCCTATAGTGTAATTGTTAAGTCCCTTTACTCAGTACAAGGGCTTACTCATTTTCATGCTCATATCAGTGATTTTCGAACATTGGACTCAGGTTCCCCCTGTACCCTATTACAAATAGTTGAGGACAGTGCCTCCAACTCCAATACATGAACTACCACAAGCCATTTTCGCAGCACAAGAGAAAATGTATCCAGTAACTTTTTTAATGCAGCACATTAATTTATCTTAAAAAAGACGTCCTAGTCATAAAAATATATTAATTCAGAAAAAAAAAAAAGTTTATAATTAAGAAAAATACAGCTTCAATTTCTACTAACCGCAAGATGAACAAGTTAATAAAAAAAGTATGTCACTGCATGGTTTTTTATCTTCAGTACTAAACTAAAACAATAATGTAGTGCTGCTTATTCTTGTCTATAAAACAGAGTATGGCATACTACCCCCAGGAAACCATTGGGATTTAAAAACTATTTATTGGTTTCATTCCCAGAGTGTGACCAATCCTGCTCCAATTTTTCACCAGAACAGAGAAGGCAGAAGTAGCTCAGTCACTTAACTCCCATCAAACATCTGATAGGAAACTTAACACGCATCATCTGCCATTGCAATACTCACAATAACACTGTTGGCTCTTTTCTGCATAACAAAGAACACTAAATGACCGAAACAAACAAATGAAAGACAACCACAGCTCCCATCAGAACTTCTTAGAGGACATTGTGTTAGCATCAATGACTGTCAGTGACAGAAGTGTCATCATTGGGATCTCAAAACAAACATAAAAGATGGAGAGAGATTATCATTTCAAGTGTCACCAACAAAGGAAAACTCTCAGTCTCTATCATCATCATGTGTCATACCTGGTGGTATCAATTCCTTCCAGTCTTCCGTCATTTCAGATTATCTTTGATTCTACAGCCAACTTGATCATGCCATACCACATTTCTCTTGCCATCCACCATTGTCACAAGGTTATTCAGACCATCCTAGAATGTACCAAAATAACACTTTAAAATGGTTTGAGAAGCAAAGTTCAATGTACCTGGACATTTCCATGTATGCTTAGTTACTTTCATTGCACACATTAACCCTTCTAAACATAATTTACTTTATTTTTATTGTAATGTTCAAAGCAAGAATGAGTTACAAAATTCATTGTCAACAATAAACAAATTATGAAGACTAAATTCAACCGACTTGGTCGAGTTGTTTTTCTACCATTTTGTGCAGAGGTGGTCTTTTCATTTTCTTGTGGGTTAAAATCCTTAAAATGGGGTAGCCTGCGCTTGTAAAAACTTTCTTAGTAGCATCTTACAATGGGTATTACAGGTTGATGCTGCTAATTCTTTCATGCTCAGATAAAACATGGCTGCCAAAACTAACCAATAGAACCACAATGATAATTGTTTGCATTTATCTGGAGAACAATTTAGCTTAATTTGGTTTTCATTTATCTTAAGTCTGAAAATTGTTATCTCATGAGTATCAGTACTACTTTCACTGTCAGAATTTATATCAGGCTGGTATTAAATATACACATCTCATTCAGACTTACCTTTCTCCACCAAATACAAAATCATCTCTTGGACATTGAATCAGAGATTGTATGGTCAGGAAAGCTATTATTTCAAAGTATTCCTAAAAATGAAACTATAAATCCATATTGCCATAAAGGTTAGACCTTTCTATGGTTAGTCTATAACTCACTATTACCTATGGCAACTCACTGCTATAGATCTGCCACTGCCCTTTTTTTATAATTATAAATTTCATTTCAAAGACAAATGTACAACAACAAAAAAAGACAATCACATGACTCCCATCAGAACTTCTTAGAGGACATTGTGTTAGCATCAATAACTGTCAGTGACAGATGTGTCATCATTGGGATCTCAAGACAAACATACAAGATGGAGAGATTATCAGTGTTACTCGTAACTGCAGTCAAATCCCCACCCCATGAAGATCTTGGTAAATTCACAGAAACCATTTGTAAAGATAATAAACAGCAACTATTGAAGAGTGAAATATGAGCAGTACCAATGATGATGATATTAGGATCAGTGTGACTTTCCAAGCATACAATTAAAGGTAAGTAAAGAGAATTGTGAATAGGGTTAGCAACATCATCATGTAAAACAATCACTAGACCATCATCACACACCTACTGGAATTCCCACAGCCAATGTCTAGGTACTATTTAGGTCACACATCTTGAGTTCCACCAGTCAGAATTCAGTTGAACTCACCTCTATTTGTTTGTTACCAACTTTCAATTCAGTGCATGTCTTTGTGATTGTATTGTTCTCATGTCTTTGCTAGTGGGTGTCCTATCCATCTCTAATGTCTCTCTCTCTCTAGACTCCTGCTGTAATTGTTAGTTGTGCTCTTGACCATAGGTCTGCTATTACATCTGGTCATCCAACACCATGTATACGAGACATTTATTGGAGGTGGCCTTTGACCTCAGGTGCAATTGAAGGTTGGCTGTGCTGTTAAGAGCAAATTCAACCATCCCTATTCACCATCCAAGTAGCTGGAAACATACCTGACTAAACTAGTTAGGGGGGAAACATACCTGACTAAACTAGTTAGGGGGGAAACCTCTAAATAGAATTCTTTCTAGCACTTCACAATGCACACCACAAGTGTGGTTGACCTGTTTAGTTTAAAAGAAAACTGTAGAACAACTTGCCCAAATAATAAAGGGACTCAAAGAGAATAACTTGCCTTCCCAGGCGGTGTAAAATAAGATCAGGAAGACAATATTGTCAGTACATCTCAAAGGGTAGATAGATATCTTGCCTTCCTAGATGATGTAAAATAGTTCAGGCATAAGCTCATCTCAAATAATAAATATCTTGCTTTCCCAGATGATGTACAATAGCACAGGAAGACAGATCAGCTTCCCTCATAAAAGTGGTAGTCTTACACAATGAAACATATAACATATTCCCAATGGCAGCAACTACATTAGAACTGTATCAGATCTTTTTCCGCAACAATTCCTTAACAAAAGAACATTACATGAATTTGAACAAATCACAAGACACGCACAAACACACGGCTCCCATCAGAACTTCTTAGAGGACATTGTGTTAGCATCAATGACTGTCAGTAATAGATGTGTCATCATTGGGATATCAGGACGAACTTACAAGATGGAGAAATCAGTTCAAGCACTACCTTAATTAAGCTATCAACTCACACAACAGGAGAAATCACGCATCATACCTGGTGTGGTGCCAATCAACTCCCTCCACAAATTTACATTCTGCAGATATTCCCCGTTTCCCAAATCATACTGTCGGTTCATCTCAATCGTTCATGTGCTTCTCTTGGCTTCAGTCCTCCCCTTTGACAAGAATATCCAGACCCTACTTTCCTAGCATGCTACAAATGAAACCCCTATAGAAAACCAAAAATAACTTGTTACAACAGAACACTTGTTATGACTATAGGGTACAAAGAAATTGACATCTTTATTGACTATAAAAACAATCCAAGCACAAAAACAGAAGATTTTCAATATTATATGGAATGTATATTTTGAGTCCGTCAATTTTGGAATGGGGAGAAATGACATTCTAACATATGGTGAAAAGGCTGCAGGGGTACACACAAAAACCGATAGCTGTATTACAATTTATTCTAACTTTTGAGTCCCATTCAGAAGAATTTGGCGCAAAAACATTAGTTAATGGCCAGATTTGGGAACGGTAATGGAGCTAGAAAGATGAACAATGAAGATGTCAATATAATTTCTGTCTAGACCAAGCGTGTATCGAATATCCACATCTAATACGGATATATAATTGAATTATCAACGTGTACCCTACCGGTTGGTGCTGGCAATCATGGATCTCCGCTTATTACCTGTGCTATTTTGTCAGTTCCGCTGTCGCCAGATTTACAAGAAAGGTATAATTACATACCCAATTAATTGTTATCTCTCGGTTCTGACACAATAACTGAACACATTAGAAAGCCATAGCTTGAAAAAGTATTTACCAACTGATATTCGTGTCATGCTTTATTTAACCCAGAAGCACAGACCCCGTACAATAAAAACGAAAATACTTCTCCCAAAGAAAATACATGCCATGGGACTACCTTCAACCATTTTGTTTGTATCAGAATTTCATAACATTAACAATGAACTGAATCATACAGAATCACACGACTCCCATCAGAACTTCTTAGAGGACATTGTATATTTCAGCATCAATGACTGTCAGTGACAGATGTGTCATCATTGGGATGTCATGACAAACACACAAGATGGAGTGGAGTTACTTTGTTAAGTTGAAATCACACACACAAATGGAAAACTGTGAGCAACATGTTCCATACCTGACTGTGTTGTTGACCAAATCCCCACACAACTATGTTATTTCAGATGTTCTGTATTTGGCCAACCCATCTTGTCATCCCAGTTAGTTCCTGTAACTCTTGTCTTCGATCTTTCCCAAACTCTCTTTTATCTAGCTGGCACATGACAGTCTCCTATAGTCAACAAAAACTTTCATAGAATGAAAGGCAAAAACATCAAATAATTCATCACACACTCTTTTCTTCATATGTTTTAGTATGCTACTACTACTATTGCTTTAGGGACTACAGAACAAAGACTGCCCTATAATGCAATCAAGCTGGTTTCCTTAATGTGCATGTCATATTCAATGCCAGCCCATTTTTCCTACACTGTGTTCCTCTCTATTCTATGCAGGCCCCCTTTATAAAAGCATGTAACTTTTTTGTGTAATTTTTATTGTTCACCATGTCTCATTGAAGGGAGCCACGTAGTGCAGTGGTTAGCGAGCTGGCTTCACATCTGAGTGGTCCTGTGTACATTACCTAGTTGAGGCGGCCCAGTCTTAAATGGGTACCGGTTCCATCTGGGAAGTAAAGGCAGCCGGCGTGATGCTGACCACATCATCCAACTTAGTACCGTGGGTTACAAAACAATATGGGCCTAAAACCACATTACCTAATGAGCAGCATGGCGTGGGGGGGATCTTTTTTTTTGTTATGTCTCATTGAAGTTAAAAGATCTTTCTGTTAGTACTGTTACAATTAATTTCTTTTGAATAAGATCAAACTAGCTGTCACTATATGAAACAACAAAAAACCATCCTACTGCTATAAACACCCATTTTGTACTGTTCACTTTACTTCATTAGGTTGTTCCCCTGCCCCTCTACTCCCAAGGAGGCCATGCTACATTTTCAGTACCTAAGGGTGGTGTGTGTGTGTGAACATTATTAGTCACAAAAAACAAACTGACAGAAATCATAGCAAGGAATACAAACAGTGCTTTGCTGCAGGGTTCCATTACAGGCGAACTGAAGTGTTGGTTAAATGTAAGCTCAACAGAGATAAAGAACAAGATGAAAGGCAAGACAAACTGAAAAAGACATGGACAGAGTTAAGTGGACACACACACACTCCCCTTGGCCTTGACAAATACTATCACTACAAAGCAAACACACACAAAAAATAACATGACTTAGTTATAGTACAACTTTCCTTCAAGGTTAGCTCCAATAGAGATGCTGTGTCAGTGTGTAGTGGAGCTACATACATAAAATGTCAAGATAATAAATATAGAAAACTAAATGAATTAAGAGTTTGTGAAACGGGATAGACTATGTGACAAATTTAAATGGTCGAAAAAAATAACACTTCGTAATTTACAGCACAAACAATAAAATGCAACTCCCTTCAGAACTTTTTAGAGGACTTTTTTTTAGCATCATTGACTTTCAGTGACAGATGCATCATCATTGGGATGTTATGTAAAGCAAGTCCACACATTAATTAACCAACTAGTTGACAAACACTAGGACACATTTGTTTAGTATCTACACGAAATGTAGAAGCAAGAAACAGTTGTTTGAAAAGTTCTTATAATTATATTGACAGAGTATCAGTATGCAACATGCTGGGAGGGTATGGGTGAATTGTTCTTGAAAATATGTGCAAATTAAGTTTAGATCTACTTAGTCTACTCATTTCTGCTATTCCTTATGTCTATTGTGTAACATGGCGCCAAGAAATTTAGCTGTGATAGTGTGCACCAATTTTCTCTGTGGCCATCCATAGTCACTTAAGTGTAAAATCGATATTCAGACTAAGAACTATCATGTGACGACACTGCTCACAACCTGAAAGTGCAGAGTTCTCTCCAATCACAGCACCGCCCATTACCCCAGGGAAGAAGCAAACCATTAGACAAAGCAGCAGGAAGCACACTTAGTCTTCTTAGATCTAAAAGAAAATGCATGCCGAAGTTGGAAACATGAGTCAACAGGCGTAAAATTAAAACAGTGAGTGCAACGCACACACCTTCTATGATCTAACTCTAAAATGTTGCACAGTATGATCGTCAAATTTACACTTACTTACTTAAACTTACTAAGTTACAACACTAACACTCAGGTCAGTAGTAAAACTAAGTAATACTAATTCAGTAATTGGCTTACATTGCGGCATTTGATTGCCTGGATCTGATTTCTTGCCCTTTTTTTTAACAAGGCGATCACACCTGCATCTTTCCAATCCCTTGGAATAATTAAGTACGATTTACATGAGAACACAATTCTCCAAGTGGTTCACAGAAATGTGCGGAAGGCTGTTGCTTTTCATTTGTGTTCCAATCTGAGCCTCGTGGATCCGCTTCTGTAGTGCCATTTAGTTTTAGCCCAAGCTAGGTTACAGTTCAGTGGGTAGAGTTGACTAATTGTATGTAAGCCGTAAGGGATCAAAAATAATATTGACAATAAATTCCAAGTCTCTGTGTTTCAGTATTAGCAGAAGTTACTTTGGAAACCTCCTTAATCATTGCTAGAGTACTATCAGAAAACTTTGGATGACAAACATGATCCATGACTTTGGTTCATCGGTTCAAACAAGCACTTGTAACCACAGCACGTTGGATGACAAGCAAAATGGCCACAGGAAAACGATGTAATTCGCTACATGATTGCCAGATACATATTTTGACAAATTGGCGAACCATTTTTATTAATGTTGCCAGAAAAGAGCCAAACCTGTTAAGATACTTGTCGCGGTACATGCTGGGATTGTTTTCGGTGACATCCAAATATGGCTTGGCTTGGCTTCGTTCGTTCTCAATCTCCCGCTACCAAACCCTGAAAGGGCTTAAGTAGCAGAATGTAGTCCAGAGAACTGAATGCGTTGTGTCGTAGTTTACAGCTTGACGGCGATATTTGCACCTTTCTGTCCAACACATCCGACTTCAGCAAGCATTTTTTGAGTACCGGGTTAGCATTTCCTCTTCGATCCCTTCTCCTTAGCCAATCAGCTCTGTTGCAGCCTGTTATCCAGGATCATCGCGTGGAGGTGTAGAAGGGTCTTGGCAGCTCTGGTTTGCTGGCCCTGACCCTAGCAGTCAGCTATGGATCGTTGACCACTGCAGCTCATGCGCTGCTCAGCATCTTGATCCCACATCCAAATATAAACTGGCACAGTCCAAAGCATAAATGTATGTCACTATAGGATCTCCGACATCTAGGGGTCAATACTAAAGAGATAGGCGTCATGGATGGCACAGGCATTGAAAACAATCGGACAAGTCAGCCCAGTTGAGGCGATAGCCAATGGGGAAAAATGGGTCTTTACTTGTTGACAAAATGAAAGCGTACCAGAGAGTCATAATAACCTTAGACAAAGAATGTGGAGAATGGGGCAACGGGAGAGCAGAGCTCGAAGTGAATAAGTTGATAACCGACAATACGTAGGATAGTGATGCCGTCATATACACCGACGAATCGATGTAGCGCAGCGGGACATCAGGCTGGGGCTTCTCGTCTACAGTGAGAGGACAGGTAGCTGAGTGGAATGAGGCATACGACGTCAATAACCTCCAGTTTGAGAATGGAGATGGAAACAGCGACCTCAGCATTAAGATGACTATCTTCTTCTTCTTCGTTCGTTCTCAATCTCCCGCTACCAAACCCTGAAAGGGTAAGTAGCAGAATGTAGTCAAGAGAACGGAATGCGTTGTGTTGTAGTTTACAGCTTGGCTGCGATATTTGCACCTTTCGGTCCAACAGATCCGACTTCAGCAAGCATTTTTTGAGTACCGGGTTAGCATTCCCTCTTCGATCCCTTCTCCTTCGCCAGTCTGCCCTGCTGCAGCCTGTTGTCCAGGATCACCGCGTGGAGGTGTAGAAGGGTTTTGACAGCTATGGTTCGCTGGCCCTGACGCTAGCAGTCAGCTATGCGTCGCTGGCCACTGCAGCTCATGCGCTGCTCGGCATCTTGATCCTACAGAACTATTCAAGTCATCGTTTCCTCGCCCCACCCGTCCAACCAAACACTTCCCTCACTGCTCCCGCCCTTCTTGATCTCAGAAATCCAAAGTGCTATTTTGAAAGCGTGCCCTCTGGCAGGTCAGGAGGCAGGCCTGCACGGAATCATGGTAGAGACGTTAAAATAATGTGGCGGCCCACTCTATACAGTTCTTGCTCACCGAGTCACCCGTTTCCTAAAAGTGAAGGAAATTCCATCGTGATGACGAGAGTCGGAAACTCTTAAAATACAAGGAGGACCTGGCTAACTATTGCCCTATCGCCCTCCTCTCGGTACTGTACAAAGTATTTACTAGATGCGAAACACCATCTAGGAAACCTGGCCCACAGAGCAGGCTAGGCTCAGACGCAACTGTAGCACGCTGGGCCACATAACCAAGTAGTGCCGTTTGATTGGGGCAGCAAGAGAGCACCACACACTAGTGTTGACATGCATTGACTACAAAAAGGACGTTTGACTCGGTCGAACCAGAATATGTGTGGAAAGCTTTAGAAGAAGAGCGGGGAGTTTAAACTGGCTACATTCACACGGCCGATACCTATCGCCACGGAGAAAGGTGTACGACAGGGCGACCCCATCTCATCCAACCTTTTCGCTACAGTCTACACAACAGTGGCATATGATATCCACTCGTACCTCAGCCATCCCTCTTGTACCTTCTCAAGTACGGCTTGCGCGTCAGTCACGATGATTGCCTTTGTTAAAGGGGTCTCAGATAGCCATCTGGGATCAAGATGCTGAGCAGCGCATGAGCTGCAGTGGCCAGCGACCCATAGCTGACTGCTAGCGTCAGGGCCAGAGAACCATAGCTGCCAAAACCCTTCTACACCTCCACGCGGTGATCCTGGACAACAGGCTGCAGCAGGGCAGACTGGCTAAGGAGAAGGGATCGAAGAAGGAATGCTAACCCGGTACTAAAAAAATGCTTGCTGAAATCGGATGTGTTGGACCGAAAGGTGCAAATATCGCAGTCAAGCTGTAAACTACGACACAAAGCATTCCGTTCTCTGGACTACATTCTGCTACTTAAGCCCTTTCAGGGTTTGGAAGTGGGAGATTGAGAACGAACACAGAAGAAGAAGAATAGTTCTGTATAGAAGCCGGAGATGACACTTTCTATCTGCAGATGTGAGACTGCAGCTTTCAGAGAAGTGATCGCGTGCTGGTGCTCGGCGATGGTGCGAGTGGTTTTCTTAATACTTCTGTGGGACTCTGCGGCTGCAAGGAGTCTTCGTCTGGAGAAATTGTCGTGGTTTTCCTCGATTTTTAGAAGAGGAGCAACTAAGGAGAGTTGGGCATGGAGCTGGCCACCCCATCCTGTAGAAACTATACGCCAGCAGAAAAAGAAAACTGAATAAAACATATATGGGTAATGACTCAGTTACCGTACCTGGATAACAACAAAGCGAAACTCCCACATGACAGCCACAAGACCTTCATCAGAGACAAACAACAAAACGAAACTCACACTTGACAACCACAAGACCTTCGTCAGAGACAAACAACAGAACGAAACTCACACGTGACAGCCACAAGACCTTCGTCAGAGACAAACAACAAAACGAAACTCACACGTGGCAGCCACGAGACCTTCGTCAGGGACAAACAACAAAAGAAAACACCTAACAGATCACAACAAAAATCAGAAAATAATGTATAACAATACAAAATAGTTTGAGTTGGCAGCAGTTTCCAGGAAGTGGTGAGAAATGCGTGTGACACGGTTTGCCAGTTATGTAAAAATGTAGACCAAAGAAGAAATGGTCAATGTGATTACACATAGTAAAGTAAGTAACATGTCCTTTACAGAACGTAGCTTCTTACAACCGCCACCTATTTGGCTGTTATAAGTTTCTTAGCAAGTGTGCAGTATGGTAGGTTGCCATACTTTCCGTGCGTTGAGGAGCATTTGCCCGAGAAAAAAACCCAGTGTCTGCCAAACTGGACACAAGTGGGAATCGAACTCGAAACGTTGGGATTGTGAAAGCCGAGCGAGTTTCACCCCTAGGCCACACAGCCTCCTGATTACACATAGAATGAATTTAAATGAAAAAGTGCACAGGTGGACACAGT
Organism: Ariolimax columbianus; assembly: GCA_036924085.1. Classification (NCBI taxonomy): domain Eukaryota; kingdom Metazoa; phylum Mollusca; class Gastropoda; order Stylommatophora; family Arionidae; genus Ariolimax; species Ariolimax columbianus. Next base: position 10,186,483 of record JAVGWX010000014.1, read on the forward strand.
CAATAAAAATTTATATAAGTCATGACTCAATGCTATTGCCGATTCGATTGATTTATTATTAGGAAAGAGAAAAGAAGACACCTACACCAGCAGGTAAAACAAACAAATAAACAATCAAATAAACAAAACACAAAACCTGTTCCATCTTCCCTGATATTTAATATACTTATGACAACCACCAGAAATATGTTGTAAGGCTCTACTGTGTACAATAATTGTCAGGGTAAAGGGTTATTGGTATAAAAATAATGAATCCATTACAAATGGTAGAATGTCAGTGATGAGACCGGGGTGATTAACTAAGTAGTGCCAACTATGAAAAATACAAGTACGAGGAGTCAAACAATAATATATTAAACAGCATATTCCTTTTGACTGCACCTTGAGTGGAATAAGCCCTCAGAAAACACACAAGAGAAAAGGGAAGTAATCGAATATGTGGATTCTTCTTCGTTCATCCTCAGATCAAGGTTCCAATTTCTCTTACAAAGGACACCGTTGTTTGTTAGGCTGTTTCGTCTCCATGCAGCTTTTGTCTCATATCTGTCTCACTAGGCCAGCATTGTTCTCTCTTTTCCTGCGTGAGCGTGCAGCTTTGCAGGATGTGTTCCACGGTCATGAAATGCCCCATACATGGGCACCTGTCATCTGTCCCAATCCTCATTTTTCTTGAAGCAAAGGGGTGTAATATATACTCTCTACCTACTTCAATTTTGAGCTGTCTTCTTGAAATCTACCAATTAGACCAGCTTCCCTGTCATTTTCTTCCACCATTCTTCACCAGGTATTCCTTGTCTTCCTCTTCCACCATTCTTCACCAGGTATTCCTTGTTTTCCTCTTCCACCATTCTTCACCAGATATTCCTTGTCTTCCACCATTCTTCACCAGGTATTCCTTGTCCTCCTCTTCCACTATCCTTCACCAGGTATTCCTTGTCCTCCTCTTCCACTATCCTTCACCAGGTATTCCTTGTCCTCCTCTTCCACTATCCTTCACCAGGTATTCCTTGTCCTCCTCTTCCACTATCCTTCACCAGGTATTCCTTGTCCTCCTCTTCCACTATCCTTCACCAGGTATTCCTTGTCCTCCTCTTCCACTATCCTTCACCAGGTATTCCTTGTCCTCCTCTTCCACTATCCTTCACCAGGTATTCCTTGTCTTCTATTCATTCTACACCAGGTACTCCTTGTCCTCCTCTTCTAACCATTCTTCACAAGATATTCCTTGTCCTCTTCTTCTATTCATTCTTCGCCAGCCATATCTTACCCTCCTCTTTCATCAATCTTCACCAAGTATACCTTACCCTCCTCTTTTATCAATCTTCACCAAGTATTCCTTGCCTTTCTCTTCTTCACCAAGTATATCTTACCCTCCTCTTTTATCAATCGTCACCAAGTATTCCTTGCCTTTCTCTTCTTCACCAAGTATACCTTACCCGCCTCTTTTATCAATCTTCACCAAGTATTCCTTGCCTTTCTCTTCTTCACCAAGTATACCTTGCCTTCCTCTTCCACTGTTCTTGTCCAGGTTTTCTTTGTAAATCTCTTCCATCGTTCTTTGTCAGGTGTTCCTCAGTCACTGGATGGTGTGACACATCTGTCATTGCTTTTTCTACTCAATTTCTCACCAGCATGGTCATATAATGACATCTAAACTTAAACACACATATATATATATATAATTGAGATAAATTGAGACTTCACTCATAACATGAGAATGGGGACGGCGTGGCCTAGTGGTTAAGTGGCACGGCTCACAACCAGAAGGTGCTGGGTTCGATCCCCATCACAGCACCGGCCGTTACCCCGGGGACGCAAACCCTTAGAAAATGCAGGAGGAAGCAGACCCTTACATAAAATGCATGCTGAAGTCGGATGCATTGGGCCGACAGGCGCAAAAATAAAAACCACAGTGTAACGCACACACGCCTTGGGGAATAGATAAATAAGGTGAACGCAAAAAAAAAAAAAAAGATAACATGAGAATGATCAGGTGTTATGTCTACTCGTCTCTTCTGTGTGAAGTAGAAAAGTGGACAATGAACAAATGATTGGAGAAGAGAATTCATGCCATTGAAATGTGGATATCTAGAAGGAAGGGGCACATCTCATGGAAAGAAAAGAAAACAAATAAGAAAGTCTTTGAACAATAAGAGGTAAAAGAGAATTGATGAATGAAATCAGTCAGACAGTTAAAGTGGGGACGGTGTGGCCTAGTGGTTAAGTGGCATGGCTCACAATCTAAAGGTGCTGGGTTCGATCCCCATCACAGCACCGGCCGTTACCCCAGGGAAGCAAACCCTTAAAAAATGCAGGAGGACGCAGACCCTTACATAAAATGAATGCCGAAGTCAGTTGCAGTGGGTCGACAGGCGCAAATTAAAAACATACTGTGCCGCACACCGCTTCGGGGAATAGAGAAATAAGGTGAACGCAAATTGAAAAAAAAAAACAAGTTTGTTATTTTGGTAACATGAAAAGACATAAGACCTTGCTGGAAACAATACTGGAAGGAAAGGTGGAAGGTAAACGGGCCAGAGGTCAACAACACCATACAACACCAAGTGATGGACATGGTCTGCCAGGTTGCACCATCATGGCAAGGCACGGAGGACATAGGAGATGGCACCTGAACTGATCTAAAGCAAATCTCCAGCTAAATTTGTTGATGTTGTATTCTTTGCCGCCGATCTGCATTATTTCATCTGACTCTCAAATACAAAATATGAGACAGAGACATCAATTGATGAAGATCTGGATGAGATACTCTTAGTCACATACCCTGATTACTAGCCATACCGTACGACTGAAGTTTATATCATTTGTTCACCATTGAGGAAGCAATTGAATTCTATATTGTGTGAAGAGAGTTAAAAGCAAACTAGGTTTTGGTAATTCTGGTATCGATATCCTGGTTTGTTTCTCTGTCCTTGTCAACATTACTTCCCTGAAAGTTAAAACTTTGTACTCCCATTGATCTGATCATTAATCTTTTTGAGTTGTTTTTGTTGTTCGCTTAATCTCATTTCTCCATTCTGATTACAAGGGACTGTAATCTTGCATTTGTTGCTTCATTTACTTATCTTTCCTTGCATGTATGACTACTTGTTTGACTGCAGTTATTCATCACCAGCAAAACCCAGATTTTCTAGTTGTTCATCACGTGTCCATTGTATTCTTGCTTTCCTGCCATCTGCTGCTTGCCACATCACTCATTGCATAAGAAAGAGAGAGATTGTTTGAGGTAGTGGACATTCCAATTGGACCCCAGTTTGTAAAATCACCCGTCCAAAAACATATGGAAGATTGTTGGAAATAGTGGACATTCCAATCTGACCCCAGTTTGTCTCCTTCTTCTTCTGTGTTCGTTCTCAATCTCCCACTACCAACCCCTGAACAGCGCTTTGCAAGTAGCAAAATGTAGTCCGAAGAACAGAATGTTCTGTGTCGCTAGTTTACAGCTTGACTGCGATATTTGCACCTTTCAGTCCGACACATCCGTCTTCAGCAGCCCCAGTTTGTCAAATCAGTCAGTCCATAAACTCTCCATCTGTTTCTACTCTGTGCAGCCATCTTGAGTTGCATCCATGATGGCCCAACTGAACTGACTCTTCCTTCAACCAGGTGTTCCCTGGCTCTCCCACTCGTCTCTCTCCCCAAGGGTTTCAATCCAGCTCATGTTCCATACCACTGCCTAGCCTCTCCCCCAGAGCGTGTCCCAATCATCTTCACCTTCTCTCACCAATCTCTTGCTGCACTGGTTGCTGTCATAATCCTTCTCCCAAATTTGTGCTTGCCTTTACATCTGGCTATCCAACATGAGTATGCAACAAAGAGATGCATCACAATACTGAGTTCATGACGATGAGGAAGATTGTTGGAGGTAGTAAACATCCCTGTCTGACCCCAACATTACAGAGACCTACCCTGGTAAGGAACACTCACACACACTAAAATTCCCTGCATTACAAACTCAGTCCCAATCACTGGAATATGGGCTGGGTGGAAAGTGGCTAGTAACATGGCCCACAACACAAACTTACTTGTGTTCAGATCCATAAAACAAAAAGCCACGCCCCTATGAGAATTAAACCCATAAAAATAATGTGTGCTAAATTCAGATGCACTGGACTATTAAGTGAAAAACACAATACAATACACTTTAGAAAACAAGGCGAACAAGGCACACACAACCTTTGTTAAAATACTGGGATTTGAAATACAAGGGAGAGTAAAATAATGGCTTAATATTTCTTACATTCTGTCTTCACCTTAATATTTGTTACAATTTGTCTTCATCTTAATATTTCTTACATTCTGTCTTCATCTTAATATTTGTTACATTCTGTCTTCATCTTAATATTTGTTACATTCTGTCTTCATCTTAATATTTGTTACATTCTGTCTTCACCTTAATATTTGTTACAATTTGTCTTCATCTTAATATTTGTTACAATTTGTCTTCATCTTAATATTTGTTACATTCTGTCTTCACCTTAATATTTGTTACAATTTGTCTTCATCTTAATATTTGTTACAATTTGTCTTCATCTTAATATTTCTTACATTCTGTCTTCACCTTAATATTTGTTACATTCTGTCTTCACCTTAATATTTGTTACATTCTGTCTTCACCTTAATATTTGTTACAATTTGTCTTCACCTTAATATTTGTTACAATTTGTCTTCATCTTAATATTTGTTACAATTTGTCTTCATCTTAATATTTCTTACATTCTGTCTTCACCTTAATATTTGTTACATTCTGTCTTCACCTTAATATTTGTTACATTCTGTCTTCACCTTAATATTTGTTACAATTTGTCTTCACCTTAATATTTGTTACAATTTGTCTTCATCTTAATATTTGTTACAATTTGTCTTCATCTTAATATTTCTTACATTCTGCCAACAAATTATTAAGGTTACTTTTTGATTCCTCCTTGTAATATCCTGGTTGTACAAACATCCAGAAATTAGGGACACCTTCAACTCAAGAGGCACCCATGGAGGAATGATGTCCAGGCATGTCTAATATGGAGGACTGTGTCTGGGATTAGTAACCTTCTCTGGTAAAATAATTGCTATAAAAACGATAATTTAAAGAGGATGTCAAAATTCTTTAATACAGGCACTTCCGATAAGGTTGCCAACTAAATAGGTCGTCGATATGAAGCAAATTGTAGACAAGAGGAAAAGACACTTCCATCCGAATTTGTTCATATATGAGGTCTGTTCAAATAGGTCCTGAACTTTTGAAATTGTGTGATGTCTATAGCAACTTCAGATTTCCATTGGTGCTGTCTAGTGATGACTTTCTTAAGTAACATGCCATTTTCTACATTTTTCTGTTGTGATTGTTTATCGTCGTGTAGCTGTTTTTGATAAGCAGGCTGTGTTTTTTGCATTTGTCTAGATGTTTGAATTTCATGTGAATCAACATCAAGTTTTGCTTCAAGCTCAGGAAGACATTGACAGAGACTAAAGAAATAATGGAACATGTTTAAGGCGATCAGAGCAGGAAATATATGTGATGTTCCTATTTCCAAACAGACATCCAGCTTGAAACAACAACCATTTTGGACCACTGAAGTAATTAACACTTTCCAACCGTGGATAATTTTTCCAGTTTGTGTCTGGGGCAAGTGCTGCAATTCCGAATGTCAAAATAAAAATATTTAATATTAAACAAACTGAGCTAAAATGGTGATCTAAACATTGTAAGACACATATTTGAACTATCTATTATATGAAGTATTCATAATAACAAATATATATTAGAATGATGTGTCAAATGTAATTAATGTGCAGGAGAGAAAATTTGGCGCAAAAACAACTTTATTTATTCATGACGTCAGGTATGTTTCTGAGTTAATTCACTCAAAAAACATTAACAAAGTCCTTTACTTCTGCATGTCAAGTCTGAATCAGATGTGTATTGGATATCCACATGTAATTCAGATGCGTGATTATTCGTCTTATGAAATAATAGAATCATTTCTTGGGTCTTAGCATCCAAATTTAATTGGACAAGAAAGTCCACTTTGAAACATTGAAAACACATGTATATACCAGAGGAATGTTATGAATTGTAGATTAAATGAAGGCTATGCATGCGAAGGGAAGTCGAGGTAGCGCAGTGGTCAGTTTACAGGTTTCCCAGCCGAGCGATCAGGACTCGTTTCCCAGTTGGTGTTGGATTTATCCAATTGCAAAATGGTCCCTGTGGTCAACCCAGCTTAAAAATTGGGTACCAGAATAATCTGGAAAAGTAAAGGCGGCCAGGATAATGTTGACCACATCACCCCTAGTGTGTCGTTGGTGAAGAAAAATATGGGCCTAACACCATATTCCCAATATTCAACACTTGCGTGTTAATGGGAGCTTTTCTTTACTTTTTTTTATGCATGCGTAGAACATTAAGTTATAATTCAGGTCTCATAACCAGTGAGAGTTCATTGCTATGTAACAATGGCTGACATTATTGTTTTGATACACATTTCAAGGCAATCGAGCTGAAAATAATGTTTTACACACCACTGACACCTAATGTAATGGGCTGACGATGGTTAGGGACAATTCACAGACAGACCTACACCATATAATTTAAAAAAATGCTTACCAGGATTGCTTTCAGAACGGAAGACAGCATTGGCAGCAATATATTAATAAAGGATTGGAGTATTTCTGAGGTGATAAAAAAAAGACCCAAAAAGATTATACTAAACAGTTCTCGAACATTTTGAATAGACCTCATACGGGCGGCAGTGGAAGAAATGGTGACACACAATGAAAAAGAAAGCCATACAGTCCTGTTTACAGATCCTCTTGCCGTAGTCACAGCGCTAAAAAGCCAGAAAAACACTAAGCTTAATGACTCAAGAGCAGCACTCTGCAAACTGTGCCAGCAGTCCGCACCAAAAAGGGTAGTGGTACAGTGGGTCCCATCACACTGCAACATCCAAGGCAACGAGGAGGCAGGCAGACTGGCAAAAGAAGGTGCAAGACTACCACAAACAGATACTAGTATGACGTACGAAGAGTCAAAACGGCTTATCAAAGCCAGATACATGACCAAATGGGAAACCGAACATACTGGTTACACCAAAAACGATGCCTATTACCAGTTGAACCGAAGAGAGCAGGTCGTTGTCTTCAGACTTCGCACTGGCCACAATAGACTGAGGTACCACCTATTCAACAAATTGAAGATAGGTGGTACCGACGAATGCCCGTGCGGTACTGGTGCAGAACTGCCCGACATACGAGGATCAGAGAGAGCAGATGTGGCCATCACCAGTGGAACTGCAAGACAAGCTCTATGGCAATGGCGACAGCCTCAGGATGACCGCCGCTTTTTTCGAAAAAATAATGGTTACTGTCTGACTGCGTACGAAGAAGAAGAAGAATAGACCTCATACACCAGGGATCATCAACCTTTATGTTTGGGGCTGGAGGCCAAATCAGAAAGTGGACAGTGAACCCCATTCATCCTTAGCAAAAACAGGAAGGCAGCAACAGTGAATGAAACAATGTGTGCTAGGATTCTTATGACCAATTCTACTTCCTGTTTCACTCCAGCTGGAGCATAGGGCCTCCATAACAGTTGGCTACTTTCTGGGAGGATGTGCCAATATGCACTTGCAGTGGCGGGTTCTGTAGAAATTTGTTTTATATGATGAGGTTGCTAGTCTCAAGGAGAACTCTTTCCAGTCAGCTTTTATGACATGTATGGATATGCAGTGGTCCTATTATTTATAACCCCCTCACCACTACACACACACAAATAATATGCCCCAAGGCAGGATCCACTTGGGGATTTATTACCAATACTGACAATATATTCATATCTGAACAACTTTTAATCACTGAATGTCTGTGTCAAATAGAGAAAATACAATTATATGATAAAGTCACTGATATTGAAATGTAGAATAGAACCAGACAGATGTCAGTGGGGTGAGTCATAAAAAGGACCTGGCGATGGATAGAACATACATTACGGAAAACAGCCGATAGCATTACTAGACAGCCATTGTTCTGCAAGAGAAGTAGGGGCAGACCTAAACACTCATGGAGAAGGGTGGTTGAGACACCACGGAGAAGGGTGGTTGAGACACCACGGAGAAGGGTGGTTGAGACACCACGGAGAAGGGTGCTTGAGACACCACGGAGAAGGGTGATTGAGACACCACGGAGAAGGGTGGTTGAGACACCACAGAGAAGGGTGGTTGACACCAGAGAAGGGTGGTTGAGACACCACGGAGAAGGGTGGTTGAGACACCACAGAGAAGGGTGGTTGACACCAGAGAAGGGTGGTTGAGACACCACGGAGAAGGGTGGTTGAGACACCATGGAGAAGGGTGGTTGAGACACCACGGAGAAGGGTGGTTGAGACACCACGGAGAAGGGTGGTTGACACCACGAAGAAAGGTGGTTGAGACACCACGGAGAAGGGTGGTTGAGACACCACAGAGAAGGGTGGTTGACACCATGGAGAAAGGTGGTTGAGACACCATGGAGAAGGGTGGTTGAGACACCATGGAGAAGGGTGGTTGAGACACCACAGAGAAGGGTGGTTGACACCATGGAGAAAGGTGGTTGAGACACCATGGAGAAGGGTGGTTGAGACACCACAGAGAAGGGTGGTTGAGACACCACGGAGAAGGGTGATTGAGACACCACGGAGAAGGGTGGTTGAGACACCACGGAGAAGGGTAGTTGACACCAGAGAAGGGTGGTTGAGACACCACGGAGAAGGGTGGTTGAGACACCACGGAGAAAGGTGGTTGACACCATGGACAAGGGTGGTTGACACCAGAGAAAGGTGGTTGAGACACCACAGAGAAGGGTGGTTGACACCAGAGAAGGGTGGTTGACACCAGAGAAAGGTGGTTGAGACACCACAGAGAAGGGTGGTTGACACCAGAGAAGGGTGATTGAGACACCACGGAGAAGGGTGGTTGACACCAGAGAAAGGTGGTTGAGACACCACGGAGAAGGGTGGTTGACACCAGAGAAGGGTGGTTGAGACACCACGGAGAAGGGTGGTTGACACCAGAGAAGGGTGGTTGAGACACCACGGAGAAGGGTGGTTGACACCACGGAGAAGGGTAGTTGAGACAACGGAGAAGGGTGGTTGACACCAGAGAAGGGTGGTTGAGACACCACGTGGAAGGGTGGTTGACACCAGAGAAGGGTGGTTGACACCAGAGAAGGGTGGTTGAGACACCATAGAGAAGGGTGGTTGCCACCACGGAGAAGGGTGGTTGAGACACCACGGGGAAGGGTGGTTGACACCAGAGAAGGGTGGTTGAGACACCACGGAGAAGGGTGGTTGAGACACCATGGAGAAGGGTGGTTGAGACACCACGGAGAAGGGTGGTTGAGACACCACGGAGAAGGGTGGTTGAGACACACTTAAAAATGACAGGAAAGACGTGGGCAGAGCTGGAAATAATGGCACACAACAGGAAGACTTGGTGAGTATATTTTGAAGTCCTATGCTCCGCAGGGAGTTCAAAAGTTTTGACTGATTGAAATCTATACAATTGATTAAAATTGTGTAGCTATACATTATGGTCTGAAATACACACATTAATTATTTGTTAGGAGCACTGTGGGTTGGGAGATATGCTATTTAGTTCCAGGTAGAAATACAGCGAAATAGTTAACCTTTACCTTGCCTACGGCGTGAGATTATGACGACTTGGTCGCGTCCCACTAGCGTTGCACGCAGCCAGCTCTAGTGTCATCGCTTTATCGTGCATAAATCTGGGGTTAATATTATATAGTAAAGCCTGGACATACAGCTCTATTTATTGTAGAGAATTCCAGCTTCCACCATGTACATTTAGACAAAGAAAATGGCTTTTGTGAAATTTGTTGGAAAGGTTGTTTTTCGCTTGGATTTGAAGATTCACCCATTATTGAGAATGGGGGAGTTAAGTTTCTGCAACGGATTTTCAAAGGTAGATCTATTTAGTTTGTTAATGTAGATACAATAATTACGTTTATAGTCGAAGTGACAAGTGTAGCCATTTTGGAAAACATCAATAGTAAGCCTTGTACGTTTTTCTGCGATTGTTTTTTTCTCCTCCTAACTAAAGGATGCCGCTACCAAGCGAGCCTATATATTTGTGCTATTTTTCACCACCATCACCTTCATCTTCTTGTATCTCAGAAACTAACATACACAACACACAATAACAACAATAACACCAACAAGTTCTTTATTAATATATGTCTCTAGACACACCAAAGAACCAAAAAAATGTTTTTACGAAATTAAGAGGTTCTCAAAATCAACAACCACGTTGGGGAATGACGTGCTGAAAAATTATGCGGAGACAGGAAATAGACGTAATTTTGTAATCTGGTAATTAGAAGGTTAATAACAACATATACAGACATGGCACAGTTACCCCAATGGGACAGAAACAAAATGAAACCCATGTTACAGCCACAAGGTCTTTGTCAGGGACAAATAAAACTAAAGAAAACACCTAGCAAAATCAATAAATAACATCCGTAAAATGGACTAGGTAATAATAAAGTAAAGCTGCAGAGGTACTGAAGGCTAAAATTCCATAAAAACATATACAAGTATGTTTCTGTCCGGTGCGGTAACTGAGCCATACCTTCATTGGTTTTTATCAGTTATTTAGTTTTAGGATTATAAGTCAGATATTTTTGGCTGGAGGGTTGGATCTAGCCCACGGACCATAGTTTACTTACTTACTTTCCATGTTCCAACACTATGTCCTATAGCGCTTATCCAGTATTCATGGAATTAAATTGCCCTGTCATTCGCCTTCAGCATGTCGCTCTTGTCACATGTATCTGGAAGGTTGGGACAAATCATCAGATGACTTGCATCTTGTACCACACTGCAGTCACATGTATCTGGAAGGTTGGGACAAATCATCAGATGACTTGCATCTTGTACCACACCGCAGTCACATGTATCGCAGTCTGAGAGGCCCCATTTCTTCATGTTCTTCCTACGTCGTGATATGTCAGTTTGGAGTCTATTTATTGTCTTCCAAAGTGAGTAGGGTAAGTGGTGTCCAGGGGCAGATTCCTGCTGAAGCTCGATCCCTGGAACTTGTATCGTTCTGTGCCATAATTCAGTGCAACGACTTCCAGGGCTTGGCTGTATTGGGTTTGTTGATTTAAGGAAACTATATCTGGATTTGAGTTGTGGTCTGCTCCTGATGTCCAAACATTGGGTGTCTAGGGTCATTTACATGTTTCTCTCGTTCAATTTCAGCAGCTATACTTCTTCTGATGGCAGGTTGAGCTATGCCATTTATAGGTTATATTTTAGCAGTGGGGGGTGGGTTTTAGGCCTCCTGACACAATCCTGCCCACCTCGTTTATTGCTACATCAACGAGTTTTGCATAGGCAGAGTTTCTCCAGACTGGCACAGCGTATTTCGCACAGGGCAAGTACTGATGTCCGGAGGACAGATGGCTGTGCTACCCATGTTGTACTAGTCAACTTCATAAACATAGATTGACCACAGATTGCCAACCCACGATGTATAAGCCTGAAGGCACTAAAACATTTATAAAATAATCAGGAGCAATATAAAAGAAAACAATAGGGAAGGTGGGAGACCCCAGGGGAAGAGGTTATGTAAAGAAGTAAAAACAATGACTAGATCATCAATCACCATAAGCACAAATGTGCTTGTAAAGTTTAGCAGCATATAAGTGCATATTCTACCACAAACAAACAAATACGTATCCCTGTAACCGTACAATAAGATATAAGAATCAAGATCAGGGGCAGCAAACCATTTTAAGGTTGGATGCCAAAACTGACTCAATCTTTTTTAAAAGAACTACACTGGAGTGCTAATGGTGTATGGTTATTTTTCTCATAATAATTGATACGACAACAAATGCATTATGTCCCGATATTATAGCAGCCAATACACCAACACATTAAGAAAAGCAAATGCGGGCCGGATAGGACATATGCTGAGGAAGGTACATTCTAAATTAGCTAGACAAGCTCTAACATAGAATTCTCAGGGGAAGAGAGAGAGAGATATAAACTAAAAACTACATATGGAAGAGAATGTGAGAGAAAATTATGATTAAATGGTTACACTTGGAGAGGCAGAAAAAGTAGCCCAGGACGTGTATGCTGGCAAGAGGTGTTCCATGGCATATACACAGAGAGGAGCGATGGGATTTGAAAGATTGATTAATGTATTGATATAAGAGAAAGGGACTGTCTGTGTTTGAAAAAAGTGTTGTGAGGCAAGGAGTATTATCACTAGTAAATTCTGCTCCAACTATACAGCTGATGTTAAAACTCCAGAACAAACTGCTGATATGATACACAACAGCAAATCCGACTGTCACCAGGTACTCCTCTTCACAGATGCTTTATCTTTACTGCAAGCCGTCAAAGGTGGTAAATTCTTACATAGAATGAACTGTAAGGTAGCTGCCAGTAAAGAAACCATACTTTAGTGGTTACCATTCCATTGTGGTGGACCCAGGAATGAAAAGGCAGACAAGATTGCAAAAATGGGAGGAGAATATGAACAGAAAGACTGTAAAATCATATACTTTGAGAAAAAGAGACCAGCTACCCAGATTGTTACAAGAGATCAAAACCAACCTATATGTTTATACAGATAATGGCTGCCACACTTCTTCACCAGCTGGGACAGGTCATCATTCTTCACCTCAGGACAGGACGTAAGACAAAATAAACACATGCACTGGCTTTGTCTGTCTGCTTCATCACTGTGTACGTGGGGACTGAGCGAACAAACTGCCCAGCATGTTTTACAGGACTGTCCTAAGTATAACCATTTGAGGAAAACTCACTGATCAAATGACTCAACATTAAACTCACAGCTGAACGGAGAAATAGAGGAGTTCAAGACAGACAACGGTCGAGTTCATCATAGGAACGTGTCTAAAGGTGTAAAAATCAATATGCAAATACAAGGATAAGAAGAAAAGAGCATACCTTCGCCAAACAAAAAAAAAAAGGTACACTTCTAAAGCAAGCAAACAAAAAAACACTGTGTGATCTACTCTAGACTGGATCAAGAGCTTCTCCTGTCTTGGAAGTAACAATAGGTGATGAAACACTAGAATGGATCAAGAGCTTCTCCTGTCTTGGAAGTAACAATAGGTGATGAAACACTAGAATGGATCAAGAGCTTCTCCTGTCTTGGAAGTAACAATAGGTGATGAAACAAATTAAAAAGTGAACAGGTGTTATGTATAGTCCTCTTTACTGTATGGTGTAGAACTTGGAAAATTAAAAAAACGGTTGGAGTAGAGATTTGATGCCTTTAAAATGTGGATGTATGCAAGATTGGGACGCATATCATGGAAAAAAAAGAAAAGAAATAAGGAAGTTAATTGATGAACAAAATCAGACAGTTGAAAGACAGTTGGTCTGACAAATTGCACCATCAAGGCAAGAGACAGATGATGTTGGAAATTCATTGAAGCCGGTCTTCATTGTGGAGATGGCACCTAAACTGAACTGAACTGTGGAAGCATGGATTGAAAAGGACAATCATCACGCAGATGGCACCTGAAAGAAGATTGCACTTTCTCTTGGTTTAAATGGACAGACGAGAAGAGACCCTACACTTTGGGCACACATGTCAATGGTTTGTCGCTCCTGATCTATAAAATGTGACAAAAGAAATTTTATCTGATATAAGATATGATCAAATTATCTAATTGGTGCTCCTCCGCTGTTGGCCAGGGATGAGTCCTCTTCTCTCTCAGCTGCATGCTGATTCATATCTTGTAGGGAGTGAATGAGATTTGACCACTCATCTGACTTTGGATTGGCAATGTGCTGGAAAGAAGAGCAATATTTATAAATGTTTGATGAGGTGATGGGAGGAAAAGAAATATTTATAAATGTTTGATGAGGTGATGGGAGGAAAAGAAATATTTATAAATGTTTGATGAGGTGATGGGAGGAAAAGAAATATTTATAAATGTTTGACGAGGTGATGGGAGGAAAAGAAATATTTATAAATGTTTGATGAGGTGATGGGAGGAAAAGAAATATTTATAAATGTTTGATGAGGTGATGGGAGGAAAAGAAATATTTATAAATGTTTGATGAGGTGATGGGAGGAAAAGAAATATTTATAAATGTTTGATGAGGTGATGGGAGGAAAAGAAATATTTATAAATGTTTGACGAGGTGATGGGAGGAAAAGAAATATTTATAAATGTTTGATGAGGTGATGGGAGGAAAAGAAATATTTATAAATGTTTGACGAGGTGATGGGAGGAAAAGAAATATTTATAAATGTTTGATGAGGTGATGGGAGGAAAAGAAATATTTATAAATGTTTGATGAGGTGATGGGAGGAAAAGAAATATTTATAAATGTTTGATGAGGTGATGGGAGGAAAAGAAATATTTATAAATGTTTGATGAGGTGATGGGAGGAAAAGAAATATTTATAAATGTTTGATGAGATGATGGGAGGAAAAGAAATATTTATAAATGTTTGATGAGGTGATGGGAGGAAAAGAAATATTTATAAATGTTTGATGAGGTGATGGGAGGAAAAGAAATATTTATAAATGTTTGATGAGGTGATGGGAGGAAAAGAAATATTTATAAATGTTTGATGAGGTGATGGGAGGAAAAGAAATATTTATAAATGTTTGATGAGGTGATGGGAGGAAAAGAAATATTTATAAATGTTTGATGAGGTGATGGGAGGAAAAGAAATATTTATAAATGTTTGATGAGGTGATGGGAGGAAAAGAAATATTTATAAATGTTTGATGAGATGATGGGAGGAAAAGAAATATTTATAAATGTTTGATGAGGTGATGGGAGGAAAAGAAATATTTATAAATGTTTGATGAGGTGATGGGAGGAAAAGAAATATTTATAAATGTTTGATGAGATGATGGGAGGAAAAGAAATATTTATAAATGTTTGATGAGGTGATGGGAGGAAAAGAAATATTTATAAATGTTTGATGAGGTGATGGGAGGAAAAGAAATATTTATAAATGTTTGATGAGGTGATGGGAGGAAAAGAAATATTTATAAATGTTTGATGAGATGATGGGAGGAAAAGAAATATTTATAAATGTTTGATGAGATGATGGGAGGAAAAGAAATATTTATAAATGTTTGATGAGGTGATGGGAGGAAAAGAAATATTTATAAATGTTTGATGAGATGATGGGAGGAAAATAAATATTTATAAATGTTTGATGAGATGATGGGAGGAAAAGAAATATTTATAAATGTTTGATGAGATGATGGGAGGAAAAGAAATATTTATAAATGTTTGATGAGATGATGGGAGGAAAAGAAATATTTATAAATGTTTGATGAGGTGATGGGAGGAAAAGAAATATTTATAAATGTTTGATGAGATGATGGGAGGAAAAGAAATATTTATAAATGTTTGATGAGATGATGGGAGGAAAAGAAATATTTATAAATGTTTGATGAGGTGATGGGAGGAAAAGAAATATTTATAAATGTTTGATGAGATGATGGGAGGAAAAGAAATATTTATAAATGTTTGATGAGATGATGGGAGGAAACAAAATATTTATAAATGTTTGATGAGATGATGGGAGGAAAAGAAATATTTATAAATGTTTGATGAGATGATGGGAGGAAAAGAAATATTTATAAATGTTTGATGAGATGATGGGAGGAAAAGAAATATTTATAAATGTTTGATGAGGTGATGGGAGGAAAAGAAATATTTATAAATGTTTGATGAGATGATGGGAGGAAAAGAAATATTTATAAATGTTTGATGAGGTGATGGGAGGAAAAGAAATATTTATAAATGTTTGATGAGATGATGGGAGGAAAAGAAATATTTATAAATGTTTGATGAGGTGATGGGAGGAAAAGAAATATTTATAAATGTTTGATGAGATGATGGGAGGAAAAGAAATATTTATAAATGTTTGATGAGATGATGGGAGGAAAAGAAATATTTATAAATGTTTGATGAGATGATGGGAGGAAAAGAAATATTTATAAATGTTTGATGAGGTGATGGGAGGAAAAGAAATATTTATAAATGTTTGATGAGGTGATGGGAGGAAAAGAAATATTTATAAATGTTTGATGAGGTGATGGGAGGAAAAGAAATATTTATAAATGTTTGATGAGGTGATGGGAGGAAAAGAAATATTTATAAATGTTTGATGAGGTGATGGGAGGAAAAGAAATATTTATAAATGTTTGATGAGGTGATGGGAGGAAAAGAAATATTTATAAATGTTTGATGAGGTGATGGGAGGAAAAGAAATATTTATAAATGTTTGATGAGATGATGGGAGGAAAAGAAATATTTATAAATGTTTGATGAGATGATGGGAGGAAAAGAAATATTTATAAATGTTTGATGAGGTGATGGGAGGAAAAGAAATATTTATAAATGTTTGATGAGATGATGGGAGGAAAAGAAATATTTATAAATGTTTGATGAGGTGATGGGAGGAAAAGAAATATTTATAAATGTTTGATGAGATGATGGGAGGAAAATAAATATTTATAAATGTTTGATGAGATGATGGGAGGAAAAGAAATATTTATAAATGTTTGATGAGATGATGGGAGGAAAAGAAATATTTATAAATGTTTGATGAGATGATGGGAGGAAAAGAAATATTTATAAATGTTTGATGAGATGATGGGAGGAAAAGAAATATTTATAAATGTTTGATGAGGTGATGGGAGGAAAAGAAATATTTATAAATGTTTGATGAGATGATGGGAGGAAAAGAAATATTTATAAATGTTTGATGAGGTGATCGGAAGAACAAGAAACATTTACAAGAGTTGATCAAAAAGTATCCGACCTTAGGCTGGAGAAAAAACTATTTAGTTCAAAACCTAATCCACTTTTAAATAAGGTCCTTCTGAATACACATACTTCTTCCAGTGGTGTTCACACTACTGTAAACATTTCTGGACGTCATGTTTTGGTAGCTAAATCAGGTGCTTTGTTGCATTTGTCTTGATTTCTTCTGTATCCTCAAATCTTGAGTCTTGGAAAAAGTAAAAAGTCGAAGGGAGCAATGTCTGGGGAATAGTGGAAGTGCTGAAACTGATAAATGCTGTATTTTAGCAAAAAACCCTGGATGAGGTGAGATGCATGGGTCGAAGCATTGTCATGATTGATCTGCCAGTTGCTACTCTCCCAAAGTTGTTGTCTCTTACAATTAACTGCACCTTGTAGATGGCAGACACATAACACTCATGTAGTACCCCTTGTTGACAGTTTATCCTAAGGAACATACTTGTGATGATGTCCTGATGGTCGAGACAAAAACAACTGACAACACCACCTTCACATGTGTTCGTGATTACTGCGCATTCTTTGGCCGTGAAGACTGGGTTTTTTCCATTGAGATGACTGCACTTTTTTTCTCAGGGTCATAATCGTAGACTCAGAACTCATCTCTGGTTACAATTATTTTTCCTCCACTGGGAGGATTTGTTAAGCTGAGCTGTCCTCATGCAATGTACAAGTTTTGGTTTTTGCTCTGATAGAAAAAAACACCCATTCCTTGTCAAGGATTTGGACCCGTGTGTCCTTAGTCAGGAGGCTATTACCCAGACCAGTCATTCCTCCCACCCAACTTTACGTACCTCACCAACGTCGTAGACATGAATTCTGCCATTGTTGTCTCCGACACTAATGTGGTGGCCTGTCTGGTGCCATCTGACCTGATTTAAGGCTGGTCTGCCCTCAAGGACAACTGAAGCTGTTGGTACCTACAGGAGAGCAGAAAGGACATATGTTGTCTGTGTATGATACAAGTGTGTTGTGTGTGTACGTTGGCACGAGTATAATATAACATTTCATTCATTCACTTTTTCATTCCAATGTGAATCATAGACCACTACTGCAGCTGGCCCTTTTTATAGCAAGCTGGTATCCGAAGAATTTGCAATCATTCACCATTTTCGCATTCACCAATGTGAAGCATACATTTTAATTGCAGCTGGTCCCTTTACAGGAATCCTGTATCTGAACTTTTGCAGTGGCTGATTATAACATGTAATAATACAACATAAATGACTAGTATGTCGTATGTACCAATATAACCAGAAAGACTCAAACTGTGGTTGAAAGATGTAGCATAAAATAACAAAATATAACATAACATACTATAACACAACACAACATACCACAGCACGATATAACATAACACAACACACCATACCACAGCACGATATAACATAACACAACACAACATACCACAATATAACATACCACAACACAATATGACAGACCACAACACAATATGACAGACCACAACACAATATAATATAATACAACACAACATACCACAATACAATATAACAGATCACAACACAATACAGCATACCACAACATACAATAATGGACCACTGTATAACATAACACAACACAATATGGCATGCCATAACACAAACAACATACCATAACACAATACAACATACCACAACACAATAGAACAGACCACAGCATAATATAACACAAAATAACATACCACAACATACCACAACACAATAACACATACCATAACACAATACAACAGACCACAACACAATATTACATGCCACAACATAGTATAACATACCACAACACAACATAACATACCACAACACAATATAACATACTATAACAATGTATAACAGACCAAAACACAATATAACATACCATAACATAGTATAACAGACCACAACACAATATAACAGACCACAACACAATATAACAGACCCCAACACAATATAACAGACCACAACACAATATAACAGACCACAACACAATATAATAGACCACAACACAATATAATAGACCACAAAAAACATGCAAGTACTACAACAAGCCACAACAAAACATAATATAACAAAAACCTTGGGAACTCCTCCAGCTTTTCATTAAACAATACAGTTACTCATTATACAGCAGTCAGTCAGAGATATGCAGGAGAAGACAACTCTCACCTCAGTCTCACTATTCAGGTTCCATAAATCCAGTCGACCTTCACCGTCGACACTAGCAAACAAGGCAGGATGCACTGGTGACCATTTGACGTCATAGACATAGTCATTATTGTCCTCAAAGGAGTGGATGTAGTAAGAGTGCTGTGTGAGTTCAGAAAAAGTTGTTAAGAAAGCATAGCTCAAGTACACATCTTCCATTTGTGCAATTCCTTGTCCCTGATGAAGGTCGTGTGGCTGTAACGTATGGTTTCTTTTGTTTCTGTTCCTGAGCGGCATGAGTCATACTTGTTAATGTTGTTATCAGCTTTTGACTTTCAGTTCTAACGCAGCTTCGATTTATTTTTACTCAAGTTCAGGAGAAAACCTACCAGGTAATGCAAATATTTCCATTGTGTGTTAACCAGGTCAGAGAGTACTGAAACACTGGTACTCACTCAGGCAGCCAAGCAGCTGAAAGCTATCCTTTTGTTCTACAAATCTATCTGGTCGGCCTTTAGAAGGTGTTGTTTCATGACTTCCAGGGTTTGTCTTTCAGATTTCATTTGGTTATTAGTAGTATTGGTAGAGGTGATGGTGGGGCATGGTCTGTAGCAAGACCTTACATAATGACAGCTTAATGATTACCAGCGCCTGTAAAGGCAGACAGCAGACCCCTACTGCTGAGTAGGCTAAATGTCAACAGGGAAAAGCTTGGACGCTTCAGATTCACACCTTCCCCAGGCCTAGAAAGAAACCACCCACAGACTTTCTAGTAATAGCCAAATGAAAGTCCAAAAGGCAAACCACGGGATACATGGGACAGCATGTTATAATGGCCAACCAAATGGATTTGCAGAACAAAAGGATAACTTTGACTACCTGTCATCAGGTATTAAGTTTCTTGATTGAATATCAAGATTCCAGTATTATAATACGTTTGCGAGTGGCATGAGTACAGACATGGAGGTCTTAAACCTTAACAGACTAATGGGGATCTATTGTACTGGTCATGCTGGGGTTCATGAAAATGGAAGAGCTCTGATAGCGGACATAGAGGCCTCATTCATAAAGGGTATAATTGGGATCTACTGCACTGGTCATCATGGAGTTTACAGCAATGAATCAGCTGATACTCTGGCTTCACAGGTACCCATAGTGGGGATACCAGATTAAAATATAGAGATCACACAGAAATCAGTCACTGATCACCTGTTGGATGATGGGATAAACATCACACAGACTACAGTCATTTGGAATAAGTATCAGACAGACTGCAGACATTTGGAATAAGTATCACACAGACTGCAAACATTTGGAATAAGCATCAGACAGACTGCAGACATTTGGAATAAGCATCAGACAGACTGCAGACATTTGGAATAAGCATCAGACAGACTGCAGACATTTGGAATAAGCATCAGACAGACTGCAGACATTTGGAATAAGCATCAGACAGACTGCAGACATTTGGAATAAGCATCAGACAGACTGCAGACATTTGGAATAAGCATCAGACAGACTGCAGACATTTGGAATAAGCATCAGACAGACTGCAGACATTTGGAATCAAACTTAGGTTGGCCAGGGAGTGGTATCTGAGAGGACAGATCAAGGGTGTATATAACCCTGAGGAAAGTCTAGTATTACTAAGGCAATCTAGTGGTGGTTTCATAGCGATTTTGGCAACTCTCGGGGCATCAATGAATGCAGGCTATATTGGCTAATAATGTTCTCCTGGATCAATTAGCTGCATGGATAAATGAGAAAACGGGCTGCATGGATAAATGAGAAAACGGGCTGCATGGATAATTGAGAAAACGGGCAGCATGGGCAACAGCATATTCCCCTTAGAAAGATACAGAAACGTGTGTCCTGAAGTAGCCACCCTATATTCATTTGTGATGTCAAAGACAACATCAACCAACACAAATGGAATTCAATGGAATTTGACAAAACAATTTCTTCTTCTTCATTCACTCTCAATCTCCTGCTACCTAGTCCTGAAAAGGGCTTAGGTAGCAGAATGTAGTCCAGAGAATGGAATGCGTTGTGTCGTGGTTTACAGCTTGACTGTGCTATTTGCACATTTCGGTCGGACACATCGGACTTCAGCAGGCATTATTTTAGTACCGGGTTAGCATTCTATCTTTGATCCCTTCTCCTTAGCCAGTCTACCCTGCTGCAGTCTGTTATCCAGGATCACCGCATGGAGGTATAAAAGGGTCTTGGCAGCTCTAGTTCACAGGCCCTGACACTAGCAGTCAGTTATGGGTCACTGACCACTGCAGCTCATGCGCTGCTCACCTAGTCGATTTCAGACATTTGTTTGAAGCCTCCCAAACGCAGAGCTCGCCTTAGCAATCCTGTTATTGACCTCATCTTCGATATTTGCCTCTCTAGTGAGGGTACTGCCTAGGTAGGTGAAGCTAATGACTGCCTGGAGATGTTGGTTCTGTACAGCAATGTATGGCCGAATGTACGACTTCCCAGGGGCAGGCTGGAATAGTACCTCCATTTTCCTATTGTTGATTGTGAGACCAAAGTTACTGCATGCCGCCAAAAACTCTGTCATGGTGGACTGCATATCTTTTACTGAGCAAGTGTTGGGGGCACAATCGTCCGCAATTAGATCTTGGATTGTGGCCTAACGCACCTCGGTGTAGATTTCAGGCGCCTCGGGATGAACAGCTGACAATTGCGTCCTGTACCTGATACGCATGTCAGTAGCAGCACCATGGACAGCATCAGTGAGCATTTCTGCAAAGACCATGCTTAAGAGTGTCAATGCCAGCACACGACTCTGTTTGACACCGGTGGTGACTGTGAAGGCTACAGACAATTCTCCCTCACTCAGCACACGAGCCATCATGAAGTTGGCCGACAACCATAATGAATCTGCCGTGGCGGCCAAACTTTGTCATGATTTGCCAGAGTCCATCCCTATTGACAGTGTCAAACGCTTTGTACATGTCACAATTCTGATCTTGGCACTTTTCTTGCAGTTGACGTGCTGCATATATCATGTCAACCATCCCATGACCTGCACGAAAACACACCGACTCTCAGGGAGTAAACCCTACTCAGGGTGGCCATTTTGATGGTTGAGCAGGACTTGGGTCACAATTTTGCATGCGATTGACAGCAGAGAGATACTCATGCAATTTTCGCAGGATTGACGATTGCCTTTTTCTTGTACAGGTCTACAATTGTGGCATTCTTCATCTCTTGTGGAACTGTCTTGGCTTTCCAAATACAACAAAAGAGTGTAGTCAGTTCCTATAGAAGCACAGGATCCCCTGCTTGGTAAATCTCTGATGGGATTGAATCAGAACCAGGAGCCTTGCCTTTGGATATTGAGCTGATAGCCTTCCTGACCTCTGCCTTGATGGGTTCAAGGTCCATCCCCTGGTTAATAGTAGCCTGTGGCATGCGAGCTATGGCTTGAGCGCTGATGATGGACGGACAGTTGAGAAGGACGTCAAAATTATCCATCCAGCGTTCCAAAATCTGAACCTTGTCTGTCAATAGAGCCGTGCCGCTAGCACTAAGAACAGAAGATGAGTAAATGCCGCACCAAGATGGCGCCAAATCATTTTTCATGCCATCGTTTAAAAAAATAAGTATACATGATGACAGTTCACAGAAATTAGGACTGAGAATATACAGAAAAACCTCTACACCTCACGGTAGAAGAGGAGTGACTAAGTAAGTAAGTATATACAGAAATAAAAACTAAGATTATGAGAATAAGAGCAACTAACTACAATCAGATTGTGTTGGGAGACACACTCATACAAGATATGGAATCATTTCCCATCAATTTCAATGTAGGCAAAGTAGGAGGTACATATAAAGAGATCAAAATAAGAATATAAAAGGTGAAAGAAGTTTTCATTGCACTGGAAAACTTGTGGACCTACATTGGGTTTCTACAGAGGATGGGATTGCCTGCCCCATGCCCAATTCTTTTTTGTCACATCATTACAACATGCCTGGCAGGTTACAGTGTTGCTATTCTTTGCTCCCAGCTTACGCCCTAGTAACATGAAGGCATTTACATAACATATCAGTCATCTAATCAAATGTGACCAGAGACAATCAAGCAACAACAAAAACATGTACCTTCATGCTCCACAGTTTAATCGTCCAATCAAAAGAAGACGTGAGAAAGTAGGGGGAGAAATCAATCTGTCCTGAAACTTTGTGCGTGTCTATGCCAGTTATGGGACCTTGATGGCTCTCAAAAACATCATTAATGCCAGCTTTGCTGCAGGGAAGATCACAAACAAAGCAAGGTTAACAATGTATATCATATCACATCTACCCTGTTGACTTACATTGTGGAAAGGTGCAGTTGTCTTTTCTGTACCATGTGTGAAGCCCATGTTGATATATCTATCACTGCAGTGTTTATTCTCTTTCCTGAGGTCCACCGAGAGGATTTATAAAGCAGAGGAATAAAGGCCACTTGCCCATGCAGTCCTCATGCAGTTTACAGGCAAGGATTTGATATATATACACACACACATACATATATATATATATAACCAGATTCCATGGCAGGGGTCACTGGTCTGCCATTCCCAAGTGGTTAGTCCTCTGCCAGGTCACTGGTCTGCCATTCCCAAGTGGTTAGTCCTCTGCCAGGTCACTGGTCTGCCATTTCCAAGTGGTTAGTCCTCTGCCAGGTCACTGGTCTGCCATTCCCAAGTGGTTAGTCCTCTGCCAGGTCACTGGTCTGCCATTTCCAAGTGGTTAGTCCTCTGCCAGGTCACTGGTCTGCCATTCCCAAGTGGTTAGTCCTCTGCCAGGTCACTGGTCTGCCATTTCCAAGTGGTTAGTCCTCTGCCAGGTCACTGGTCTGCCATTCCCAAGTGGTTAGTCCTCTGCCAGGTCACTGGTCTGCCATTTCCAAGTGGTTAGTCCTCTGCCAGGTCACTGGTCTGCCATTCCCAAGTGGTTAGTCCTCTGCCAGGTCACTGGTCTGCCATTCCCAAGTGGTTAGTCCTCTGCCAGGTCACTGGTCTGCCATTCCCAAGTGGTTAGTCCTCTGCCAGGTCACTGGTCTGCCATTCCCAAGTGGTTAGTCCTCTGCCAGGTCACTGGTCTGCCATTCCCAAGTGGTTAGTCCTCTGCCAGGTCACTGGTCTGCCATTCCCAAGTGGTTAGTCCTCTGCCAGGTCACTGGTCTGCCATTCCCAAGTGGTTAGTCCTCTGCCAGGTCACTGGTCTGCCATTTCCAAGTGGTTAGTCCTCTGCCAGGTCACTGGTCTGCCATTTCCAAGTGGTTAGTCCTCTGCCAGGTCACTGGTCTGCCATTCCCAAATGGTTAGTCTTCTGCCAAAGTTGGTCGCCTGTGGAAGATGACAAGGAGCATCAAACAAAGGGGCCTGGGTGTCCTCCATCAAGGTTGCCCCAGACCACTTTGTTGATGTCAAACATGAGTGCCAACATCCATACTCCTCCAACTTTTGGGATAAGCGCAAAATTGCCACTTTCATCTTTTTCTTTGGTGTTCATCCTCTCATTTGGTGTTTACAGCGAGGCTGTGATATCTGTGCTCTTCTGCCTGACACACATAGTTTCAGCTGGCTTGTTTTGGTATCGGGTTTGCCTTGCCACTGAGATTCCTATTCTCTTTGCCAGGCTGCTCCACAAAGGATGTCACTTGGAGGCGGATTAGGGTCTTGGTTAGCTCTGGTTCACTGAACCTGATGCTGTCAGGTCATTCACTGTCCTGCATATTCAGCCCCAGATGGCCACACGATATGAGTAGGTATGAGAGAAGCTACGCTACAGTTCATATTACCATTAGATGAATGAGGAGGCTTATGAGTTTAGGAACAATACCAGCCGAAACCCCATCTGGATCAACATTATATGGATAAATAATATCAATAATCAAGATCATAAACTCTCCAAAACTGATAACAGCCATCATCTTCACCTTTCATTTCACCAACTTTGTCATCCTCACTCTATATGCTACATCAGTCATTTCACCAACTTTGTCATCCCCACTCTATATGCTATATCTGTCATTTCACCAACTGTCATCCCGACTCTATATGCTACATCAGTCATTTCACCAACTTTGTCATCCCCACTCTATATGCTTGGCTGGCTTGGCTTCGTTCGTTCTCAATCTCCTGCTACCAAACCCTGAAAGGGCTTAAGTAGCAGAATGTAGTCCAGAGAACGGAATGCGTTGTGTCATAGTTTACAGCTTGACTGCGATATTTGCACCTTTCGGTCCAAAAAAAAATGTTGTTGGTTAGCATTCCCTCTTCGATCCCTTCTCCTTAGCCAGTCTGCCCTGCACACACAACTCACATTCAGATCTCGTCCTCAGGCAATCTGTACACTCGTATAACAATTCAGAACATACATCATACACAAGGTGTTCTGCACACACAACTCACATTCAGATCTCGTCCTCAGGCAATCTGTACACTCGTATAACAATTAGAACACTTATTCAGGAGGTGTCCCTCATGAGCACCTATTAAGCACGACTGGTCCAGCTCGAGACGTGTATGATGGGACAACCACCCCGTAAACTCTCTCTCTTCCAATCATTTCCCCAATCTCACTGCCAGTCTGTAGAATTTATCTCTTCAGTGTCTTTTATAGACTCGAACAACAACCATGGTTGTTCAATGGTCTTCTCTAGGTCGGCTGATTTACCATCACTCCAATTTGGAACTACCCCATCTAAAATTTTATTGGCTGTCTATCCACGAGTCACTGTCATTCTAAATGTAGTAGCCTGTCTTGTAAGTATTCGTTGTGAACAACCCCTATCCCTGTCAAGTCTGATGCCAGAGTGGTCAGTTCTGACACCCACCCCTGTACCAGACAAAGTCTTCTACCTAACATGTACCTAGCCCCTCGTTTCCTTGTTGACCTGGTGTCAAAACAGTGATTGACCCTGGCATGACCTGCGCTCGTCCAACACATTCAGGCAACTTTTGATTTCCAGAGGATACCGTCGTCAGTACACTCTCCCCTGCCCTAAACGCACATGTTCCACGGAGAACTGGAACTGTCACAGGGAACTGTCACGTGTGCAACTGTCTTTGAATGTGTCCTCAACAAATATTGATATACTGCATTATTCTGGTGTTTCCCAAACTGGCAGAAGAAGATTGGAATGCACAATCTCCCGAATCTGGGCGTAGTCAGATGATGTCATGGGTCATTCCAAATACGAGTCATCATCTGTTGACGACTGTCGGCTATCTTTAAATTACTTATATCATTCTGCCAAAGATGGATGTGTCGGACCGAAAGGTGCAAATATCGCAATCAAACTAAAAAAGGTATCGACACAACGCATTCTGTTCTACACCCTGCTACTTACAAAGTCCTGTTCAGGTCTTGGTAGTGGGAGATTGAGAACGAACGCAGAAGAAGACTTATATCATTCATTTCAACACATGGCTCTAATACTGATCCCCTAAATGTTTTCCAACATTTCACAAGTCTCCGTGAACGTCTTCCTGAGTTTGAAGCAAACATTTTTTTTGGATTAGCTGCTCATGAAGTTCAGACATCTCAAGAAAAGAAAACAAAAATTTGTACACATGTAAACAATCAGCTACCTGACTATAAACAATGACAACAGAAAAACGAAGGAAATGAAAGGTTCCTTAACAAAGTCATCACAAGGCAGCATCACTGATCGGAAGCTATGACATTCTAGTAGTGCACAATTTCAAAAGTTCTGGAACTTTTTGAACAGACCTAGTATGATACAGACTTCCTGCAAGTGGGTTAATAATAATGTTACCTTCCATGTCGACAAGCTGAGTAGACAGTGCACTCCTCTGAACCCACTATGAAATTATTGGCATCTCCAGAGAGGAAGCTCAAACATGTAGCTGCCACAGGTTTGTTCTGCTTCGACTGGAGCTCCATGCTATCCTGAAGGAATACATTAGTACAGAATATTGTATATCACCCAAGTGGTACTCAAAGTAGGAAGAATATAGTCACTGTAACCTTCTAAGCATGTTATTATCATTTATTCTCAATGCTCTGGTCCACCAAGAGGATCTATAGAGTTAAGAATAAAGGTTGCTAGTCCCTATA
The DNA here is from genome assembly GCA_036924085.1 of Ariolimax columbianus. Classification (NCBI taxonomy): domain Eukaryota; kingdom Metazoa; phylum Mollusca; class Gastropoda; order Stylommatophora; family Arionidae; genus Ariolimax; species Ariolimax columbianus. Next base: position 10,213,551 of record JAVGWX010000014.1, read on the forward strand.
GTTGCTATGCAGTGTACAGGCAAGGTTTTTATTTTATCTCAAACAGAAGAAGCATAAACTGAAGATAGGTGGCACTGACGAATGCACCTGTGGTACAGGGAAAATGACCGCTGAACATCTGCTGCAAAATTGCTCGACATACGAGGACCAGAGAAAGCACATGTGGCCATCACCAGTGGCAACACTAGACAAGCTCTATGGCAGTGTCGACAGCCTCAGGATGACAGCTGCTTTCTTCGAACAAATTCAAGTTGACGTCTGACAGCGTACGAAGAAGAAGAAACAGAAGCAGCAAAATGTAATCAGGGTCAGGTGAAATATATTGATCAAGACCCCCATCTCATGTCCTTGTTTGTGCTCCTGGAAATGGGGCTGTATCACAGCAGTTTGGCCAATACAGTGGGGATAGACATTGTAATCCCCATAGTGGTGAGATTACAGAGAAGACTCGCATTGCACTACAGTCAAAAGAACCATGGTCCAGCTTCTGTACGTCTCAGGATGTAGGAAGAGACTTTGTAATTGCTACCAAAGAAACATCAAGAGTTATCTCAGCATGGATAGCTTCGGACAACAACATCCCAGATAGAAAAAATACATGCCTTTCTGAGGCTTTCAACGCATGTTCTCGTGGTCATGAGACTGACCCCCAACTGTGATATAAGGTATAAATTGCTCAATTTTCATTGACCCAACAGGGAGCAAAGAATAGTAACACTGTAACCTGCCAGGCATGTTGTATGAGGTAACTAAGGAGGAATGGGCATAGGGATGGCTACCCAATTGTGTAAAAAGTCAACAGCTTTGGACAAGTCAACATTTGATGACTTGGTGTGTATTTGTTGAAGATCTATAATCCACAAGGAGTTGAAAGCTGTTATGAAAAAGTGATTTTTTCTCGTTTCGATAAATGCATTTTTAATTTGTATTGTGCGTTGTCTAAGTTTTACTTGTCAATGTGTTATCTCTTATAAAGTTTCCTAACACAGTACAGAAAGTGATCACAAACCTGAGGTTGAGACAGCATATCCAGACTCCAAGAGCAGACCTTTCCATCTGTAGACACGCTGATCAAGTTGTGGGCATTCTGGGTCCCGACCACATTAACACAGTACACAGGATGCTTTTGTGGATGGGAGGTCAGAGAAAAACATATTTAGGACAAAAAAGCAGAAACAACTTTACAGAACATAAAGAAGATAAAATTAGAAGCGTACGAAGAAGATAAAACCTGGACAGTTGCATGACCAGGACCTACAAACCTCCCTCTTCAATTCCACTGTACTCCCTGCGATGTGCTTCGGTCCTGAGATTTGGACACTAACAAAATCACTAGAGGACAAATTGAGAGTGACTCAGGCCTTGGTCGGAATCACTCTTCGATACCAACGTATGTAAGGTCTCCATATGCAGTAATTCATGCAGGCAAGGCAAAACATAGATGGGCAGGTAACATGTTATGACGAAATGATGATCAATGGAGCACAGTGACAGCAGTCTGGTACTCCTGAGGTGAGAAGAGACCATGGGGAAGACCTCCAATGCGCTGGTCAGACTCCCTTGCTGTATGCTGCAACATCTGAGATGCCTCTAGAGGAGCATTTACCATGCACTGAACTTCCGTGACCCAAGACAGGGTTCGCTGGAGACAAAGTTGGGACCCGCAGCTACGCTGAGGAACGGGTCATCAAGATAAATTAGATGAACAAATGTAGAACAAAAACAATAGGGAGCAGAACATGTAGTGAATAAGTTGACAGCAGTCAGCGACTCATAGCTGACAGTTTGTGTCTGGGTCAGCGAACTAGAGCTGACCAAGACCCACTTTCATCACCAAGTAGCGATCAGGAGAACAAGCTGCATCGGGCTAACAAAATAAGGAGCAAATATCACAGCCTTACTGTAAACTATGACACAATGTAACAAAACGTACTTGTTAGGACAGATCAAGAATAGCACAAATAATTTTAATCTTACAATAAAAATTACAAAGAAATATTTTTGTAATGTATTTACTATTTCAGAATAATATGGAAACAATAATTCAGTTTCAAATGTAATTACAATTCTGATAAAGAAAAACAAAATATTCTTAAGATGAAATAAATGTATGAAAATAATAGCCAAAACAAAACCAGAATCATTATATAATTCTTCTGTTTGTTTGCAGTTGCCAGTTCTAAGCCTGAAATTTGTAACTTGATCTTTCTTTGATAATGGAGTAATACTTATGTATGAGCAGCTCCCATAATCTTATTTTCTATGTATGAACAGCTCCCAAAATCTTATTTTCTATGTATGAGCAGCTCCCATAATCTTATTTTGTAAGTATGAACAGCTCCCAAAATCTTATTTTCTTTGTATGAGCAGCTCCCATAATCTTATTTTCTATGTATGAGCAGCTCCCATAATCTTATTTTCTATGTATGAGCAGCTCCCACAATGTTATTGTCATCATCAAGTACGCCATCTCTCCTAATAGCTTTTTCTCAGACATTTCATTACTCTAGCCATTTTCTTTCCTCTTGCCTTTGATAGAACCAAGTTTGATGATGCGCATGTTTCCAAAACATAAGAGAGACGATTCCTGTAGCTGATACACAACATAAGAGAGACAATTCCCGCAGCTGATACACAACATAAGAGAGACAATTCCCGCAGCTGATACACAACATAAGAGAGACAATTCCCGCAGCTGATACACAACATAAGAGAGACAATTCCCGCAGCTGATACACAACATAAGAGAGACAATTCCCGCAGCTGATACACAACATAAGAGAGACAATTCCCGCAGCTGATACACAACATAAGAGAGACAAAATGCAGCCTGAGTGAGAGAATAAGGTTCAGAGAAGGACTGCAATCCGAGTCTAAAAAATGTGCCATACTGAAACCGGATGTGTTGAGCCGAAAAGTGCAGATATCGCAGCCTTGTTGTAAACTATGACACAACTTAACAAAATGTCCTTTTCAGGATGAACGATGAGAAAGAAGAAGACACTGGTAAAAAAGAGTTGGTATAAATAAACTGTTTATCAGCTGTCTACTTGGTCATTGTGTTTTTGGCCTCAAAGCTAAACTGAATTCAGTACTTACAGTATGAGACGTCGCAGACAGCGGAGTACGCTGGATGGGTGTACGCTTGTTGACCCGATTATCCCACAGTACGATTCGACCAGAGTACGTTCCCCCAATAACTAGGTTGGGGTGGAACTGTGCAAAACAGGTTGACATAACGGCAGACTGAAACAGATAAAAATGTTGCCATTAGATAAATATTTTGGTGCATAATACAATCAAGATTTTCATTCTAGTTTACACATTTTTGTGTTACGTCACAAACATATAGACTTACCAATTTTTGGGTACACCAGTTGTCTCGTCAAAAAAACTGTCATATGATTTTTTCCTATTGCTGGGTTAGTCGAGGGGTTTATAGGCTGTGGACTACAGTCCACTTCGCCACTGCTGTCACCACGCCGTGTGCTGGCTATGTTTGTTTATTTCACCCCCAACAGAAAAACAATATATATCATATGCCTTGTCGGCAGGTAGGCATCAAAACCATTTGGCCACGATATTGCCACAAAGCACTGATAGTGTTCCTAACCAGATCAGCATATCTGTTAGTTTCCACTACAAACGTATTTATAACAAATACATAAACAAACTAAACAGACCTACCTCAAAAAAATTTGTTGCAACAACTTATCTTCATTCCAATCAATATCCAAATCCATGTGAAACAAAAAAATTTGTTTAAAAATTATCTAGAGTAAAAATGTTCATTGTATTTTTATCAGGGCGGATGGAAATGGTCTCGTTTTCGATTCAGCCATTTCTATAGCAAAACCAGTGTTAACAAAACGAATACACCGGTGAATATACAGAACCCCGGGAAAATTTTTCAGTAAATGGTTTAGTAAAAGTTCAGGTAGCCACATAACAGATACTCCACTGCAGACAAAGTGTTACAGACTGTATTGACCAACTCAACAAAAAATAGAATTCAATGGACTAACAAATCAACTTGATGATCTTGACTTTACTGATGATTACATTTATGGGACAGATTGCTGTTCGACTATCGTTATGTATACATTTGTAATAAATTGTTTAGACAAACAGGTGATTAGCCCCAAATAAGGCAACCTGAAGCTGTGCACGAACTACCGAACTATCGCGCTGATCAGCCACGCTAGCAAAGATACTCTTGCGAATCCTATTAAGAAGGATAGAGAAAAGGTTTGAATCTGAAATTCACGTAGTCCAGGCAGGTTTTAGGAAAGACAGAGGGACCCGGGATCACATATTCAATTTAAAGAATATCTATGAAAAATGTAGAGAGTTTAATGTAGACATGTGCACATGTTTCATTGATTACACTAAGTCCTTTGACACGGTAAAACATCAAAATCTGTGGAGAATCATGAAGGAAATGGGGTTTCCTTTGCATATAGTCCATCTCATTGAAACATTATACCAAGATCAACAAGCCGCTGTCCGAGTATCTGGGCAATATCAGATTGGTTTGCAGTACAAAAGGGAACTTCTAGACAAAGAATCGAATCCTTCGAGTCAAAATGTTACAGAAAGATCCTCAGAATACCCTGGACAGAGAAAAGAACAAATGTAGACATTCGGCAAGAGTTGAGCATAGAGGAGAACTGGTTTATCAATTCCATTTTGGCTAGAAAATGCAAATACTTTGGTCACATCAAGAGACCCAACGGTCTTGAGAGAACGGTGATGGAAGGTATGGTGCCAGGCAAAAGAGGAAGGGGTAGACCAAGAAGACGATGGCACCAAGATATCCAGGAATGCCTGAGTATGACAGTGGCGGAAGCTGGTGTTTTGGCAAGGGAACGAGTTTCTTTCAGACAGACTGTTATGGGAGCGACATTCTACAAAGGACATGCTACATGATAATGATATATTCATATTACTCAGAAATGTAAAAGTTATCCTCTTTGGCACTAATGGCAAACCTGCTTTCAGACAGGGGTCAGAAGTCATGTCAATGAGTGGATGGGGGTAGGAGGGTATGTCAATCTGTGGATAGGTGTTGGAGGCCATGTCAGTGAGTAGATGTGGATCAGAGGCCTTACCAGTCAGTGAAGAAAGGCTGAAGGTTACCTCGGTGTGTGGACAGAGACTGAAGACCATAGAAATAAGTAGACAGTGGGCCCTATTTATCTAGAGCTAATAAATCAAGATAGCAACAATACAAAATAAGCGTCCTGAATCTTATTACCAATATTCTTTACAGACGAACGGGGAGTAATAAAGAATACCTTAATATCTTGATCTTGATGACCCGTTCCTCAGCATAGCTGCGGGTCCCAACTTTGTCTCTAGCGGACCCTGTCTTGGGTCACGGAAGTCCAGTGCGTGGTAAGTGCTCCTCTAGAGGCGTCTCTTCTTACATAGGGGGTACCAGACTGCTGTTGTGCTCCATCAACCAACATTTAATCACAACATGTGACCTGCCCATCTATGTTTTGCCTTGTCTGCATAGATTACCGCATACTTCACCTAGAACAATCATCTATGTCAGAATTGTGGAGACCTTGCATACGTTGGTTCTGGAGAGAGTGATTCCGACCAAACGTCCGTCAAGTGAGGCCTGGGTCACTCTCAATTTGTCCTCTAGCGATTTTGTTAGTGTCTACGTCTCGGCACTGTAGCACATCGCAGGGAGTACAGTAGAATTGAAAAGGGAGGCTCGTAGGTCTTGGTCATGACAACCGTCCAGGACTGTATTAATAGACGAGAAGGCTGCCCAACCAGCGCGGCAATGTCGTGTCAGTTCAGGTTATTCTCCATATTGATAAGACGTCCAAGATGAATGTACTCGTTGACATCCTTTAATCATACCTCGCCAAGGAGGACTGGATCACAAGTTGTCATTGCGCAACACTTTGATCTTCGAGACATTCATCTGCAGACCCACATTCTTGCCATCTCCATCGACCAACTGCATCATTTGGTTAGCTTTTGATGCAAACTCTGTGATGAGCCCTATGTCATCGGCAAATAGAAGGTGATTGAGGCATCTGCCATCAATAAGGATATCAAAAGTATCTCAGCTGCATCAGCTAATGACTGATTCCAAATATGCAGAGAAGAGGTTCGGTGAGATAGGATTGCCCGGACAGACCCCCTTTTGAATTGGTACCACAATTAGACATTGGAAAGGACGAAATGTGGTAGTGCAGTTCGTATAACTGTTGGTGAGAACTCTGATGTAACCAAAATCTACACCTTGCTTCAACAGTCAACGCCAGACAAAATGTGGTAGTGCAGTTCGTATAACTGTTGGTGAGAACTCTGATGTAACCAAAATCTACACCTTGTTCCGTGAATGCCAAAAAAAATGTGGTTCTACAGAATCCAAAGCCTTTTTATAGCGATGAAGGTGAATATGAAGGCTGTCTGGAACTCTCGAGCTGCCTCAATAAGGCGGCAACAGGTTCAAATTTGGTCCATTGTGCTGTACGAATGCCGAAAGCCTGCCTGTTCGACTGGCTGCGATTCTTCGAGAGTGGTGTGGACTCTGGCAAGGATACATTTTGTAAACAGCTTGTAGGTGACCGGGAGAAGAGCAACTGGATGATAGTTTCCAAGATCCTCTTTGTCTCCCTTCTTGTTCTTCTTTGTTCGTTCTCAATCTCCCGCTACCAAGCCCTGAAAAGGACTTTGCAAATAGCAGGATGTAGTCCGGAGAACGGAATGCGTTGTGTCGCTAGTTTACAGTTTGCACCTTTCGGTCATATACATCCGTCTTCGGCAGTCCCTTCTTGTGCAAGAGTGTTGTCCTTGAGTTATGCCAGGCTGCAGGTGTTCCTACCGAATGAAGATAACGTGTAAAACGTTGCGCTAGGGCTCGGATGACATCTGCATTGATGCCATCTTCACATGGTGATTTTCCAGATGACATTGACTCGACAGCATAGCGAATTTCTGACGGCAGGAAATCGGGAAGGAGGGGTAAAGTGGATAGGATGGAAATTGGAGGGGGTTCTGATAATCTGACCAGGTTGATATACTTTCATTATTGACTCCATGCCCAGCCCTGATGTTGTGCGAGACCCATCGGAAGCTTTCAGACAAGGAATGATTTGGCAGTGTTCAGCAAGGTTAATAGTAGCTAATTTGATGCTACTCCAATATTCAGCATCTTTCTGTAGACATTCGCGGGCAGTTTTCATAATCTTCTTTGAGTTATTGTCGCCAGATTTTGCTTAAGGTGGAGAAGGCTGTATGGTTGTCTGGAGAACGAGCCATATTACGTCGCTCCTCTAGCAAAAGCTTGAGTGGCAGGTGAAATGCAATTTGTGGTGCGAGTATGTGCTGCGAGACTAGCTGTCTTTGAAACCGATGTGATTGTACTTCCAGTGCCCAGTAAGATGACTGCTTTCTTTGTTTGTGTTGACGGTTTCATTAAAAATTCACGTAAATATGAACCCCATTGCGACAAGAGGTTGGTTCTGTTCGGAGCCAGCCCCTAGTCAGGTAATAGTACATATCTGGCTATGAACAACTTCGACAATGGCCCTAGTCTTCTGCAGTCCGTCTCTACTAATCGGTCCGGTAGCGCTAACACAAGCGACACGAGTAGACACAAGCGACACGAATAATCAAAGGCGCCCTACTCTCAGACCAAAGTCCATTTCCAGACTCAGGATACCCACTTAACAGTGTGCACTTACAACTGCTGCTCCATATTCTCTGCACCACAGCTGAGCAACCTTATTGATGAGAGTAGCAGATTAAGTTACGACATTATTACCATCTCAGAGACCAAACGAGAAAAAGAACTGTCAGCGATTTGGAATGACGGCAGAGGAGTTTACAAGAGCGCCGCAAGGCCAACTCTACATCAAGAGGACTTGGTTTCCTCGTCGCTCCCCGCATCGTCCAACTCATTCAACAGATGACATTTGTAGACCACTGTCTGGCTTTCTTGGACATCACCATCTCCAAACGCCATACTGTTACCATTATTCATGAATACGTACCACAGCAGACAAAGAGGAATAAGAACATGCTGATTTCTATGACAACCTCCATGATGTCCTCTGCCGATGCTTCAGCTATTACAAGATCATTATCGGTGACTTTAACGCCAGAATAGGGCATTGCCAACATGGTGAAACCTATGTGGGGCCACACTCTGGAAAAGCAAGGAACGACGCAGGTGACAGACTGGCCACTTTCTGTGAATCAAATTGACTGTTTCACTGTAACAGCTTTTTCCAGAAGCCCCTCCACAAGTGGTAAATACATAAAGGACTGAACTGCACTGGAAGCAACCATCGCCTCCTCCATGCCCGTTTCCACTTCGATCTAAAACTTGTAAAGTTGCAGCAGCAGCGACCATATCGGGGTCCTGAGACGCTCATCAACCCCTCGATTGCTACCACCCTTGCAGCTAGCAAGCAACTCTGAGATTTTATCGATGCTGACTCTACAAATCTGATACCTCATTATGACAATACAAATTAATAACAAATATTTAATTTTTTTACTTCTTGTATCTATAAACAGGACCAATTGATACAATTTATTACAATCATGTGATTTTATGTCAGGCCTGAAATATAGACGAATTATTTTGGACCAGGGGATATCTTCTTCTTCTTCTTCATTGTACGCAGTCAGACGTCAACCTTAATTTTTTCAAAAAAAGCAGCGGTCATCCTGAGGCTGTCAACACTGCCATAGAGCTTGTCTAGTATTGCCACTGGTGATGGCCACATCTGCTCTCTCTGATCCTTGTATGCCGGGCAGTTTTGCAGCAGATGCTCAGCGGTCATTTTATCGGTACCACACGGGTATTCGTCAGTGCCACCTATCTTCAATTTGTTGAATAGGTGGTACCTCAAGTCTATTGTGGCCAGTGCGAAGTCTGAAGACCACGACCTGCTCTCTTCTGTTCAATTGGTAATAGGCATCGTTTTTGGTGTAGCCAGTATGTTCGGTTTCCCATTTGGTCATGTATCTAGCTCTAATAAGCCGTTTTGACTCTTCGTATGTCCTACTAGTATCTGGTTGTGGTAGTCTTGCACCTTCTTTTGCCAGTCTGTCTGCCTCCTCGTTGCCTTGGATGTTGCAGTGGGATGGAACCCACTGTACCACTACCCTTTTTGGTGCGGACTGCTGGCATAGTTGACAGAGTGCTGCTCTTAAATCATTGTTCAGTGTTTTTCGACCAGGGGATATGATTTCCAGTTTGTGGATTGCCTGCTGGATCCAGCCTGAGGGCCGTAGGTAGCCGATCCCTGCCCTAAGAGATACTACCAATAGAGATGGTTTCAGAGGCTTCCTTGTACAAGGTTCAACTGTATGATGATGTGGTGGTGTGAGATTTATCTTGTTTCATCCCCATTCACTATCTCCCACAATTGCATTGGGTAAAAGCCTTCTCCAAGTTATCACTTCATTCATCTATCTAAGTAGCAACACAGACACATTTGGAGGAACAGATGATGATATCAAATTAAGAATCCGGGATCAAGATGCTGAGTAGCACATGAGCTGCAGTGGTCAGCGACCCATAGCTGACTGCTAGCATCAGGGCCAGCGAACCAGAGCTGCCAAGATCCTTCTACATCTCCACATGGTGATCCTGGATAACAGGCTGCAACAGAGCAGACTGGCTAAGGAGAAGGGATCGAAGAGGGAATGGTAATCCGGTACTCAAAAAATGCTTGCTGAAGACGGATATGTTGGACCGAAAGGTGCAAATATCGCAGTCAAGATGTAAACTACGACACAACGCATTCCGTTCTCTGGACTACATTCTGCTACTTAAGCCCTTTCAGGGTTTGGTAGTGGGAGATTGAGAATGAACGAAGCCAAGCCAAATTAAGAATCCATAAGGCAAGAAGAGCTTTTATTGCCCTGGAATCATAATGGAAATCTAGAGAGATCAGACACACTACCAAAAATTGAAATTTTCTATTTCAATGTAATGTTGGCGTAATTTTCAATTGCAATGTAACGTTGACGTAATTTTCTATTTCAATGTAACGTTGGCGTAATTTTCTATTTCAATGTAACGTTGGCGTAATTTTCTATTTCAATGTAATGTTGGCGTAATTTTCAATTGCAATGTAACGTTGGGGTAATTTTCTATTTCAATGTAACGTTGACGTAATTTTCTATTTCAATGTAACGTTGGCGTAATTTTCTATTTCAATGTAACGTTGGCGTAATTTTCTATTGCAATGTAACGTTGGCGTAATTTTCTATTTCAATGTAACGTTGGCGTAATTTTCTATTTCAATGTAACGTTGGCGTAATTTTCTATTTCAATGTAACGTTGGCGTAATTTTCTATTGCAATGTAACGTTGGCGTAATTTTCTATTTCAATGTAACGTTGGCGTAATTTTCTATTTCAATGTAATGTTGGCGTAATTTTCTATTTCAATGTAACGTTGGCGTAATTTTCTATTTCAATGTAACGTTGGCGTAATTTTCTATTTCAATGTAACGTTGGTGTAATTTTATGGTTCTGAGGCCGGGAGGATGACGAACGTTTTAAAAAGTGAAGTCAAGATAATCGTAAACAGTTTCCTGGCTTATACTGTCAATGGCACATGAAGAAAAAAGACAGAGATGGATATGGACAGGTTGTACCTTGAGGAAGGGTTCTGATAGCATTCCTAGACAGTCTCTGTTCTAGAACATCAGAGGTAAGCGATATAGAGGAAGACCTAGACAGGCTGTGAGACATGAAGTGGTGACCAGAAAGACGCTGGTCCATCGTGGAAATTGTTGGCATATGATAGACATGCTTGGCAGATATTTATTAAAGAGCAATGCTCTGCAAGGAGATGAATGATTTTGATGAATTGATCAAATGCTGTCACTCTGCTCCTTCCATGGAGTCAGCAGACCATATTCAACTGTTTGCCTGTTCTCCGCACATGGGCACATCAGTATCAGATTTTAAATATGTTGAACAGATGGTATTTGAATCTGAAGTGGCTAGTTCAAAGATAGGTCAACAGCAGACACTGCTGCCAAAGATGAAGTGTTAAATGTTTAATTGCACAAATTCTCAGCATTTGTGAGAACTAGTTTCTTCATTAACTGTCTGGGGAGGAAGATTAACGTCTAGTCAGGCACAAAATACTGATCAGACATGTTAGTCAGGGTAAGACACAACATACTGATCAGACATGTTAGTCAGGGTCAAGCACAAGATACTGATCAGACATGTTAATCAGGGTTCGGCAAAATATACTGATCAGACATGTTAGTCAGGGTCAAGCACAAGATACTGGTCAGACATGTTAGTCAGGGTCAAGCACAAGATACTGATCAGACATGTTAGTCAGGGTCAAGCACAAGATACTGATCAGACATGTTAGTCAGGGTCAAGCACAAGATACTGATCAGACATGTTAGCCAGGGTCAAGCCCAAGATACTGATCAGACATGTTAGTCAGGGTCAAGCACAAGATACTGATCAGACATGTTAGCCAGGGTCAAGCACAAGATACTGATCAGACATGTTAGTCAGGGTCAAGCACAAGATACTGATCAGACATGTTAGTCAGGGTCAAGCACAAGATACTGATCAGACATGTTAGTCAGGGTCAAGCACAAGATACTGATCAGACATGTTAGTCAGGGTCAAGCCCAAGATACTGATCAGACATGTTAGTCAGGGTCAAGCACAAGATACTGATCAGACATGTTAGCCAGGGTCAAGCACAAGATACTGATCAGACATGTTAGCCAGGGTCAAGCACAAGATACTGATCAGACATGTTAGTCAGGGTCAAGCACAAGAAACTGATCAGACATGTTAGCCAGGGTCAGGCACAAGATACTGATCAGACATGTTAGTCAGGGTCAAGCACAAGATACTGATCAGACATGTTAGCCAGGGTCAAGCAAAATATACTTGCCCAAACCCTCACCTCCGCTTCCTCATAACCCTCCCTGGAAATAGGCTGGATTTCATGCCAGCCTGGCTAACAAGGTAAGGGATCGACACGATCCCCGTAGTAGTGAGCAACACACAGATTAAGCCAAGCATAGCACAATCACCTGGAGGACCCTGGTCCATCTTCATCAGCACACTTGGGATGTGAGGAAAGCTACAACAACCCGCCACTTAACGTCCTATTTAGGGCACACAAAATAGTAATCCTACTCATTGTGGGCTTTCAATGTTATCTTCATCCTTCACTGCCTTGAGTTCCTTAACTTTAGCATGGGTGGGTACCAAATTACAGATGAGTAAACTACACTGTCAATTAAACTAACAAATTACCTGGCAATGGAAGATGTACTCAGGTGCCATATTCTTAAACTTGAGGTTCCAAATCAGAGCAACTCCATCTGGGTCATTGGGTGCATCTTCATTTGCATTGTACGAGGCCACTAGCAGTTCTGGGTACTGGTAAATAGATGGTTCAGATATTGTTCACAGTTGACAGGAAATAGTCTATGGTGATACAATGTTGAAAATACTGGGTCAGGGCCAAGATGCAACAGCGACTCACTGCTGGCTTCCACATCAGGATCAGTGACCCATAACTGACCAAGACCCTATCATGATTCCAAGTGACAGCCCTGGAAACAGACTGTAACCATACAGCGAGATAAGGATTGAAGAGGGAAGGCAAACCCAGCTCAAAAATGTTCCATGATTAAATAGGATGTGTCTGACATAAAAGTTCAGATATTGCAGCCTAGCTGTAAACTACAACACAATGTCATTTTCATGGTTAAACACTGAAGAAGAAGAAGTAGAAAAAGAAAATGCTGGTTTTCGTCCAAACACTAAAGTCAATCAACATCAGATAATGCTTAAACAAGTGACATGATGGGAATACAATTTTGCGCTTGTGTATTACCAGCGTCCAAAAGGGCGGTTAAGAACAGTAGCACTGTAGCCTGCTGGGCAAGTCGTAAGAGGCAACTATGGAGGGTTGGTAATGGGACATGCTACCTTATCCTGTAAAACTATGTCACAAGAAAAAGTCAGACGACTTTTACACCATATGGCAAAAGAGGAATCTTAATATTTTTTATCCTTCATAAAAAAAAGGACGTTTTATTAGGTTGTGTCGCAGTTTATTGCAAGACTGAGATATCTACAAATTTTAGCACGACACATCCTGTTTCAGGACGGAACATTTTTTGGTCCAGGGTCACCACTTGAAAACAGAAATAGGAAGCGAGTGCGACTATCAGACCAATATACATGCAATTTTCTGCTGCGGATTTAGTTACATTGTGCTGCATTTTATCAGTATAGTATGATATAAGCACCTTTCAGCCTAGAATATCCACTTTTGGCAAATCCTTTTTTGGGGGTTAATCTTCCCTAGCCTTTGGCTGTTTGCAGTCTACCTATAAGGTAGCAGGTGGTTTGGAGTCTGCATCTTCCTAATCCTAGATGAGCTACCTTACTTCTTCTTCTTCTTCTTCTTCTTCTGCGTTCGTTCTCAATCTCCCGCTACCAAACCCTGAAAGGGCTTAAGTAGCAGAATGTTGTCCAGAGAACGAAATGCATTGTGTTGTAGTTTACAGCTTGACTGCGATATTTGCACCTTTCGGTCCAACACATCCGACTTCAGTAATCATTTTTTTAGTACCGGGTTAGCATTCCCTCTTCGATCCCTTCTCCTTAGCCAGTCTGCTCTGCTGCAGCCTGTTATCCAGGATCACCACGTGGAGGTGTAGAAGGGTCTTGGGCAGCTCTGGTTCGCTGGCCCTGACGCTAGCAGTCAGAATGGGTCGCTGCTCAGCGTCTTGATCCCAGCTACCTTACAAACTAGTGAGTCTCATCTACTGTGTTGTCTTCAATTTCTTCCACTTCCAGTAGCAATTTGATATGCCAGTACCTCATCTACATGGCAGCAGGTAATAGTACCTCATCTACATGGCAGCAGGTAATAGTACCTCATCTACATGGCAGCAGGTAATTTAAAGTCAAAGTTGTTGTCCTCCTAGATGAGCTGCTTTTTTATGCTGATTGGTATCATCTACCCAAAGTACCTATCTGCCCCTTTTCCTGTACAATAAAAATAAGTAAATCAAAGCTGTGGTGGTACAGAAGGTCAATAGTTGATAGAAACATATATAGGTAATGGCACAAGGACAGAAACAAAACAAAATCAACATTATGGCCACAAGGCCTTCTTCTGGAACAAAGAACAAACGAGAACAGCTAACAGATCATAGCAAAATCAAAGACATGATATATCTTCTTCCTCGTTTGTCTTCAGATCTCAACTTCAATGACTCTAACGAAGGCAGCAATTGACTTGAGGCTTCGTGCACTTCCGTACAGCTTCTCATGGAAGGACACTGGCTGTTGCCAGATACTTCTTTTGTCGATATACAATGGGCAGGACTGAAAAATATGTTCTGCCGTCAAGGGGGCTGTGCCGCAGGCTCAAAGGTCTATAGTGCCAATCTTGAACTTGTTGTACAGATGACATCTCAGTCTGTTGTGTCCTGTGCATAGCCAGAGAATGATCACCTGGTCTTGCCTGGAGAGTTGATGGTAGGCATAGTTTTTTATGTGGCCAGGGTGGTCTTTTTTCCATTTTGCACTGTACTTTGCCCTGATGGCTGCTTCAGTCTCATTGTAAAACATGATATATGACAACACTATAATAAAAATGGCTGGAAACTCAATCCGTACTGTATCATTGCCATATATTATGTCTTTGTTTTCATTTGTTCTTTGTCACTGATGAAGACTTGTGACTCTAACCCATTTTTGTTTGATTTCTTCCCAGTGCAGTCACTGAGCCCATGCCTATATATGTTTTTATCTACTAGTATGAACAGGTGCCCAGCATGAAGGCCAGGAGTTGGTGACATTCTTGTCTGAGGCTATATGAGACACATGTCATGGGGGCCTTTGATTGAAGATGGAGACCTTGTCTTCCACTCCACTCCCGGCTATGACATCATTTATGATGTTATATGAATCGCTATGAAAACCACTTCAACAACAGCTCCAGTAATTGCAATGATACAGGCTTCCTGTAATGGCACCAGGTGCAGTGGTTGTCCCATGCTTCCTATTGAGTGGACAAGAGACAAGAGGAAGAGTGGAATATAGGATTTTCAATTTATATACCTGCCCAGGTCTCGAGGTAATGTGTCTGCCTCTGGTGGCGGTGGTCGCAGGTTTGAATCACAGTAGAGACCACGATTTTTTCACATGGATCTTCTGGCAAAAATTCTCCTAATCTCTTGGTAGTGAGATCGGACTCCCGTGTTCAGTGTCGAGCACACTAAAAATCCCTTGACAGTTAGAAATAGAAAATAGTAGGCTTTTCGGCCACTGCCCGGACAAAATTCAAAATTCTAGTTAAAAATCAACCCAAATTATTTGTACCTTCCCCCAGGCATAGTAAGCCGCAGGAAGTTTAAAATACCTACTACGGATAGCCTTCGACTACCTGACAACAGACATCAACATGCCTGTTTGAATACCAGGATTCTAAGTATTTCAAGTATACCTGCGCCATATGATGTCATAGACTGGTGTGTAATTGACGATGAGTTATCATTTCTAACTAAATGCTCTCAAAACATTCACAACACATCCTCTGAAAATCAAAGTCCAGCTTGCCTAGGACAGCATGTGAGTCTAAGATGTAGTGCGGACAGTTGTTGTGTGTAGTATTGTACCTGAGGTGACCAGTCCATGCTAGTGATTGTCCTGCGCTTAGACCACCTTTCATCAAAGAACTCCTGTTGAAGCTTCAGTCTTTCCCCAGCTAAACTGTCACTGATGAAGAAAAGTCATTTGACAATGAACACTTATATATCAAACACAACAAGCAATTTTAAGAGATTTATGATGTCTTTCACATGCATCATCGAGGAGGAAGACTAACGTCTGGTCAGGCAAAATATACTGATCAGATATGTCAGTCAGGGTCAGGCAAAACATACTGACCAAGACCCTCACCTCGACTTCCTAGTAGCCCTCCCTGGAAACTGGCTGTTTTCATGGTAGCCTGGCTAATGAGGGATCAAAGTGATCCCCATAGTAGTGAGTGACATGCAGATGAACATAGCAGAACCGCCTGGAGGGACCTCGGCCAACCTTCATCAGCATGCTCAGAATGTGAAAAAAACTACTGCAACCCACCACTAAATGCCCTTTTCGGGGCACACAAAAGAGTAACCTACTCATTGTGGACATTCGCAAACAACAAAAACATGCAACATCCTCAAATCTTTAGGTCTGCATTACATTTGAGGGATATAGACTGCAAAAGAGTGGAAATACCTATCGAGTAGAGTGGTTGTAGTTACACTTGTAGCGGTGGCTAAAACCCTAGGTCAACATAAAAGAAGTCAAACGTAAGGCTTGGAGATTATGTAGATAGTAGCGGCCATCCCCTGATAACAGTTCGACCGACTCGCTTATCTATGCTATGTTCCATTACAAGTTACGTTAGTTGCCCCTCACAAGTGATTCTTTTTGTCTTGATAATGTAACTTGAGATGTTTTTTAATTATAGTGAGGAAGAAACTGCGCTGGTCATCAACCTCACTCTCTCGTCCTGAGCTACCTTGATACAAGCTGATAATAGCATGAAATGGTATAGCTCAGTTAACGCACCAAAAGATAAACAAAGCAAAACCTACGTTATAGAAACAAAGAAGAACACAAATGAAAACACTGAACAAATCACAACAATAACAAACAACAAGACCGACTAAACAGAAACACCAATGTGCAAAATTTCAGTGATGGTATTTGGCTGCGAGGTATGGAGCCTATAAATAGCAGATTCAGAGATGCTTCGAGTTACTCAAAGGGCAATGGGGAGAAGGACGCTGCCAGTCTCTTTGCTGGACCAAATTCACAACACAGAAATCAGGCGTCAATCCACCTCCAATGATGTTGTACACACTGCAATGCTAAGATAATGCAGATGGACTGGGCATGTGGTTCGTACGTCTGATGATAAACATGATGACTGACATGAAAAATGATGTCCTGGCGACCCTACATCTTTAAACATCCACTCAAGCCTCCACCAATGAGATGAAGAGATAGTAAGAGTGAAGCCCTTGGTCTAATATGGTAACCCAAATCAAAAGACAAAAAATAAGTTTAAAGAACAATTAGCTACCTGATATCAGACACTTGTTATGTCTGATTGAATACCAGGATTACAGATTACAGACATAGAAAGGAATAGTCATGAAATGAGTTAAAAAACTGAATGAGAAAGCCTTATGACCATAACGTAAGTTTTGTTTTGGTGCAGTTTCTGTTTCTGTTTCTAAGAACCAATGTCATTGTACTCTGGGCATGCCCATAAGTGCTCAGTCTCTCTCAACAAATGGCGTAGGGTGGACACTGTAGCTCGCTGGTCGCACACTCTTCCCATTCTCTCATGCACCCACCCAATTCCGCTCGAATCTGGATTGATGTCAAAACTTTGCAGTCTGTGGATTGCTGATTCATCTATTTCGGTGTCCTCATCAAATAGATGGTTATTGATTGATTTCAACATGTCACTCCTATCTGTGCAGTAATAGAGCAATACTTTTTTATGCTATTATAAACATGTTACCTTTAGTATCACTGCAGCTTATATTTATTTTTACCAAAAATGATTCAACTAATTTTCTCCAAGGATCAGAGGAAGAAGAATGGCCCCTTTTTAAAGGAAAACGACAGTATGAAACTAACCAAAAAATCACGTTGCATCTCCCAATGACATGATAACAAAGATTATTTAAAAAACTAGGTTAGACTTACTCATCCTTTCCGTCATTGTCGGCACCACTGTAGTCGATGGTTGAACCAGCATCGTTTACCGCCAATAGACGTTGCACAACGCGAGCCGCACGAGAGATGCTCAGTTGATAATCCTCTGACAGCATAATCTGTTGTTTCTCTTCTTCGCTCAACTCACGAACTTTCCAAAAATAGATAATGAAATATAATTACACACAATCCGTCAAGTTGTGTCTGAGATGGTAAGAATAGGGCCACTACAACTATCCAGGCACATCGCAATAGGTGACTAAAGAGGGTTATCCTTGGGGTTAGCAACTTCTTCATATAAAAAACATTGCCATTATAATCAGCCTCTGCAAAAGTTCACACACAGGCTACCTGTACAGGGATCAGCTGCAGTTCAAATGTATGCTTCACATTGGAGCCAAAAGGTGAATGATTGCAAATGTATGCTTCACATTGGAGCCGAACGGTGAATGATTGCAAATATTTGGAAACAGGCTTCCTTTAAAGGAGACCAGCTGTAGTGGTGGCTTTTGCATCAGATTGGAGCAAAAAAGGGAATGAATGAAAATGATTAATAGAAAAATGACAAATCATAAACTGGCTACAATTTGTGAAAATTGTTTGTACCCACATTATTTTATTAACATACCTCTACTATTTGGTTAAAATAGCTCCATTATTTGGTTAACATACTTCTACTATTTGGTTAACATACTTCTCCTATTTGGTTAACATACTTCAACTATTTGGTTAACATACTTCAACTATTTGGTTAAGATACTTCAACTATTTGGTTAAGATACTTCCATTATTTGGTTAACATACTTCTCCTATTTGGTTAACATACTTCAACTATTTGGTTAACATACTTCAACTATTTGGTTAACATACTTCTCCTATTTGGTTAACATACTTCTCCTATTTGGTTAACATACTTCTCCTATTTGGTTAACATACTTCTCCTATTTGGTTAACATACTTCTCCTATTTGGTTAACATACTTCAACTATTTGGTTAACATACTTCTCCTATTTGGTTAACATACTTCTCCTATTTGGTTAACATACTTCTCCTATTTGGTTAACATACTTCTCCTATTTGGTTAACATACTTCTCCTATTTGGTTAACATACTTCTCCTATTTGGTTAACATACTTCTCCTATTTGGTTAACATACTTCTCCTATTTGGTTAACATACTTCTCCTATTTGGTTAACATACTTCAACTATTTGGTTAACATACTTCTCCTATTTGGTTAACATACTTCTCCTATTTGGTTAACATACTTCTCCTATTTGGTTAACATACTTCTCCTATTTGGTTAACATACTTCAACTATTTGGTTAACATACTTCTCCTATTTGGTTAACATACTTCTCCTATTTGGTTAACATACTTCAACTATTTGGTTAACATACTTCTCCTATTTGGTTAACATACTTCTCCTATTTGGTTAACATACTTCAACTATTTGGTTAACATACTTCAACTATTTGGTTAAGATACTTCAACTATTTGGTTAAGATACTTCCATTATTTGGTTAACATACTTCTCCTATTTGGTTAACATACTTCAACTATTTGGTTAACATACTTCAACTATTTGGTTAAGATACTTCAACTATTTGGTTAAGATACTTCCATTATTTGGTTAACATACTTCTCCTATTTGGTTAACATACTTCAACTATTTGGTTAAGATACTTCCATTATTTGGTTAACATACTTCCATTATTTGGTTAACATACTTCAACTATTTGGTTAACATACTTCTCCTATTTGGTTAACATACTTCAACTATTTGGTTAACATACTTCAACTATTTGGTTAACATACTTCCATTATTTGGTTAATATACCTCCCATTATTTTGTTAATATACCTTCCATTATTTTGTTAATATACCTCCCATTATTTTGTTAATATACCTCCCATTATTTTGTTAATATACCTCCCATTATTTTGTTAATATACCTCCCATTATTTTGTTAATATACCTCCCATTATTTTGTTAATATACCTCCCATTATTTTGTTAATATACCTCCCATTATTTTGTTAACATACCTCCATTATTTTGTTAATATACCTCCCATTATTTTGTTAATATACCTCCCATTATTTTGTTAATATACCTCCCATTATTTTGTTAATATACCTCCCATTATTTTGTTAATATACCTCCATTATTTTGTTAACATACCTCCATTATTTTGTTAATATACCTCCCCTATTTTGTTAATATACCTCCATTATTTTGTTAACATACCTCCATTATTTTGTTAATATACCTCCATTATTTTGTTAATATACCTCCCATTATTTTGTTAACAAGGCACGAGAGAATGGCTCACTGACCAACATACTTGCATATGTTCAGAATCATAAAATAACAAATCCGCACCTCTATGGAAAGCTTGCCATTTAAAAAATGTGTGCTGAAGGCAGATTAACTGAGCCATAAGGCGCAAACACACAGTACAACACACTATGCCTTAGGGAACAAGATGAATGACACAAATAACCAAAAACATCTTCATACTCACTTTTTGCCTTCTCTTCCTCTTTCTTTTCGTCCTCGAAAGCTGCTGGTGGAACCAACTCGGCGTGTGACATGCGGTGGCTGGCATGGTGGTTGTGGATAACTTCACCACCTACTTCCAGTGAGTCCAAGTCGTCATCTGTGGGATGAACGTAAGGTGTCAGTCATTTCACAGGCTGTTCAACTTTATGTGTGGTAAAGGTAGCCCTAAAGAGGAGGAATCTGACATTAGGATGGTAAAGACTTCAGTGCCGGTCTCAGCTTGGGGTGATCCGATCTGTACTTCACATTACGAAAGCCCAAGGCCAGTATCACCAGGCAATCTCTGTCATGGAACCCCCAGGGAAGGAGAGGCATAGGCAGACCAAGGAATACATGAGACGAGATCTGGAGGCGGAAGTAAAGAAAACAGGGAAAAGCTGGAAGGAAGTGGGAAAGATTGCACAGGACAGAGCTGCTTGGCGAGGGTTGGTTGATGGCTGTGTACCCCTGGCTGATAGAAGGCACAGGACAGAGCTGCTTGGCGAGGGTTGGTTGATGGCTGTGTACCCCTGGCTGATAGAAGGCACAGGACAGAGCTGCTTGGCGAGGGTTGGTTGATGGCTGTGTACCCCTGGCTGATAGAAGGCACAGGACAGAGCTGCTTGGCGAGGGTTGGTTGATGGCTGTGTACCCCTGGCTGATAGAAGGCACAGGACAGAGCTGCTTGGCGAGGGTTGGTTGATGGCTGTGTACCCCTGGCTGATAGAAGGCACAGGACAGAGCTGCTTGGCGAGGGTTGGTTGATGGCTGTGTACCCCTGGCTGATAGAAGGCACAGGACAGAGCTGCTTGGCGAGGGTTGGTTGATGGCTGTGTACCCCTGGCTGATAGAAGGCACAGGACAGAGCTGCTTGGCGAGGGTTGGTTGATGGCTGTGTACCCCTGGCTGATAGAAGGCGAAAGAGAGAGATCTGTACTTTGTCACCTTGCCTTCCTTATCTGTATGTTAGGTACCTTTCCAGCAGGACAGACTGTAACATATTGAGGCTCATATTGAGGCTCATATTGAGGCTGAGAAACAAACATACAGCAAGCGACAAATAAACTGATTTTATTAAACAACTTTTGGCTGCATTAAATTTTTTGTTAATTTTAGAGGAGCTGCAGTGGATGAGAAAGAGCAATTCACATACCTAGGGAGCAGGGGAGGAAGACTAATGTCTGGTCAGGCAAAATATACTGATCAGGCATGTTAGTCAGGGTCAGGCAAAATGTACCGGCCAAGACCATCACCTCGGCTTCCTCGTAGCCCTCCCTGGAAATGGGCTGTTTTCATGGCAACCTGGCTAACAAGGTGAAGAATCGACGTGATCCCCGTAGTAGTGAGCAACACAGAGATGGAGTCAAACATAGCCCAACTGCCTGGAGGACCACCTTCATCAGCACGCTCGGGATGTGAATAAAGCTACTGCAACCCGCCACTTAACGTCCTTTTCAGGGCGCACAAAAGAGTAGGCCAACTCATTGTGGGCCTTCAACAACAACAATAACAACAACAACCTAGGGAGCATCATAAACAAAACAAGTTGTGCAGTTCAGGACGAAAAGCCAACATACAAAAGGTATGAGTGACCATGTCATGTTGAAAACCATTTGGAACTCTAAAATGACCAAAATGCATACCAAGCTAATAGCATTCAACTCAAATGTACAGCTTGTCCTTCTATATGTTGCAGAGATGTGGTGGATGACCAAACTCAATATTCTGGACATGCAGTTGATTCGACAAGGCTACAAACTGATTAGCGCAGTGGTAGAGCACTTCCTTTTCATGACAAATGTACAGGGTTCTTCTTCTTCGTACGCTGTCAAACGTCAACATGTATTTGCTCAAAGAAAGCAGCGGTCCTCCTGAGGCTGTCGACACTGCATCCAGGGTTCAACTCCCACAACCAGCAGCTCCAGTCAACCCAGTTGTAAATGGGTATCTGACACGGTTTGGGAAGGAAAAGGCAGCTGGGAAGGTAAATGGCCACCTCGCCTCAAAAGCTGAGGCTTAGTATACTGAAGTCTCTAACACTTCATTCCTGACCAGCAGTTAAATCTGTTGATGGAAGGGCTCTAGGACTGCCTTTACCTTTATAAACAAAAGATTTTGGGAGAGAACAGGATAGGTGGAACAGGATAGGTGGAACAGGATAGAGATAGGTGGAACAGGATAGGTGGAACAGGATAGAGATAGGTGGAACAGGATAGGTGGAACAGGATAGAGATAGGTGGAACAGGATAGGTGGAACAGGATAGGTGGAACAGGATAGGTGGAACAGGATAGAGATAGGTGGAACAGGATAGGTGGAACAGGATAGAGATAGGTGGAACAGGATAGGTGGAACAGGATAGAGATAGGTGGAACAGGATAGGTGGAACAGGATAGGTGGAACAGGATAGGTGGAACAGGATAGAGATAGGTGGAACAGGATAGGTGGAACAGGATAGAGATAGGTGGAACAGGATAGGTGGAACAGGATAGAGATAGGTGGAACAGGATAGGTGGAACAGGATAGGTGGAACAGGATAGGTGGAACAGGATAGAGATAGGTGGAACAGGATAGGTGGAACAGGATAGAGATAGGTGGAACAGGATAGAGATAGGTGGAACAGGATAGAGATAGGTGGAACAGGATAGGTGGAACAGGATAGAGATAGGTGGAACAGGATAGGTGGAACAGGATAGAGATAGGTGGAACAGGATAGGTGGAACAGGATAGAGATAGGTGGAACAGGATAGGTGGAACAGGATAGAGATAGGTGGAACAGGATAGGTGGAACAGGATAGAGATAGGTGGAACAGGATAGGTGGAACAGGATAGGTGGAACAGGATAGGTGGAACAGGATAGAGATAGGTGGAACAGGATAGGTGGAACAGGATAGAGATAGGTGGAACAGGATAGGTGGAACAGGATAGAGATAGGTGGAACAGGATAGGTGGAACAGGATAGGTGGAACAGGATAGGTGGAACAGGATAGAGATAGGTGGAACAGGATAGGTGGAACAGGATAGAGATAGGTGGAACAGGATAGAGATAGGTGGAACAGGATAGAGATAGGTGGAACAGGATAGGTGGAACAGGATAGAGATAGGTGGAACAGGATAGGTGGAACAGGATAGGTGGAACAGGATAGGTGGAACAGGATAGAGATAGGTGGAACAGGATAGAGATAGGTGGAACAGGATAGAGATAGGTGGAACAGGATAGAGATAGGTGGAACAGGATAGGTGGAACAGGATAGAGATAGGTGGAACAGGATAGAGATAGGTGGAACAGGATAGAGATAGGTGGAACAGGATAGAGATAGGTGGAACAGGATAGAGATAGGTGGAACAGGATAGGTGGAACAGGATAGAGATAGGTGGAACAGGATAGGTGGAACAGGATAGAGATAGGTGGAACAGGATAGAGATAGGTGGAACAGGATAGAGATAGGTGGAACAGGATAGAGATAGGTGGAACAGGATAGAGATAGGTGGAACAGGATAGGTGGAACAGGATAGAGATAGGTGGAACAGGATAGGTGGAACAGGATAGGTGGAACAGGATAGGTGGAACAGGATAGAGATAGGTGGAACAGGATAGAGATAGGTGGAACAGGATAGGTGGAACAGGATAGGTGGAACAGGATAGAGATAGGTGGAACAGGATAGGTGGAACAGGATAGAGATAGGTGGAACAGGATAGGTGGAACAGGATAGGTGGAACAGGATAGGTGGAACAGGATAGAGATAGGTGGAACAGGATAGAGATAGGTGGAACAGGATAGAGATAGGTGGAACAGGATAGGTGGAACAGGATAGAGATAGGTGGAACAGGATAGGTGGAACAGGATAGGTGGAACAGGATAGGTGGAACAGGATAGAGATAGGTGGAACAGGATAGAGATAGGTGGAACAGGATAGAGATAGGTGGAACAGGATAGAGATAGGTGGAACAGGATAGAGATAGGTGGAACAGGATAGAGATAGGTGAACAGGATAGAGATAGGTGGAACAGGATAGAGATAGGTGGAACAGGATAGAGATAGGTGGAACAGGATAGAGATAGGTGGAACAGGATAGAGATAGGTGGAACAGGATAGAGATAGGTGGAACTGGATAGAGATAGGTGGAACAGGATAGAGATAGGTGGAACAGGATAGAGATAGGTGGAACAGGATAGGTGGAACAGGATAGAGATAGGTGGAACAGGATAGAGATAGGTGGAACAGGATAGAGATAGGTGGAACAGGATAGAGATAGGTGGAACAGGATAGAGATAGGTGGAACAGGATAGGTGGAACAGGATAGAGATAGGTGGAACAGGATAGGTGGAACAGGATAGAGATAGGTGGAACAGGATAGAGATAGGTGGAACAGGATAGAGATAGGTGGAACAGGATAGAGATAGGTGGAACAGGATAGAGATAGGTGGAACAGGATAGGTGGAACAGGATAGAGATAGGTGGAACAGGATAGAGATAGGTGGAACAGGATAGAGATAGGTGGAACAGGATAGAGATAGGTGGAACAGGATAGAGATAGGTGGAACAGGATAGAGATAGGTGGAACAGGATAGGTGGAACAGGATAGAGATAGGCGGAACAGGATAGAGATAGGTGGAACAGGATAGGTGGAACAGGATAGGTGGAACAGGATAGAGATAGGTGGAACAGGATAGAGATAGGTGGAACAGGATAGAGATAGGTGGAACAGGATAGGTGGAACAGGATAGAGATAGGTGGAACAGGATAGGTGGAACAGGATAGAGATAGGTGGAACAGGATAGAGATAGGTGGAACAGGATAGGTGGAACAGGATAGAGATAGGTGGAACAGGATAGAGATAGGTGGAACAGGATAGAGATAGGTGGAACAGGATAGGTGGAACAGGATAGGTGGAACAGGATAGGTGGAACAGGATAGAGATAGGTGGAACAGGATAGGTGGAACAGGATAGAGATAGGCGGAACAGGATAGAGATAGGTGGAACAGGATAGAGATAGGTGGAACAGGATAGAGATAGGTGGAACAGGATAGGTGGAACAGGATAGAGATAGGCGGAACAGGATAGAGATAGGTGGAACAGGATAGGTGGAACAGGATAGGTGGAACAGGATAGGTGGAACAGGATAGAGATAGGTGGAACAGGATAGAGATAGGTGGAACAGGATAGGTGGAACAGGATAGAGATAGGTGGAACAGGATAGGTGGAACAGGATAGAGATAGGTGGAACAGGATAGAGATAGGTGGAACAGGATAGAGATAGGTGGAACAGGATAGGTGGAACAGGATAGAGATAGGTGGAACAGGATAGGTGGAACAGGATAGAGATAGGTGGAACAGGATAGAGATAGGTGGAACAGGATAGGTGGAACAGGATAGAGATAGGTGGAACTGGATAGAGATAGGTGGAACAGGATAGAGATAGGTGGAACAGGATAGGTGGAACAGGATAGAGATAGGTGGAACAGGATAGGTGGAACAGGATAGAGATAGGCGGAACAGGATAGAGATAGGTGGAACAGGATAGGTGGAACAGGATAGGTGGAACAGGATAGGTGGAACAGGATAGAGATAGGTGGAACAGGATAGAGATATGTGGAACAGGATAGAGATAGGTGGAACAGGATAGGTGGAACAGGATAGAGATAGGTGGAACAGGATAGAGATAGGTGGAACAGGATAGGTGGAACAGGATAGGTGGAACAGGATAGAGATAGGTGGAACAGGATAGAGATAGGTGGAACAGGATAGAGATAGGTGGAACAGGATAGAGATAGGTGGAACAGGATAGAGATATGTGGAACAGGATAGAGATAGGTGGAACAGGATAGGTGGAACAGGATAGGTGGAACAGGATAGAGATAGGTGGAACAGGATAGAGATAGGTGGAACAGGATAGAGATAGGTGGAACTGGATAGAGATAGGTGGAACAGGATAGAGATAGGTGGAACAGGATAGGTGTAACAGGATAGAGATAGGTGGAACAGGATAGGTGGAACAGGATAGAGATAGGTGGAACAGGATAGGTGGAACAGGATAGAGATAGGTGGAACAGGATAGAGATAGGTGGAACAGGATAGAGATAGGTGGAACAGGATAGAGATAGGTGGAACAGGATAGAGATAGGTGGAACAGGATAGAGATAGGCGGAACAGGATAGAGATAGGTGGAACAGGATAGAGATAGGTGGAACAGGATAGAGATAGGTGGAACAGGATAGAGATAGGTGGAACAGGATAGAGATAGGTGGAACAGGATAGAGATAGGCGGAACAGGATAGAGATAGGTGGAACAGGATAGAGATAGGTGGAACAGGATAGAGATAGGTGGAACAGGATAGAGATAGGTGGAACAGGATAGGTGGAACAGGATAGAGATAGGTGGAACAGGATAGAGATAGGTGGAACAGGATAGGTGGAACAGGATAGAGATAGGTGGAACAGGATAGAGATAGGTGGAACAGGATAGGTGGAACAGGATAGAGATAGGTGGAACAGGATAGGTGGAACAGGATAGAGATAAGCGGAACAGGATAGGTGGAACAGGATAGAGATAGGTGGAACAGGATAGGTGGAACAGGATAGAGATAGGTGGAACAGGATAGAGATAGGTGGAACAGGATAGGTGGAACAGGATAGAGATAGGTGGAACAGGATAGAGATAGGTGGAACAGGATAGGTGGAACAGGATAGAGATAGGTGGAACAGGATAGAGATAGGTGGAACAGGATAGGTGGAACAGGATAGAGATAGGTGGAACAGGATAGGTGGAACAGGATAGAGATAGGTGGAACAGGATAGAGATAGGTGGAACAGGATAGGTGGAACAGGATAGAGATAGGTGGAACAGGATAGGTGGAACAGGATAGAGATAGGCGGAACAGGATAGAGATAGGTGGAACAGGATAGGTGGAACAGGATAGAGATAGGTGGAACAGGATAGGTGGAACAGGATAGAGATAGGTGGAACAGGATAGAGATAGGTGGAACAGGATAGAGATATGTGGAACAGGATAGAGATAGGCGGAACAAGATAGAGATAGGTGGAACAGGATAGGTGGAACAGGATAGAGATAGGTGGAACAGGATAGAGATAGGTGGAACAGGATAGGTGGAACAGGATAGGTGGAACAGGATAGAGATAGGCGGAACAGGATAGAGATAGGTGGAACAAGATAGAGATAGGCGGAACAAGATAGAGATAGGTGGAACAGGATAGGTGGAACAGGATAGAGATAGGTGGAACAGGATAGAGATAGGTGGAACAGGATAGGTGGAACAGGATAGAGATAGGTGGAACAGGATAGGTGGAACAGGATAGAGATAGGTGGAACAGGATAGAGATATGTGGAACAGGATAGAGATAGGTGGAACAGGATAGAGATATGTGGAACAGGATAGAGATATGTGGAACAGGATAGAGATAGGTGGAACAGGATAGGTGGAACAGGATAGAGATAGGTGGAACAGGATAGAGATATGTGGAACAGGATAGAGATATGTGGAACAGGATAGAGATAGGCGGAACTGGATAGAGATAGGTGGAACAGGATAGAGATAGGTGGAACAGGATAGGTGGAACAGGATAGAGATAGGTGGAACAGGATAGAGATATGTGGAACAGGATAGAGATAGGTGGAACAGGATAGAGATATGTGGAACAGGATAGAGATATGTGGAACAGGATAGAGATAGGTGGAACAGGATAGGTGGAACAGGATAGAGATAGGTGGAACAGGATAGGTGGAACAGGATAGGTGGAACAGGATAGAGATAGGTGGAACAGGATAGAGATAGGTGGAACAGGATAGAGATAGGTGGAACAGGATAGAGATAGGTGGAACAGGATAGGTGGAACAGGATAGAGATAGGTGGAACAGGATAGAGATAGGTGGAACAGGATAGAGATAGGTGGAACAGGATAGAGATAGGTGGAACAGGATAGGTGGAACAGGATAGAGATAGGTGGAACAGGATAGAGATAGGTGGAACAGGATAGAGATAGGTGGAACAGGATAGGTGGAACAGGATAGAGATAGGTGGAACAGGATAGGCGGAACTGGATAGAGATAGGTGGAACAGGATAGAGATAGGTGGAACAGGATAGGTGGAACAGGATAGAGATAGGTGGAACAGGATAGAGATAGGTGGAACAGGATAGGTGGAACAGGATAGAGATAGGTGGAACAGGATAGGTGGAACAGGATAGGTGGAACAGGATAGAGATAGGTGGAACAGGATAGGTGGAACAGGATAGGTGGAACAGGATAGAGATAGGTGGAACAGGATAGGTGGAACAGGATAGGTGGAACAGGATAGAGATAGGTGGAACAGGATAGAGATAGGTGGAACAGGATAGAGATAGGTGGAACAGGATAGGTGGAACAGGATAGAGATAGGTGGAACAGGATAGGTGGAACAGGATAGGTGGAACAGGATAGGTGGAACAGGATAGGTGGAACAGGATAGAGATATGTGGAACAGGATAGGTGGAACAGGATAGAGATAGGTGGAACAGGATAGAGATAGGTGGAACAGGATAGGTGGAACAGGATAGAGATAGGTGGAACAGGATAGGTGGAACAGGATAGGTGGAACAGGATAGAGATAGGTGGAACAGGATAGAGATAGGTGGAACAGGATAGAGATAGGTGGAACAGGATAGGTGGAACAGGATAGAGATAGGTGGAACAGGATAGAGATAGGCGGAACAGGATAGAGATAGGTGGAACAGGATAGAGATAGGTGGAACAGGATAGGTGGAACAGGATAGAGATAGGTGGAACAGGATAGAGATAGGTGGAACAGGATAGGTGGAACAGGATAGAGATAGGTGGAACAGGATAGAGATAGGTGGAACAGGATAGGTGGAACAGGATAGAGATAGGTGGAACAGGATAGGTGGAACAGGATAGGTGGAACAGGATAGGTGGAACAGGATAGAGATAGGTGGAACAGGATAGAGATAGGTGGAACAGGATAGAGATAGGTGGAACAGGATAGGTGGAACAGGATAGAGATAGGTGGAACAGGATAGAGATAGGTGGAACAGGATAGGTGGAACAGGATAGAGATAGGTGGAACAGGATAGAGATAGGTGGAACAGGATAGAGATAGGTGGAACAGGATAGGTGGAACAGGATAGAGATAGGTGGAACAGGATAGGTGGAACAGGATAGAGATAGGCGGAACAGGATAGAGATAGGTGGAACAGGATAGGTGGAACAGGATAGGTGGAACAGGATAGAGATAGGTGGAACAGGATAGAGATAGGCGGAACAGGATAGAGATAGGTGGAACAGGATAGAGATAGGTGGAACAGGATAGAGATAGGTGGAACAGGATAGGTGGAACAGGATAGGTGGAACAGGATAGAGATAGGTGGAACAGGATAGAGATAGGCGGAACAGGATAGAGATATGTGGAACAGGATAGGTGGAACAGGATAGAGATAGGTGGAACAGGATAGAGATAGGTGGAACAGGATAGGTGGAACAGGATAGAGATAGGTGGAACAGGATAGAGATAGGTGGAACAGGATAGGTGGAACAGGATAGAGATAGGTGGAACAGGATAGAGATAGGCGGAACAGGATAGAGATAGGTGGAACAGGATAGGTGGAACAGGATAGAGATAGGCGGAACAGGATAGAGATAGGTGGAACAGGATAGAGATAGGTGGAACAGGATAGGTGGAACAGGATAGGCGGAACAGGATAGAGATAAGCGGAACAGGATAGAGATAGGTGGAACAGGATAGGTGGAACAGGATAGAGATAGGTGGAACAGGATAGAGATAGGCGGAACAGGATAGAGATAGGTGGAACAGGATAGAGATAGGTGGAACAGGATAGGTGGAACAGGATAGAGATAGGTGGAACAGGATAGAGATAGGTGGAACAGGATAGGTGGAACAGGATAGAGATAGGTGGAACAGGATAGAGATAGGCGGAACAGGATAGAGATAGGTGGAACAGGATAGGTGGAACAGGATAGAGATAGGTGGAACAGGATAGGTGGAACAGGATAGAGATAGGTGGAACAGGATAGAGATATGTGGAACAGGATAGAGATATGTGGAACAGGATAGAGATAGGTGGAACAGGATAGGTGGAACAGGATAGAGATAGGTGGAACAGGATAGAGATAGGTGGAACAGGATAGAGATATGTGGAATAGGATAGAGATAGGCGGAACTGGATAGAGATAGGTGGAACAGGATAGGTGGAACAGGATAGAGATAGGTGGAACAGGATAGGTGGAACAGGATAGGTGGAACAGGATAGAGATAGGTGGAACAGGATAGAGATAGGTGGAACAGGATAGAGATAGGTGGTACAGGATAGAGATAGGTGGAACAGAATAGGTGAAACAGGATAGAGATAGGTGGAACAGGAAATATTAGGAAGAAGGTGGTGCTCGATAGGCCACACACTGCAAAATCCTCAAGCCAGTATCACCAGGTAATCCATGTCATGAAACCAGGTCAGGAAAAAGGGAAGACCAAAGAATACATGGAGAAGAGACCTAGAGGCTGATACAAGAAAGATCTAGAGGCTGATACAAGAAATACCTAGAGGCTGATACAAGAAAGACCTAGAGGCTGATACAAGAAAGACCTAGAGGCTGATACAAGAAAGACCTAGAGGCTGATACAAGAAATTTAAGAGGCTGATACAAGAAAGTCTAAGAGGCTGATTCAAGAAAGTCTAAGAGGCTGATTCAAGAAAGTCTAAGAGGCTGATACAAGAAAGTCTAAGAGGCAGGTACAAGAAAGTCCAAGAGGCTGATTCAAGAAAGTCTAAGAGGCTGATACAAGAAAGTCTAAGAGTCTGGTACAAGAAAGTCCAAGAGGCTGATTCAAGAAAGACAGAGAAAAGCTAGAAAATTCTGGAGAAATAGCCCAGGATATGTATATTTGGAGAGGGTTGGTTGATATGGTGGTTTCTATAGCAATCAGATTTACATGATGAGGTTGCTAGCCTCATTCACAACCTTCTTTAGTAGCCTTTAATAACATGCCTGGAAAGATCAAGACTAGTGGATTAAAATGTTAAAAACATCATATTTGAGTCCATAAGTTAATGATAAAGTAAAGCTACAAACATAGACCCATAGAAGACGCTGTCGTTGGGGATAAAGTGATAAAAACATCAGTATATGTCTTGTTTCTTTCAACACCCTTCCCTGAACTGTAAAGTCATGTTGTTGCTGAAAGCCACTGTGATAGTTCATACTTGTATTGTCTGTTATCCCTGATGAAGGCCTCCTTGCCGTGGCGTAGGTTTAATTCGTCCTATGTTCCAGTGCAGTATCTGAACCATTCATATCCATGTTTTTGTACACATTATTGAAAGCCACTTGTACTGGGTTAATTTAAACTCCTGATATTTGGCTGAGGGTTTACAGTTACTCTTTTTACATCCCGAGGCGTGCTTGATAAGACATAACAACAATGTGGCTGAGGGTTTACAGTTACTCTTTTTACATCCCGAGGCGTGCTTGATAAGACATAACAACAATGTGGCTGAGGGTTTACAGTTACTCTTTTTACATCCCGAGGCGTGCTTGATAAGACATAACAACAGACTCAAAACTATGCAGATCACACTGTCAATGCCCACTTCATTGTGAAACCGCAGGTTTCATAATATCTAAATGAGGACATGAGATTAGATATTGATCATACTGTCAAGTGGCAGTAAAATGTAAATTAAGAAGCAATACAAGAACAAACAAAAAATGGTGTGCCTCCGAAGTAAGGAGACATGCCTTTGTGTGTTGTAAGACCACAAGGGTCCCGTCCGTCCTTGTCAAGGGGAGTGCTAACCTTCTCTCCTTTTTTACAACACACTGAGTTAGCATTCGCGTTTCATTATATGTCAATACTGCCAACAGCAGAAGGTAAGCTTGGTGTTTAAAATTATCATTAGATATTTTCAAACCACAGTAAGATTTATCAACAGTGTAGTACAGCCAAAGCGTATAACAAAATTAACTAATTTGTCAATGCTTCTGTTTTCTGAATTGTAATATATTCATGTAATACAATACATAAATATTACAGGATAATGTAAAAGATAGAACGTAAATTATATTAAATATTATCCCCCTTTGCAAAGGCAAGACGTGAATAGTTATTTCCCTTATACATACACGTTTTTTTCCAATTTCCCATTTATTTTAAAATATAGCCCCCAGTGTTTTATTTCTCTGTTTCTTGTATGTTGGGTGTTTTTACATTAGTTGTTCAGCATTCATTTTGTTTGTGATGCAGACACATTCATTGTTAGTTCCTATCTTTAGTTTGTTGAATAGACGCTTCGACAACCTCTTAACGCAGGTGCAGTTAAATTTGCATAATTCTTTTACAGAAATATAACAGCAACAACAGATTATCATCATTTGTTCCCTTCTGGTCAGTTGTTAATATACATAATTTCTTTTACATGAATAGAATAGTGAATAACATATTTTCCCGTTAATCAGAAAATGAGCTGAAAATTATAGCAAGACAAATGCTAAAAAAAGGCTTGTACAGAGAATGAAGAAGAAATAACACTATAAACCTTAGTAGGTCCACGTGTTAACAAGGTCTGGAGGTGCAGCAAAGAAAAGTACACTGTAACCTATCAGGCATGTCATAAGAAGAGACTTAAGGTGAGTTGGATATGTGGCCTATTACCTCCATCCTGTAGATCAGTACTCGCCAACCTTTTTATATCTAGCACCCACTTTTATAACTTTCGTGAGGTTAAATTTTCCTTACCGCCCACTAAATTTAAGAACACTCCACGATCGTTTGACTATTTTGTGAATTTTGGATGTTTTTAATCATGATATAGCATGTCTTTCGCTTGCACCACAACTTGTCTGAAAGAAACTCTTGACAAATCTACAGCCTGCTCCAGAGTCATGTCCTAGCATTTCTTAACATCTTGGTACCATCACCTTCTTAGTCTGTCTCTGCTTCTCTTGCGCGACATCATACCTTCCATTACTGTCCTCTTAAGACTGTTGTATCTTTTAAAGTATTTTCATTTTCTGTTCATGATGGAATTTATGAACCAGTTCTCCACTATGGCCAACTCTTGTCAGATGTCTGCATTCTTAATTTTTTTTTGGCACACAGTATTCTGACGACTTTTCTATAACATTTTGACTTGAAGGACTCAATTCTCTTTCTTGAGGTTTTGGGTAACTGTCCATGTTTCATAGCCGTAATGCTGCCACCAGATAAACACAGGTTCTAAATATTTTCACTTTTGCTGGATTGCTGGTATTCTGCCCTAGTTTCCTCAGGTTGTGTTTTGAATGGAGCATGTCATTTTTCTGTTACCGCCGACCTGAAAGCTAAAATCATCCACTAGTGGACGATATCGCCCAGGTTGAAGAGCACTGCTATAGATACTATAAGTGGTGCCAAAGATTCTGCAGTGAATGAGCTGAGAGTAGCCAGCAATTAACCGCTGGCTACCAGCATCAGGGCTGATAACTTACCAAGATCCTATTCCGCCTCCAAGTGGCGACCCTGGAATCATGACTGCAACCATACAGCCTGGCTATGAGTTTAGGGATTGAAGAGAGAGTGCAAACCCGGTCCCAAAAATGCTGTGCTGAAATCGGATGTACCGGACCAAAGGGTGCAGATATTGCAGCCGAGCTGTAAACTACGACATAACATCATA
This sequence comes from Ariolimax columbianus, assembly GCA_036924085.1. NCBI lineage: Eukaryota > Metazoa > Mollusca > Gastropoda > Stylommatophora > Arionidae > Ariolimax > Ariolimax columbianus. Next base: position 10,247,563 of record JAVGWX010000014.1, read on the forward strand.
AATATCCTTGTTAAGACAAACACCGAAGAAGAAGAAACTAAAAGTAACGAGTAAAAGAAAAGAAGACCACTACACCTCATGGCAGCAGATGAACAACAATTAAGTTGGGTTATAAACAATAGTATCAAACTTGTGATCGTGTTCAAACAAGTTCAAGCAAGCCAGAAAACTGCAGTGTACATGAGTGTGATACGCAACAAGCAAATGTATGAACAAGAAACCGGAGCATTCAAATTAGCAACAATAGCTGTTGTTGTTGTTGTTGTTCGAAGCTAGTTGTGCTGTAGCATTCAAATTAGCAAACAATAGCTGTTGTTGTTGTTGTTCGAAGCTAGTTGTGCTGGAGCATTCTTCTTCTTCTTCTTCTTCGTTCGTTCTCAATCTTCCGCTACCAAACCCTGAAAGGGTAAGTAGCAGATTGTAGTCCAGAGAACGGAATGCGTTGTGTTGTAGTTTACAGCTTGGCTGCGATATTTGCACCTTTCGGTCCAACCTATCCGACTTCAGCAAGCATTTTTTGAGTACCGGGTTAGCATTCCCTCTTCGATCCCTTCTCCTTAGCCAGTCTGCCTTACTGCAGCCTGTTATCCAGGATCACCGCGTGGAGGTGTAGAAGGGTCTTGGCAGCTATGGTTCGCTGGCCCTGACGCTAGCAGTCAGCTATGGGTCACTGACCATTGCAGCTCATGCGCTGCTCAGCATCTTGATCCCGCTGGAGCATTCAAATTAGCAAACAATAGCTGTTGTTGTTGTTGTTGTTCGAAGCTAGTTGTGCTGGAGCATTCAAATTAGCAAACAATAGCTGTTGTTGTTGTTGTTGTTCGAAGCTAGTTGTGCTGTAGCATTCAAATTAGCAAACAATAGCTGTTGTTGTTGTTGTTCGAAGCTAGTTGTGCTGGAGCATTCAAATTAGCAAACAATAGCTGTTGTTGTTGTTGTTCGAAGCTAGTTGTGCTGTAGCATTCAAATTAGCAAACAATAGCTGTTGTTGTTCGAAGCTAATTGTGCTGAATTAACTTCTGATGGCATTTCTTTGGTAGCTGGTTACCATGGCTCTTCTCACATTCCAAGGCATACTTGAAAAGGTTGACTATGATCTTCCTGGTCGTAGGGCAATGCAAGGGTCCTTAGTAAAATCACCAGTATAGGGATTACAGTGTTTGATCCCCACCTCATTGGCCAGGCCTTTGTGACGCAGCCTGTTTCCAGCAGCACAAATGGAAACATGAGGTGGGAGTCCTGGTCAATGTTTCACCTGATTCTGGCATTAGTCTTGGCTCCCTTCACAGTAGAAGATGAGGAGCAACTAAGTCAAGTTATAAACATTAGCACCAAACTTGTGATTGTATTCAAACAAGCCACAGAACTGCAGTCTACATGAGTGTGAACCACAGCATGGTAGCAAAATAATGTATTAAACAAAACAAATATTAGCATTAAAATTAACTACAGTAGCCCTATAAATCATCCCAGTAGACCTCTATTGATATCTGCAAAATCCCATAATATATCGTCCTATAACATGTCAAGAACTGTGTGCTAAATATGGAATTACGGCCATTTCTCCAACAACAAAACATTTGTTTCACTAAAGTAAAAATTATGCCCTATCACTCTATATGTTCTTTTGATACTTAATAACTTTTTTTTTTCAATATGGCTTCGTAGTGTAACCTTTGTAACAAAATTTTTAATGGCGATAAGCGATAAAAAAAAAGCCCAAAAAAAGTCAATGATGCATCACTATTATAACAAGATAAACATGCGAAGATCCACTCCCAAATTTGTGCATGTGTTAGGTAATGACAATGTTGCCAGCAGTTCCATTGACCTGATGGTAGACAACTTTCATCTTTTACTATATGCATGGATGTGGTGCAGTGGATTTTTCTTTTCTTCCCAATAAGGAAATCCAGGATCCATTCAGGGAGTACATCAGTGATACTCAAATGATAAACAATAGAATATTGCCAGTCTGTAACCAATACATCATTGAACATTTAACTTAAATAATGGTAGAAACATTTATTTGTCCAGGGAAAGAAAGGAACAAGACAATAACTAGCATACACAGCAAGAGCTCTTGAAATAGGCAGACAACTTATAAGAAATGGTTAACAAATGGACCACGGGAAAAGCAGGTGAGAAGTCTGCCGATTAGCAAACTATAATCCTAATGACAGCATCAATCAACTTACTAGAAGGGAACAGAGCATTAAATTCCAGTTTTGAACCAAGCATTTCCAACTTAACAACCACCGGAACAGAATTATTCTTTTTCTTCCTCATTCATCTTCAGACCTCAAACTTCAATGACTCTAACGAAGCCAGCGGTCGACTCAAGGCTCTGTACGCTTCCATTCAGCTTCTCGTGGAAGGACACTGGCTGTTGCCAAATGCTACTTCTTTTGTCAGTATACAGTGGACAGGACTGCAAAATATGTTCTGCCTTCATGGGGGCTGTGCCGCAGGCACAAAGGTCTGTAGTGCCAATCTTGAACTTGTTGTACAGATGGCATCTAAGTCTGTTGTGACCTGTGCGTAGCCGGAGAATTATCACCTGGTCTCGCCTGGAGAGTTGATGGTAGGCATCATTTTCTATGTGGCCAGGGTGGTCTTTTTTCCATTTTGAACTGTACGTTGCCCTGATGAATGCTTTTGTCTCATTGTATGTGATTTCTGTATCACTCTGCTGCAGCATTCCTCCCTCTCTGGCAAGTCTGTCTGCCTCTTCGTTGCCTGGAATGTTGCAGTGGGCTGGTATCCACTGGACTGTGCTTTTTTTGAAGCCCTGGGGCAGGCGTTCGAGTGAGTCTGCCAGAGTACCGAGTTAATTTTTGTGCTTGTTCTTGAGCGCCATTAACACTGCAAGGGCGTCTGTGAAAATGACCACTTGCTTTTCTGCCTGCTCCTTATGGTCTATAAGGGTTTCAGCTGGATGTCTCAGGGCACTGGCTTCGGCACTGAAGTTGCTGCAGCGTCTCCCAGTGGCAAATGCTGCTGAGTATACTTTACTTTTTAGTTTTATAGTGATGCCTCCTCCTCCGCTTCCAATGACATCTTTGGCTGAGCCATCCGTATAGGCGTGCGTCCAGGCTGAGCCATCCGTATAGGCGTGTGTCCAGGCTGAGCCATCCATATAGGCGTGCGTCCAGGTTGATGTAATTTGTAACTGTGTTTTTTCTGTTCCTCTGTTTGTGTCTTTTTGTCTTAGATGTTGGGGCTATTGCATATAATATCAGGTAACGGTCTTCCTTTCCAGAAGCAGCGGATGGAGCATGCTGGTATTGGCTTTATTTTTTCGTTTAAGAGTGCAGCATTTGTTTTTAATCTTTTCGTTTGCCTGGACTGTAAAACTTTTCCTTTTTAGCCTGCTGCGTCCCAACCCATTTAGTCTGTGATGCATCGGGTGGTCCATGATTCTTTTGAATTTTTCGGCTTGCTGTAGGATTCTGCAATCTCTGCAGTCTTCCATTGGCTGTAGCCCAGTCATAGCTTCCAGGTCTTTTATTTGGGTGGACTTCAGGGCTCCTGTTATGATACGGGCTGCTTGGTTCTGGGTGTGCCCTATTTTGTCAAAGTTTGATTTGGATGCTGTGGACCAAGCTGCAATGCCATATTCCAAAACTGGTCTCACTCTGCCTGTATAAAATTTCTTTAGTGTGTTTCGGTCAGCACCCCAAGCAGTACCAGCAAGTTTCTTCATGATGGACAAGCGTAGCCGCGCCCTCAGCTGGGTCTTTAAAATTTGTGCTTTCCAGGTGAGACATCAGTCTAAGGAAACTCCTAAGAAGGTTGGAGCGTCATCTAGCCGTATCTCTTTTCCACTTAATTGGAGTTTTACTTGCTGCCGTATGTTTGTAGGGAGAAGATAGTATGTGTTGTTTCTTGTTCAATTATTTTTAGTAGCCAGGTCTTGGATCATCTTTCGAGGGCTGCCACACAGCCTTGCATTCGTGTACTGGCTGTAGTGATGTGTTTTTCAGTAGTCCACATGGCCAGGTCATCAGCGTAGAGAGAATGAACAGAATTAAAAGACTTCTAAACGTCATGTACAAACATCGAGTGCAGTTCAGTTCAGTTCATCCCGTAACCCATCAGGTCGTTGGGGCACACATGAAGACATGAAAATCCCACGCCAACCCTCTCTGACCCGGGATCCGGTATAATAGATTTCGATTTTGTCGTCATGTGTAATTCTTAGGCTTGAAATCTCCTCTTCAAGCTGCGGTGGGCCAACATCTGCAAGTAACCTGAAGGAGCCCGTTCCCCCCAGGCGAGCCATTGCCTCGTTAGCCTAGAGCCTCACGATTCTAGTTGCCCAGTGTGTACCCCGAGGAGGTGAGGTTGGCTTGTGAGCTCAGTTTAATCGGCAGGCTACTAATTTCACTTTTCACTCTTCCAGGGAAGAGCTAGCCGACCTCAGCGCCACTGGAATGCGGTACCAAGCATGAGCACACCTTACATCTTCCGGTCATGGCACGCAATTTCCAAGCAGGTCGTGCACACCAACCAAGGACGGTGCGCAATCCGTAGTGACGTCCTAACCAACAACGTGTATTCTATTACACATGAAGAACAGATCGTGTATCGCCGAATTCCGATGAAATTTACACACATAGGATTCCTGTGAATAGCGTAGGACGTGTTAGAAAATGATCGTCACACAACACTGCGCCCCACAAATGAAGTGGAACGAACAAACCACACGAATATCGCAGACCATGAGAGCAGCTGTTGCTTGGTCGCCAACTTACCGGAAGCATCGAGTTACAGATGAGGAAATAGAGAAAGAATTACAACGACAAAAGGGCCTTTTGAAGACCTCTTGGCAACTGTCAAAAGAAGGAAACTCACTTGGTATGGTCACATATCGAGATAAAATGACCTTGCAAATATGATCCTGCACGGAGAAGGTGCAAGGCAGATGGCGAAGAGACTGCCCCAAAATGAGGTGGGAGGACAATATAAAAGAATGGACCAATCTCCAACCAGAAGAGGCACAGGGAGCGACCGCTGACAGAGAAGGGTGGCGTGGGGTTTTAAGGATGTCTTCATGTGTGCCTCAACAACCTCACTGGTTACGGGATGACCTGACCTGAACCTGACCTGAACAGAATCCACCAATAACACACTCCACAGTGCCAACTGTGTACAGATTCATAAAAAACCACCGATCACCATTCATAATAATAATAATATCATCTAGACTTTCAATGAAAAGAAAACATGCAGTAGATGTAATTAAAGAAATAACAGAACCAAACCCAATAATAATAAAAAAATTACTCTCAAAATGTCAAATATGGCACAACTGACTACCATACTTCATATCATATAGCAGAAATTTAGCAGTAAGGAATCAAACAGAGCAAAAATATGACTACCCAATTTTCTATTTACTGATCTTACCATAATAGTCCCAAGGTCCTTGCTCTTTGAAGGCAGACAATTAAGAAATTTAAATACAAGCAAATGCTCTTATAAAAGACTAGTAGGTAGATCTGTTTATGAGAGGCAATCAAGTCATTCCAAATAGACATTTAACCTGACAGATCCATCTGAATGAAAAATTAGGTTACTCAAATAATAGCTAAGCAACTCTTGTACACAGCTTTCTATGTGATTATGTCAAGGATTGTTGTTGTTTAATGCCCACATTCAGTACGTTTACTCTTTTGTGTGCTCTGAAAAGAGCGTTAAGTGGCGGGTTGTACAAGCTTTCCTCACATCCGAGACGTGCTGATGAAGATTAACCACGGTCCACAAGGTGGTTGTGCCATGGTTGGCTTCATCTGTGTGACACTCACTTCTACGGAGATTACGTTGATACACATCTCGTCAACCTTCTGCCTTGAAGACAGCCTATTTCCAGGGAACGCTACATGGAAGAGATATAGTGGTCTTCTTCAGTATATTGTTCTAACATGGCACCCTGGTCATTATGTTGTGCCTGACTGGACTAGCGTCTCAGTTTCCTAATTTGAGGGATAAACTATAAAGTGGTGAGAAAAATCAGAGGCAGACAGTCATTAAGTTTATGAGAGAAATAGATGTAGTTGTGAGATGTGACAACAATGGCAAAGTGCCTTACAAAATGCAACATATTTTCAAATAAGCTCAATAAAAAATATTCACTTTACTCAGGCAAGGTGCATTACTAACGAAAGTGCATTAGATGATCACAAGATATTCATGAGACTCGCAAGATATACATGAGACCTTGCAAGATATACATGAGACCACGCAAGATATACATGAGACCTCGCAAGATATACAGAGGTGTGCGATCAATACCCAAAAGGCAGATGTGATGTGGTACTTCTGGAACAATTCCATAGTAAAGGCTGACCTCCCTAGCATAACTCATAATGGATGTGTCATTGGCAGACGCAATAACTTGAGGTGTCTGGGAGTAACATTCATTTCATTGCAGCCCGTCTTTTAAGATCATGTCTGATCAAACCATACAGTAATGCAAGCAGTTTCTGGCAGCACTAAAGGCATTGGTAGCTGCAAATTTGAGGCAAAGACTACTTTTCATTCTATACAATCAGTTGGTCTTATCAATTATTGATTATTGGGATGGATTTCCTCATCCTGTCCAGGATCAGGATACAATGTGAGAGGTTTTTTTATAGTTTTTTTGTGTTCGCCTTATTTCTGTATTCCCCAAGGTTTGTGTGCGTTGCACTGTGGTTTTTATTTTGCATATATCGCCTCAGTGGATCCAACTTCAGCATGCATTTTATGTAAGGTCTGCTTCCTCCTGCATTTTCTAAGGGTTTGCTTCCTCAGGGTAACGGCCGGTGCTGTGATGGGGATCGAACCCAGCACCTGTGGGTCATGAGCCGTATCACTTAACCCCTAGTCCACGCTGTCCCCTCGTGTGAGAGGTTGAAAGACATCCAGAATGAAGGAATGTCCCTGGTCCTTGGTTACACCAGGGATGCCCACACTGTGATGATGAGATACATATTTGGGTTTCTGCCTGTAAAATTTAGATATGCCCAAGCCCAGGTCAAAGTCTACATGCAAACAACCATAGACAAAAGACATCCACTGCATATACATGCTGCAGATATCAAGGGATCAAGAATCAAGTGAGGGATGTCATGGATGGCACAGGAAGAGAGGAAGATTAGTCAGGTGACTACAGTAACGACCATAACAAAGGGGAAGAATGGATTTACACTGGAGATAAAATGATGAACTACCAGAGTTATCACCCACTGGTCAAAGGAAAGTGGAAAGTTAAACAACTGATAGGGGACGGCGTGGGCTAGTCTTTCTCATTATGAAAAAAACAACTGATAAGTGATAACACACAGGAAAATTATGCTGTCATATATACAAATGGGTCTGTACTGCAAGGTGAAAAATCTGGTTGGGGCCTCTCTGCTAGAGTAAGGGTCATTGCTGAGCAGAGCCAAGCAAAAAGTAATTCCCTGCAATTTTTTTCAGAAATTTGTATTCACTATGTATGAAATTCATGCACAGTATAAATGAATGTTTCCTTTACACATGCTGTTTTTCCACATAATCTCCGCCCACTTATACAGATTTACACTAGCGTGAAGCAAGAGCATGCAGTTTCCAGTATTGGCTTGTTTCCTGTTCACGTAGCCATGCTCCTTTGATGTCTGTGGTCAGTTGTGAGACTAGGAGGAAGCCATCATGCACATACCTTTGAATATCCAAGATCATAGAAAATTGCCATCGCACTTCCATTGCTGACCGACAGCTGTAGGGACATTTGTCGACTTGTGATGTCATGATCCTCACAAATAATGGCATCGACGTGTAACAACATGTCTGGGCTTATGGCTGTGGAAGGACGTTCAGAACTTGGTTGATCGTGCAGTTCTGCATCTCCCCTTCCTGAAACTTTAACTTTTTTAACCCAGTGTCCAAAAGTACTCCTAATAGCTGCACAACTTCTATACACAGCACACAAACACACAGCACACAAACACACAGCACACAAACACACAGCACACAAACACACAAACACACAGCACACAAACACACAGCACACAAACACACAGCACACAAACACACAGCACACAAACACACAGCACACAAACACACAGCACACAAACACACAGCACACAAACACACAGCACACAAACACACAGCACACAAACACACAGCACACAAACACACAGCACACAAACACACAGCACACAAACACACAGCACACAAACATTTATGACTGTTACAACACTCTATTTCTCCACAAACAAGAATTCAATTACAGCTCGTTGCTTGTAAAGTGTGTTGCACACATACGCCATTTTAACGTACTACTACAGCAGCACTTGTTATCTATCAGAAGATCATGCAATTACGAACACGTACGCAGGAAACACCAGTGTTACAACCTGTAAATTGTCACTTTGTTTTCTTTATTTTGGAATAAGAAAACAAATTGGAGCATTACTTTCTGAACAACCCTCTACTTCCAGTCGCATCAGTTGGGTAGTGGATAGCTGAATGGCGTCTATCTTTAGAACTTAATACCAAATAAACGACTGTGAACCAGAAACATTGACTCACATGGAGGTCAAAATAAGGCACACTTTTTTGTGCACACTCTATTTGTGACAGAAAAGAGCTCCAATAGGTGACCATTTTCCTGAACTTATGCCTGTATTCCATCATGCAGTTGTCTCACTGTTGTGCTATATTTCTTAGGCAGCAGCATTTTGCCATGGTCCACCATAGACCTTCTCTACTGACTGTGTCGAAAACTTTGTCAGGGTGATAAAGTCTGCGTACATGTCATAGTGTTGTTATTTGCATTTCACCTGTAGCTGTTTTGCAGCAAACACCATAACAGAGGCTCCATGTTCTTTTCAGAAACCACAATGACCACAATTCGGGTAGAAAACCTTTGTCAAGGAGCTGCAAGGTGATTCAGAAGGATTCTTCTTCGTTCATCCTCAGATCAAGGTTCCGGTTTCTCTTACAAAGGGCACCGTTGTTTGTAAGGCTGTTTCATCTCCATACAGCTTTTGTCTCCTCATATCTGTCTCACGAGGCCAGTATTGTTCTCTCTTTTCCTGCGTGAGCGTGCAGCTTTGTAGGATGTGTTCCACGGTCATGATATGCTCCCCACATGGGCACCTGTCATCTGTCGCAATCCTCATTTTGTTGTAAAGATGACCCTTGAGTCTGTTATGCCCAGTTCTCAGTCTAAAGATGACGACGTGCTGTTCTCTAGTTAAGTTAAAGTAGCTGTCTTCTTTTCGAAAGTCGGGTGTTGATCAGCTCATTTTACCCTAAAGTTGGCTTTAATTACGGTCTTGGCCTCATTATATGTGATACTCAGATCTGTTTGTAGGGATGCTCCTCCACTCTTTGCTAATTTGTCTGCAGCTTCATTACCTTTAATATTGCAGTGGGATGGGATCCACTGGGTGTTCTGCTGGGAGCTGTGTCAAGGATTCTAACAAATTTCTTCCATGTAACTGATAGTAGACAGATGTCTGAGTGGTTGTTACAGGTTTGCCAATTACCTTTTAATTTATTCAAATGTATAATTAATGCATTTTTGAGATCTTGCACGGTAGATGCACTCTGCCATACTTGTTTGAAGATCATGTGTAGTTTCTCTGCTAGATCTCTACCACCATTTTTATAGACTTCAATAGGGATTGAATCTGTGCTATACAAAGTTTTTATGAGACCTGCAAAAAACTAGATCAGGACAGGAAACCACACGCAAGAGGAGTTGAATACCACAAAGTGACATTACATCACCATAGCTCTTCATGTTACTCATGGATGATGTCACCAAAGCCTGTCAGGAGAGGTCCAAGAAGTACTCAGCGAGGTACTGGAAGATGAGACCAATCTATTATTCGCTAAATCTGAGGAACATCTCTATACCAACCTTTAAATATGCACCAAAGAGATGGGGAAGAAAAGGTAGATCATTAGCAGTTCAAAAACAAAATCTATGGTTGTCTCGAGAGAAGAGAAGAGATTTGATATTTTTATGAGTGAACAGCCTTTGGAATAGGTCAAGAGGTTCAAATACCTTGAAGCTTTGATAAACCAGAAGAAGAGTTGGCTACGCAAAGGGCAGCAATTAGTAAACTTTGTCATGTCACAAATTGAGGATTCCTGAGCAAATTAGAAATAAGAAAACTAGGATGGCCGTGTACCACTCCATCTAATACCAGTTCTGACTTATTGATGTGAGTCATGGACAATGACAAGGAACCAGAAAAGTCAGATCTCAAAGCCCAGCTCTTGCAGACTCAAGTGGAGTTATCTCAACTTTGATAGTTTGGCCACGTCTGCAGAATGGAAAAAGGTAGACTATCATGGCAGTCACTGGAAGCAAAAAGCCAGCAATCTAAACCAAAAAATGACCCATGTTCTGCTGAGATGACATCATACGACAGTCCATAAGACACCATCATGAACTAGACCGGAACAAGGTCAAGAGAAAGACAGTGCATAGAACGGCCTGGCGGTTTTTACCCATGGGTGAAAGAGGAGTGACTAAGTAAGTATACATAAGTATATATATTTATATATTGTTAGTATTGCATCGAGTTTTAGATTTTATTTTTCTGCCGAATATGAACGGAGACCTCTAACTATTCCGATATATACGCATATAAATAGTGAGTGAACATTTTAAATAAAAAATGACGTTCAATATCTATCAATTTTCTGATAATTATAAAGTAATCAACAAAAACATTTGACGTTCCAAAGTGTTAACATCGCTTTAAAAATTGGACAAATATTTAAAAACATTTATATTTCTCAAATTTGAACAATCACTACAAATAATAATAGCAAAACAACAAAGCATAATTTAAACCAATACAAATGTCACAATGTGTAGACTAACACATGGTGATATTTACATGTTTGGTTTTAACAGACTGACTGCATATTCTCTGCCTTGCCAGATGATGCAACCAGTGACACAATAAAGTACTCATCGCAAGGAGTCATGTGTTGAGTTTATGAAGAAATGAAATAGAAAATTGTCAAACATTTTTGGGTAAAATAAGTTATCACACCGCTCATTGACCTATTCGTATTTCATCGATGGGTCATATTCGGCACAATACTAATAATTCAGCACTAAATCAAATACGAATAGAAAATTCGGCTCATATCAAATAGTTTTAAATAATTAAAGTGTTATAATAAATCAGTAAGTTGTAGTAACATTTTACATAAATAAAACAAATGTTAAAAAGTGTTTAGAAAACATGTTTGTATGTTTTACTGTGGTGAGGTCACTTGGCAACCTAAATTGTCTTTATGTAGAAGTTTGTATTATTACCACTGCATAGTTTAATTTAAAAAAAACCTTAAATATATATAATGGTGTTATCAGACATTGCCCATGTATTCATCATCAAAATTTGTCAGCTCCCAGCTCTCTGTGAAGCACTGGTCTTCAACAAATACATTTCAAATCATCCTGACCTGAGCCATACATTTCAGCTTTGCTTAAATCTTCCTTTTTTCCTTTATGTTTATCTCAAGTTTCTTCTCAATATGTGTTTTGGTCTGTCTCAACCTCTCTTGCCTTGGGGATTCCAGAACAAAGACTGTATTGTACTGTTATCCTTAATGTGTGTCATATCCAATGCTAGGGTCATCTCCACACCTCATATTCCACTGCTATCTGTCTGCTATTTTCAACAGTTCCCCATTAGTAATCTTATCATATCATTCTGGGATCAAGATGCTGAGCAGCGCATGAGCTGCAGTGGTCAGCGACCCATAGCTGACTGCTAGCGTCAGGGCCAGTGAACCAGAGCTGCCAAGACCCTTCTACACCTCTACACGGTGATCCTGGATAACAGGCTGCAGCAGGACAGACTGGCTAAGGAGAAGGGATCGAAGAGGGAATGCTAACCAAAAACATTTTGCTGAAGTCGGATGTGTAGGACCAAAAGGTGCAAATATTGCAGTCAAGCTGTAAACTACGAGACAGCACATTCTGTTCTCTGGACTACATTATACTACTTAAACCCTTTCAGGGTTTGGTAGCGGGAGCTTGAGAACGAACGAAGCTAAGCCAAGCCCAGCCAATCTGCCTATTCTGTGCAGACTCCCATTTATGAAAGTCTGTACTTTTTTGGTTGTTGTTTTTATTGTTCTTCATGTTTCAGAGCCATATTTTAGTACAGACTGTATATTGATATTGACGATTTCTATTTGTTTGTGTCACTGTGTATTAACAGGGCACAAAATGGAAGCAAAAACTAGTAGCACTGCAACCTGCCAGGCATGTCATAAGAGACATCTTGGAGGGCTGGGCATGGGGACTAGCTACCCCATCGTGTAGAAATAAATAACCACAATAGAAGAAAAAGAAGACATCTTCACTCCACAGTAGAAGTAGAGTCAAATCATTATCAGACAGTCTTATTAGAGATTGTTGAGAGTCAAGAGTAACATACTGATCAAGACCCCAACATCACGTCCTCGTTCATGCTCCTGGAAACAAACAGGTCACAGCATTCTTGTCAACAAAGGTGGTGATTGATACTACAATCCTCATAGTGGTAGCTTAATGAGACTTGAATTGCACTACAGCCAGAAGGACCCAAGTCCACCTTTTCAAGTATGTGTCAATACATAAGAGCAACTGTAACTCCCTACCAAATAAACATCGTCAATTGTTAACTCAACTAAGCTGAAAAGGTTTCGATTGATTGAAACATGTTCAATGTCTGCCCTTCAAACTTTTAAAAGATGTTGGATGTTGTAGACCTGATCTTATCTAAATATCCCTGCAGCCTGACCATATTATCATTTTAAAAGATGTTGGATGTTGTAGACCTTATCTTATCTAAATATCCCTGCAGCCTGACCATATTATCATTTTAAAAGATGTTGTATGTTGTAGACCTGATCTTATCTAAATATCCCTGCAGCCTGACCATATTATCATCAACCTTGTCACCTGGCAATGAGAAGGCAGACAGATTAGCAAAGATGGGTTCAAGACCAAAAACAGACACATACAGCAACAACTCTACAACAACTCTACAACAACTATATAACTAATAAAAACAGCAAACAAGGAAATGGCTGAACAGATGGAGAAAAGAAAGAAAGATAGGGAGGAAGGTCTAAAGACATATGGCAAGCCTCATCCGATATGACAGCATCAATCAACTCACAAGGTTGGATCACAGTACCATTTTCAGAGAGCCGAACACATCCCACTTAATAATCACCTTAACAGAATCAAACCACAACACTCCTGAGTGTATACACACACAAAACCATTGATCATCCTCTTTTTTAGGAAAATACTTCTTCCTCCAAGGCGGCATAAATGGAATGGAACAACACTTTCTATGGTACTAAACAACAACTAACCAACACGTGCAGATACTATTGCATGGCATTGGGCAGATGTACAAGAGCCCAGGATGCTGCTAGATCCATAACAACAACGACATTGAAAGCTGGATATGCCTGGCCAAATATTGCAGATCACATCCCAAATGTAAGATATGGCACAATGAAACAAAGTAACAAACAAAACAAAGTTTCACAAGCACTTACCATCTTTGTCAACAGGTTCAAGGTCAATGGTCTGTGTTTCTTTGCAGTATGCAACATTCTCCCGCGGTGGAATGTTAGTCTCATTAACTTTGACGACAGACAGCTGGATATTACGTCTGCGTGGACTGAAAAGATTATGAAGTTGTTTCATTTAAATCATCAAAACCCTTTAGTACCATGTGGAGAACAGATCTTCAGAACAAATATACAAAGTTGTCCTATCGTTTGTTATCCATTCTCTCGACATATTCCTTATCACTTCTATATTTTCCTTTGAAGCTGACCTGTTCATCTCTATGGAAGTTTTGTGGTTTATCGTTTCTACGAGAAAGGATAGCCATCCTTATGCCTGATCCTCTTTAGTCATCTTTCTGATGAGGATAAAAGAAAAGCACACCTACACCCTATTATGCATGTTGTAAAATGAGGTGACTACGTAGGGCTGTGCATGGGCATGGAAATTTCACCATGTACAATAAATTGTCATAGAAATCACCTCGTACTGAGTTAACTCTTGACCTTTGTTTAGTAGCGGCTTACAGAGGCTCTTCTTACATCCCAAGGAGTACTGAAGAAGGTGAACATGGGTACCCATGGCTATAGTGCAATGTGAGGCTCCTAAGTAAGTTCACTACTATGGGGATAAGACAGTTGATCCCCACCTCAATAGCCAGACTGCTGTGACACAGTCTGTTTCCAAGAGCATGAATCACTTGACCCTGATTACTCATCAACCATAATCACCCCTACAAGAGCACATCGCTGAGAGAAGGCCATATGTAGTGGATGTCCCATTCTCCTACAGATACAAAAGATTCATGATGATGCATTAACAACAGTCAAGATCCTTAACTGGCATACACATCCTGTATGCTTCTATATGTGTTTAATCAACCAAAGTGACAGTGCAATGTTTCAATGTGCCTGCAGTCAACAGGCGTTTCTGTCAGATCTGTCTTCTAGTCTGCCTGCTGGGCGCAAGTTTGCATTTCTCTTGATTTAGCAGCTACCCTTCAACCTGTCCGGCTTAGGAGACCCTGCTGGTTTGTTATACAACTGCCAATATAACTCTTGGGGCATAAGGGACACACAAGCTCCTCAAGTCCAGCCTGAAAGGCCCTGCTGGTAGTTATGCAACCACTTGTAATATCTTCTAGAGTCACATGAATACATGCTCCTCTACTCTGGCTTGGAAGACCCTGGTGTTAGCTATGCTGCTGCCAGTATAGCTCTTCGTGTCAAAAGGATGCACAAGCTTCTTTGCCCCAACAAGGTGCAGACATGAAAGATGAAAACGTATTAGAGAACATAGAAAGAAATACAAAACAAGAAAATGTTTTCCATTGTTAAAAGAAACTAATGAAACCTTGCATAAAAAACTGTTGGAGTTAGACGAAAGGATACATTATATATGTAAAGATTGTTCCATAGTAGGTCCTCTATTGTATGTCTCATCTCATCATTCCCATAACCTAAGAAATCGTAAGGACATCACATCTCAATATTTCATAAACTGCCTGTCATCAGTACAGTCTTTCCAGTGCCTGTGTTCCAGCCTCTTGATAGGTTTTGCCAATCAACTTTTGAACATTATCTGTACAGCTCATCCCTTGCCAGGATCTCATAAACTGCCTGTCATCAGTACAGTCTTTCCAGTGCCTGTGTTCCAGCCTCTTGATAGGTTTTGCCAATCAACTTTTGAACATTATCTATACAGCTCATCCCTTGCCAGGATCTGTGCCCCAGAGTATCATGTTAGGCAGTCCATTTGATTGTAGCACATGGCTACAATTGGAGCTTGCATGCCTTGAAGCGAAGCATGGTGATATGTCCCTGCTCGTCAAGAGTATGGTAGTCGTCATGTGGTTGATTCTACAAGCTTGTCTGCCTTTTCATTACAATGGGATGGTAACCACTAGAGTATTGTTCATTTATTAGTAGCTACCCTACTTGTGGAGCCGCGTAGCGCAGTGGTTAGCGTGCTGGCTTCGCATCTGAGTGGTCCTGGGTTCATTTCCCAGTTGAGGCGGTAATGTTTTTTTCACCTTGTAGTACAAATAATGGCATATATGAAAATGAATGAGTTGCAACTGTTGCTGTGTATGTTATTAGAAGTTTTGCTCTAGAGCATGAACCTCAGCTGTATAGTTGGAACAGAATTTATCAGTGGAAATACTCCTAGGTTCACAATAGTTATCACGATATGACAAAAACACCTATGGCTTCATTCTTAACAGCATTTGTTGCTAATCTACCTAGCTTCCCTAACAGTGCTTCAGAAAAGTAAAAGTAGTCACATAGCTAATGCTTCATTGGACGAAGTCTCTGGTTTTGTGAGGTGGGTGACCAGCTTTCCTTTCTCACTGTCATACCTTCCCATCTTTCATAACGCTATAGGTAATGGGAAGCAGCAGGTAAGGATACACTGGAAGCTGTAGTTGTAGACCTGCACGCAGGCAGTTCAGCAGTTCAGGCTATGTGGTCGTCTTTCACTGATTTGAGGCAGCAGTGGAACCTGACAGCCTCCTGAACGAGTGAATAGCCCTCTTTAGGACAGCACTGCTCACCTCCGTAGCCTGAGAAAGAGCCTAAAAAAAGGTGCGCTTAAACATCGCCTGCTTCACTATACCCTAACCAGCATGCTATGGCGGAAGGGGCTCCCATTATATTGCGGTCGAAATACAAATAAGAAAAGGGTAGTGCCTATTACATTTGCACACAGAATGTGCACACGCTTATGGACAATACTAGGGCTAATAGGCCAGAATAAAGGACCGCCCTGGTCACAAGGGAACTGGCTAGATATAACATCAACATAGCCGCCATGAGCGAGACGCGATTGGCGGAGGAGGGACAACTCTCAGAGGATGGTGCTGACTTCACTTTCTTCTAGAGTGGCCGCAGCAATCAGGAGCGACGTGAGGCTGGTGTTGGATTCGCTATAAATTCCAGAATAGTACAGCAATTAAAAAGTCTACCAAAGGGAATCAGCAATCGCCTCATGACAATGCGGCTTCCTCTGACAGGGGAACGGCAGCCTCAATCGTAAATGCCTATGCACCAACTCTGACAAATCCCAACTCAGTCAAAGCTAGGTTCTATGAAGATCTCGAGTCACTTATCGCTGAGGTCCCAAAATCTTACAAATTAACAAGAGATTTTAATGCCAGAGTTGGCGCAGACTACACTGCATGGTCTGGCATCATTGGTCGAAGCGGCATAGGTAAATGTAACAGCAACGGCCTACTCTTACTGAAGACATGTGCCACAAATGAGCTTATCATAACCAACACCATTTTCCTACTCCCAACTAGAAAAAGAACAACGTGGATGCATCCTAGGTCTCGCCACTGGCATCTTATCAACTACGTCAATGTCAGATGTCGGGAACAAAGTGATATCAAAATAATTAAAAGTGTGTGTGACGCGAAATGTTGGACTGACCATCGTCTTGTGATAACCAAGTTGATTCTAAAAGTCCAATCCAAGAGGCATCTACAGGGGACAATGGCACCTGGAAGACTAAATGTTGAGAAGTTGAAGTGGGAACCTACTAGAAACAGTTTCACCGCTGAGCTAGAAACCAGACTGGATGGGATTCAGTTTGAAAACTCCAGCATCAATAAAAACTGGGCAACCCCCAAGGGACACTGTTTACTCTACAGGGCTAAAATACATTGGTCCATCCACACAAAAGCACAAACACTGATTTGACGAAAATGATGGCAAAATTAAGATTATTCTTGGTGCAAAGCATCAAGCGCACAGGGCGTTTCAAAATGACACATCATGATTGAAAATGGGAAAATGGCCTTCACTAGTGCTCGAAGAATAGTCCAGAAGAGACTCAAGGAGTTACAAGATTTCTGGCTAAGCAGACGGGCAGACGTGAAAGAGGCATTTGCTGTGCGCCATGACCTCAAAGGGTTGTACGTGACGCTGAAATCACTTTATGGTCCACAACCTTCTGGTAACTCTCCAGTTCGCAATGCCGATGGATTGATGTTAACAGAGAAAACTCAGATCCTCGACAGGTTGGCCGAACATATTTGCAACATTCTTAACAGTCCATCATTAATAAATAAAGAGGCCATCCAACGCATGGCCTAGGTAGAAATGGACACGGCTATGGACGATATCATAACTGAAGATGAAGTAGACAAAGCCATCAAATCTCTTTCTCCTGGAAAAGCCCCTAGAGCTGACACAATACCAGCAGAGGTGTATACAGCAGCAGGAACATGCCTCACTAAGAAGCTCACTGAACTTTTCTGCTCCATGTGGGCTGAAGGAGTAGTCCCATAGGTAATGAAGAATGTGTCAATAGTACATATCTACAAGAGGAAAGGCAATCGCCAGGAGTGTGACAACCCCCGCAGAATTTCACTGCTATCTATTGCCAGAAAGATCCTAGCGCTCGTACTGCTCAATTGCCTGAACAAACATCTTGAGCTAGACCATCATCTCTCGGAAAGTCAGTGTGGATTTAGAGTTGGTTGAGGAACTGTGGACATGATATTTGCAGCGCGCCAGATAGAGGAGAAATGTCGAGAACATAACTACATGCTCTATATTACGTTCATTGGCCCACAAAGTCATTTGATATGGTCAGCAGAGGTGGGCTATGGCAGATCATATCTAAACTCAGCTGTCCTAGCATATTTATAACTGTGGTGAAACAACTCCACGAGGGCATGCGCGCACGTGTACTTGACAGCAGCGAGACCTCTCCACCATTCGAGGTCAACAACGGCGTGAAACAGGGATGTGTACTTGCTCCGTCACTGTTCAGTATGATGTTTTCAGCTATGTTGACTGACGCCTTTAAGAATACCAAGTAAGGTATACCAATAAAGTACTGCATGGATGGTGGTCTATTCAATCTCCGCAGACTGAAGGCGAAGACCAAGGTGATGCGCGACACTATGCGAACTCTTGTTTGCGGATGACTGTGCTCTGAACAGTAGCTCAGATCGGAATATGCAGGAGGGTAAATACTGGTTCTCTGCTGCTTTTGACAAGTTTGGCCTGACAATTAGCACAAAGAAAACTGAGGTTACCTATCAACTGGCATCAGGAACATCGTATAAACAGCCAGTAGTTACAATGAAGGGGCAGAAATTACAAGCGGTTGAAAAATTTGTCTACCTCGAAAGCATGCTGTCGAGATCAGTGACTATTGCTGATGAGCTGGCTAATAGAATAGTAAAGACCAGCACAGCTTTTGGCAGAATACGTTCAACAGTCTAGGAACGTCGAGGAATCAGTGACTAAGCTGAAGGTATACCGTGCCACCATCGCCCCCACCCTGCTCTATGCGTGTGAGGGCTGGACTTTCTACGCTGGTGATACCAGGAGGCTAAATCATTTTCACATAAACTGTCTGAGACGTATACTGCATATACGCTGGCAGGACCATATCACAGATGCTGAAGTGCTGTCCAGAGCCAACATGCAAAGTATTCATGCACTTCTGCAAAAATCCCAATTGAGACGGGCTGGCCATCTTGCCCGAATGTCAAACAAAAGGCTTCCAAAGAGGCTCCTGTATAACGAACTGAGTGAAGGAGAACGATCACAAGGATGTCCTAAAAAGCATTTCAAGGACAGTCTGAAAGACTCCCTTAAGTGCTGTCAAATAGACATTAACACCTGGGAGAACATGGATCAAAATCGATGAACATGGAAGAGACCGGTCACAGGCGGTTGGTCTTCGTATCCAGTAAGCCCAGGATAGACATGCAATTAGGAAGTCAAGAGCAAAGAAAATAGGAGAAACAACTGCTGACTACGTTTGCCAGTTGTGTTATAGGCTTTTCCAGGCTCGATTTTGGCTTGATCAGTCATGAGCGCATACACAAACTCAATATTGCATTATGACATATGATAATGTTGGTGGTCCTCATCGATGACGATGAATGAATTATTATTATTATTGGGTAATGGAAGTACCATAGATGTTAATGCCATTGGAGATGACGTGTTAGAGACTTTATATGAGCTGGGGTGACTAGTTCCATTTCTCATTGTCTTGCCTTCCCTAACTATAAGTCAGGTTCGCTATTGACAGCTTGGCGGAATACATCATAAGGTTTTTCAGTGTTAAAACAACAAAAGGTTTTCAAGTGTTAAAACAACAAATGGTTTTCCAGTGTTAAAACAACAAAAGGTTTTCCAGAGTTAAAACAACAAAAGGTTTTCCAGTGTTAAAACAACAAAAGGTTTTCCAGAGTTAAAACAACAAAAGGTTTTCCAGAGTTAAAACAACAAAAGGTTTTCCAGTGTTAAAACAACAAAAGGTTTTCTAGTGTTAAAACAACAAAAGGTTTTCCAGTGTCAAAATAACAAAAGGTTTTCCAGTGTTTAAACAACGTAGGTTCTCTAGTCTTGAAAGAAATTTATGTTACCTTGTGAGTACAACTGCTGGAATTAGTGACTCTCCAAAAGAGGTTGGTGTCACAGCACCTGAGGTCTGCCTGACCAGGGTCTGATTTCCTGAGGCATCTGTAAGTAAGAGATCAATATTATAATCTCTTACACCTCGGCACATCCATGTGCTACCAGGGCTCAAACGGGAGCAAAAAATAGTTACACTGTAACTTGAAAAGCATGCCATAAGAGGCTTCTAAGATGGGTTGGGCATGGGACAAGCAATCAGATCCTTGGGAAACTATATAGTAGTCAAGTAGGTAGTACGCTTAGGTGACAAAGGCCTGTTGCGCCAACTGTCCATGAGCAAGATGAGTGGCTTGAGTCATAGGCCACATGCAATGAGGATGACGTCTTTCTAATTTGACCTAACCAGTTGGTGCCTGGATGACTGCACAGGGGGGAACCATGCTGGAGAGATCCACTTCCCATTCTTGACATCCATGGCCTTCTTTAACAGCTGGTTGGCAGGGACATTCTTTGCAAAACAGACCAGATGTGCAAAATGGACCAAACGGTGATGATTTATCATAGTGTGTGCTCTCGAGGCCTGTCTGTCGGGTGACTTTATCTTTTGAGACACAATCATAGCAGTGGATCAGAAGAATGGGGTTCTGACTGCACAGGTGGAAGGCTTCAATATGCTTCTGACTGTCTTCCAGAATAGTCTGGGTTTCTGAATCATATTGCATGATGGGGACAACACAGATTATGTAAATTCATAGTTTGGTTTTCAGTTAAGGTCTCTGCTGGTTTCAGACTCGGTGCAGGGTGTTCATAGAGACAGCAGTCAGGCTGACTCTTCAGATAATGTCAGGGTGGCTTTATGTGTCAGAGTTCTGTTTGCTGGCCAGATAAATCCTCAGTGGAGTTACCATCGTTACCGTCAACAATAATTCATGCTATTGTGGGATTGCAGCCAAGATTTTTTGTTATCTTGATTTTTGTCTATTAGATGTGGAGGCCTAATCTAGATGCCACTATAAGCCACAAGAAAAATTAAAGTAAGACCTCTACATTTCATGGTAGAAGATGAGTGACTACAGTAGGTTGGGCATGGACTTACTACCCCAACCTGTAGAAACTATAAGCTACAAGAAATAATGAAGGGAGGTCTCACATTATGCTGAATGAACAGCCTCTGGAACAGGGCAATCAGTTCAATTACCTTGGATCTATAATAGATCAGAAGGGAGGTATCAACAAAGAGTTGGCTATGCAAAGGGCAGCAACTGGCAAGACTTTTTTATGCCATAAATATAAGATCCCTCAGTAAAAGAGAAATTGGTAAGAAAACTAAGATGGCTGCATACTGCTACATCTATGTACCAGTTTTGACTTACGGATGTGAATCATGGGCAATGACAACAACCTAAAAGTTACATCCAAGACTCTGAAATGAGATATCTAAGGAAGCGGGAACAAGTAGCAAGAAGAAATAAGTTCACAATCTCAAAACACAGCCCCTGCAGGTTCAAGTAGAGTAATCTCAACTTCTCTGGTTTGACCATGTTTACAGAATGAAAAAAGATTTTATTTTTAAAAAGTCTGCTGGTTATACGTCTTTTGTCGTCTAGGTAGGAACTCGGCAACTACAGCGGTTCTCATGCTTATGACAGTAGTTCTGTTACTGTGGTTGTCAGACCAAGGGTAATACATGTGTTACGACATGTGTCTTCCTCTGACGAGTATACAGACAAATGCCACTCAGGAACTTGGAAGTCGGCGTCACGTGTGACAGGTGTTAGCGACGACTCAAAAAGAACATGACACACAGATTCTTACACATGCGTGGTCTCTGGTTCCCTCTCAGTGCCGGTCTGCTTCGGTGACTTCTATTTCTATATCTCTATTCTTGTTACTCACTGGCTATGTTCTGTAGTCTATCCTAGCTTCTGCTCTGATCTATATACTACCTACTAACTGCATGGTAGTCTTCTCTTCTCTGCTCTTTCTGATCTCCCCGTAGAACCGTCATCTCCCCAGTTTATATTCTAAACTCCCTACTTCGACCAATGACTTCTTTTTTGTCTTCATTCGCCTCAACTATCCTTGAACTAGCGTGTTGCCAGAGAAAGGATAGCTTGTTTTTTAACCTACTATGTGACCTAAAAGGTTGTGGGATTCCCAGTAGAAATCATGGAAAGGTAACCATTTTGGCTGGACAGTCTTAAATGAGTATTGTTTAAGAATTCAGAACAATGACTCGTTCAATGAACTCCATCTCTTGGGCAGGATTCTCAAGTTATGTGTGGGTATCATGAATGGTATTTTCAGGGCTTCCCTGGCATTGGCTCATTGGATCCTTGTAACTCTGTTACACAGTCATTCCTCTTCAAAGTTGTTTTGAAGTATTTGTTTTGCTGTCAGCATGTTTACTGATGTTTTATTTGATCCATGCCTGCTCCTAGTTTTGGTAGCCTGTCTGTTTTCTCATTGCCTGATATGTCCTCGAATCTACTAGAGGGTGACGTTAATATTATATGTTGTTTGTGTCTTATCAAAGAATCATCTCAGCCAGCTTTGTAACTTTTTTATTGTCAGTTTGTAGGTATGTTTCTAGTGCTCGTAGTATTATTCTTGAATCAGTGCAGACTACAATATCGGTTGGTTTAATCTTTCCTTGTTGGAACTGCTTGAGCATTACCTCGATGGTAGTTTTTACTGTTGTGATAGGGATTACAGTATTGATCCCCACCTCGTTGACCAAACTGCTGTGATACAACCTGCCTCCAAGAGTGTGAACGAGAATGTGATGTGGGGGTCTTGATCAGTATGTTTCACCTGATTCTGAATACTATTCACTTCGCAGAAATCCTTAAAGTATTATATACCAACTAGTAATAACCTGCTAGTAATGACGGAAGCAAATGAAAAACTTTCAACATATTTGGAAAATAATTTTATTTAAAGTTTAATTAAAAGCCTTTTGAAGTCAACATTTTTATTTTATAGTATGTGGATTCTTTTAAAAGAATTTTTCCTGAAAAGTTTTTAAAAAAAAATATTTTCAAGTTTTCATGATTTATTTCTCGGATGATGGCAACTTAGAGCTGGCTGTGTCAACAGATTCAAGAAGAAAAACTCCTATATGAACAAAAGATTGTCCTTGCGCCTTATTGATCATGATTGCAAATGCTAAAATCACAGGGAATTGATGAGGTTGAATACTAAAGGCAAACTGATCTCAGTGCTAAGTCAAAACAAGGAGTTATAACTCGTATCCCTTATTACTGCTAGTGATAATTTTTGCAAAAATGGAATTCCAAAGCAAGACTTTCATGACCAAACGCATATCATTCACTTTGTGTTACACAATTCACCAATATAAATAATATTGTTGCATAAAATATTCAGTGTATAAAAATAAAATCATGAAATTGAGAAATCAAATTCACTTTATTTAAGATTAAATGATGTTTCAGATGTCAATCAAAATCAAATTTACAAACTTAAAAGTTATCATACAACTTCGAAAGAAAAAGAAATTATCATTATCCAGAATCGCACCACTAATCCAAGAATATAAAAATTGTCCGATACAGTCTTCTATTATGCGAAATAAGATATTGTGCGCCATATAAATATGTCTAGATTTGCTGTACATATGTTTATGGTGTAAAATTGGTACTGTGGCTGACATACAATCAGTGAGAATTATAGTTGTAGATACCAGCTCATTAATATCTGTGGATACATTTCTTTCATTATATCACTAACAATTAATTAGTTTTTCTAACCTGTGATAGGGATGCCAAGATCTCTCAGAACAGAATCTGGGTCAGACGATACACTGTCAGTACTTGCTTGTGAAAATGACCTTGATGGACCCTGCGGAGGTTTATCATATTGATACAAGTTTGGAAAAAGTATAAAAACAGTATGGAGTGGCACTATATTTGAAATGACAAAAATGTTATAAAGGCAACTGAGACAATTGACAAGATCCAAACAACATACAACATCAAAGTCACCCTCCAGTGAATTCCAGGACATATAGACATATCAGGCAAATAAGTAAGCAGACAGACTAGCAAAACTAGCGGCAAAGATTGTTCAAATATTCTTCTTCTTCTTTGCGTTCGGTTTCGTATGCTCGTTTTATGCCACTAGATGGGCTGCCTCCATGAAGTGAGACGTCAGTCGCAGGTCCTCAATGGTTCCCCACAGTTGTCTTGTATGTTTCTCTCCTCGGGCCAGGTCTTCTCACGGGAGTCTTGGTGCAGTGGACATGTTTGCAGGATGTGTTCTGGAGTCTGGGGTCCTCTCTGACATGTACACTGTGCAGTCTGTGCTGCTTTCATTTTATGCATGTGTGCATTTAGTCTGCAATGACCTGTTCTAAGGCGAAAAATTGTGGTATACTGTTTCCTATTCAGTCTATTGATTGGGTCCTGCGGGTATTTACTGTTTGTTCTCTCTATCCACTGTTGTTTATATTTGTTTTTGATGTTTGCCTTGACTTCTGGCAGTGACACTGGGTGGGTGAATTGTTCTCTTTGTCTTCCTTCCCTGGCTAGCCTGTCCGCCCATCCATTCCCAGGTATGCTGCAGTGAGCTGGAATCCACTGGAGGGTGATTTTATTGTGGTCTGAGAGTTTGTTTAGCTGGCATATCAGTTCCCTTTCCATACTATTTCATGGTTCTCTTTTGTGGCCTGCAAAATTTCCATGCAGTCGCACAAAAACACTATTTTGTTATCCTTTAACCCCTTTTCATCCAATAGTTTGACTGCTTCAATTATTGCCTGTTGCTCTGTTCTTAGATTTGTCGAGGGCTCCCCGGCAGCACTTGCTTGTTCTATAATGGTTCCATCCTGTAGAAATATGACAAGTCCCGCCCCTCCTTTCCTCAATGCTTCCTCTGATGATCCATCTGTGGAGACGTGCGTCCACATGGGTTGAGGGTAGGCGTCTCCAATATGCTTTAGGTTTTTTCTCTCTCAATGCATGGTCTGATTCTTCCACCTTTCTATCGATACCTGTTATTTTCGCTTCCACCGTGAAGATGGGCTGTTGGTCTGTATTTTCATATACTTGTATCATTTCCCATGTCGTTGGACATTTTGATATGATGTCACTGTTCCTGGCTGTAAGGGCTTTTGATAGATGATTGAAGCTTGTTCTTTTTATGCGGGTTACTTTGTTAATTCATTGACTTTTCCCTGTATTGGATGTTTATTCATACGCTTGTATTTTTCTGTCAGGTTTAGTATTTTTCCTTCTCTGTGCTCACCGAGGCTCTGGAGGCCTGCTACCGCATCAAGTTCTCTAATTGGGGTGCTTCGCAGACCTCCGGTAATAATTCTGAGTCCGGTATTCTGTGCCTTGTCTAGTTTCTGTAGGTTGGTCTTTGCCGCTGTTGCATAGGCACCCATGCCATATTCCAGTGTTGGCCGTACGTATCCAGTGTAGACCTGTCTGACTGTGTTTGCATCTGCACCCCAATTTGTCCCTGCCAGTTTTTTCATCAGCCTTAGTCTGAGTGTGGCCATCTTTTGAATATCCTCTATGTGTGGGCCCCATGTTAATCTTTTGTCATATCTCATTCCTAGGTATGTAGGATTGTTTTCTCTAGGAAGTAGGCTATTTTCTAAATATAGGTTGACCTGCTCTGGCTTTGTAGAGAGCGAGAAGAGTGTTGAGAGGGTCTTGCTTTTGTTTATTGTGACACCCCATGAGTCTGCCCATTTCTTTACTGCATTAATTGCTTCCTGCGTTCTTGCTTTTGCAGTTCCAATGTTTTCTGCCTGGGTCCATATGGCCAGGTCATCCGCATGGAGTGCTTGTGGATGTGTGGTCTGAATTGTTTTGACAGATCATTAATGAAGAGGATAAACAAGGTTGGGGATAGTGATCCTCCCTGGGGATCCCCCTCATGCAGTTTGACCATTTTGCTCCTGTGTTCTTCCAGCCTGACTCTCACACATCGTGAGTGGAGGTAGTCTTTGATCCAGTCAAGCATTTTCCCCCTTTTTCCGTAGCCCGCTATTTTAGCATTAGTCCTTTCTTCCAGACTTTGTCAAAAGCTTTAGTCAGGTCAAAGAAGGTGGCCAATAGTTTGGATTTTCTCTGAAAGGCATCTTCGATTTCCTGGGTCAGATAAGCGGTCTGGTTGTCAGTACTCCTGTATTTTCTATTGCCAGACTGGCACTCATCCAGGATTTTGTTTTTCTCAAGGAAGGTTAGCATCCTATTGTTCACTAGCCTTTCCATTGTCTTTCCCAGTCAGCTAAGGAGGCTGATTGGACGGTAGCTTGTTTTGTTTTCTTTTGGTTTTCCCTTCTTGAGGATTGGGATTATTTCTGCCTCCTTCCATTCTTTTGGGAACAATCCTTGAGTCCACAATTGGTTTATCAGGTCCAGGAATCGCTGTCTGCCTATTGGTCCCAAGTGTGAAATCATTTCATTTGTTATTTGCGTCGGGCCCAGGTGCCTTTTTCATCTGAAGTTTTCCTATTGCCCAATTCAATTCTTGGATACCGAAAAGCTTGTTTATTTCATCCTCATTGTTTTCTTTCCTTTTCCTTCTCTTTTTTAGTTCATTTTCCACCTCTCTAACTCTTACCTTGTGCATGTTTATTTTGGTGTCTTCTGCAAAACCCGCGGCAAGGAGATTGGCTCCTTGTTTTCCTGTATATGTCTCGCCACTCTCTTTTGAAGTACCGTTTTTTGCATGGCTGATGGTGGTCTCCTCATTTAGGCTCCTCACCAGACTCCAAAGTTTTGTGGTGTCTTTCTCCATATTGAGGGATGCGGTTTTGTCCTGCCAACCTTTTCTGACACACGCGAGTTTTTCCTTCTTGTATATAGCTTGCTGTTTGTTGTGTTCTGTGATATTAAAGTCTGATGGATCTTGCTCCATAGTGGTTCTTGCTTTGGTAGTCCTGTCATGCAGTTCTTGTAGCTCCCTGGTCCAGAAAGGTTTATAATTCTGTCTTCTGCCTCTTAGTATTGATTTTTCCACTGCCTCTGTGATGATGTTTGTTAAGTGTTGCAGCGTTTCATCTTACATTGATTGATGTGAAGTGTATTTTTAATTTGTCTTCAGTTAAGTGCTTGTAGAGGTTCCAGTCTGCTCTTTTATAATTCCAACTGGCTGTCTTTTTTCTGTTTATGGGTAGTTCTAAATCTGCTATTGTGATCATGACTGGTTTGTGATCACTACCTCCAAGCTGCCTCATTACCTCTCTTTTTGTGCGCCTCTGGATGTTCTCAGTTGCCATTGCCAGGACAGGCGTGCTCTGTGTTCTCCAGCATCTTGAGTAAAAGGTTTGT
Source organism: Ariolimax columbianus (assembly GCA_036924085.1). Classification (NCBI taxonomy): domain Eukaryota; kingdom Metazoa; phylum Mollusca; class Gastropoda; order Stylommatophora; family Arionidae; genus Ariolimax; species Ariolimax columbianus. The sequence goes on from JAVGWX010000014.1 coordinate 10,274,832, forward strand.
TCAAAAGATTGTTCAAATAAGAACTCTGTTAACAAAACAAATACTCCAAAACAACTTCAAAGAGGAATGGCTGAACCGATGGATTGAAAAGTAAAACAATAACATCCACAAACTGTGATACAGGGAACAGAGCTTAATCTTCCAACTCTTCTTCTTCTTTGCCGCTTGTTTTCAAACAACCGCTACCAAGCCCTGAAAAGGGCTTTACAAGTAGCAGAATGTAGTCCGGAGAACAGAATACACTGTGTCGTAGTTTACAGCTCCGACACATCTAACTTCAGCAGACACATTTGGGTACCAGGTTAGCCTTTCTTTGTCGATCCTTTCTCCTTAACCAGTCTACTCTGTTATCCAAGAACACTGCATGGATGTGTAGAAGGGTCTTGACAGCTCTGGTTCGCTGACCCTGATGCTAGCAGGTATCTTTGGGTCGCTGACCTCTGCAGCTCATGCACTGCTCTGCATCTTGATCCCAATCTTCCAACTCAGGCCAGAACACATCATACTAAATACATAAACAAGTTTTAGACCCTGCACAACTCACTTCCAATTGTACCCGTCCATATGAGACAGGGTAACATGTGCTGCTTGCTTGTCCAGGACTCACTACATAAAGAGAAAAGTTATTTGTCAGCCCCCTCAACAATCAGTAATAGTGTATACTGCTCCACTCCAAAACTACAAAACACCCACAAAATCTTTAAGTTGGCAGTGCCTGTGAAAGAGCAAACAGCTCGACAGACCTAGTTTATTAACAATGGATCATAGTTATGCCGTGAGAAACATGCAGAATGAGAACGAGGGAAGAAATGGGTGGAAGAATCAAGGTCACTATTTCCTGTGTGGATCCTGGAATCCCTTATTAGGAAAGTATAGGACCACTGCGTAAAACTATACATGTTGTTGTTCCAAGCTGCTGAGCAAGCCTGCTCTTGGAAACCCAATGTCGGACCTGAAGGTGCAAATATCACAGTCAAGGTGTAAACTAGCAAGACAACACTTTCCTTTCTCTCAACAACATCCTTCTACTTGCAAAGCCCTTTTCAGGGCTTGGTGGCGGGAGATTTTGAGAACTAACGAAGAAGAAGTTTTTCTCTTGACTTTTGATATCCCGTTTTCACTAGCGTGGCTCTGGCGAATGGCAAGCAACTGACTCCAAAAAAAACTAGTCCCATTAGGTCTATGGTGTTAGAATTTTAGACTATGGGTGAAAAACATTTGGCAGAGAAGGTCCTACAATAGATGCTGGGTCCACCAGTGCATAGTGCATGGACATGTCCTGATCCCTATCGAGACCTTGCCCATGGAATACACGCTGGTTAAACAAGAGACTCAAGTAAGACCACAATCTGCTTAGAAAAAAGGTGTACCACAACAATCAGGATACTACATATCCAGGTACGGCAATCACAGTAAAGGGAACCGAGTACCCAATGGAATATGTGAACAACTCTGCAAATGAAAAGAGTGGGACACTCGCTTGTCTTGACAATCAGAAAGTACTGTCAAAGGCGGAGATCATAAATCCACCATGTTGATGTGGAAGGCAAAAGGAAACCACTACATTATTTTTCCAAGAAATCATGATAGTCAAAAATAAAGAAACTAAAAAAAGCTGATGGTGATACACCTATGCCAGCCAAATCAAGTTACGAAATGAGGATGAGAACGAGACCAGGGCAAGTACAAGTAATAGTGATGATGGCAGAAAGCCTGATGGTGAAAAACCCTGGCAAGGTCTAAATAGGAATTTTAAAATTGGAACATGCTGAGTCTGTACCAAGGAAAACTTCTCATGACACAGAAAGAAATAAAGTGGACATATTGCATATTGGGAGTCTCAGAACATAGATGGGCTGGTCAATGCTATTTCAATATTTAAACAGGTGGTTGCTTTATATTTTTAGGGATAGAAATGATTGGATATGGCAAGTTGGTTTCTTTTTATTTTCATTAAATGATCATGTCCTAATACGGACTTCGTCTGGGACAAAATACAAACGAAATCAAATTCTAAATCACATGAAAAAAAACATGACATGATGGAAAATGAGCAGTTTAAGTTAGCCCTCGATACCTGGATGGATGGACGAATGAATGGGAATCGGAATTGACAATCCTGTTGTTGTTATGTAGGGAGATCATAGATGGACAGAACCACAGATACACCCATACATAGTTAGTACACTGATACGAATGATACTTTATTCAGATATTTAGTAAGCGGATGGATGGGGTAGTGAATACTGAATACATCAAAAGCGCATATTGTAAATCTCGTCTATGGCGCATGAAACCTTTGCGTACGATATGCAACACCATATAGTAATACGTGTCGTTCATTGATTGACGTTATTGTGGTCATTTATTGTTTTGATTGATTAGATTAGACGTTTATTCATTCACTCAGTTATTCTGTCTGTGGTGTATAATATAATGTATTATGTATATATACCTCAGTTTTCTTTGCTATCTCCTTCTCCTTTCGTTCCTTGCGTAGCTGCTCGATCTGGGCTTTCTTTCTTGCAATCTCGGCTCGTCTATCAGACATGATTTTGGGTGCAGAAATATCAAATAATAGTCAACCATAAATCAATGCAATGTTTGTTTATGAATGATCTACCGGTGACTCATTGCTACACTAGTAGGTGTATCTGCTCTGGACTCGCTTAGTTGTAATAATAGCTTCAACACCTATAGATACAATAGGTATACATATAGCCATTATCTATCCCCACTTCGTCATCTCGACTTGTAACTTTTAATACTGCTGCAGCCTCGATTTATTTGTACCTAGTTCATACTGCAGCTGTTACTATTTTTTCTCTCGTTACCTCCACATCTTTTTGTTTTCTTATTTTTTTTGGGTGGTTTTTTGGTCCTTCTGGCCGTCACGTGAGTTTAATTTTGTTTCTGTCCTGGTGAGGTAAGTAAGCCATACCAGGGACTAGATACCTATTTGTGTTATTCTCGACTTTTAACCTGAAGGTCAAAGCCACATCTGGAATAATGGAAATCAAAAGAAAGCCCAATATAAAAACGTGTATGAAACGTTAAAAATACCAAACACAGCAACAACAATAGTAGAGGCTTTCAAAATGAATGCCCGCACATAATGGATAGATTGAAATGGTATGATCATGTCATTAATTTGAAACTGTTGGACAAAATCAGACGCATATCAGTGGAACATGACGCGGTGAGAAGGCGTTGGTGTTGCATGATGATAATGTGCTGGCATTGAATAGGACACACATTAAGTAAGACAACTGATAGCTGAATGAGACAAGAACATTAGACAGCTGGCAGAAAACTGGAAACTAATGAACAGAAACAAAAGTACCCATTACAATTAAACAAGGCTGCGTCCTGGCCAGGACACTGTCTTATTTTCTCTGCTATTAAAGCATGCATTTTGTGACGCAAATAAAGGAATCTGCCTTCACACTTTATCTGATGATCGGCTATTTAACAATGCTCAATGTCAAAACGAAGATCAAAGAGGTCTCTCGTCAACAACAATCTCTCTAGATCAAGAAATAGACAGTCGCATTATCGAAGCTGCTACTTTGTTTTCTAGCCTCACAGCGCTTGTTTGGGAAAACCAGAAACTAACGACTAAAACCAGGGCCACTGTTTACAATACATGTGTTGCCAGAACGCTTCTATGTGGTACAAAACTTTGGCAACATATGCTAAACAAGAGCACGTGCTTAACACCCTCCATCTACGGCGCCTGCAATCTATTCTTGGAATTACAAGGATGGACAGTGTGACAATGCAGAGGTACTCTCTCGCACCGGTCGCCCAAGCATGTACACTCTTTTTAGGCAGCGAAGACTACGATGACTTAGTCATGTTCGTGGCATGGAAGATGGTAAGAGAGCAGTCAGCTGACCACAGTTGAGGTTTAAACAACAATGTACGTGTGGTATGGAGGCACTGGGCATGAGTCTGACATCCTGGAAACACGATTCATATGGTTGATTCACATTTCAAAGGCATCACTTCTCTTCTTCAATCGTTTATTAATTGTCCACTTCTCTTCTTCAATCGTTTATTAATTGTCCACTTCTATTCTTCAATTATTTGTTAATGTCCACTTATCTACTCCAAACAGCGAAGACAAATATATATAACACCCGATCACTCTCATTTCCAATTTCTGTGTGACCTGTTTTGGATGTCAATTTATGACTCATGTTGAGGAAATCCAGATTTGGCCATCCTTATTCTCTTTCTGATTTACAATCTAAAGGCAAAGATCGCCATCTATCGTAGAAGATGATGACATAATTTATTTTGCTAGCGCTATTTTTAGTAAGGATTAACTGCGCTACTTTTTATCCTCAGTCTCTCGTCTCGTGCCGCCCGACCCCAGTGGCAAGTCAAGGACAAGACGACTAGGTGGCGATTACGAGATGCAGGGGATTCCACATCAAGCACCCGTGAAAAAACCATTACCACCTGATCACGAGGCCGACGGCTTAACCACTTCGCCACGGAATCCCCTGCTGTCGGCTCATTCACAGCTGCATCTTCGGCCCCGGTGAACCTAATGGTACTGTTGCAAGCAGTCAACTATGATTCGCCGGCTGATTCCTTTACAATCCAAATCTCACAGTAATTATATTTCCAAGATTATGAGAAGCTTTTGGCCTGTTCCAGTATTTAACCGTTAATATTTATGTTGTCTGATTTGTTAATTACCATGTTTTTCCAATGTCAAATATCCAATCGATATACTTGACTTTTGTTCAGAGTGCTTATAGTATACTTGTTTATATCACTGCTTTGTATTGTTACTTAGACGACGTTTCTTAAATTTTATATTTATGTATACGCGTGACATTATGTGGTCCATTCATGATCGTTCTTGTACGTTGACACAGCAATCGTTAAACTCGCAATCTACAGACTATAATTTTTAAAAAAATTATCATGGGGTCAGGTGCAACATACTGACACCACCAAAAATCTCACCTGACGTTCTCCTCGTGCTCCTGGAAACAGGCTTTGTTATATCAGCCTGGCCAACAAGGTTGGGATCGACACTGTGGTTCACATAGTGGGGAATCTTATTCTTATTTGTCTTCTTCTTTTGAAAAGGACGTTTGCGACGTTGTATCGTTATTTACAGTGACGCTGCGATATCTGTTACATTCGGTTCGACATATCCGATTTCAGCAGTGCATTTTTGGGGACCGGGTTTGTCTTCCCTTAACGATCCCTGATATCTTAGCCAGACTGCATAGTTGCAGTCAGTTTCAAGGGCCACCACTTGGAGGAGGAATGGGGTCTTGGTCATTTATAGGTCATTGGCGCTGTTGCAAGCAGTCAGATATGAGTCGCTGGCTGCTGTCGATTCATTCATTCACAGCTGCATCTTCAACCCTTTCCAGTATTTCTTCCCTCTCCCTGGCTTTTTTCCCGAGTAGGTTGAATGACATGCTTTGATCGCTTCCGCGGATATATCATCTGGACCGGTAACATTGCCGTCTTTCAGAAGACTTATTGCTTTCTTAATTTCTTCTGCGGTTGGTCTCTTGCAATTTACTTGTAGCTCTGAATCCGCTGACTGAATGCCAGGAGAATATTGTAGAGTCAGGCGGTTTACAAGTTCTGGAAAACGTTCAGCCCATATCTTCGTTTGTTCATTGGTGTTGCTAATAGTGTGTCCTGCCTTATTTTTGATAAAACCATTTACATGCTAATATTTGACTGTTAGTTTCTTTGTGCTGTTGTACAGGTCTTTGATATTTCCTGGCTTGACTTGGCTTCGTTCGTTCTCAATCTCCCGCTACCAAGCACTGAAATGGCTTAAAGTAGCAGAATGTAGTCCAGAGAACAGAAGGCGTTGTGTCGTAGTTTACAGCTTGACTGCGATATTTGCACCTTTCGGTCCAACACATCCGACTTCAGCAAGCATTTTTTGAGTACCGGGTTAGCATTCCCTCTTCGATCCCTTCTCCTTATCCAGTCTGCCCTGCTGCAGCCTGTTATCCAGGATCACCGCGTGGAGGTGTAGAAGGGTCTTGGCACCTCTGGCCCTGACGCTAGCAGTGAGCTATGGGTTGCTGACCACTGCAGCTCATGCGCTGTCTTATATTTCCTTTTGCAGCAGATTCCTCCGCATCACTCGCCAACTCATCAATATATTTTCTCTTGTCACTTCTGAAACCCTTCTTTGTTAGTTTCAGCGTATTTTTCATGAGCTACGGCTTGGGCATTCCTAGTTCTGCGTCGGTTTACATATGCCTTCTTAATGTTTCGTTCTATAGTTTCAGTTCAGGGGCACCTTGCTAAGGGGGAAAGGATAGGGCCACTGTACCTCCAACGGCCATCCATGGGGTTGTACATATGTTACAGATACAATCACTACTTGTCCACACATAGTTCTTTAACGCAAGTTTCCTACAAGGAAACATCTACTTTGGTGGTCATGCTTCATATACTTCACAGGGAGCGTCATGAAGTTGACAAAATTCCATAGGAGATTCCTGGATCACGAGCCGAGCTAGACTTTAGCTAAAGTAGGCTGTGGAAAGCATGGGTGGAAAGACTATCACACCATAGAGTAGCAACCAATCAAATGCTGTGGTTTAATACACCAACATATCATTATTAGGGATTCCCTGTGACCCACTTCCGGATTTGATATTGCTCATTGCACGGCAACGAATAAAGTTCAAACCTGCTCTGCAAATGTTCTGTTACATACGCCAAAGTATGTACTGTTACTGACATGGTTCAGTAGTCATTAGAATTTTCGCACTTGAAGTAATATTAAATAACTGACTAACTTGATTGTGGATCGACCATAGTACACATACCGTTTGTTGTGACGGTTTTCTGTGCTACTGCTATCACATTACCAGTCATCGATAACATATCAGATCTTCCCACAATGGAAAACGCAACATCACTACAGTTCTCTCCAGAATATTTTCTAGATTATTTACCAGAAAACCCAATCAAGGAATCGTTTTCAAACGCTTGGATATATATGACAAAAAACTACACTAAGTTTCAAATAGCAACTTGGGGATCGCTGATTGTTCACGAGGTGAGTATTTACTTTTTTTGGTATTATGTTTTAAGTTTTATCTCCTGTGAGTGTGAGGTAGACTAAGTGAAAAATAATACTTTTTAATGATTAGACTACACTTTTTATACTTAATTAATCAGTCAGTATTGTAATTACTTGAGTTACAAGCACAGTTTATATTTTCTGAGTTCCAGAAGAGGAGTATTCGTATAGTTTGAAAATAGACACAGCACAAATACTGAAATAGAGGTTTATATTTATAAGTCAGAGCTTTTGACTTTTTAGGTACCAAGGAAACGAAGGCTTACGAAGGTCTGACTTCCTGATAGTGATGAGTAGCACAACAGTAAATTGTAAAAGACTATATCTGCGTCAGGGTGTGGTTGAAATTAATGAAAGAGGCTCTTCATCAAAAGAAAAGGTTAGAACTACTCTACTGTGACCTCACAAGTATGTCATAGACGATGGCCCGATGGCTAATACTAATAGTAATAATATTAAAGAGAATTGTACATGAACTTAACTAGCAACCTCATTATGTAAAACTAATTGCTGCAGAAACCACCACTTGACCACTGCAAGAACCACATATGCACATAGTTTGATCTGTAAGGGAGAGCAACTAAGTAGCAACGTTATGGAGTAATTGTGTCGGGTTTGATATTTGTTATTGACACTCTCCAGTTGGACCCAGCTGTTGCGGAGGGGGGGGGGGGCAATGAGGAAGGGATCTGACGACTCCATCTCATTAATAGCTGCGACTTACTATAATGACAGCAATGTGTGCTATGGGACAATAAAGTTTTACATTAAAAAGATATGTAGACAGACCAGGAGAGCTTCAACAGTCGGGTAAAAGCTTATAGTATACTAATAGTAATAGCTAGGAATTCATAGTAGTCAACCGTTTTAAATATCTTGGTTTGGTTGTTAGTGATGAAGGATCAAAACATGAGGTGTTGACCAGTTTAACACAGACAATAGCGGCGCCTGCACGGCTTAATAAAATCTGGCAAGATAAACGGTTAGCTATATGCACAAAGATCAGATTAATGTGTATATTGGTCCTGTCAATATTCCTCTATGCTTGTGAGACATGGAAAATTACAGCTGGCCTGCAGTGGAGGATACAGGCCTCGGAGATGAGATGTTTCCAAAGACTTCTGAACATCATGTACAAAGACCGAGTTATCGTACTCAGTGTACTGTAATTCTGGTGTTCACTCAGGCACATTATGCCAGGTAGCCAAATGTCGTCTAAACTCATCTCTGTCCTTTGACATTAAGTACCATGCCGGACCAAGGTCTTGTTGCAGGCCATCTCTCCATCTCATTGGTGGACGTCCGGGGCGACGATTAAAGGTGTAGGGCCACCATAACGTCTGACATGTGTACTATGTGGCCCGCCCACCTGTACTTTCTTATCAGCGCCGTATCTACGACTTCATTGAAGCAGGTTTGACTCCTGATGGCGGTTTTGCGGATGTGGTCTCAAAATGAAAGCGACAGTGTTCTACGCTCCATCGCTCGTTGGGTAGTTTGGAGCTGCGCCATGTCACTTTTACGCAGGCTCCACACCTCGATACCATATACCATGGCTGGGATGACCAGGCTGTTGAAGGTGTGAGCTCTTGCACTGTTGTTTTTCATATGTTGAACTACGGTCTTGATGCTGTTGAATCTGAACAAGCCCGCTGCTATCCTTCGTGAGATCTCTTTAATGCATGTTGTGAGAGTTCGTAATTTCTTGGCCGAAGTAGACATACGAATCCACGTTTTTGATGGAACCCGTTTCAAGACGCATTTCCTCACAAGGACAGAAACTGTTAAGCATACATTGAGTCTTTAGTCTATTTATTTTTAGACCAACTGCCGCACTTGCGATATTTAGCTCATTTAGGCATTTCTCAGCTTCCTTGATGATGATTGTCGTCCTCAAACCGGAGGTGATTAAGCATTTCTCATCTATGTCATCCCAATTTAGTATGCGGAAGACTTCCTCAAGGGCTGCCATGAAAAGTTTGGGAGAGATTGTATCCCCCTGTTGTACGCCACGTTCAATTTGTATGTTGATTGACCGGTAAAAATGGGTGATACTAGTAGAGCAGCCTTCGTTTATATCTGCTATGAGCCGTGTATATTGTTCCTCGATGCCTTGATTTCGTGGGGCCCTACGACCGAGTTACAAATGAGGAAGTACAAAAAAGAATTAAACAGCAATAGGACTTTTTGAAGACCTCTTGGCAACTGTCAAAAGAAGGAAACCTGCTTGCAAATACGATCCTGCACGGAAAGGTGCAAGGTAGACAACAAAGAGGTCGTCCCAAAAAAAAAGGTCGGAGGACAACATGAAAGAATGGACCTGCTAAAACAGGCCTCTGCCCAATCTCATAAACACTTTACAGACGCAGAGTTTCTTTGTTAATTGATGTTGTACGGCTGGATGGGATCAAGATGCTGAGCAGCGGATAAGCTGCAGTGGTCAGCGACCCATAGCTGACTGCTAGTGTCAGGCCCAGCGAACCATAGCTGCCAAGACCCTTCTACACCTCCACGCGGTGATCCTGGATAACAGGCTGCAGCAGGGCAGACTGGCTAAGGAGAAGGGATCGAAGAGGGAATGCTAACCCGGTACTCAAAAAATGCTTGCTGAAGTTGGATGTGTTGGACCGAAAGGTGCAAATATCGCAGCCAAGCTGTAAACTATGACACAACACATTCCGTTCTCTGGACTACATTCTGCTACTTACCCTTTCAGGGTTTGATAGTGGGAGCTTGAGAACGAACGAAGAAGAAGAAGTATGGCTGGACAGGGAAACCCTGGCCCACAAGATAACTAACTACACAAGTTGTTCCTCGGCGCCAAAAGTCTTCCCCCGACCGGCTGAGGCACATAAGAGGCCATTCCCGCACAATATAGCTCCAGCAGATATCAACGACGAGGCCTGGAACCACGCCGCAGCAGTGGGTCATGGATGTGGCCGACCGATGCAACACGTCTCAGACGTCTAGACGAACATTATTATTATATATAGACTATTCTTGGAATTACATGAAGGAACTGAGTGGCAAATGCAGAGGTGCACTCTCACACTGGTTTCCCAAGTATGTGCACTCTCACACTGGTTTCCCAAGTATGTGCACTCTCACACTGGTTTCCCAAGTATATGCACTCTCACACTGGTTTCCCAAGTATGTGCACTCTCACACTGGTTTCCCAAGTATGTGCACTCTCACACTGGTTTCCCAAGTATGTGCACTCTCACACTGGTTTCCCAAGTATGTGCACTCTCACACTGGTTTCCCAAGTATGTGCACTCTCACACTGGTTTCCCAAGTATATGCACTCTCACACTGGTTTCCCAAGTATGTGCACTCTCACACTGGTTTCCCAAGTATATGCACTCTCACACTGGTTTCCCAAGTATGTGCACTCTCACACTGGTTTCCCAAGTGTATGCACTCTCACACTGGTTTCCCAAGTATGTGCACTCTCACACTGGTTTCCCAAGTATGTGCACTCTCACACTGGTTTCCCAAGTATGTGCACTCTCACACTGGTTTCCCAAGTATATGCACTCTCACACTGGTTTCCCAAGTATGTGCATTCTCACACTGGTTTCCCAAGTATGTGCACTCTCACACTGGTTTCCCAAGTATGTGCACTCTCCACCACACTCTCTATAACATAAGGCAATTGTACTTCAGAATAAGAGAGAAATCAAGAAAAAGATGAATTAGCTGTGTAACAGAAAAAAATAAGGAGGCCATTATAGCTGCGAGGTAATGGCGCTTACCTCTCAAGAAATCATGACGGATTTTATACAAGATACAATCTTTCCCTGATCTCAATGGAAGTGAGATCTGCACCTAGTCCTTTTGAAGGTAGACAGTAAACTCACTGTGCATGTAAAAGAACCCTTGGCCGTTTTTGTTAATCAAGAAACATTTCTTATAGTAACAAAACTCCTTCCCAAAAGTAGCCTACATAAAGATAAAAACGAAGGAATCGCCTCCATCATGCAAAAGATACATCAGGTCATTCACCTGTTAATCTGCATACTCGTTTACAAGTATACATACAAAAAATGACCTCTACATTCCCAGGAGTATACGAGCGACTAAGAAGAAAAGGAAAAAATAAATAAGTATAGGCTGCATTACAGAAACACTATACAAAGGCATGTATTGTAAATAACAATGACGACTTTCATGACACACAATCCAGAAGATTGCAGCTCCTCTTGTCATCTAAAACACAATTGGACAGATAAGATTATAGGATAAGATAACTCACACTGAATCACATGGTACATGGAAGAATCAGCTCATCCATGCTGACTAAACATTGTACAACAAATACCGGTAGTTTTGATAACCTTCTAGATTTATTCAGGACATCTATTTAAAAAAGACCTGGTATTCATACCCATTGCTAGAGTTCACCAGGACCATTTCTCAATGATCAGTTAATCAAAACCTTTTCACCTCACTGTGGAGCATTGATTGGTATCCTGTCAGTCTCGAGAGACAATGGGCTTCATGCTAGAGAGGGGACAGTCAGTTATTGCCCTAACTTTTGCTGCAAACGCTTGTAGTCTGCATCTTGTCTTCCTCTTCCTGCAGACCAACACTCAAAACCTGCCTCCAGCCGGGTCTTGTCTTTTGGCAAGTTCCTCCCAGTTGCAGGTATTCACAACCAACGCCTTCAGGTCACGCTTGCAAACATGTTTGTAGTGGAGGAAGGGTCTACCTTTATTTACGCTTGCCCGTGGTCAGCTCTCTGTAAATGATATCTTTTGTTATTTGCCCATCCTCCATTCTGCATACGTGACCAAGCGGCGCTGGTGTAGGATCGTAACTAAGCTGACAATCTTTGCGCGGTCCAAGACTTCGTTGTTAGTCACTCCATGAAATCCCAAGTATGCGTCTCAGGCAGCACATATAAAAAGCATTTAGCCTTTTTTTGTTTGAGGCATACAGTGTCCATGTTTTGCTGCCATAGAGCAGGGTACTAATTACACATGATCTGTACACAGCAACCTTTGTGGAGATGGTCAGCATGTTGTTATTCCACACTCTCTGTGAGAGCCTGGCAAGTGCTGATGAGGTCATCCCTAATCGTTTCTGCAGCTCTGCATCCAGTGAAAGGTTGTCGGTGATGATAGATCCGAGGTAGTTGAAGTGATTTACTACCTCCAGTTTGTTTATAATTTAAGACAATGTCTGGTGGATCTGCACCCTGAGTCATCATTTTCGTCCTTTGTATGCTGATGATGAGTCCAAACAGATTACAGGATTTTGCAAACCTATTAATGAGGATCTGTAATTCGGCTTCCGTGTGGGCGACCAGGGCAGCATCGTCTGCGAAGAGCATATCACGAATGACAGTCTCCCTTCTCTTACTTTTTGCTCGCAGTCTGGTTAGATTGAATAGTCTCCCATCTGACCTAGTATGCAGAAAGACCCCCACTGTGGCAGATACAAAGGTGTGTCTAAGCACGATGGCAAAGAAAATGCAGAATAGAGTCGTAGCCAGGACACAACCTTGTTTAACTCCGCTGTTAATGTCGAAGGCCTCAGATTCCTGACCGTCATGCAACACTGTGCCTTTCATGCTCAGTAGTTTACTTGGGCAGCCAACGTTAGACAATACTTTAAAAAGACCCTCTCTGTTTACCAGGTCGAATGTCTTGGTGAGGTCAATGAAGACAAGAAATAGTGGTCTGTGTTGTTTTCTGCATTTCTCTTACAATTGTCTCAGTGAAAAAACCATATCAAAGCTAAACCTTTCTGCGCGAAAACCACACTGAGACTCCAGATACACCTTGCCGGACAGCACAGGTCTTCAACAAATACACGTCAGTTCATCAAATTGTTGTCCTTCTCATATCTATTGACATTTTTGGGGCTTAACGTTTCTACTGCTACCCTAGCAGTCCAATGCCCAACCTTCCTTGGTCGCCTCTTAGAACATGTCTGTCAGCATACAGTGTTACTATTCTTTGCTCCTCTTTCAGGCCCCTATAACACTCACAAGGGGAATGATTTAAGGGGCTAAGGAATAAAAACTGCTTTCCCCTTCATTCACCCCTTATTGTACAGATTAGGCTTTCATTTTACCTCTGCTGGAATAAAACCTTGCTGGAATAAAACCTATCCTGTATCAAGGTTTTGAACCTGTCTCCTTGGTAAGAGTAGCAATGTCCAAATCATTTGGGCCTCCTCTCACTGCCCTCTTTTCATTTAGCGAATCAGATAAAGATGAATGTAGTCCATTACCAGACCCAGCTATTGGCGATAGTGTGTAAAAAACTGATCTGGAGGATAATATGTGGACATGGGATGTTAACTTAGGACCTGTTCCAAGTCCGCTAGTACTGTAATGACGAGTTTGTCAAAGAAATGTTAGTAGGGAAGTTTTGGAAGGAAAGGGGAAATCCAGAAATTGAACGCTGAAGTGCTAGTGGGGCAAAACACCAAGACTTCATGTAAACATGTGAGCTTTTGTGGTTGCACTATGCTTGTCTTGGATTTAAAAAGACAATGATCATTAACATAAATGTGCATGTATAGCATGAGCTGTTCTAATAGATTATTTTAAAAAATCTTTTTCAGCTGGTTTATTTCACTGCCTGCTTGCCGGGCATCATTTTTCAGTTTTTACCATTCATGAAAAGGTTCAAGATACAGGCAGTAAGTTTATGTTTGTGGATGTCGTCTAATCATGCTGTGTGGTAATTATTATACCCTTAGTGTCTTATATGAATAAGTTTTCAGATCTAGTTTTGCTATCTAAACTTGGACATATTTAGCTGGAAATTATTTTTTAAAACATATACATTTTCAAATTTCAAAATTGTCAACTGAATTTATGGCGAAACAAAATGTTTAATTTTGTATTAATTCTAATCTATATCAATGTTGTTTATGAAAGCAAATGTAAATTCAAGATATAACATCAAAACATGTATAAAGCAAAATGTTTATTCGATGAGACATAAAAAAAGGGAAGGCGAATAATTAAAAACCTCTGTGACAAAAATACTATATTAACATTTTAAATATTAAAATATGGACATTCACTTTCGCAGTACACAAATGTAAGTTATTTATAGTATAGTATAGTATCCCCTTTCAGTTATGACTACTTTGGGGTGGTAACTCTCTGCTGAGTTTTTATGCTTCTTTTTTGTTCTTACTTAACGTCTTTATACTGGTTTAGAAGACCCAGCAGAGTCTGTATACAACCAGTTTCATTTACATCACCTTGCTATAAAAGCTATGCGCATCCAATTTATTCTTAAATGCATTAACTGTCCCTGCCTCCACTACCTCCCCTGGCAATGCATTCCAAGCATTCACCACTCTTTGACTAAAAAAATATTTCCAAATATCTAATCTGTAATCTCTTTAGTCAACTTGTAGCTATGCCCTCTTGTTATTGTGGGTGGCTGTATTTTAAAAAACTTGTTATAGTCTAATTTATCCATTCCTCTGATCATCTTATAAACCTGTATTAAGTCACCACAAATTCTTCTCTCTTCTAGACACTGTAGGCCGGTTTTTCTGAGTCTTTCCTCATAACTGTAATTCTGGAATTCCACTATCAGCTTTGTCGCTCTTTTTTTGTATTCTTTCCAGCATGTTTATATCGCCTCTATGATATGGACTCCACACCTGTACACAGTACTCCAATCTAGGTATAACTAATGCTTTATACAGTTATACTATCACTTCCTTGGTCCTATGTTTAATATTTATTTTTATCATACCTAACATTGCATTTGCCTTTTTCACTGCTACCTGACCTTGCTCACTCACCTTTCCTGTATGATCTATTATAGCCCCTAGGTCCCTTTCCTTATCTATCTTTCTAATATTGTTCTCTCCCATTCTATAATTATGTTCCATATTGGATCTACCCATGTGGATGACTGTACATTTATCTACATTGAACAACATTTGCCAGCTTACAGACCATTCTAGAATTTTATCTAAATTCGACCTCAATATATCCACTTCTGCTTTAGATGAGACACTACTGCATAGTTTTGTGTCATCAGCAAATTTTGCAATCATAGATCCCATATCAATGTCCAAATCATTTATATATATCAAGTACAAAATTGGTCCCAAAACCGAGTCCTGTGGCACTCCACTTTTCACTTCACACCACTCAGAGTACTCCTTATTTATGCCCACCCTCTGCCTTCTTCCCGTTAACCAATTTTCAATCCATTTGGTAACCTATTCCATGTGATTTTAACTTTCAAAATAATCTTTTATGAGGTACTCTATCAAAGGCCTTTGCAAAATCTAGATAAATAACATCCATTGGTTCCCCTTTATCTATGATTTTAGTAACCTCCTCCATGAATTCTAATAGATTTGTTAAGCATGATCTCCCTCTAGTAAACCCATGCTGACTATTTCTAATTAGATTAAATTTGTCTAAATGCATTACAATGTTTTCTTTGATTATTGACTCTAACAATTTACAGACTATGCTTGTTAAACTCACCGGTCTATAATTTGCTGGATCTGATTTTTTGCCCTTTTTGAATAAGGGGATCACTCCTGCATCTTTCCAATCCGTGGAACTTCATTGTCATTTCACGCCTCCTTGTTGCAAGAGCTTCTTTTCCCCCAGTCTGAGGTGGCTTTTCAGAGTACATCTCCACTTGGATCAGTCTGCAGCTTCATCTTCATGTCAGACCATTGACGAGTACCTTCATGTCCCACTTATATAATTTTTATTTTGGATATATCTATCACAATTGCTAAGAAATCTGAACATTCCAACTGATACAATGACAGTTGATCAGCAAGCAGTGTATTCATAGCAACTCTCTTTTGTCAGTGTCAGACATGGACTCTTACCAAGGCACAGGAATTAAGTCACAACATGAAATGAGACGCTTGCGAAAGCAGTCTGGGTTACTAGATAGTGAGAAAAGAAAATGTATATAATTGACAGAGAATTACATTTTTGAAGCATATGACAAGAAGGTCATCAAACCTACCCATCATATGAGGCTATAACACTAAACAGTAAGGTTAAACAAGAGGAAGTCTAAGAAATAGCTTGATTGATAATGTTAGAGAAAAATGGAGTCATGGATTGAAAATAACAGACTGCATCTCCATGTGACATCTAATAATAGAACTGGACAGATGAGATGAAAGGACTAATATACTTCTTTATAGATGACGATGCATCTAGCTCCATGTACAAATCTCCTAACTTGGTCTTCTTCTTGCTCTAAAACCTTGTTGTTTGGTGGTATTACTGGCTTATATTTTATTCACTCATGATTTTTCATGCATCCTCCGAAGACCTCTCACATAATCTTTTGAGAAGCATCAATTTGAAGTTAACTTCCCATTGCTTTTCCTTATTCATCAGTTTAATATATTTTTCATATTTGTGTATTTTAGAATCGACCCGAAACATTTGAGGGACAGTGGAAATGCTTCAAACTTCTCATGTTCAACCATTTCTGTATACAGGTATGTTCTGTTAGTTTTGTTTTACTTTTCCTGCCAATCTTACATTGATTCTTCTTCAAAACAAATTCAGAGAGAGTTGGTTGAATTGATGGACAGAAGAGGCTATTGAGCATGCCATGTATAAATAAATAATACTCCCAAACGAAATTTACATCAAGAAACAGTGCATTATCAAGTTAGACCCTCCACACAAACCTAACTATGATGCATGGAACAGTACATTATCAAGTTAGAACCTCCACACAAACCTAACTATGATGCATGGAACAGTACATTAAGTTAGACCCTCCACACAAACCTAACTATGATGCAAGAAACAGTACAGTATCAAGTTAGAACCTCCACACAAACCTAACTATGATGCAAGGAACAGTACATTAAGTTAGACCCTCCACACAAACCTAACTATGATGCAAGGAACAGTGCATTAAGTTAGAACCTCCACACAAACCTAACTATGATGCAAGGAACAGTGCATTAAGTTAGACCCTCCACACAAACCTAACTATGATGCAAGGAACAGTACAGTATCAAGTTAGAACCTCCACACAAACCTAACTATGATGCAAGGAACAGTGCATTAAGTTAGAACCTCCACACAAACCTAACTATGATGCAAGGAACAGTGCATTAAGTTAGACCCTCCACACAAACCTAACTATGATGCAAGGAACAGTACAGTATCAAGTTAGAACCTCCACACAAACCTAACTATGATGCAAGGAACAGTACAGTATCAAGTTAGAACCTCCACACAAACCTAACTATGATGCAAGGAACAGTACAGTATCAAGTTAGAACCTCCACACAAACCTAACTATGATGCAAGGAACAGTACAGTATCAAGTTAGAACCTCCACACAAACCTAACTATGATGCAAGGAACAGTACAGTATCAAGTTAGAACCTCCACACAAACCTAACTATGATGCAAGGAACAGTACAGTATCAAGTTAGAACCTCCACACAAACCTAACTATGATGCATGGAACAGTACATTAAGTTAGACCCTCCACACAAACCTAACTATGATGCAAGGAACAGTGCATTAAGTTAGACCCTCCACACAAACCTAACTGCCTAAACTGTACCCATTCTTGCAAGATCATGTTTCTTAGCGATCGTGTTGTGTATTTTGATAAGTTTCCTTCAACTGTAATTTCACATTTCAGCTGTGTTTACAATATTTTTTTTTACAGTTGCCACTTATTGCTGGTACATACCTGTTTACAGAATTCTTTAACATACCATATGGATGGGATGAGATGCCTACATGGTAAGTACCTGAATAGTTTATTCCATCTTACCAAAGAGCATACCTCAACACTTGCCTTTTACCGCAAAACTGGTAGGACATACTTCCAAGTTGGACATACCATCCTTCACCAGGTGTCAATGGGTATTTGACTGTTAGAGTTAAAGAGAGAGACCTGATCACCCGCCATACAAAATGACATAGAACAGCAAAGTCTCTAATACTTTATCCTCAACCAGAAGTAACAGCAATGAGACTTCCTTTATTTAATAAAAATAATTTTGTCTTAGCACTCCATTTGTTGAGACATGTAACCTGTCAGACATGCTATTAGAAGTGGCTAAGGAGGATTGAGCATAGGGTCAGCAACCCCATCCAGTAAAAACTATGTACCACAGAGGCATTTTACAGTTTTGAGGGGGAATTATGCTTCAGTTAAGTCTGAAGTCATTAGTTATGAATGGGGACGGCGGGGCCTAGTGGTTAAGTGGCACGGCTCACAACCAGAAGGTGCAGAAGCACCGGCCGTTACCCCGGGGAAGCAAACCCTTAGAAAATGCAGGAGGAAGCAGACCCTTACATAAAATGCATGCTGAAGTCGATGCACTGGGCCGACAGGCGCAAAATAAAAACCACAGTGTAACGCACACACGCCTTGGGGAATAGATAAATAAGGCGAAGGCAAAAATAAAAAATAAAAAATTTGTTATGAATATTGTTTATTGTTTTATTCAAGTTATCCATCAATATTTTCTGTTGCTGTTAAATTGTAAAACACTACAAATAACCCCAGTAAATATATATGAACTGTACTCAACATCAACATGTAGTCCTTTGCAGAATGTCACTCTCACCACAACCTGTCTGTATGTATCTTTGTCAGCCACTAGCCTTTCTGCCTGCCTCATGAAATAAATTCAGCATTTCCTTGAAATCTTGTATCCACCGTTGTTTTGATTTACCCATGCCTTGTCTTAGAGGAACTATGCCTTCCAGAACTGTTCTTTCCAGTTTGTTATGTTGTTTAACGTTGCTGAAAAAGTTTAATTTTTTAATCATAACACTGTTTATAAGCCAGTTTGTCTCTACATTTAGGTGGATTTTTAAAATTCTTTCTTCAGGAAATTTTCAGGATTCTTCTATAGCACTGTGTCTCAAAAGTTCTGATCTTCTTTCTTAATGCCTGCGTATAGGCAATGTCTCACAACTGTAGGTTACCACACGAAAAATGCATGTATTCTTGAGTTTTAGTTGTTTGTTTAGTTGTATTGGGCCATAAATTCTGCATACTTCTTAGCTTCTGTCTTGGCATAGTCAATCACCTTCTTATTTCTTTTGTAGTCTCCATTATTGTTTAGTATAGAGCCAAAGTATTCAAAGTGCAACATTTTCATGATACTAATACAGGAAAATTTAAAGTTTGTCAATATTTTATGCATATTATTTGTCTGGCTAGTGTAATGTTAGAGCATTTACTTTTCTCTGCAATGGAATGGAGTTCAATTCCTGCTACGGCACGCTCCGGCGGTAAAGGAATTCATTTGTAAATGAGTACTTAAACCTACCGTCAGGAAAGGAAGGACACTGACCATCCCACCTTATACAAGTTGTAGCTTGGTACAATGAAGTTTCTAACACTTCATCGTTGACTGGCCACCCCACCTCATACAAGCTGTGGATACAAGTTGTGGCTTGGTACAATGAAGTTTCTAACACTTATCGTTGACTGGCCACCCCACCTCATACAAGTTGTGTCTTGGTACAATGAAGTTTCTAACACTTCATCGTTGACTGGCCACCCCACCTCATACAAGTTGTAGCTTGGTACAATGAAGTTTCTAACACTTCATCGTTGACTGGCCACCCCACCTCATACAAGTTGTGTCTTGGTACAATGAAGTTTCTAACACTTCATTGTTTTTCTATCCACCTCACCTCATACACGCTGTGGATGCAAGTTGTGGCTTGGGACAATGAAGTTTCTAACAATTCATTGTTGACTGGTCACCCCACCTCATACAAGTTGTAGCTTGATACAATGAAGTTTCTAACAATTCATCCCAACTGACCACCTCAACTCATATATATGCCATGGTGTAGTACAATGAAATCTCTAACACTTCATCCTCAATAGCAATTTCTACTATGGGACTTTATTATTATAAGGCAGTTTTTGCGTCTAACAATTTTGGAAAGTGTGCATACTATTTTGAAATATGTAGAAAAGGGTGCATGGAGCAAAAAAAAGGTTGAGGACCCCTGACCTATGTGATATAGTAATAAAATAGTGAAAATCTTGTTAGGAGAAAAACAAAGATATGATTGGCACTATTTTATTGTTACATTCTGTCTGGATCGCCTAGTTTCGTAAGATGAAGTGCATTGTACTTTGTTGTGTGCTTTTAACAGACCAGTGCATCTGATTTCAGCACATATTTTTTGTCATAGTTTCACTTCCAATAGGGGTATGACCATGCTGTTTTATGAATCTGAACACAAACAAGTTGGGGTTGTAAGCACTTTACCATGCTGCCACCATGTTATTTTATTTTGAAACAGACTTTTCCCATCCATTTGTGTCGTTAAACATTGTGGGAAGTTTCAGTTGCCTGTCTTGGGCCAAGTGTTCGGTGTTGGTTGTTGTAGAATTACTATTATGCTATCTATCCATCTGTCACATGGTCTTACTCTTGTTTCGCAGCCAGATCTTCTTGAGTTGTAAATGTGCAGTGGTTTGATCATGTTGCATTCTCATGAAATAATCAAACCATTCTTTTTTGTTTTTGTTTTTTTATGTATTCAACACAAAGAGTAGTTCTCATCATATTTCTAATGTCCTAATTTTAATCTTATATTTATTTAGGTACAACTTGGCTCTGCGGGTGTTTGGCTGTGCTGTGATTGAAGATACGTGGCACTACTTTTTACATTCAGCCCTACACGATAAGAGGATCTACAAGCACATTCACAAGGTTCACCATTACTTCCAGGTACTTTTTTGTGAGACACTCAAGTGGTTCCTGTGCTTGAAAGAATAGGATCACGGACTTTTCGATACGGTTGCTATAGCACGAAAAGCTTTGAGTGTTTGAATCTTGCAAGTTTCAAGTGTCACCTAGCTTGAAGGGAGGTGAGATTAGTGCCTAGTCCTATCGGAGACATATGATAAACTTGGAGGTCCCATTAACACACTGTGCATGTAAAATAAATGCTGGTATTTGAAAATAAAAAAGGGCAGGCTGTCTGATGCTGTTTGTTCAAAAAATTCTAAAGATCAAACCCAATTATGGCCTACATGAATGCCATGAGAAGGCAGTTCCTCCATCATGCAATGACACAACAGACCGATCACCAGTTTGTCTGCACACTCGATTGCACGTATATACAAAAAAGGCCCTTTATACCACAGTGGTAGAAGAGGAGCGACTAAGAAGAAGAGTAACCTTCCAAGCATGTCATTAAAAAGTGACTCAAGAGGGTTGATCATGGTACTAGCACCCTCATACAAAACCATTGGAATGAAACAGCTGCTACAAATTATCCGATACAGGCCAACTGTTCTGTTAAGAAACAATGTCACTGAGTCTCTTTCATTAAATGTTGATATTGATGATGCTCATAGCTCACTGGTTGTACACACTCATTCTGTCCCTGCTTGACCCATGTCTTATTTGTTAAATTTAGCAATCTGTGGATTTCCGGTTTATTTATATCCATGTCATCATCCAAGGGACTGTTATTAATTGGTTTCAAAATGTCCCCCTATCCATATCCCCACTATGGGTATTTGAGGCAGGGATGTTAGCTCCATCACCTTAAACCACAGCATGACTTGGACAATTTATGCAGTGAGATCACTAGTTCCTGTGATGAATTAGAAACTCACAACACTAACGGTTCAAACGCACTGTTTCAGGGGACGGAGTGAGCTAGTGGTTAAGCTCACAACCCGAAGATGCTGAGTTCGCTCCCCATCACAGCATTAACCATTACCACAGAGAATCAAACCCTTAGAAAATGCAGAGGAAGCAGACCCTTACATAAAATGCATGCCGAAGTCGGATGCACTGGGCCAACAGGCACAAGATAAAGACATAGTGCAGTACGCACTGCCTTGGGGAATAGAGAAATAAGGTGAACAAAAACCATACCCACAGGTTAATATTTAAATTCGGCTAAACAAAATTAAAGTTAAAGGAATTTAGTGGTGCAGGAAGGGATTAAAGGTTAGGGATTTTAGTGGCACAGCAATTATGGGTGTAGTCTCGGGGTTTTAGTGGTACAGCAATTATGGGTTTAGGCTCGGGGTTTTAGTGGTACAGCAATTATGGGTTTAGACTCGGGGTTTTAGTAGTACAGCAATTATGGGTTTAGGCTCGGGGTTTTAGTAGTACAGCAATTATGGGTTTAGGCTCGGGGTTTTAGTGGTACAGCAATTATGGGTTTAGGCTCGGGGTTTTAGTAGTACAGCAATTATGGGTTTAGGCTCGGGGTTTTAGTAGTACAGCAATTATGGGTTTAGGCTCGGGGTTTTAGTAGTACAGCAATTATGCTGTCTTGAGCTTTGTCCACAAGACTCCTTTTCTGTTGCAGTAGCCTCATTCTTCCACTGTTCCTTGTTAAGTTTTCCTTGACCTCCAAACTCTTTCCCTGTGGGTTCCAATCCAGCACAAGTCTAGTAATATGCTGCTGCTGTTGTTTGAAGCTACTTGAACTGAGTTCAGTTAACTTATGATAGCATTTCTGTAGTACGGGGTTGCAGTAGCTCTTCTTACATCCTAAATCATACTTGAGAATGTGGAAAGGGGTCCTCTTCTGCCAAAGAAAGATGTGTAGGACCGAAAGGTGCAAATGTCCGAGTCAAGCTGTAAACTAGCAACACAACGCATCCCGTTCTCCGTACAACATCCTGCAGCTTGCAAAGCCCTTTTCAGGGCTTGGTAGCGGGAGATTGAGTATGAACGCTGAAGAAGAAAGGGTATTTCTTGGCAGTAGTGCAATGCGAGGCTCCTTGGTAAGTTCATCACTATGGGGATTACATTGTCAATGCCCACCTCATTGGCCAGAATGCTATGACGCAGTCTATTTCCAGGAGCAAGAATGAGGATATGAGGTGGGTTCTTGATCAGTATATTTCACCTGACACTGATTACTCTTTGCTCCCACCTGATAATATCACCAGACTTCCTTTTTACTTTATCCATCTCCACTTCCATTTCTCAATCTCCCCCTGTACTTGTCGAGTTCCTTGCCACAGATCTGTGTATTCTGTTCTGTTACCTTTGGCCATGTAATATGAAGAATGTTATGGTATGAAGACCATCTGTTTAACCAACTGTCTTTCGCCATTTCACTCCCTGTGAAGCATAAGTTCCCCACTGCAGCTGACGCTCTTTACAGGCAGCCTTTATCCACGCACTGCAGTGGCAGTTTCAATAACAAAGGTTTTACATTATGAGGTTGCTAGCCCCATGCACAACCTCCTATAATCATCTTTTACAACATATTTTGGTGGTTGCAGTTATCAAAGTCTTTCTGTGTTGGACGCCATTCGGATGAACCAACCTTCAGTTCGTGTAAATTATTTGAAGGAGCTATTTTAAGACATGTCTAATGATTCTCTTTGCAGTCCCCTTTTGGCATGACCGCTGAGTATGCACATCCTGCAGAAACTCTAAGTAAGTTCCCTTCTTGATTTTTATTTAGTTAAATTGTATATGCTTTTGGTAAATGAATTATGTACTAACTTACTTAGTTGCACCTCTTGTACCTTCCTTTGGGGTGTAGAGGTTAACCTGAAAGAACACCATGTTAGCTTGTTTCTAGCTTAGGGTGTAGAAGTTAGCCTGAAAGAACACTATGTTAGCTGGGTTCTAGCTTAGGGTGTAGAGGTTAGCCTGAAAGAACACTATGTTAGCTGGTTTCTAGCTTAGGGTGTAGAGGTTAACCTGAAAAATTACCATGATAGCTTAGGGTGTAGAGCAGTGCTCTTCAACCTTTTCCCTAGCACGCAATTTAGCTTTCAGGTGGGCAATAGCAGAATATTTACATTCTGCATTAAAAATACACAACCCGAGGATACCGCAAACCAACAAAAGTGCAAATTTTGAGAACCTGTGTTTTTCCTGTGACAGCATACGGCTGTGAAGCATGGACAGTTACCCAGACCTCAAGGTAGAGAATCAGTCCTTCCTGTTGAAATGTTATAAAAAGGTTCTCAGAATACCATGGAGTGAAAAAAATAAGAATGCAGACATTCCACAAGAATTGGACATAACTGAGAACTGGTTCATAAATTTCATCATGAACAAAAATTTTGAAATAATTTGGCCATATCAAAAGACACAACGGTCTTGAGAGAATGGTAATAGAAGGTATGCTGCCATGCAGGAGAAGCAGAGGCAGGCCAAGAAGGTGAAGGCAGGAGAAGCAGAGGCAGGCCAAGAAGGAGAAGCAGAGGCAGGCCAAGAAGGTGAAGGCACCAAAATGTGAAGGAGTGCTTGGGCATGACTCTTGAGCAAGTTGGAGATTTGGCAAGGGATTGAGTTTCTTTCAGACAGGCTGTTATGGGAGTGACGTTCTGCAAAGGACATTCAACATGATAATGATGATGTGTTAAAGAAACATTCAAAATGTAAAGACTCATCGCAAAACTTTCTTCAATTTAGAATTTAGTGGGCGGTAAGAAATATTTACGTTCACGAAAGTTAGAAAAGTGGGCACCAAGTATAAAAAGGTTAACGAGCCCTGGTGTAGAGGTTAGCCACAGATAACACCATGTTATCATGTTAGCTGTCTTCTACCCTGCGGTATGGAGGTTAGCCACAGATAACATGATGCTATCATGTTAGTTGTCTTCTACCCTGGGTTGTAGAGGTTAGCCACAGATAACACCATGTTATGTCTTCTACCCTGGGTTGTGGAGGTTAGCCACAGATAACACCATGTTATGTCATCTACCCTGGGTTGTGGAGGTTAGCCACAGATAACATGTTATCTGTCTTCTACCCTGGGTTGTGGAGGTTAGCCTCAATATTATTTCTGCCCAGCTTTCTGAATGTCAAAGTGAAGAAGTTCAAACAAGTGCCGGTTAACGGCAGGAGTAACTATGACTGTCTTAAGATGGCCAAATATCTCGTCATTTAATTAGTGAAAGTCATTACTTGAGAGAAGTGGACACAACAGAGCAACATCTCTGTTGTACTTCAGCACTGCTATCTATAAAAGTTGGACAGGAGGAACCAGTAACACTGGAAAAGAGTGAACAAGTTGGTGAGATAGGAGTGTCAATGTATGGGGGACAAAACTTAGAGGGTCCAGGTGTCAATTCTAGGGAGCGGGATCAAGATGCTGAGCAGCGCATAAGCTGCAGTGGTCAGCGACCCAAGAAACTCGTCTCATAATCCTTGTGGTTACCGAGTGAGGCCATTGTTCCCTTCCCAAAAAGTTGAAATGGGGTTAGCAACCTCACTTAAGTAAGAAACATTGTTAAAAAAACCACACTGCAAACAAGTGGATTTGGGATTCCGTATATATAAGCTGAATGGGGTAAATACAAATGTATTGTTGTACCTCTGGTCCTTCAACTTGAACGTTGGGTGTAATACGAGAATGATAATTAACAATAGTAACCAGTATTGTCTTTTACTGTATTTCCTAATATATTCATCATATTGTTTTTTGTTTCCTGATTTACAGTCCTTGGCATGGGGTTCTTCTGGGGAATCTTGCTTCTGGCCAATCATATGGTTCTGCTCTGGTTATGGGTTACCGTTAGATTGTTTGAAACAATCGATGTTCACAGTGGATATTATCTTCCATATTTGAATGTGTTTCATCTGTTTCCTTTTTATGCAGGTGAGTTAGTTAAATTGCAAAAAAAAAAAAAAAATTGCAAATTAAATTTTCTACCCTGATGTCAATCAATCAAAACCTTTCAGCTCCCTGTAGAGCACAGGTCTTCAACAAATGCACACCAAGTCCTCCTGTCCTAGACCATCCGCTGCAGCTCTGTCCGTGTCTTCCCTATTTCCTTTATTTTGGTCTCTCTTCTCAATGTGTGTTGTTTTGGTGTCTGTCTCTAATTCTCTTGCCATGGGAATTCCAGAACAAAGACTGCTATCAGCTAGTTTCCTTAATGTGTGTCCAATCCAACACGTCTTTCTCCTCGCGTCATGTTCATCTGATATTTGTCTGTTTCTTTCTAACAGTTCCACATTAGTGATCTTATCACTTTAATCCTTATATTCTGCAAAAGCCCCCATATATGAAAGTCTGTACCTTTTTTGTTCTCTATATTTCAGAACCATACAAAAGAATGAACTTATAGTTGGAAAATTTAAATTTTTCATGTCTGACTACACATGTCAATCACCTGTTTATCTGAACATTCAATTTCAAGTATTACAAAAAAAGACCTACACCCCCAACAGGAGTAGAAGTGGAGGAACTTTGTGAACTTATGTGCTGGACTTTAATTTCCTGTCGCCCTAATTTACACAGTCGTAAATGAGTACCAGACCTACAGTTAGACAGGGCGGAAGCTGATTGCTCTACTTTTGAAAAAGCTGAGATTTAGCAACAAAAAATTGCAACACTTCATCCCCAAAAGGAGAAAAATGGGGGGGGGGCTGTACTTGAGTGACATGCTAGCAATGAGGGTCAGATTAAGTCTTTACTGTCCAACCTAATTTACTAGATTTTTGTCTTAACGTGCAAGACAAGAATAGTTCTCCATTTGTTAAATAACCTTTAGAAAAATTCACTAATGGTGTTCTCAGGAAATTAACATGATTGTTATAATTAAAGACACATAATTTAATTATCTTTTGTATGGATTATTTATGGGGGGAGGGGGAATATATATATTTTGTTTATTTCTTGTGCCGTATTTCTCCTATCCCCAAGGCAGTGTGCGTTGCACTGTGATTTTTATTTTGCACCTGTCTGCCCAATGCATCTTCAGCGTGCATTTTATGTACAGCGTGTATTTTATGTAATGGTCTGCTTCCTCCTGCATTTTCTAAGGGTTTGCTTCCCCGAGGTAGCGGCCGGTGCTATGATGGTCCTCTAAAAAAAGTGAAGATTTTGACAGGCAACTATTACATTTATTTACATATGCATACACACACATACACAATGTGGAATCAAAAAGTATTGGGATTGAATTTCTTTTTTAAAAAAACAATAGTTATAGATTTGTAAGTTTAGCACCTTCGAAGCATTCCACCACCAAAAACCATGCAATTAGCCCAGCATTGTTTCAACTGCCTGAAGCATGTTTTGGTGTTAGCTGCAGAAATAGCACACAGCTACTTTGAAACATTCTGTTGTATCTCATCAACATCCTTTCCTTTCAGGTGGTTTCTTAAATTTTTGGAAAGAGAAAAAAGTCAAGAGGCAGGGAGATTCGGCAAATAGTATGGTTGGTGGCAAAGATGGCGCTATAACTGGTTGCGAGTCTACATTTCTCTACTGTTTTGGATCATGGATGCCACTAGACCACGGATTTGCCCGGAATTCACACTAGTCGACGACTTACACTTGTGTTCACGGAAACGTGGTGTTGTTTTCCGTCTGGACTTGTTATTTCGTTCTTTTTTTTGTGATTTCTTCCATCCGTTTATCCTGGTCTGGACGCCGGCTGAATGGCACTACGCTTATACCTGTGACTTATTTCATGGGTTAGTTCTGCCGGTTCACCTTCATGAATTTTGCGTGTGGGAATTTTAGTTGCTACTATGATGAGCTGAATACAGCTGGGGAGAGATGCCAGACTCACTCACACGCTGAGTGTTGTCCATGCGACCTCTTGTGGTTATCGAAAAGGCATGGCAAACTGCGTTAGATGCCATCCCACCTTTCTACCCTGCAGGTTACATGTTTACGGAAAGGCTTTGGTGGTAACCCTGAGGCAAAATCTGCATTCTATGCTATCTCCAGTCGTCTCGATGAATGTCTTGCCACTGGCAAAAGGTAGCTTAGGCTCTGTGATTGAGGTTGACAAAAGGCACAGTTTCTTCCTCACTTTAATCCAAATAATTGCGCAAGTCACCCATTTCAGCGGACACAGCAAGAAATACGACTGTCCACGCGGCTGAACAAAGAGAGTGTTCTTCATCACTTGTGATGGACAACTATTATGCTTGGTGGAACTGTGGAATGTAGTGCTTAGCAAGAAACGGATAGACAAATTGTGATTCCCATAGAGGCGTGGTTTCATGATTGCATTGTCACTCATTATTCTTATACAATGCTGGCCGTCTGCTGATAAGTGCTTCCCTCAAAAACTTGACTGCAGCACTCCTTGTTGTTTGTCTAGCCTTGTGGAGTGTATTCATGATATACAATTTAGTTCTGATTGAAAAAATCATGTCACTTTTGCTGGTTGTGAGCCCTGCCAGGCTGTTTAGCAACCTCAACTCTTTCAAGGTCTTTTCAACACCATTGAAACCACCATTGCGATTGCTTAGATACAGAAATCTTTTGTGATGGCCCTCTGTTTTGCATGGACCAAGAAGACAAATCATCATCATTCAAGGTTTTACAAGAATAATAAATATGCCCCCGAGTGGATCTCAGGGCCTCTGGGAAGAAGAGAATAACAACTGCTGCATCTACACACATGTCATACAAGATGGCTAAAGAGAGTTGTGCATGGGACTAGTAAACTTATTGTGTAAAACATACTGCTACGGGAACTACCCATGTAAAAGGCACTCATCCCAGTACTTTGACATGGGCTTCCTAATGTAGGCCAACTGTAGTGGTGGTCCTATACTCTGACGAGGGAAAATGAGAATAGAAGGCATGGTATTATTCATCATCTTCTTTTACGGTTATCTTGAAAATAACATTGTGTCATAGTTTACAGCAAAGTTGCAATATCTGTGTCTTTTATCCTAATACATCCAACTTCAGCTCAGCATATTTGGGAAAGGGTTTGCAATCCCTATTTCTTAGCTAGACAGTTTCCGGACCAACATTTGTAGGCGGAATTGGGTCTTGATCAGCCATGGTTTGTTGCCTGCTGTTAGCTCACTGCTGCATCTTTGGCCCTGTTTTATATATAGAATGTGGGTCCCATTGTCGCCGTGTTCAGGTTGCAACAGAAGCATCTGTGCGACGGGTGGGAGAGATGATTCGATCTGCTATGCATGTAAAGATAGACAGTATATCAACTGCAATAGGGTGTTTGCTTGGTTTAGCCTACATCATAATGCATGATCCCACTTTGGCAGCAGAAGTTTTGCAAATGATCTAGAGGTTGAATTTAAATGTGGCTGAGACCTCAGACAAGACCTCTATGCTGCAGATTTTAGTCCACTGATAAGGCAATGGGATCAGTGTTAGTGGAAATTATGTTGAGAAATTAGAGAAAATGTAAATACAATAAAAATGGTTTTCAAGTTCTTATCTCATTTAGTTTTTTTTAAATAGCCATTTGTGAAATATTTACTCTCTTGCCCTCGTATATATGAGTATTTAAAAAATAACCTATTTAACATGTGTTGTTAATAAAATTTATTAGTTACTTTTTGACTGTTTCTCGTATAAATCAAATCTTGTTGAATTCCGACAGGTGCCAAGTTCCATGATTTTCATCACTTCAACTTCACTGGAAACTATGGCTCAACCTTCACATGGTGGGACAAGATTTTTGGTACAGACAAGCAATTCAAGGAATATTATGCAAAGAACGATGGCAAGAAGAAGTCTCAGTAAAGGTTGCAGAAATTACAAAATAGATTAAATGGGGTTAAAGTGCCAGAATACATTTTAAACTCATTTCAGTCCAAGCAAATTTTGCTGATTGCGTCTTTCCGTCTGGGCCAAAATGCCAGAATTAGTGTGTCAAAGTTTTATTCAATATAAAATAAATTAATATTAACAAATGGAGCTAAAATTATGATGATTTAAACATCTTAAGACACATAATTAAACTATCATTGGGCATTGGGATGAAGTATTCATAATAAATATCATATATTAGTATGAAGCATTAAATTACTTTAATGCACAAATGGAAATTGGAGAGAAATGAGTTTATCTACCATGTCATCTATTTCACTGATATATCCATGAATTCCCTTACACACACCTTTTGTATTATATGTCAAAACCACAATCTGGCGTGTGTTGAATATCACAGGTTATCCACATGCGTGATCATTGGACTGATCAAATAATAAATAATTTCTCAGGTCTTGAAGTCCAGCTTTACTCATGAAAAATGATTTGTTTCAAGTATCATGACTTTCACAAATGTCTTGTCTATCGAAAATAAAATTACAGTTAACCTTAGGCCACCCACCATTACAAATTTCACCTGTGACATTATTTTTCAGCATGTCACATTTTACTATGGTTGTTGGCTTTGAGAGCCTGTAACCTTTTTATTTGTTGATCTATAGATATGATTTGTTAGTCTGTAGAGACATAAATTAGTAAAGAACTGTTTGTGTTTTTGAGAGCCTGTAACCTTTTTATTTGTTGATCTTTAGATATGATTTGTTAGTCTGTAGAGACATAAATTAATAAAGAACTGTTTGTGTTTTTGTTGTTATGTTTGCTAGTTTCTGAGATACAAGAAGATGAAGGTGAAAATGTTGAAAAACAACACAAACATTTAGACTTATCTATTGGATAATCTTCAAATCTGAGCAAAAAAGAGAATATACTGTAGCAACATTTTTTGTTATAGATATCCACAAGCACATCTCCCATTTTAAAAATGAACAAGAAGAAAATGATGTCTTTTTACATTCAAATACCTGCAGTTTCAATAGCATTAACCTGGATGTTCATACACGATATTACTATTCACTGATGTTTGGTAGCCCACATCACTTTCATTGGGGAAACATATTTCTATACAACTACCGTGTAGAGCCTTAAAAAAATTAAGATGCTATAAACTAAATCATAAAACACAAGCGTGTTTCAGAGGTCGTTTTTGATCATGGCAGGTGGCCATTTTTACTTATTCAGCTGCAAACAAGCTAATAATGGTTAATTACTGTGATTTTTTTTGTCATGATGTAAAGGTTTTATCTATTAGGATAAAAACAATGTCAAAGATGTTGTCAGGTTTTGGATTAATGAAGTCATATTGCTTTATACTCTCTACCAAATATGTAACTTTTTTTGTAACCACGGTTCAGATATGTGTGCTATGGTAGTACCTACAATGGCCAAATTTGTGCATCCAAATGGTGTAGTATTACTACAGTGCTAAAATCTTGATTGTTGAACAAGCCAGGTCATGTTAACCCTTTACTGTTCAACTTAATTTACTAGATTTGTATCTATTTCTCAAAACATTTTTTCCAAATAAAATTCATTAGAACTAAAATAATTTTAGTAAAATTATGATTAATAAGTTTAACCCTAGAAGTGTCTAGTGCATTTGTTCTGTGGTTACAAGACTATTTTGAAAATGTTAACATGCTCCAATAAAATACTAGAAACATATAGAAATTAACTTAGAGGCCCATATAAGTATATATTTGCTGAAAGTATACTAGACAAATTATTAAATGGTATGCATTTGAGATAGCTGTGAATTTTGTAAGGTGACCTTGACCAGTACACCGTGAATAACATTACAATTTATAACTCATCAATACCTAGACTCTATATGACTAGAGGTATGTAACTATTTGACTGAATATGAATGCTTGGCATAATAAGTTTTGTTCATTGAGAAATAGTGTTACAAAAATCTAATCAATGTCTTGATACTATTTCATGTTACTAACTACTGACTAGTCTTTAAATGCAGTTCAAAAGTACATTTTGGTCTCTCACCTGCAAGATATCCTTAGGATTTTTCTATCAAAAGACATCTGTTGTCTGACAGTGTGTTCTGGTGCTGAACAGATGTTGCACTATTCATATTCAATTACACTGTACAATTCATCCAGATCAATCAATCAAAACCTTTTCAGCTCCCTGTGAAGCAAAGGCTTTCAACAAATACATGCCAGGCCCTCAAACATTAACCTGTCTATATCTATGGAAGTTTTGTTGCCTTAAGTTTCTAAGGATGGGTGTTAGCCAGCCCTTCTTAGTCGCCTGGTTAGGTTACAGCATTACTATTTCTGCTCCCTTTAGAACCCTCCTAACACTCTGGCAATTCAAATCTGATGACTTATTGAATGTACTACTTGGACCGAGCAAGCAATGAACTTGGCGATGATTAATCATTCACCATTTCCTGAGAGAAACGGAGCACTATTTGGCTCTAAAGCAAATACTGAACAAATATTTGGTGCAGTCCTATTGTTTTGTGTGCACGCTATATTTTGTCTTGTGAGTATATTTTAATAATAAAGGTTGTGCACCCAAGCACTTCATAGCAGAGAGGGAATATTGGTAATTTTGTAATGGAAGATATTTGAGGAAATACGAGGCGTGATCAAATGAAAGATCAGCTGCCATGACAGTCATGTGAAGCAGAGTCAAGGAACCAGACCCAAAGCTCGCTGACGAAGCAGTTAGTGACACAGCTCCCAACCCAAACTTGCTTGTGTTCAGATTCATGAAAAACTCAAACAATGGGGGTAATGTAATGTTGGCACCTGAAAGTGTAAAAAGAAGATAGCAAAATGCAAGGTGCACAGAAAACATGTGTGGTTCTATGCCTATTACCATTCCTTAACAAGCAGAGATACCATTAACCTCAGGCTAACCACTGCTTTCTTAAGATATATTCAAATTGACATTTGAATGCATGCAAAGAAGCTTGTGTTTTGTGTTTGGATAAATACTTGTGTTTTGTATGCTCGGATAAATACTTGTTTTGTGTGCTCGGATAAATACTTGTGTTTTGTGTGCTCGGATAAATACTTGTGTTTGTGATTGTTTTTGCTACATTGTTTACAGATCAGATGTTTTGACTAAAGCTGAATTACCATTAAAATTATGTACAATGGTTGTGTTTAAAAAAAATAAATATACCTCCAATCAAGTTCCTATGGTATCATCATTGTCCACCAATTTGGTTTGACTTGATCGTTCTTCTTCTACCATGGGGATTACAGTTTCTACAGGCTGTGATAGCCGTGCCCATGCTCAACCATCCTTAGTCGCCTTTTATGACACCCTGATTACAGTGTCATTATTTCTTGCTCCCCATCAAGCCCGGGTAACACAGGCGATCTATACTTTTATGTTCTAATATCAACATGAAGGCCAGCACTGAAGTAAGCATCCTTGCAGGTAGCCTGTGCCAAATTATTAATGTACCGTTGCTGTGGTGGTTTCTGTAATGCTTAGTTTTACACATTGATGAATCACCTAGATGGGCCGGGTTTGAATTTGAAGTGTCTAATATTCCACTTTCATTTCTGTTACTTGGTTCCTGTTTTTATATATTAACAAGGACTGCAGTCAACATTAAGACCGATACTTATTGCAGGGTGTGATCATCTCATCTTTCTTTCACTTCTTCCAGATCAGATGGTCATCGCTGCAGTTGGCCTTCCACAACTCTCTTTAGTCAGATGGTCATCACTGCAGTTGGCATTCCACAACTCTCTTTAGTCAGATGGTCATCACTGCAGTTGGCCTTCCACAACTCTCTTTAGTCAGATTGTCATCACTGCAGTTGGCCTTCCACAACTCTCTTTAGTCAGATGGTCATCACTGCAGTTGGCCTTCCACAACTCTCTTTAGTCAGATGGTCCTCACTGCAGTTCATCTTCCACAACTCTCTTTAGTCAGCTGGTCCTCACTCCAGTTCATCTTCCACAACTCTTAGTGAGATGGTCATCACTGCAGTTCACCTTCCACAACTCTCTTTAGTCAGATGGTCCTCACTCCAGTTCACCTTCCACAACTCTCTTTAGTCAGCTGGTCCTCACTCCAGTTCATTTTCCACAACTCTTAGTCAGATGGTCATCACTGCAGTTCATCTTCCACAACTTTCTTTAGTCAGATGGTCCTCACTCCAGTTCATCTTCCACAACTCTTAGTCAGATGGTCATCACTGCAGTTCATCTTCCACAACTTTCTTTAGTCAGATGGTCCTCACTCCAGTTCATCTTCCACAACTCTCTTTAGTCAGATGGTCATCACTGCAGTTCACCTTCCACAACTCTCTTTAGTCAGATGGTCCTCACTGCAGTTCATCTTCCACAACTCTCTTTAGTCAACATTATGAAATGTGTGGAGATGCAGTGGGCCTATTCTTTTCTCCCCAGTATGGAACTGGGGTATCCACACAAGGATATGTTGTACTATTTGCTTTGTTTTATATATTAATTTATTGTTTTTAATGGACATATATCCACTTTGATTGCACATTTATTTTATTTCTCAACCATTTGTTGGGATGTTTTTGTTTTGTCAAGTCCTTTTTATTGTAGATTTGTAAAACTGCATCTCAACTATTTTTAACTTCTCAGTTACCATATGAGGACTAATCAAAAAGTATCTGACCTTGCTTGGAAACTGTCACTTCTGAGTTCACACTTCTCCCAGTGCTGCACCCACTGCTGGAAGTCATTTTTGGGGATCTCTATCTGGCTCTTTGTTGCATTTATCTTGGTTTCTTATATGTTCTCAAGTCTCGTCCCTTTGAGGGGCACCTTGTCTTGGAAAGAGCCAAAAGTTGCAGCGAGTCATGTTTGAAGAGTAAGGGGAGTTGAGTGCTGAGCCATTCCAATGCTGTATTTTAAAAAAAAACAACCTGGGTGGGGTGTGATGGTTCGGCCAAGACACTGTTAAGATAGATCTGCCAGTTGCCACTCTCACAGAGTTGTGGTCTTTTGCATCTAACATCGTAGACAATGTATAACAGTCAGGTAGAATCTCTTGTTGATTGTTTATCCCTGTGGAGTGTACTGGGGACAAACTGTAACATGATGGTCGGGGACAAAAATAAACACAATCTTCACATTTGTTTGTAATTCCCTTCTTTGTTCAACACATTCGTTCATTTGACCCAAAACACAAATGTGCTGAACACATTCAACCAGTGTAAATATCATAGCTCCCTGGCTGTGATTGGGGAGGTGCGCAGTCTGACTAAATATCACATGTATGCAGTAGATATCAAGGCTGCATGCAATGCTAGCCTGCACAAGAGAAACGAGTGGTTTTAGAAAAAAATTAAATTAGATCTGTTGCTCTTTGATCAGACCTCATATGTTTTTAGCTGCCGAAGACGGATGTGTCGGACCGAAAGGTGCAAATATCGCAGTCAAGCCGTAAACTAGTGACACAATGCATTCTGTTCTCTGGACTACATCATGCTACTTGCAAGGCCCTGTTCAGGGCTTGGTAGCGGGAGATTGAGAACGAACGAAGAATAAGAAGAATATGTTTTTATAGCTCTTAAGTGTATCATTGTCTTTGCGACGAGTGTTGCAAAACTTACTATCATTCATATGTTCTCATTCTACATGTACACAACACACTTTGCAGATTTAATTTGTAATGTGAATACTACATATTTCTATAGCAATTTTATTATTTCTTGCTTTTGTTGTGTTGTACATTAAAATTTATGTTCTGTTATACAGAGAGAATTGGCTGGCTAGACAATTTAGATTTCGGCCATCTAATTATGAAAGCATGAGAGCAGGATATAGTCCGGAGAATTGAATGCGCTGTGTCACTAGTTTACAGCTTGATTGTGATATTTGCACCTGTCGGTCCGACACATCCGTCTTCGGCGGTATAACACCATTTGATAGAGCAATGTCTTGCCTTCAAAAAACTACTATTCAACGTAGTCACTACCCTTGGCTATACATTTTCTCCAACGATGAACAAGAGCATATATGTCATGCTCGTAAAAATCTGCACCAGCAGAGGTGACCCACTATTTCAAAGCTGCTATGATGGTGTCGTTGCTAGGATAATGTTGCCCACGCAGTCAATCTTTCATTGGTACGAACAGATGGAAGTCAGAAGACATACTGGCTGTGGATCTAACATTGCTCTGGTGTTTTAGTTCATTATAGATGTAACCTTGCCACGGATTTGCCTGGAATTCACACTAGTAGACGACTTACACTTGTGTTCACAGAAATGTGTCATTTTCCATTTGGAATAATTAATTAGTTCATTTTTTGTGTTTTCTTCTCTCCAATTATTCTGGCCTGGAAATCAGTTTATAAATTAGTGCTACAGATAAACCTGTGTCGTATTTTCACGGTCTAGTGCACACGGCTAAACTTCACGAGATTGGCGCCCTTTGTCCTATCTGCAGACAATGTCAGTTTTGGTGTAACTGTGAAATGTAGACATATGACTATAGTAGACTAGAACACGGCCCGGAAGAGATGTCTAACACATCACTCACATGCTGAGTGATGTCTCAACGACCTCTTGCTGATATGGGAAATGCAAGACACACAGCGATAGATGCTGCCGCTTCAGGAGTAAACCCCTGAGGTAATGATTTAAGAGCAGTACTCTGTCAACTATGCCAGCAGGCCGCACCAAAAAGGGTAGTGGTGCAGTGGGTTCCATCTCACTGCAACATCCAAGGCAACGAGGAGGCAGACAGACTGGCAAAAGAAGGTGCAAAACTACCACAACCTGATACTAGTGTGACATACGAAGAGTCAAAACGGCTTATTAGAGCTAGATACATGACCAAATGGGAAACCGAACATACTGGCTACACAAAAAAACCATGCCTATTACCAGTTGAATAGAAAAGAGCAGGTCGTGGTCTTCAGACTTCGCACTGGCCACAATAGACTTAGGTACCACCTATTCAACAAATTGAAGATAGGTGGCACCGATGAATGCCTGTGTGGTACCGGGAAAATGACCGTTGAACATTTGCTGCAAAACTGCCCGACATACGAGGATCAGAGAGAGCAGATGTTGCCATCACCAGTGGCAACACTAGACAAGCTCTATGGCAGTGTCGACAGCCTCAGGATGATGGCAGTGTCGACAGCCTCAGGATGATGGCAGTGTCGACAGCCTCAGGATGACGGCTGCTTTTTTCGAAAAAATAATGGTTACTGTCTGACTGCGTACGAAGAAGAAGAAGAAACCCCTGAGGAAAAATCTACATCCTGTGCTATCCACAGTCGTCTCGATAATGTCTTGCTACTGGAAAAAGGTAGCTCAGGACGAGAGAGTGAGGTTGACAAATGGCGCGGTTTCTTACTCACTTTAATCCAAATCACCGCGCAAGTCACCACTGACGCAACAAAAGAAAAGATTGTCCACATGGCTGAGCAGAGAGAGTGGTCTTCATCACATGTGATGGACAAACATCATTCATCAGATATAAGCCCTTGGTATCTGGTCCTAACTTCTGGCTCTCTTAGCTTGCCTTATTCTTGCGTCTCCGTTTCTGGTGTTTGGTTTCTTACATGATTGTGGAGGTTGTTTTGGTAGAAAGCCTGTGTTCTGATTTATGTGCTTTTGAACATGTAGTTTCTACTCATATATGACATGTTCTTCTTCTTCTGCGTTCATTCTCAATCTCCCGCTACCAAGTAGTAAACAGAACATTGCAAGTAGCAGGATGTAATCTGGAGAATGAAATGCATTGTGTCGCTAGTTTACAGCTTGACTGTGATATTTGCACCTTTCAGTCCAACACATCCGTCTTCAGCAGGATGACATGTTCTATTTCTTCATGAGATGTGTGCAAAGTTGTTCGTATCTAGGCGTAACATACTGATCTACTGTCCTGGTCTGCTTGTGTGGTGATGAGTGCTGGACAGACAGGAGGTGCCTGTGACTAAGGTCGTGTGTGGTGATGAGTGCTGGACAGACAGGATGTGCGTGTGACTAAGGTCGTGTGTGGTGATGAGTGCTGGACCGACAGGATGTGCGTGTGACTAAGGCCTTGTGTGGTGATGAGTGCTGGACCGACAGGATGTGCGTGTGACTAAGGCCTTGTGTGGTGATGAGTGCTGGACAGACAGGATGTGCGTGTGACTAAGGTCGTGTGTGATGATGAGTGCTGGACAGACAGGAGGTGCGTGTGACTAAGGCTTTGTGTGGTGATGAGTGCTGGACAGACAGGATGTGCGTGTGACTAAGGCCTTGTGTGGTGATGAGTGCTGGACAGACAGGATGTGCGTGTGACTAAGGCCTTGTGTGGTGATGAGTGCTGGACAGACAGGAGGTGCGTGTGACTAAGGCCTTGTGTGGTGATGAGTGCTGGACAGACAGGATGTGCGTGTGACTAAGGTCGTGTGTGGTGATGAGTGCTGGACCGACAGGATGTGCGTGTGACTAAGGCCTTGTGTGGTGATGAGTGCTGGACAGACAGGAGGTGCGTGTGACTAAGGTCATGTGTGGTGATGAGTGCTGGACAGACAGGATGTGCGTGTGACTAAGGTTGTGTGTGGTGATGAGTGCTGGACAGACAGGATGTGCGTGTGACTAAGGTCGTGTGTGGTGATGAGTGCTGGACAGACAGGATGTGCGTGTGACTAAGGTCGTGTGTGGTGATGAGTGCTGGACCGACAGGATGTGCGTGTGACTAAGGCCTTGTGTGGTGATGAGTGCTGGACCGACAGGATGTGCGTGTGACTAAGGCCTTGTGTGGTGATGAGTGCTGGACAGACAGGATGTGCGTGTGACTAAGGTCGTGTGTGGTGATGAGTGCTGGACAGACAGGATGTGCGTGTGACTAAGGTCGTGTGTGGTGATGAGTGCTGGACAGACAGGAGGTGCGTGTGATTAAGGCCTTGTGTGGTGATGAGTGCTGGACAGACAGGATGTGCGTGTGACTAAGGCCTTGTGTGGTGATGAGTGCTGGACAGACAGGATGTGCGTGTGACTAAGGCCTTGTGTGGTGATGAGTGCTGGACAGACAGGAGGTGTGTGTGACTAAGGCCTTGTGTGGTGATGAGTGCTGGACAGACAGGATGTGCGCGTGACTAAGGTCGTGTGTGGTGATGAGTGCTGGACCGACAGGATGTGCGTGTGACTAAGGCCTTGTGTGGTGATGAGTGCTGGACAGACAGGAGGTGCGTGTGACTAAGGTCGTGTGTGGTGATGAGTGCTGGACAGACAGGATGTGCGTGTGACTAAGGTCGTGTGTGGTGATGAGTGCTGGACAGACAGGATGTGCGTGTGACTAAGGTCGTGTGTGGTGATGAGTGCTGGACAGACAGGAGGTGCGTGTGACTAAGGCCTTGTGTGGTGATGAGTGCTGGACAGACAGGAGGTGCGTGTGACTAAGGCCTTGTGTGGTGATGAGTGCTGGACAGACAGGATGTGCGTGTGACTAAGGTCGTGTGTGGTGATGAGTGCTGGACCGACAGGATGTGCGTGTGACTAAGGCCTTGTGTGGTGATGAGTGCTGGACAGACAGGAGGTGCGTGTGACTAAGGTCGTGTGTGGTGATGAGTGCTGGACAGACAGGATGTGCGTGTGACTAAGGTCGTGTGTGGTGATGAGTGCTGGACAGACAGGATGTGCGTGTGACTAAGGTCGTGTGTGGTGATGAGTGCTGGACAGACAGGATGTGCGTGTGACTAAGGTCGTGTGTGGTGATGAGTGCTGGACCGACAGGATGTGCGTGTGACTAAGGCCTTGTGTGGTGATGAGTGCTGGACCGACAGGATGTGCGTGTGACTAAGGCCTTGTGTGGTGATGAGTGCTGGACAGACAGGATGTGCGTGTGACTAAGGTCGTGTGTGGTGATGAGTGCTGGACAGACAGGAGGTGCGTGTGACTAAGGTCGTGTGTGGTGATGAGTGCTGGACCGACAGGATGTGCGTGTGACTAAGGCCTTGTGTGGTGATGAGTGCTGGACAGACAGGATGTGCGTGTGACTAAGGTCGTGTGTGGTGATGATTGCTGGACAGACAGGAGGTGCGTGTGACTAAGGTCGTGTGTGGTGATGAGTGCTGGACAGACAGGATGTGCGTGTCACTAAGGTCTTGTGTGGTGATGAGTGCTGGATAGACAGGATGTGCGTGTGACTAAGGTCATGTGTGGTGATGAGTGCTGGACAGACAGGATGTGCGTGTGACTAAGGTCATGTGTGGTGATGAGTGCTGGACAGACAGGATGTGCGTGTGACTAAGGTCTTGTGTGGTGATGAGTGCTGGACAGACAGGATGTGCGTGTGACTAAGGTCTTGTGTGGTGATGAGTGCTGGACAGACAGGATGTGCGTGTGACTAAGGTCGTGTGTGGTGATGAGTGCTGGACCGACAGGATGTGCGTGTGACTAAGGTCGTGTGTGGTGATGAGTGCTGGACAGACAGGATGTGCGTGTGACTAAGGTCGTGTGTGGTGATGAGTGCTGGACAGACAGGATGTGCGTGTGACTAAGGTCGTGTGTGGTGATGAGTGCTGGACCGACAGGATGTGCGTGTGATTAAGGCCTTGTGTGGTGATGAGTGCTGGACCGACAGGAGGTGCGTGTGACTAAGGTCGTGTGTGGTGATGAGTGCTGGACAGACAGGATGTGCGTGTGACTAAGGTCGTGTGTGGTGATGAGTGCTGGACAGACAGGATGTGCGTGTGACTAAGGTCGTGTGTGGTGATGAGTGCTGGACAGACAGGAGGTGCGTGTGACTAAGGCCTTGTGTGGTGATGAGTGCTGGACAGACAGGATGTGCGTGTGACTAAGGCCTTGTGTGGTGATGAGTGCTGGACAGACAGGATGTGCATGTGACTAAGGCCTTGTGTGGTGATGAGTGCGGACAGACAGGAGGTGTGTGTGACCAAGGCCTTGTGTGGTGATGAGTGCTGGACAGACAGGATGTGCGTGTGACTAAGGTCGTGTGTGGTGATGAGTGCTGGACCGACAGGATGTGCGTGTGACTAAGGCCTTGTGTGGTGATGAGTGCTGGACAGACAGGAGGTGCGGGTGACTAAGGTCGTGTGTGGTGATGAGTGCTGGACAGACAGGATGTGCGTGTGACTAAGGTCGTGTGTGGTGATGAGTGCTGGACAGACAGGAGGTGCGTGTGACTAAGGCCTTGTGTGGTGATGAGTGCTGGACAGACAGGATGTGCGTGTGACTAAGGCCTTGTGTGGTGATGAGTGCTGGACAGATAGGATGTGCGTGTGACTAAGGCCTTGTGTGGTGATGAGTGCTGGACAGACAGGATGTGCGTGTGACTAAGGTCGTGTGTGGTGATGAGTGCTGGACCGACAGGATGTGCGTGTGACTAAGGCCTTGTGTGGTGATGAGTGCTGGACAGACAGGAGGTGCGTGTGACTAAGGTCGTGTGTGGTGATGAGTGCTGGACAGACAGGATGTGCGTGTGACTAAGGCCTTGTGTGGTGATGAGTGCTGGACCGACAGGATGTGCGTGTGACTAAGGCCTTGTGTGGTGATGAGTGATGTGCAGACCACTGGCTTATTGGCTCCAAGTTCAACAATTATGTGAATGCTTTGCATCGTCATCAGGAATGTAATCCTGTAAATAGATCCAACATCTCCAAGCTACAATACGAGACAAACGCACAGACTTTGCCCCATGGAAAGTCGTCTGGAGAGTGATCATCTAAAATTTTGCAGTGTGGGAGATAGGTGGGTTTTTAACATGGATGCAACTCATCATTCTGCAAATGTGTGCTTGGGTCATCTAACTTGTGGGAGAAATGACTGGTTAGACGAAAACGACGTGGCTATGAAGATCCCGATGGTTGACAAATACCGCCTATTCGAACAGTTCCCAAGCGACCACTCCTCATCGTTCCTGCATTCAACAATAAACTCAGGCTCAGGTTCCTTGCAGGATGCCTGGCTTCGCGGTAAGGTGGTAGAGATCCAAAGGTATGCTGATGCCAATTACTCGAAGCGATTTTATTGGGCGCAAAAGACTGTTTACAGTCCTACGTCCGATCATTCGTGTCCTGTTCTTAGTGCTGACGGCACGGCGCTATTGGACGACAAGATTTGGAGCGCCGGGCGGATCATTTTGACGCCCTTCTCAACTGTCCGTCCATCATCAGCACACAAGCCATAGCTCACGCGTCTACTGTTAACCAGAGGATTGACTTTGAGCCCACCGAGGCAGAGGTCAGGATGGCTACCAGCTCGATGTCCAAAGTCAACACTCCCGGTTTTGATTCCCTCCCGGCAGAGATTTTTAAAGCAAGGGTTCCTGTACTTCATTAGAAACTTACTACATTCTTTCGTTGTATTTGGGAAGACGAGACAGTTCCACGGAAGATGAAGAATACCACACTTGTACACGAGAAGGAGAATTGTCAATCTTGCTACTATCACAGAGGTATCTCTCTGCTGTCAACCGCAGGCAAAATTCTGGCTCGAGTCCTGCTCAAAAGTTTCTTCTTCTTCATCGTACGCACTCAGACGTCAACCTTTATTTTTTCGAAAAAAGCAGCGGTCATCCGGAGGCTGTCGACACTGCTATAGAGCTTGTCTAGTGTTACCACTGGTGATGGCCACATCTGCTCTCTCTGATTCTCGTATGTCGGGCAGTTTTGCAGCAAATGCTCTGCGGTCATTTTCCCGGGTAACACACGGGCATTCGTCAGTGTCACCTATCTTCAATTTATTGAATAGGTGGTTCCTCAGTCTATTGTGGCCAGTGCGAAGTCTGAAGACCACGACCTGCTCTCTTCTGTGCTCTACAGTTTAACTGGTCATGGAGAGCAGGGTTTACTCCCTGAGAGTCGGTGTGGGTCGTGGAACAGTTGACATGGCGTCATTTGCAGTACGTTAACTACAAGAAAAGTGTCAAGAACAGAATTGTGACATTTACACAGTTTTTGTTGGTCTGACCAAAGCTTTAGATACCGCCAATAGGGATGATCTATGGCAAATCATAACGAAGTTTGGCTGCCCCTGCAGATTCATTACGGTTATCCGCCAATTTCATGATGGCTCGTGTACTGCACGAGAGAGAATTCTCTGTAATCCTCCCAGTCACCACCGGTGTCAAACAGGGTTGCGTGCTAGCAGACACTCTTCAGCACGATCTTTGCAGCAATGCTCACTGATGCTGTCCACGGCGCTGCTACTGACATGCATATCAGGTATAGGACGGAAGGTCAGCTGTTCATGCCGAGACGTCTTAAATCCTACACGAAGGTGCCTGAGGCTACGATCCTATATCTAATATTTGCCCTCAATACTTTCTCAGAAAAATATGAGTCCACCATGGCGGAGTTTTCGGCGGC
Source organism: Ariolimax columbianus (assembly GCA_036924085.1). NCBI lineage: Eukaryota > Metazoa > Mollusca > Gastropoda > Stylommatophora > Arionidae > Ariolimax > Ariolimax columbianus. The sequence goes on from JAVGWX010000014.1 coordinate 10,317,751, forward strand.
GGCAGTAACTTTGGTCTTCTTCTTCTTCGTTCGTTCTCAATCTCCCACTACCAAACCCTGAAAGGGCTTAAGTAGCAGAATGTAGTCCAGAGAACGGAATGCGTTGTGTCGTAGTTTACAGCTTGACTGCAATATTTGGACCTTTCAGTTCAACGCATCCGACTTTAGCAAGCATTGTTTGAGTACCGGGTTAGCATTCCCTCTTCGATCCCTTCTCCTTAGCCAGTCTGCCCTGCTGCAGCCTGTTATCCAGGATCACCGCGTGGAGGTGTAGAAGGGTCTTGGCAGCTCTGGTTCGCTGGCCCTGACGCTAGCAGTCAGCTATGGGTCGCTGACCACTGCAGCTCATGCGCTGCTCAGCATCTTGATCCCAACTTTGGTCTCATGATTAACACTAGGAAAACGGAGGTACTCATCCAACCTACCCCTGGGGAACCGTACATCGAACCAAACATTACTGTACAGAACCAACGTCTCCAGGCAGTCGCTAGCTTTACCTACCTAGGCAGTCGTTAGCTTTACCTACCTAGGCAGTCGCTAGCTTTGCCTACCTAGGCAGTCGCTAGCTTTATCTACCTAGGCAGTACCTTCAATAGAAGGTGAATATCGACAGTGAGGTCAATAACAGGATTGCTAAGGTGAGCTCTGTGTTTGGTAGGCTTCAAGCAAACGTCTGGAACTGACAAGGCATCGGTGTCGCCACCAAGGTAAAAATATAAAGTGCTGTGGTATTATCACTTCTGCTGCATGCCTGTGAGACATGGGCAGTGTACAGCAGACATGCCAGGTAGATAAATCGTTTTAACTTGAGCTGAGCAGGCTGTCCATGACCAAGTGGCAAGACAAAGTGCCTAACTCTAAAATTCTGAACAATACTAACATGTTGAGCTACCATACACTTCTGAAATTGGCTCAGCTACGATAGACGAGACATGTTGTTCGTCTGTCAGATGAGCGCATTCCAAAGCAGCTGTTGAACGGTGAGCTCAAAACATACACACGCTCACGATGATGGCAGAAGAAGCACTAGAGACTCCTTGAACGTGTCTTTAAAATACGTCAATATTGATGTCACCTCCTGTGAGATGCTTGCACAAGACAGTACCACCGGACGAGCTAGTATCGCCGAAGGTGCTCAGATCGCAGAGAGTACAACAATCGCGGAGACTCAGTGAAAGCGTGATGTCCGAAAAAAACCAATACTCACAACGATCTCACAGCCGGCTTCCCGCAGGTGTGCCCTGTCTGTGGTAGGGTGTGCCGTTTCAGGATAAGTCTTTGCAGTCATCAGAAAACGCACATTTTGTAGCAATAGTCTGATGCTGTCGCCATATTCGCCAGCGATGGGTAACTATTATGATTATATACTAAAGGGGATCAAGATGCTGGGCAGCGCATGAGCTGCACCAGGACAGACTGGCTAAGGAGAAGGGATCGAAGAGGAAATGCTAATCCGGTACTCAAAAAATGCTTGCTAAAGTCGGATGGGTTGGACCGAAATAGCAATTATCGCAGTCAAGCTGTAAACTACGACACAACGCATTCCGTTCTCTGGACTACATTCTGCTACCTAGGCCCGTATCAGGGTTTGGTTACCGGGAGATTGAGACCACCGAAGCCAAGCCAAGCCGTATACTAAAGAGTAGAGAAGTCTTTGAAATGTGAACATATATAGTAGATTGAGTCGCATTTCTTGGAAACAACTAAACACATGTAGAGGTATGGAAAACATAATATTAATAATAATAATCTTCGCTTAGGCGTCTGAGGCCCGTTGCGTCGGTCGATCACGTCTTTGACCCACAGCTGGTTCCAGACTTCGTCCAGGGCAGAGGAGGAGGTTGCTACTTGCTGGAGCCGTTCTGTCCGGAGACGGCCTCTTCTGCGCCTCCAGCCGGTCGGGAGAAGACTTTTGGCGCTGAGAAACGACTTGTGTAGTATCTTGCGGGCAGGGGTTTCCTGGTCCAGCCGTACAACATGACCGAACAAAGAAACTCGGCGCCGGTCAAGTGTTACTGAGATTGGGCGGAGGCCTGTTTTAGCAGAGACCTCCGCGATGCGGATGTAGTCAGGCTATCGGATGCCCAGAATACGCCGCTGGTTGCGCACGTGGAAGGCTTTCAGTCTCGACCTGTCATGTTCCAGCAATGTCCATTGAAAATAGATATTGAATATTGAAAACATTGGGGGTGAAAAGAGAATTCATCACATAAAGCAAGATTGTAAAAGTAAAGTGGAAATGCAGCAGAATTAACCTTTGGTTGATAATAGAGTTTTAGAAGACTCCATTGTCCTAAGGTTCACCCTGTGAGAGGTGGGGTGACAATGCCCTTACTTGCTGTTATTACTTTCCCTAACTCATGCATCAGGTAGCCATTTACAGTTGGCAAGACAAAGACGCCTAAGCGAAGATTATTATTATTAATATTATGTTTTCAATACCTCTACATGTGTTTAGTTGTTTCCAAGAAATGCGACTCAATCTACTATATATGTTCACATTTCAAAGACTGGAGAAGTGGTCCCCGATTAAAATCACGATCCGGATTCTTTTTAGTCTCCGGACTTGATTCGAACCGAGGCAGGCTGTTACCACAGAAAGTAGTGAATTGCTCGCTATGAACTGAGCTAACGCCCCCCCCCCCCCCCTTTCCTCCTCAAAGCAGGGTTAGACAGTTAACATATTTTGATTTTGGCCATATAACAAGCCACACCTATTCAGATCATCTGAACCCCCTCCAATTGCCCTCCCATCCACTTTACCAACTCTTCTAGACTTCCTCCCCTCATAAATTCGCTATGCTGTGTAGTCAATGCCATTTGGAAAATCACCAGGTGAAGATGGCATCATTGTAGAGGTCATCTGTGCTTGTGGTCTACCCCTTTACCAAGCCGTAGCGCCTGGCACAACTCAAGGAAAACACTCTTGCACAAGAAAGGGGACAAAGACGATCTAGGAAATTACCGTCCAATTACTCTCCTCCCGATCACTTACAAGATGTTTACAAAATTCATCCTTGCCAGAGTCCACACCACTCTCGAAGAATCGCAACCAGTCGAACAGGCAGGCTTTCGACATTCGTCCAGCCCAATGGACCATATTTCAACCTGTTCCCGCTTTATTGAAGCAGCCCGAGAATTCCAGACGCCCTTGATACTCACCTTCATCGACTATAAAAAGGTTTTTGATTCGGTAGAACCACATTTTGTCTGGCGTTCACTGTTGGACAAATGCGTCGATCCTGGTTACATTAGAGTTCTCACCAATGGTTATACAAACTGCACTACCACATTTTGTCCCTTGCAACGTTCAATTGTAGTACCAATTCAAAAGAAGGTCCGTCAGGGCGATCCTATCTTACCGAAACTCTTCTCTGCATGTTTGGAATCAGTCATTAGCCGATGAATCTGGGATACCTTTGGTATCCTTATTGACGGCAGACACCTCAATCACCTCCGATTTGCGGATGACATAGTGCTCATCACAGAGTCAGCAGCAGAAGCTAAACAAATGATGCAGCTACTCGATAAAGAGGGCAAGAAAGCGGGTCTGGAAATGAAGGACTCGAAGACCGAAGTGTTGGGCAATCGCTTCTCCACTTGTGGTCCAGTCCTCCTTGGCGAGGTACGATTTAAGGATGTCAACAAGTACATTTATCTTGGACATCTTCTCAATATGGAGAATAACCTGAATTGACAAGACGTCGCCGCGCGGGTTGGGCAACCTTCTCGTCTATTAACACGGTCCTGGACGGTTGTCATGACCAAGACCTACGAGCCTCCCTCTTCAATTCCACTCTACGCCCTGCGATGTGCTACGGTGCCGAGACGTGGACACTAACAAAATCACTAGAGGACAAATTGAGAGTGACTCAGGCCTTGGTCGGAATCACTCTCCGAAACCAACGTATGCAAAGTCTCCACAATTCTGACATTAGACGATTGTCCCTGGTGAAGGATGCGACAATTCATACAGACAAGATAAAACATAGATGGGCAGGTCACATGTTGCGACGAAACGATGGTCGATGGAGCACAGCGACAGCAGTCTGATACTCCCGAGGTAAGAAGACACCGAGGTGAAGACATTCAAGACATCCTTGCTGTACGCTGCAACATCTGAGATGTCTCTAGAGGAGCACTTACCACGCACTGGACTCCCGTGGTCCGAGACAGCGTCAGATGGAGACGAAGATGGGACCCGCAGCTAGGCCGAGGAACGGTTTATCAAGATCAAGACACACATCCTTGTTTGAAGACTAAACTGAAGGGTATTGTGCAAGGCAGTTGCCCAAGAAGCAGACAACCCTATAAATGAGTGAATAGCATCATGAGACGTTCTGGAAAAAGCCTGTCAGATTGCACTATTAAGGCAAGAGATAAAGTACACTGCAGATCCAATTCATCTGACCTTCGATGCGGAAATGGCACCTAAACTGAAAACAAGTCGCCATGACACACGATGATGATGATGATGATATGACATCGCAAAGAAGAGTTCCATTTCCTCTCATATTACGTCATCATTGAATAGGCTGCCATTTTCTTGACCATATTGAAATGTTGAGTGATGTCATTTGTGGTCTCTTTTGTTCTGACTCGGGGATGGAATTTTTTTCTGTTCGTTAAAAGGTTAGCGATTTATTATACGATCTGCCACTTGATAGGAACGTGTCAGAATTAGTCTAATCTTTGTGAAAGTCAGAAACGACCAGGCAAACTCTAAACTTAATAAAGTTAATCAGCTTAGTAGGGCGGCTTTAGGCTTAGCCAGCGTTAAGTAAGAAAACCACTTTTTTTTTACAGACTAGTAGTAGTACAGACACTACTCACTAGGTCTACAAAGCCATTTAAAACTAATTTGCAGGCGCATTTGCTAAAATACAAACATGATACCTCATGGAAGTACATATATCACATCAGCTTTATGAGGCTTGGTTAACTTGCATTATTGATTATGATTTAATATTATTGTAGTCTAAATATTTATTAAATCTTATCTGTCAACATATGATGTCGTTTTGACTAACTTTTTAGTTATGACATGTGAGTATAGTATAGTATGCCATGCGCAATCTTCCGGGCGTCATCTCATCTGTATGGCCGTTGATTATCTATCTCAATTCGTGTCTCAGTAGACATTTAAGACACAGACAGTGTTAATCAGTTAATGTGTTATTTTATAGTAAGTTATACTGTTTTAAGTTGTTTACTGTTGCTTTATACACGGTCGATTGATTAATGTTAATTCATCGAGTAACTGGCAATTTTTGTTATAGATATCTATTTTAATTTATTTATGTCCTTATTAGTCTAAAAATAGATTCCCCATGCATGACATTACACCCACTTTCTGTTGGATTTATTAGTGTCTCACTACTCACTCTGTTTCTTCTAACTTCTTCACTTCTAGTGATATATTTATGATTTAAAAGATCTGCCGATCTGGGTAATGCACTGAATCCAGGAAGCACACAATTACTGAATTAGTCTACACATTTTATAGTCTATAGAAAATATAACTAAACTCTGTGAGTGGTATTAATTATTATGGCACTTATCTAAATAGTAGTATTAAGTATCTAATACTAAACGTAATACTATACTAATTTAATATAGTAATACTTAGTAATACTAATAGTGCTTCCCTGCCTGACTTATCATGCCAGGAGTAAGAATAGTGTGGTACTGATAATCAAGTTTCAGTTTCACTTCCATGTATTTCCCCATCATTATTTTTAGTTAGACCTATCTTACAGTTTTAAAGCTGCTGATTTTGAGAAGAATATCATGTAGACTATATAAATGTTCATTCATGATATTCATACACTAACAAAGTTTTACAGTAACAGTGTAACTCATATATTAGAATTGTTTTTCATTTTTGGCTGCTGATTTTGAGAAGTACACAGACTGTATTAGTATATATTCTATTATATATAGTCTAATATATATATATTTATGTTGTTAGTGAAGTCAAAGAGTTGGTAGATTGAATATTCGAGTCATTAGAGAACTTGCCTTGTGACCCTTGTCACAAAGGTGCAGTCTTGATATGTTCCAGTCTACCCAACAGATAAAATGTGCTGAACGTAAGGTGATAGGAAAAGAATTGGTTACCCATTTTCAGAAAATTATGAGACCTAGTATTATGAACTCGTGAACACTTCATCTCCAATGACACTGTCTGCTTTTTTTTTTAACTTCCTAACAGTTTTTAAAAAAAACTTGAGTACAATTTTAGAAACAGTTTAGCGGCATAAAAAATGCAACAGCTTGATAGCTCTTTAAAGTTGCAAATAACTAGATAGTATTTAAAAATGGTAACTCTTGCTGAAGTCGGATGTGTTTGATCGAAAGGTGCAAATATTGCAGTCAAGCTGTAAACTACGACACAACGCATTCCGTTCTCTGGACTACATTCTGCTACTTAAGCCCTTTCAGGGTTTGTTAGCGGGAGATTGAGAACGAACGAAGCCAAGCCAAAAATGGTAACTTAATTACATCTCAACCATGTCTGTACATCAGTTGTGAAAAATATTCTGAATTTTTGTACCGGAAAGGACATTGTGTCATAGCGAGGCTGTGATAACTGCGCCTAACGGCCAGACACACCCGATTTCATCTGTGATTTTTTGGTACCAGGTTTGCCTTCTCACTGCTATCCGTATTCTCTTAGCTAGATTAGACCAGTACACTGTACAGCCTGTTATCAGCACCGCCTCTTGGAGGCAGTATGGGAGCTTGGTCAGCTGTAGTTCGCTGACCTTGACGCAAGCATCAAGCTATGAGCCACTTGCTATCAGCTCATTCACTACATCTTTGGTGCCCCTGAAAAATATTTTCCGTGTCCTGGTCACCATGTCAGACATATTTTCAATGTTTGGTCACATGGATTTTCTAGTCTTTCCCTAACTTGTCGCCATCTATTTTGCATATTTCCAGAATGTTTGGACAAATCATCAGGTCTTATGTCTTATGGGTCTCATGTTGCTTTACAGTCACATGTCTCATGATCCCTGTAACCCTATCTCTTTAACCTCTCCCTGCATCGCAAAACACCAGTCTATTAGTGACTTCCGTGTTGCATAAATCAAGTTGTATGAAGGCGCATGTTTCTACCACAGTTTGAACTAGGGGACCTTTGCCAGTTCATTTCATTTTTTGATACTACATTTTCTGGGACTAGTCTGTAGGGGCTGTGTTGACTAAGAAACTTCTAGATTTCAATCTGGAGCACTGCAGCTGATCTCCAAAATTAGGATTCCTTGGGTCATTTACCTGTTTCTCTATTTAAATTTCTGATGGGACACTATTTTGAGTCTCATGTGGTACTACACCAATTATGGGGTATGTTTTTTCAGTTGGAGTAGATTTGTAGGCGCTCTGTAACTATCCGACCAGTCTCATTTATTGCTGTATCAATATGTTTAGCATGTGCAGAGTTTTTCCAAACTGGCCTGCATGCTCAGTTACGGAGAAACACAGGGCATGTGCTGATGTTCGGAGGACATCTAACTTGTCTCCCCATATTGTGCCAGTCAATTTTTGGATGATATTGTTTCTCGTATGTATCTTCCTTTTTGTTACTTGGCAGTGTATCGCTAAGGACATTGTGCAATCCAACATTATACCCAGGCACTTGGGAGTTGTACTGTGTTCCTGTTTTTACCATTTGATCTGTAGTTTTATTTTTGCCCCTGTTTCTTAGGTGGAAAGCACATATTTATAAAAATAGTATTTTAAGTGAGTTAATCTATCTTCAGCCCACTTGTGTCAGACGTCATGAGGAGGTGTGACCTCCTTTGTTTCATATTTTGTGGCAGGCGAAAATCATACTCTTTTCTATTTCCAACTGCAAGGTTTTTTTTTAATGTGTGCGCCACTGCACACGGGTGTCTGATCTCACTACTTAGAGATCAGGGGACATTTTTATCAGATGATCAACATGAAAAAATAATTGTCTCCATCGTGATTTGAACCCGTGATCTCCAGCACCCGAGGTGAACACCTTACCTCGAGACCACTGGGTTCCCCCAGTGAGTTAATGTTATGTAAGATTCTGCACCAATGACCAATTTAGAAAATATGAATTAGCCAGTTTGAAGAGTTGTGACCAAGAAACAGCAAGTACAACAAATTTATAAAATACCTTCAATATTTGCTCATAAGTAAACAGTGATAACCATACATTTTTTCCCTACAGAACAAAACATGTGTTTAATTACATAATCACACTACCGCACTCACACCTAATTAATAAATATCTAGCATAAATAAAAGCAATATGAAAGGGGCAACATAGCTTTTACATCATAATGCATATTAATTGATTCGCCTTTTCGCTTACATTGAAGCATGGATCACCACTATAGCTGGGCCCTTTACTAGAAACTTTTTTTGGGAGCATTTGCAGATGCAGGGACTTTACACAAATGAAACTGCTAGTCCTATGCACAGACCTATACTCGTTTTTATTACACGCTAGATAGATTACAGTGGTCCTATTCCATTTATCCTGGGGGATGAGCTCTTCCAGGCGCTTCAGCTGGGTAGTGATATCTGTGACCTCTATGTTTGGGAATTAGCTGTTAATACAAAATAAGGGATCAAGGCGCTGAGCAGCATATGAGATGCCCCGGTCAGTGACCCATAGCTGACTGCTAGCGTCGGGGTCAGTGAAGCAGAGCTGCCAAGACCCTTCTACAGAGCAGACTGGATAAGGAGAAGGGATAGAAGAGGCAAGACTATCTAAAAAAAAATGCTTGCTGAAGTCGGATGTGTCGGAACCAAAAGGTGCAAATGTTGCAGTTAAGCTGTAAACTACGATACAACGCATTCTGTTCTCTGGACTACATTCTGCTACTTAAGCCCTTTTCAGGTCTTGGTAGTGGGAAATTGAGAACGAACGAAGTCACGTCAATACCAAATAAACCACCAATGAACTAGAAACGGTGGCCAGCTAGGTATCTTTCCATCTCACAAAGGCACAACAGACCAATCACCTATTTGTCTACCCACCGAATTACAAAAAAAAACCTGAACAAACTTTGAAGATGTCGAACTGGCACAAATGTTGTGTCAAAGGGACAACATCAAGCAATGGGGAACACATTATGGGACTGGACCTTAAAGAAAAAGGCAGGTTATTGCAACATTGTCAATGTTTACTCTCCGAATGAGGGGTTCTTTGAACCACTTGAAAAGACAGTATATGGTTGATATATCAAAACTATCCTTGGAGATTTCAATGTCAGAGTTGGAAAAGATCATACTAGATGGGGTGGAGTGATTGGGAGATATGGGAAGATGTTTTAAATGACAAAAGGAGATTCCTGAAAATACCGCAGCTAGCTTCTTCATCTGGGTTCGCTCTTAATCTCCCGCTACCAAGCACTGAATAGGGCTTTACAAGTAGCAGAATGTAGTCCGGAGAACGGAATGCACGGGGTCGCTAGTTTACAGCTTGACTGCGATGTTTACACCTTTCGGTCCGACACATCCGTCTTCGGCAGGCTGCAGCTAGCAAAACCTGATCCCAAGCACAAAAGTTCCTCTACAAGCACATACATACACTCGATGTGAACCAACACGGAAAGAGAAATCCAGCATTGATTATGCCATCATGAGGAGAGATTCATTCATGTATGTAAGAGATGTCAGAGACTGAAGAAAACAGAAGTGACCATTACCTTGTGACAACAAAAAGAACAACCGAAAGAGTCGCTCCACCATAACAACATCCACAATCAAGTAAGAAACAAAACACCTGAGGAGGAGAAGAAAATTAAGGTTGACAAAGCATCTGGACATGATGGCGGACATAAGAAATAGTAGTGTACATGGATCCTGCAGGTGAACTGTATTCCTGAGGGTCACCTGGGCAGCGTGTGCCACAAGGTTATACCAAAGGACTGGGAGATTTTTATTATATGGGAGCCATTATTATACCAATTTGCAAAAAGGGTGACAACCGGCAGTGGGAAGACCATAGAGGAATTTCCTTAATTAGTGTCCCTGGCAAAACCTACTCTTGGATACTGGAGCAGAGACAACGATATCTAGATGAACCACAGATTGGTAAAACCCAATACGGTTTCAGAGCAGACTGAAGTTCTCTAGACCTAATCTTCACACAAAGGCAACTGAGGGAAAAAGCTCTGCAGTATGGTGATGAAATGCGCATTTGTTTATTGGATCTTGAAAAGGCATTGGATAAGGTTCCCTGAAGTTCTCTAGACCTAATCTTCACACAAAGGCAACTGAGGGAAAAAGCTCTGCAGTATGGTGATGAAATGCGCATTTGTTTATTGGATCTTGAAAATGCATTGGATAAGGTTCCCTGAAGTTCTCTAGACCTAATCTTCACACAAAGGCAACTGAGGGGAAAAGCTCTGCAGTATGGGGATGAAATGCGCATTTGTTTATTGGATCTTGAAAAGGCATTGGATAAGGTTCCCTGAAGTTCTCTAGACCTAATCTTCACACAAAGGCAACTGAGGGAAAAAGCTCTGCAGTATGGTGATGAAATGCGCATTTGTTTATTGGATCTTGAAAAGGCATTGGATAAGATTCCCTGGAGTAGGCTCTAGGACTGTCTGGAAAGAATAGATATTGAGCATTGTCTAAAACTTGAAGGGAGTATATTGAGCTTATAAAAGTTATTTGTACCTTTTCCCTGGTGGTTTGTTAAGAGCATCTATAGATGGCGCCTAGCTGACTGCGTGTCTACTTAGCTCTAGTGTTTGAGTCTATTAAGATGGACTCACATATCTGTAAAAATCACCCTCCAAGAAACTGGTTGAATACAGACTTTGTAGTCTTCTAAACCAGTATAAAGACGTTAAGTAAGATTTACTGACCTCGTCATCCATTTGTTCTTTTAAGTGGCATTGGGAGCTGAAGCCGCCTTTCTGGGGTCAAATCTGCTATATGGGTCCCTGTTGTAGAATATATGTTGTTTCATTTATTAAACCTACCATATGGCCTTTCTCTTGCCTTGCAACTAGATTTTCTTGTGTGATATGGATGCAATGGTAATTGATCAGGTTGCATTCTCATGAGATGACCAAGCGATCTTATTATCTGGTTTTGGAATGTATTCAGCTTAACGAGTAGTTCTTGCAATAATTCCTGTCTGTTATTTGGCTTATTAAAATGATGACTAAGAAAGATCATAGTACCAGCTTTATGACCCATACATTTGTGTAGATTTGCTTATGTTGTCCCTAGTCACTGACTGTTACCATTTTATTGTAACACATAGTTTTTAGTTTTTTCATTTGGGCTAATATAAGGCAGCCACATACTTATTTCTGCCATTTATATTCGCTAGTTGATTCGGTATAGCTGGCTTGACTGAAGAATAACGGACCCAGTTAGATTTAGAACTTCCATTTGAG